>JBAMMX010000007.1:17350721-18550721 GCA_037126225.1 Dillenia turbinata
AATCAACGAGGGAAAAAACTAGATTTAAGAAACAATTTCTAGAAAGTAAATTTTAAAAGTATTTATGTCCAAAGTCAAGTAAACCTTAATTAGAGAGCATCACACTAATAAAAGCTTACATTTCTCTCTCTTCTATACAAGATCATTCTATTCTATGTAGTTTCTTTTCATATCTCAAGTTACTTTTTAGTTGATATAATTTATGGGTTTCATTGTTTTGTGTTAAATTTTAAAAGGATAATTTTTTGCATCAAGCTACGACATCGAGCCTTGAGAATGCTCATGTGATTGATCAAGATAAGTAATCACATCGTAATTTTAATTTTTTTTCCTACTTATTATTTTATTTTGGTACGTAATTAAGAACGCGATAATGAGTATTTTTGTTTAGTCTTGTAATCATTCGTGTTTATGTCACTTTGTTGATTTTAAATGGTCATTTAGGTCTCTTCAATCACTTATCAAATCAGAAAATGGCACCGCGATGGAAAGAAGGCAAGATCAAGACTAATGGAACAGAAATCGTGTTGTTTGGGAAAAAGGTTTTATGGGATGCATTGTTCTTGACAATGTTTTAAGCCATTCGGTCCTTGCAGCAGCACTTTAACTTTCTATGCATGGGTTCTATATCTGGATGAGAATTTAGTAAGGGTTTATGCAAGGTCTTGATTCCCTTTCGTTTTGCATCGTGTGAAAGTTGTGCCGAATGTAACCAAGGCAGCCACTCAATCCACGTTTGAATTCCAAAGGAATGGTACATTTATTTCCTAAATGGGGTACAATCATCAGCGTGTCCATCTCATTCCCTTGGTACCAGGGACTGCAATTCAAAATGGCAGGCGCTGGCTGAACTGTTATAAAGCCAGCCCACTGGGTGCCATCAGGTGGATCTAAAGGCAGAAGAATGAATGTAGTCCTCTGTTAGTTTGGAGGATCAAGAATTTAGACCGCCAAATTAATTAGGGGAATGCAAATACAGAAGCAGAAGGAGAAGATTTGGACTGTACGGGCACACAACCTCCTTTATTCACACACCATGTAATCCAGTCTAACAAGATCTATGGGCTTATTCAGCAGCAGCAGTTGGAGAGCCACTACAGCGAAGGCAACTCAAAATTCAATCCATTTATTTGAGATGGGAGCCTGCAAACCACTCCAACATGTTTTGATGAGCTTCTTCTGCAAATTTCACAGCTGCTGCATCTTCATGGCTGTATCTCACAGTCCATCCATGTGCAACCCTGGGAATATTTTCACATACCAATTCACCTGTCCAAGACCAGCATAAACTTATATTTTTTGGGTAAAGATACAAATCAGGACCAGATGTAAGGATTATACCTCTGGCTTAATGGAGCAAAACCCTCTCAAATTGTTTGAGGAGCTCTGGTGGAGATATTTTGTCAATTTCAGCACCTAATACCGCAATAGGTGCCTTAATTTCTGAAAAGAAATTATATGGACTAGTAGGTTCAAGAGGCCCTGATTTTGCCAATGTATATCAGTGACCCACTTGAAAAGACATAACAAGAAACTGAATTCAGTGTGCAGATAGTCTTGACAATTGTGCAAAGGCCCTAGTTATGCATACCCTTGATGTCATCTACGGTGGGACAAGAGATGGATGTAGCAGCACTGCAGCTTGAATGAGACCCACTTTAGCAAGTTCAATCACCACTTTGGCTGGTAGGAGTTCAAGAAACAAAACTATTAGCCAACTAGGTAGTGTTAATGGTTCAATTATTGTATTGTTGTCATCAAACTCACCACCCCAGCAAAACCTGCAGCTCCAATTGTAGTTATGCCTTTGTTCTTTAGAGCTTCAACGACTGGTTTTGCATCTTCTCAAATCCTTTATCCTAAAGAATTATGAGAATCATATGCTTTACAAGAAAACCAACATAGGAAATTTAGATGGAACGATGTAGTTTAAGCACTAGGAAGAAAAGGAACAAAGGAATTGGAGCAGACAAACTGTTCCATGAGGGAAGCCACTCTGCTATAGCCTTCTCTAGGTACATATGGGTCCCCATAAAAGAAGTCAGGAACTGCCACATAGTATCCAGAAGCAGCAACTTTGTCAGCAAGCAACCTTAAAAAGCAAATTGAAAACTGAGACAATTATTCTAAGTTTTTTCTCAAACGAACAAACAAGAGAGAGTGCAAGAAAATTATCAGTGTTCGTGGATGGTTGCCAACAAGTTCATAGTGTTTGATAAAATGGATTGGAAAGTAGAGGGAATTCAAAATTATTGTGTATTACTTAGATGTGTATATAGGTAATATCTCTATAATCTTTAACGCTAATCATGATGTTGTAGTATATATAGAAAATATTCTTTTAATATTATCTTAATATATGGTGAATATTATGTTCGTAGATTAGAGGACAAATCTTGACATAACGATAAAATTGCTCATTTGGTGACCTTGAGGTCAATGGTCTTGGCATGGAAACAATTTTCTTTGCAAACGGGAAGGAGAAAGTCACAGATATATAAAATTACCCTACTCTTATTCCCGCAATAAGCCAAAAAGTATTTTGTATATCGGTGTGAGCCTTTATTATGTTACTATAATAGTAAAATTTGTAGGAATATTAACTTACCAAAATTATATTAACAAAATTGTCTTTAAAAACTTACTAATGGGATTTCAGAAAACAAGATTGATTTTGACATTGAACAACATTATAATTTGTTGATTTTACAAAAATGTAAGCATGTCATTTTAGGGATTTATATTTTGATACTAAACAATTTCAGTTAGTTTCAACTTTAGAATTGATAAGCAGACTAACCTTAGATTTGGTGCTTCATAGCCTGCACGGGAACCACAAAATAAAAAGAAACAATCAAAAGATCAAACATCAACAGGGCAACAAGGAAAACAACAGATGCAGAAACAAACATCAACTAATGGACAGATTAAATGGTCCTCACATTTTCTTACATAATGACAATGACAATCAGACACCTACAAAAATGAAGATATATATAGAAATTACTCAAAACAAGCAAAAAATTTTACAAGAAATGAAACAGAACAGAAATCTTATGCTAAAAGAAGAAGAAGAAGAAGAAAACGACAGAACTTAAGAGATAAGGCAGGAATAGGGACAAAAAAACACAACCACCAAAGCAAAAAAAAAAAAAAAAAAGTATGATAATCTACAGATTGAGCAATATCCATATCAACAAACACATGAAAAAGAAAACCCTAGATAGAAAAAATATGAAATTGAAGAGTAGTAATCCAATCACCAAAGACATCAGAGACAAGGGATGATAGCAAGCCTGGAATCAGAAGGGCCGGTAGCAAAAGCTTGAGGTTCTCTGTTCTAAAAAGACTGACCCTGTTCCACAGCTTGAACTCTTGGTTGGAGGGTTCTCACAGCACTGAGGGCCAGACATACTCTGGGGGGGCGGTATAGAGAGAGAAAGGTCTTGAACAAACAAATAATTGTTCAAAGCACCACGGGCCAGAGTTATTTATTGTCACTTTGAATGCAACCTGTCCAGTCTACTGATTTCCATTTTATAGAAGATTCGGCCGAGGTCGAAATCATATGATTTTTTTAATAACGAAATCTGATGTGAACTATAATAATTAAAAAAATTCATTTAATTTGTGTAAATTTCCTAACATTACTCATTTTTATCTAAAATCCTCTTATATATAATTATCATATCTTTACATATAAATTATATCTAAATTTTTTACGATTTAACTTCACATTTTACTAAATCTCCTATATTTAAATTCTCGATCCTCCTAACAATTACGTTCTTGAGTTCTTGTTATACATACTCAAATCACTTTAAATAATGCTCTCATATTTTATTTATAATTAAATTACTCTTAACTTATTAAACATCTTTTCGTGTTTAATTTTATCTTTTTTAATTTTTTTATATATCTATTTAAATATTCTCATTTCAATTATACCTATTTTATATTCTTGTTGTTATTTAATAACTTAACACTCAATGTCATACAATAGCACATATTTTATTGTGATTTTATAGAATTTTTCTTTTAAATATAATAGTATTGTGCGATCGCAAAGAATTCTGAATGTTTTCTCCGTTTCATTCAATCTGCTTAAATTTATTGTTTATATCTCTGTCTATATTGTCATCATTCTGAATAATAGAACCAAAATATCTAAATTGTTCACTTTTTTATACTTCTCTTCTTTGTAACTAAATTGTTTCTTCCTCATTCTTATGGTTGCCACTAAACCTACATCTCATATACTCAATTTTGGATCTATTCAATCTAAATTCTCTAAATTCCAATATAACCCTTCATAACTCTAATTTAGTACTAATACCCTCTCTAATTTTATCAACCAATATTAAAAAAATATACACAATAATATTTCATTTTGGATATTTTTTTTTTGTGATTTCATCTATCAATATTGCAAATAGTATGAGATTTAATATTGATTCTTGATGAAATCCAATGTTAATAAAAAAATTATCGCTCAGACCCCATAAATTTTTACATTGGTTGTAGCTCATTCATATATATCTCTAATAAAATTATTACATTTCAAAGAAATATCTTTTTTTTATCAACGTCCACCATAACACGTCCTTAGAAAACCTATCATACGCTTTTTCTATGTCAATGAATATCATATGTAGGTCTTTCTTCTAAATTTTAAATGTCTCCATCAATTGTCTTAACAAGTGAATTGTTTCGGTGGTAGACCGTTTTGATATAAATTCAAATTGATTTTGAAACACATTTTATCTCTAGTTTCAATCTATACTCTATCACTCTCTCTCATAAGTTTATAGTATGACTCATGAGTTTAATTTTTTTGTAGTTGGAACAATGTAACATGTCTCATTTTTTCTTATACGGTAGGACAAGTGTGTTCTCTCTCCATATTTGAGACATTTTCTTTATTTATCAAATTTTGTTAAAAAGGGCCGTTAGTATTGTTACGCCGAATTTATTCAAATATTTTCACACTTCAATAGGAATGCCATCAGATCCTATAATTTTGTTATGTTTTTTTCTTTACATTCTCCTTTATTTCATAACAAATTTTACGTTTAGCACCTCATTATTCTTCATACAAATATCGTAATATTTTCTATAACTAATGTTATTTAATACAACAATAGTGCACACTATATACATGATATGGGGATAATTTTGAGATAATTTATGTTTAAGGTTTCATTTTGTAGAATATTTATAGTTAATGTAAGTTAATATACAAAATTTAATTTTAGGCCATCTTTACATAAGGGGGGTGTGATTTAAAATCACAAAATTATATTAATGTTTCATTTAAAGGTTGTCGATAAGGTGAGTTAAATGCTAAAATTAATTTTAGGCTTTTTTTTTTAATTTAAAATTGAGTAGAATGGGTATTATTCACACTTTTAAGGAATATTTTTGGATGAAATTATCTTTATTACTTAACCCTTATTGGCTGTCAATATTTAAATTTTTTGTTTACAGATTTTATATTTTAAATTGCAAACTTTAGTATATTATGTCAATAATTTACTCATTTCAAATATTAAAAATTTTTATAACTTAAATTCTTTTAATGCTTTTGAGGTATAGGTCTTATATTATACTTTGTCTCCTTAAAAATATTTTTTGGCTTTGAACATGTAGAACTAAAATTGAAAAAAAAAATAAAATTGGGCTTTGAATTTGTAGAACGAGAATAAAAAAAATCAATATAGATGGAAAGATTCTATTTTTTTTTATTATTAATATCTAGAGTTATATTTTGATTAATTTTAAAAAATATTTTATTAAATCGATTATTTGTTGATGACTGTGTGTTGGTGATTTTGTTAAAAAATATTTAACACTCCCATCTCAATACATTAACTATCCGCTGCTGACCAGATTCTATTCTAACTTTCATCATCTTAAAGTGTTTGTTCAATTAATTACACTAACCATGCGCTCTCATTTTTATGGTGGGTTGGGCCAACCTGTCACGGGCCCAACAATAATGAAGGAACCTACTTTTTATCAGTAAACCCCTACTTCCAAATCTTTCATGCAATAAAAAATTTAAATTAATAAATCCTATAGATCCTATGAAAAACTAAACTCTTTAGATCTCAATAAGAAAATGGTTCTTGGAATGACGCTTAATCTCTAACTCAAATTTAGATTTAAATATTAGAAATAAAAAAAATTAAATTAGGAGAATTTTTCTGTAAAAATTTTATAGGACTGTATCAATGAACCAATTAATATTTAAATAACGATCATTCAATACTGGCAAAGAAAAAGGTCTTTTACATAAACTCAAGCTTGATTTGGGCATACTGTAATAACAAGGATCAAACTCTTATGACATCATTATATTTTTTTGTAGATTAAACCTATACATATTAATTTATTTGAGTATTATGCACATTAATTTTAAATTTGCTGGTGAGTCCCAGTCTTGGCCTAAACCTCTACTAAGATTTATTCTAAAATTACCGACCATGCGAGTACTTCAAGCAATCTATGTGTTTTCTCTCTGCCTGGGGCCTAAATAATTCTAAAATCATCATTTTTTAAGTCTAGGGAATTTAAGAATCAAAACTGAGACAGATAATGTGGGTAGTCACATAGTCATCTTGGGTTGATAAAGAACTTGATAGCTCTGTTTTTCTTCCATGTTAGTTTTGGTCTTTTTATCTGCTTGCAGTGATGTTAAAAGTGAATGTCTTCTAGAGTAATATTCACAGGCACAAATGTTCAGCATGTAGACGTAAGCAACAGGTAATTAAAGGAGCAACTTATTGCTCATATGAAGAAATCACTGCACTCACCCATCAGCCTAAAATGTGGAGGGTAAGAAACACTGTGGCCTTTGGAATCCCTTAGGGAAATATTGGAAGTAAGAAGGACCATGCCAATTGGGCCTTTCCTGTCTTTATATGACACTTAACAATTTCACTCTCTTATATATAGGACCATTGTCCAAAAAGCAGATTGTTCAAAGATCTCAGAGAGCGAGGCTGTGGTCTTTGCTTGGAAATTTTTGACAGCTCCAAACTTACTCAATACATAAGGAAATCGGTTGTCTTTATTAGATTGTACTGTACTGGTACACAACCCTCTTTATTTCACACACCATGTAAACCAGTCCTTAACACCATTCATTGGCTTATCTAGCAGCAGCAGCTGTAGAGCCATCACAGCTGAAGGCAACTCAAAATTCAATCCATTTATTTTGAGATACTCAGCAAACCACCAATCCATTTATTGAGATGCTCTGCAAACCACTCCAACATGTTGATGAGCTTCTTCTTGCAAATTTCACAGCTGTTGCATCTTCAGGACTGTATCCGCCAGTCCATCCATGTGCAACTCCTGGGAATATTTTCACATATCCATTCACCTGTCCAAGACCAGCATAAACCCATATTTTCTTGAAAGACAAAAATCAGCAATCGGATGTAGGTAAGGATTATAATTTGGCTTAGTCGACAACATCTCCCAAATTGTTTGACGAGCGCTGGTGGAGATATTTTGTCACTCTGTGCACCTAATACCGCACGGTGCCTTAATTTTGTAAGAGAAATTATATAGATCAGTATGTCTTCAAGAGGCCTCCGATTTTGCCAATGTATATCGGTGACCCACTTGAAAAGACTTAACAAGGAAACTGAATTCAGGTTGCAGATGTCCTGACAATTGTGCAAAAGTGCCCTTGTTATACATACCCTCGATGTCATCAATGCAGACACGAGATGGATGTAGCAGCACTGCAGCTTGAATGAGACCCACTTTTGCAAGTTCAACCACTACTTTGGCTGATAAAAGTTAAAGAAACAAAACTATTAGCCAACTCAGTGGTGTTAACAGTTCACAATTGTATTGCTAATATCGAAACTCACCAATTTGTAGCAAAACCTGCAGCTCCAATTGCAGTTATGCCTTTGGTTTTAGAGCTTCCACGATCACATCTTCAAGCTTTATCCTAAAGAATTATGAGAATGGTATGGTCGGAAAAGGAAACCAACATAGGAAATTTAGATGGAACGGCGTAGTTTATACACTTAGAAGAAAAACATCAAAGGAATTGGAGACAAAACTGAAATCGATGAGAGGGAACCACCTGCTATAGTCTTCTTGGGGACATTCGGGCACCTATAAAAGAAGTCAGGAACAACCCAATAGTATCCAGAAGCAGCAACTTTGTCGGGCAAGCAACCTTAAAAGCAAATGGAAAACTGATACAATTATTCATTATATAGTTTCTTTATTAACTAATGAAAACAAGAGAGAATGCAAGAAAAATTATCAAGTGTTCGTGGATGGCTGCCAACAAGTTCATGATGTTTGGATAAAATGTAATGAAATTGGAGTGAATTCAAAATTATTGTGTATTGTTTAGATATGTGTATATAGGACACATTCTCAATCTCAACGCTAATGAATATGTTGTATATATATAGAAAATATTCTTCAAATATATAATAAATATTTCGTTATTTTATAATAGTAAAATTTGTGTGAATATTAATGTTACTAAAATTATATTAATAAAATTAAATTAAAAACTTATTTAATCAAATTTCAAAAACAAGATTGGATTTATTACAATGAACAACATTATAATTTATTGACTTTACAAAATGTAAGTGTATGCATGTTGATTGGAGGGATTTATATTTCAGATACTAAACAATTTCAGTTAGTTTCACTTTAGAATGGATAAGCAGACTAACCTTAGATTTGGTGCTCATAGCCTGCACAGGAACCACAAAATAAAAAGAAATAACTGAAACATCAAACATCGACAAGGCAACAAAGAAAACAACAGATGGAAAACAAACATCAACTAATGGGAGCATTAAATAGTACTCACATTTTCTAACAATGGATAATTTAAACAATCAGACATCACAAAAATGAAGATATATAAAAAGAAATTAGCATAACAAGCATCAAATTTTACAAGAAATGAAAGAGATCAGAAATCTTATACTAAAAAGAAGAAGAAGAAGAAGAATCAGAAAAACTGACAGAACTTAAGAGATAAGGCATGAATAATGACACAAAAACACAACCATCAAAAGTTAAAAAAAGAAGCATGATAATCACAAATTGGAGAAATATCCTGTATCAACAAACACATGAAAGCAAAAAAAAAAAAAAAAAAAAAAAAACCCAAATAGCAAAAATGGAATTGAGAGTTAGAACCAATCACCAAAGACATCAGAAACAAGGATGATGTAGTGCCTGGGATCAGAAGGGCCTGTAGCATAGGTTTGGAGGCCTCCAAGTTTTATGACTGACCCTGATCCACAGATTGAACTCTTGGTTGGAGGGTTCTCACAGCACTGAGGACCAGACATGCTTCTTGGAGAGAGAGAGAGAGATTCCACTCTGTTGGTTTATTGTGCCCTAGAGGGGCATTTTAGGTAATTAATAGGGGTTAGTGGGATAATTCCACTAACCCATACCTACCCACTGACCCTTGATTCTCTCAAACGTAGAGTTATAATTAGATTGGGAGACTAACCCCTCCTTCACTTGAGGTACGATTCATAATCGGAAGACTTTGGTTGAGAGAAGGTAAAAATACAAAAATATCGAGAGAAAAATGGAATTTCTGAGAGAGAATTTTATTTCGAGGGCTTGAAAATTTTCGCGCAGAGAAAATTTCTCCTCACATGGCCGCTCCGCTGACCGGGGTCTGGAAGCGTTGATATCATGGTGGTGGTCGATTATCGTAACACATCCCGACGGAGTCCATCGAGGGACGTACGGATTATGGAGACCGGATATTCGAGATATTTATTATATACTAAATTATTTATTTATTTTTTTTTAAAAATTATTTATGAACGCTTCCACCGGAGACGAATCTCGACTAATCAACATTGGTAATGAGCGTATACGTTGGATTAAAAATAATTTTCGGGTTAATTTTTTTTATAAAAGAGATTGTGTTTAGAACCTGTGTGCTCGGATCACTAAATTAGCTTTTATGAATCCGAGAACACCACTACGCTACCTACGATTCCTAAAACACGGAAATAATGTTTGTAATTTTCTCGAAAGACGTTTAGGTGAAGAAAATTCCGGCTGAAAGCCGCTATGAATAAGACCCCACTCATTCAATCTTAGATGTGTTTAGGTTTAGATAAATCAATGCATGAAATATAGACTGTAATCCTCGTTTCATGCTTCTTAATTTGATATATATATTATACATATTTGTACGGCCAAAATAGGAAATCTAATCGGTCATGAGGGTCGGATTTTGAATCCAAAGTACGTAGAAGTTTAGGAGTTTTTAACTATTCCAAAAATTGAGTCAATGATGCTTGGAATAAATGGAATTAGAGATTCTATAAAAACCGGCCAAAATGGTGCCTGAATGGGATTTTCTTATAACCGGGTCAAAAGACCCATTTACGAAAAAATTGGGCGGACGAAGAGGTCCAACCTAGGCGGGCGGAGATAACACGCGTGAGCCAAAGCAGGCAGCACGAGGAAGGTCGAAGGTACGCTCCACGCGAGAGAGGCGCGTGAACCGGAAGGCTGGGGCAGTCCGGGTCAACTACTACCCGGACACGCATCTCCCGACCCGCGACCCAGCGGATCGGATCGGCTCTGGCTTCTAACCACTACCGAGTCCGAAAACCGACCCGCGCACGCGGGGTCCGCGCGTGAAGGCGCGTGACTCGAACGTCACAGCACCGTGCTCGCGCCGCAACCATTCCCTGGCACGGAGGCGTGCCACGAGACAGCCGCCGCGGGGGTGTGGCGGGGCGCGGGACCACCACACGCATCGTTGTCCTAATAGAAAATTTTCAATTTTTGTAGGGCTCCACATCCGAAGGAAAAGTGACTATTGTGGATTATTGTGTACACCAAGCCTGGGCCCAAAATGGTGAGACGCTAACCCTATTATGGTGAGATGAGATTAATTCATACGCTCATCTTGGGGTCTGTATTCGAATTATTTGGGTCTTGTTGATTCGTAGGGTGCACAAAATATGAAAATAAACATCACAAATCACAACTATCTCATTGACTGCTTCTAAAATTATCGTATTAGATCTTTACAAGGGGGATAAAATTGAATGATGATAATTATGTGATTTTTCACCAGTAGATTCAATTTATCCTCGGGAAGCAAAATCTAATTAAAATTCATAAAAGAAATGGACTCCGGGAGGGTACCACACCCCGACAAGACGTGATTATGAGACATTACACGTACGAAAAGAGGAATGATAGCCGAAGTTGAGAGCAATCCTCCCGAGCAGCCACGCACGATGATGTGATCCCGCTATAAGCAATATCCAATGTTTTTACGGCTTGGCCTACCCTATAAAGAGTATTATAGTGCTCTTACAGATCCCGAGATAAGGATGCTATCTATAAATATAATAACTTATAAGAAAATGATCGGACTATACGACGACGCAACATTTGATAAAAATGTCGATGATCGCAATCGACTGTGTGGACCCAGCCCATTTTGGAGAGTCAAGGAAGGAGGCGATCCAGACTATTTTATCCGATTCATGAGAAATCACGAAGTCTATTTCACATACGATGAAAGTATTCGTGACTTTCACTAACGTGAATAGGCATGCTGAACTCCCGAGTAGAGTGACCACAGAGTAGGGGCCGTATTCGAGACAAAATACTCTATGCAACGGAGTCGAGCAAGGACTCCCGGTGACTCGAGCCTTGTGAGCAAGAAAACCATCCGAGAAACAATCCTGATGCGCAACGAGAAGGAGCTGGACACGATCAAGACCGTAGTACTCACATACGTAGTGGACGGGTCATTTCGCCGGAGCGGACTAATGGAACTATCTCTTCCTTCTTTGCGTGGTTTGAGATGCTCATTGTTTTCTCACCTCACGAGTTAGTGAACACGGGAGCAACAAATCACGTAACTCGAGATAGAGCGCTACATATAGTTTCCGCCTAGTGAGCCCTCAAGCAGGAGGATTTACATACCGAAACGGAGTGTTTTGTCGACATCGTACGGAGTGAAGCACTTGCAAGTCGTAGCTGGCAAAGTTACTAGACTCGTGATGCTCTTTTACGCTCTAAAAGTTCGAAGGTAACTTGATTTTAGCTTTAGGACATGTTCTCACACTTGGAAATTTAAAATTTCCATTTGTTACGACAATTCTACGGATGGTTCTATTTTGGTCCACGAGGACTATAGGCACCGGAAATAATTCCTTTCAATGGTATTTACTGTTATTCTCCCTAAGACGAGAGAGGACTGAACCGTAAGCAAGAATGAATGGCTTTTTAGAATCCCCACTAATTGGCTAGCCTAGACGGCTAAGAACTTACAAGAAACCATCCGACAATGAAAAGAGTGGCGACTTACTATGCTTCGGTTCACTCCAATACCGAGGGCCATGAACGTGAGAACCCGAAAAGGTATAGGATACTCGACACGTTCAAGACAAATACACATGTTTCGATTATTTTTCTCGATCTCAGCACAAGTCGGTACCGGGATGATAAGAGGTTATTAGCGAGGCTGAGAATCGCTGGGATCCGAGAGTCGAGATACCCGTGGCCGATTGAGAGCGAGTATTTGTCTAAATAGCCTATTTCAAGAAGGACATTACGAGAAATCGACTATTCCTCGCTACTCAGAGAGAGCAGTAGTCCACGAGAGAGGAACATGACCGTTTGAGTACGCGTGAGGTACGATGACGGCGCAAACCACTTACTCCCGTTTCCCATTGAGGAGATGCGTTGGATTGGATGCAGCTATGTTCTTAATCGTATTCTATCGAAGTCCGAAACCGAGATCTATACGAGATTTGGACGGAAGGCACCGACCTTAGCCATTCGAGATTAGAAGGTTATGTAACGTATGAATCAATATTTCTCGCATTTACACAAATGAGTTAGGCTTGCGAGAAAAGAGATGTATTTCTAATGGAAAGCACAATGACGACAATTTCACCGAGATCGAGTCTCATGACGCCGAGATTCTCGAAAGTGATTTTCCTATGAGATGTGAAATCAATTGAGACTTTACCTTCTAAGAGGACGGACGAGCCCAGTGGTTGAGCTAATCCTAAGGAGCAAGGGATCGATAATCCACACGGACTCGATCTTAGTGGGAGCAATTCATCTAGAGGTAAAAAAAGTTTCCTCCTCTTAAGAGTAGTCGAGGACGCCGTACCTAATCGTCGCTTCCCGATTGAGGGAGAGGCTCTGGGAGGGACTCTCGAGGATTACGAGAAACCTTTAACTGTGTTAGAGGCTCTTGAGGGTTCTGAAGGACCACTGATGGTAGGCCATGGGTGAGAGGAGTCGAGCGAGGAATCAGCCGATCCGGGATCTAGCTGACGTATCCGAGGGTAATAGGGCCGCCTGGGAACATGTGAGTTTTTCAACATCAAGAAAAGGGCCGACGATCGAATGTGAGGTATAAGGTCTCCGGCTCGATAACCAGTGTACTCCAGACCGAGGCGAAATTACTCGATCCATTTACTTTTAATGATTGTCGTGGACATGATTTGGATCTGGAGTGAGACCGTATGAACGTCGAGACCGTTCTCCTGAGCTGGGAGTTTTGGAAGAGTAGATCTGCAGGGCAAACAGCCTATCCGGCTTTATTCCCGTAGATCGTAATGATAAGTCCATCGAATTTGGAAGTCTCAGACAGTAGCGCTTGAGATTTCACGAGCATGTGAAATCTCACTGCTTCCTGATGATTAAGGAGGACATCGTATACTTTATACGTTCTTTTAATTCTCAAGTGACGATGTTCTACGTGGAATGACATACCGCCGACCGGGAATAACAGAAAGTATCAATCACTACCACGATGACGTGGACATTTTCGAGTCTTGATGGGAAGAACGGAAGTGGGATTTAGTTTCTCCTTGAGGCTAAGATCCGTAGGATCGTGTAAAACGTGCCGACTTTTTCAAGGAGTCCAACATCAAGAGAGTTCTCGAGTACTTGAGAAGATCGACTCAAGACCCTAAAGATACTCTTATCGCTAAAAGGTTAAAGTCTAACCCCGACATGTGCCCTAAGACCCAGAAAGGACAAGGAAAATGCGTAGAATCCCTCATTCCACGGGAAGGCTATACTCGATGTGGGCAGGATGCCATACGATCGAAGCTTGCACTTGGGGGGGGTATGGTAATTTGGCATTGACCGAACTTAGAGGAGGTGATTTGTATCTTGTTGGGTCATATCGGATACCAACTGGAGCTGGTGATCGAACGTATGCAAATCGACACAAGATTTGGTCAGTCTTAGAAAAGAGAAGCAAATCAGATATCTCTATCTACGATAGAAAACCGAAGCTTAAGAGACGTTCAATGCGACTCAAGAGAAGGTTTGGTCCTGAGATTTTCGCATCACTTAAGGGACGGGGCAAACAATGGGGAGCTCAAGTGATGATTTATTCAGAAAATCGTGCCATCCTTAACTACATTTGAGACCCTAAGTATCAACAAGTCCAAATACATTGATACCTAATACTACGTTATGAGATACATCACCGAGAAGGGTGAAATGACAAATTAAGTGACAAGGCTGTGCGTAATGTTGGGCCGATCCCTTTAATAAACCTACTGTGATGGATCTCCCGTACGAGATATTGGAATCATTGGGTTTGCATGCATATTGTCATTTCTCATTTTGTATTGATACTTATTGTGTTATGTATATGACATGTGTACATGATTGGGTCACTTATTTATTGCACTATTTTAATTGTCATATATTTTGTGATATGTTATGATAAATGAGGATGTCAGTTGTCTGGTCGACCCTCACACGAGTGACCGCCACCTACCAAATCGAGTGAGCGGAGATGAGACTGGGGTTGCTAACTCGGAAGAGGATTTCAGAGTGGCCCTACTAGAACATAAATCGCTCCCGATATGTGTTCGGGATGAGATCATACGCGATATGACCGGACACGGACGGACTGGTATCCACATGTCGCCGTAAGCAGCCGATTTGAGATCTCAAATATCACCGCGACTAGTGATATTGTCTCCGAGAGACTCTCTCCGAGATTGCAAAGTCTATATAGACCGAATTCCATACCCGCACGTTGTCAGAGACCCGACATATGCCCTTGGGAGAGATGGGGGAACAACACCGTGACACGCGTTTAAGGCCGCGTGTGAGAGGCTCGACCGAATAGTGGGAGCATTATTTGAGACACCGATATGCTTTGATCCCCTGCTCCTACCGTGGCGAGGCTCCGAGGTCCAGTGAGGACTCAAAAAATTCTTTTTATCACTTTGGGCTATTTCTAGAAGTCTTGGCTCAAAGGTTGCTACTTTTTAAGTCCGCTTACCGACGGTCCTTAAGATAAATCTGAGCTCCGGAGGGACAAGGTGCTAGGAAAGGCAATCAATCGAGGCTAACAGATCTCGAGCTTGGGAAAAGGAAGACCAATTGACATTACATCATTGTATGATCCACCGGCTAAGCCTATTATGTCCTGTCATACGTTGGGACGTAAAGAATAAAAGGGGATACTATACTGAGCATTTATTGAGAGATTACTTTCACGGAGATAAAGTAACTCGATGGATGTAATAGTCTTGGATCCGGGGTGCACAATGAGATATTTTGATAATAACGATGGCTTCTCGATCATCCTAACAAGGTATCGAAGGTCTTTGCTGAGGGTGGTACTCGCAGGGCGCACGACGCCCAACTCGTATGAAAGTCTAGTCGGGGACAGGATCGCATGAGTTGGGATCTTGTGACTGGGACGGAGAATGCCCTCAAATGCAAGTGGGAGATATTATTTTATTGTGCCCTAGAGGGGCATTTTAGGTAATTGATAGGGGTTAGTGGGATAACTCCCATTAACCCATACCTACCCACTCACCCTTGATTCTCTCAAACGTAGAGTTACAATTAGATTGGGAGACTAACCTCTCCTTCACTCTTGTGTTATTGATTCATAATTGAAGACTTTGCTTGAGAGAAGAAAATATAAAATATTGAGAGAAAAATAGAATTCTCTAGAGAGAGAATTTTATTTGAGGGTTTGAGAAATTTTTGTGTAGGAAAATTTCTCCCGTCACGATGATCGTCGGATTGAGGGTTGCGGCGTTGTGATATTGCGGTGGTGGTTCGATTAACATCGTGATCACCATCCCGATCGTGAGATCCGATCGAGGGATGCACGGTCGATTTTTTAGAGACTTCATATTTGAGGTATTCATTATTATATCTAAAATTATTTATTTATTTTTTTAAAAATTATTTATGAATGCTTTTATTGCATGTAACTCGATTAATTGCAAGAAAATCAAATAGGAGACAAAGGGTCTTGGACAAACAAATAATTGTTCGAAGCACTACGGGCCAGAGTTGTTTATAGTCACTTTGAATGCAACCTGTCCAGTCCACTGATTTCCTTTTTTGAGGAATATTCCATCGAGGTCGAAAATCATGTCTTTTTAAATAACGAAATTATATATATTATATTTATTAATTTAATTATTATATTTCTGATCTAATAATATTATTTAATAGGAATAATATCAAACTCTGTATACATACCATAAAGGGGATAATTTTGAGATGACAATTTATGTTTAAGGTTTCATTTTGTAGAATATTTATAATTAACATAAGTTAATACATAAAATTTAATTTTAGGCTATTTTTACATAAGGTAGGGGTATGGTTTTAAAATCACAAAATTATATTTAAGTTAAATGCTAAAATTAATTTTAGGCTATTTTTTTAAATTTAAAATTGAGTAGATGGGTATTATTCATACTTTTAAGCAATATTTTTGGATAAAATTATCTTTATTACTTAACCCTTATTGGCTATCATTATTTAATTGTTTTTTTACAGATTTTAAATTTTAAATTGCAAAATTTAGTATATTATGTAAATAATTTACTCTTTTTAAATATTAAAAATTTTTATAACTTAAATTTTTTAATGGTTTTGAGATATGGGTCTTATATTATACTTTGTCTCCTTAAAAATATTTTTTGGCTTTGAACTTGTAGAATTAGAATTGAAAAAATAAAAAAAAAAAACAATTTTTTTGGGGCTTTGCGTGTATCGAGCGAGAATCAGAAATATCAATAATAAAAGTAGGGGATTCTAACTCTTTTTTTTTTTCATTATCGATATTTGTAGTTATATTCTGATTAATTTAAAAAATATTCTACTAAATTGATTATAATCGGTGACTATCTATTGATGATAAAATTTAATTAAAAAATTTAACACTCTTATCTTACTAGATCGACTATCCATCGAATAACAAATTCTAACTCTTTACCCACCTAAAATGTTTGTTCATTTAACCACACAAACTATAAACTACCAACGTGCATCGGTCTAACCCGATTTAAGCCTCGAAGACTTCCTAAGGATGATCGAGATTCGACTTTTGGTAGTAACATCGATCTTACAGTATACGAAGCGCACGTCCATTAGAAGACTCGGCTCCGAAAGAAGTTAATGGAACGATCGACCTCAGCTAATAGGGATAAAATTTTGAAGATACGAATCAAGGTCAAGAGCATAGATAAAAAAAAAAAAAAAAAACAAACTATGTGCTCTCAACTTTATGGTGGGTTGGGCTAACCTCTCACGGGCCCAACAATAATGACTTTTTTTGCATGATGGCCCAAGAATAATGAAGGAGCCTAACTTTTATCCATAAACTCATACTCCAACTTTTTCATACAATAAAAATTTTAAATTAATAAATCCTATAGATCCCTATGAAAAAACTAACCTCTATAGATCCTATTAGCAATAAGAAAGCAGATATAGGTCTCAGGTTCATGAGATCGTAGATATAACGATAAAATATTATATATTTTTTTAATCATAAATACCATATTTAAATTCATCAAAATAAAAAATAAAATGTAAAAAATAATTTTTTAATAAAATTCATAATATTTGAATGAATTAATAAATTAAAATTAAATATTAATAACTAAAAAAATATAAACAAAAACAATTGATCGAGTAGAAAAGTAAGCTAAATGCTTTAATCTGAGCTTGAGCACTTTTTCTGGAAAAAATCGGGATAATAGCTCAGAGCTGATTAGTCGAAGCACGTTATGGTCTTCACTCTCCGCACACTAAAAACCTAAATCCACCGTCAAGACCTCCCAAATCGGTAAATAAAATTCCTCATTACTCATTTCTCATCCCTAACCTCGTCTCTGTCCATTCTCTGCGGATTTGAAGGTCTTCGAGCTTCTCTGTCATCACATTTATGGAGCCTGAATCAGAATTAACTAAAGCCCCAACTACAAGGTCCTCTCTCTCGCTCTCGCATTTTTGACAGCCCTTGTATATGCATGCGGACAAAAATGGAAATGAAGAATTTTGGTTTATCTGTACTGCTAAACCTCGGGTTTAATGGATTATGACTTGTTGCCTAATTTGCGTTACGTATAACAAGTTGTGTGTGGGATTGCTTATTTGAATGTAGAATCACCTCTTCAATTGGCAATGATTGAGTTCGTATGCATGTCTTGGTTTAGAGCAGATTTTAAGTATTTTAACTTTGTGTATTCTATAGATTTATGGTTTTTTTTTCTCTCTTCTGAAATCATATATTGGGTTTCTGCGAAACTTGGTGCATTCATCTTGTTTCTGAGGTTGCTTGAATTAGAGTAAAATTCACCTTTTCACCTGGCAACTGTGAATTGTAGTTGGCATTGTTAAGGATTTGGTTCACCCTTTTTTTTCTTCCCTGTGCTGCATCCCAATGATCAGTTTGGTTTTGAGATTATACACACCAATGAGTACGCTGGTTTTCTTCATAAACGTGTATAGAGTCCGCAAAACTTGGTGCATTTAGCCTTTTTTGACTTGTTTATATTTAAATGAAAATCACCCTCCAAAAGACAATGCATGGTTATATTCTTTAAGCGTATACTATGATTATGATGCGGCTTTATGTAGATTTTTTATAAGTTGAACTTTGTTAAATTAGAAAAGACTGGTGTTGTTTTGACATTTACATTTTAGTCGTTGGGCATATTGGTTTTCTACGATAGCATTGTGTTGTAGTTAACTCAAAATAATGTAAATAGTCACATTGTTATCTTGCTTTGACGTGGTAAAGAACTTGAGGTGCTCTGCTTCTTTTCATGTTAGTTTTGTATGTTGTTATCTGCTTGCAGTGATGTTAAAAGTGAAGTTCTTATAGAGGTTCATTCTACAGGCACAAATGCTCAGCATGTTTTAAGGAATATAAGTTAAAGGAGCATCTTATTGCTCAAAGAAGAAATCGCTGCATTCACCTCATCAGCCTAAATGTGGTGTGTGGGAGAAACACTGCAAGTCTTTTGAATCTCTTAGGGAACATATTTGTAGGGAGCATGACCATGCTCATTGGGCCTTTCCTGTCTTTATATGGCACTTAACAATTCTCGCCTTTCTTATATAAGGACCACAATCCGAAAGCAGATTGTCTGTTCAAAGATCTTGAAAAGAACGAGGCTGTGGTCTTTGCTTGGAAATTCTTGATAGCCCAAACTTACTTAATGAGCATAAGGAAAATCAAGGTCTCTCGGAGTCTTGTTCCTCTTGTGGGTTAATTGTTGCCAATGTTATGACTGATGTTTTGTTTTTGTTTTGTTTTTTTTTTGTGGGGGGGGTGGGGTTTATCTCTTCTGTCAACTGCGGGAGATAGAGTAGGTGATGACTCACCTTTGTACTCTGTTGCAGGGGACAATCAGAACAGCCCTATACAATCCGGTGACAGATGTTTTGGGACGGAGCAGTCAAAGTCCAGACAGGGGACGGATTGAAGCAGTTGCCATTGATTGTGAAGTGGTTGGTGGTGGGACTGATGGGACACTTGATATTTGCGCCAGGGTTTGCCTTATTGATGAAGAAGAGAAAAATACTTTTCATACCTAAAGTTGGAACCAATAATTCCTGTTAATGACTATAGGCATTACGTTTTATGTTATCCATTCTAATTTTAGGTTCAAGTATGAGATGCACCGCACCTGCTGATCATTTGCAAATGTGTAAATTGGGTTAAGAACTGGTGTCACCGGAATGACAGAAGACCATTTAAAAGATGCAATGCCATTTAAGGAAGCCCAGACAAGATAACAGAATTTCATCTTTTAAAATGGAGAGTCTATAAGTAGACTGGAGATTAGATGGTGGAAGTTTGTTTTGTGGTTACCTCGACAATGATTTGAATTGCTTTAGAATGAACTATCCTGATCACTTGTTGAGGTAATCCATTTCTCTACTTAGTTAAAGGGCTATCTAAACTAAAATGGCAATGGTACTTTTCTTGTTGGATGTTCTTTTCCAAATCTGAAGTTGAAAATTTGGTTTTTTGGATGATAAAAATCTAAGATGATTTATCAACCTTACCTTTCTTTTGCCAGCAGAAGAAGTTTGTTTAGTTGAAACTACAAGCTTGTGGAACCGTAAAAATGTTTCTCTTAGTAATATTATGTTTTATTTGAATGTTTGAATCCCCTATTTCCCTATGCTAGCACATCATATGAAAATGAAATTTCTTGGGCTTAAGAATATACATATTATGAGAGTGGCTGGGCAAAACCCTTGTTTCCTGTATTCTTCTGCTTGGTCAGTGTCTTTTTGCTGGTACTTCCTAATTCCTTAGGCATTGAAGGTCTTTGCATTGGGGCCTGCTACTTGTCTAGCACAGGCACCTGTTGCTTTTGGTACGTTAAGGGACAAATCTAAGGGGGCCTTGGCTCAACCTAAGTTAGTAAAAATTCTATGTATCACACATCCCCTTTTCATAATTTTCACTTACACTTCCTTGATAATTACTACCCCATGACATATCCTTTGGAGATCTGTCCCTGGAGTATTTGTTGTTGTTACAGCGCCAAATCCCACGAAAGTACGTTGCTATACGATAGCCGGTTTGAGAAGAGGTTTTTTTTTTTTTGGGTATTAGAGTTGGATACTGACATTCACTGGGTACAAATTTTCATTTTATCTATTATTTAATCTAAAAGATGGATTTGTATGTGGGAGGGAGGAAAGCTTGGAATTGGAGAGTTGTTTCTAAGTTAAGAGTAGAGAGAAAAAGGAAAACTTTATGCATACACTTGGTTTGTTGAGATCTTTATCATCGTTGAGATTCAGGCCTGTTAATTAAGAAATTATACAGAAACCTATGCTTGCTCATTTTATTCTGTACATATGCCCTTTGGTGTTCTTACAGTCGCTCTTTCTTCTCCACAGGGATACCAAAAAATATCGCTCCATTGATGAAAACAAATCTCAAGGAAGCCACTCTCAGTAAACCCTGGCCCTGACATATTTAGGGCAAGTTATACATATGTTCACTTGTTTCAATGTTTATCCAATTTCTTATTATCTCATATTTTTTTGTCAAAACACATTTTCAGGGCTATAGATTTATCTAAAATGCTTTGTCTAAAAAATGGCAGATCTACAACATCTGTTAGGCATAAATTCAATTTTGTATCTATTTCCTTTACTCCTGGAAAAGAAGACAAGAAAATACATAAGATAACAGTTGAAAGTAGGTTCTATATTTTAATCTGGGGTCTGATGACTAAAAGTACAAGCAGAAATGTGCAAAGCTACTTTCCTGCTAATTCTTCCCTAACAAAATAAGGAGCCTGTGATCGTGCTAAATTAATGCAGGGCAAATGAGAAAGAAGGGAAAGGGGAGAGAGAGAGAGAGACTGTGTTCCTCTCATAGACATGCACAGGATCCACTTCTGTCAAGATAACTTTGAACTTTTTGTTGTACGGGGCTCCCTGCGATATGAGATTCAGACTGGGGTCTGCGATCCATACGAGGATTCTGCATCTGCAATGAGGGTTGGACGTTTAATGCGAGGCCAAGATCATCCACTTGGAAAGAGTGAATGTCGTGATCCTCCTTACCACACTAAAAGCTTTGCCAATCCCTTTGATTCATGGCAACCTAAGGAACTGGAAAAGATGACTCCTGATGAACTCTTCAAGATTTCAAAATCGAATTACCGCTGTTGGTGCTTGGATTTGAGGTAAGTTTTTCTTAGTTATTATCACTTCCAATCATGAGGTTTTGTCCTTCAAGGTTACAGTGAATTGGGCTTTGCATTTACTGTTATGTTAACTGGATTGAGAGATACAATACTCTTAGAGATTAATTCCTCTCCTAAAAAATAAGGAAATAGAAAATGCTCTGCATTGCTGGGATAAATTTGATCATATTCTTCTGACGGGTATCCTATTCTATTCGTTGTGTATTATGGTTGTGCAGGTGCTCCCCGGATCCCCAACTTGAACTATCGGAGATGGAGCAGACATGGCCGAGCTGGCCAGCAGCAAGAGGAAGGGCAGAGAACCGTGCCACAT
The DNA here is from genome assembly GCA_037126225.1 of Dillenia turbinata. NCBI lineage: Eukaryota > Viridiplantae > Streptophyta > Magnoliopsida > Dilleniales > Dilleniaceae > Dillenia > Dillenia turbinata. The sequence continues at coordinate 17,373,075 of JBAMMX010000007.1, forward strand.
GGGGATGGAGCAGCTGAATATGATACACAGTGTGCTGAAGTAGATTATGTTTTGCCAGGGCTGATGCTGTGCTTATTATGTAGCTGGAGCACTTTGTTGTTTATCTCCAATAATCTTTTGGCATGCAGGACTCACTGAATCCTTTTCAAGCGATAATGTCGGTTTTCCTTTCGCAGCAGATTGTGTTGTGAATTGAGTAACATCGTGTACCATGTGGCTTTCAACCGTGCGTTGGCTTTCTACTGGACGGTGTCAGCTTGTTGCTACTTGCTACTACTTGAAAACAGCTGCGGCGCCGCCTTCCTAAGAATTGTGCTTTTAGATTTGCATTTTGTTTAGTTCTCATGTTTTCTCGTTATATATATATACAAAACACATATATTTATATAATATGTATATCTTTCATGAGAAAATCACATTTTTCTGTACTAGAAGATTAATGATTGCGAACTTTTTAATTTTTCTGTTAAATTAATATGTGCTTAGCTCCCCTTACTTTAATTATATTTTCATTGCCTAAAAATTGGGCTTCTCTTCACCAAGTCACAGGTACTAAATTTGCCTACAATTACACGTGTACAAAGTCATCCACGTGTTACGTTTTTTTTTTTTTTTTTTTTTTTTTTTGATCTGCAATTTAAAACTACTTTACGGACAGAAGTGGAGAAACCGCGCACGGCGTGTAAATTTGACAAGACAAAAATCACCCCAGGGTGGTGGCGGTGGTGGTTGTGGGCCAACACACTTTCCGTGCGTTGGCGAAACATAGCGGTAGCCACCACCGCTGGCTGTGAAGTAAGGCAGTGGCGTCGATTGGTCAACGCCACGGCGGTTTGCCAACTCGGTGGAGGCGGGAAAATGAGAGACTTATATTCAACATCGAACGGTGAGACTCCGCGAGGTGAGCCTCTACCGTTCGATGGCATCAAGCCCCTCTCCGCCCACCGGTAGCAGAGAGAGGATACTCCCGGTGATGGGGAAATCGTTCGCTGCCGCAGGAGGCCAAGGGCAGCAACCATGGAGGCGGCGGCACAAAGTTAAAATCGGGGCGTCAGGGTTGAATCGGCAGCCAAATACAGCAACGCAGCATAATGAAACTTAGAATAAAAAATTGAAAATTTCTAAGGAAAATTAAAATTTTATCCAAAATGCAGTAAATTATTGTTGAGTTGAAGTTGATTAAGGTTTCAAAACCAAAGCCACAAATGTCAATTTCAAATAATAAATGCAATAGAAGAAGAAGTGTGTTAGATTTGATTGATATGATCCATAGGATGAGGGTTATTTTCAAAAGTAAAATTTTCTAGAAAAAAATTCTCAAAATAATGTGATTATTTTAATATTCCGAAACTTAAGGTTTCGATATAATACCTGGACTTTGGAGTGCTTTTTTTTTTTTTTTCTTCATTTCTTCCTTTCAAAACAAAGATAAAAAAAGAAAAACAAAAAGTGAGATTACCGTTCCCGCTTCCTTAAAGCGAGAATAGCAATCTCATCTAACTTTCGCTGTCATGGTTTTTTTTTTGGGTTATTATTATTATTATTATTAAAATATAAATTATTATTAAAAATTAATAAAAAAATTTTATTAATTAAAAATTTTTATTAAATCAGTCTTTTATTCCCGAAAAACTTAAAATTAATAAAAAATTAAAATATTATTTCAAATTATTATTAAAATTAATTAAAAAATATTAATAATTACTCAAAAATAAAAATTATTTAAAATAAAAAAATTACAACCCGGAAAAGAACATATAATTAATGTGGGTTCATCAATAAATTTTTATTAATCAACCTAAAAAACAATTTCAGTGCATGTTTTTGTTACGAAAACACATCCCTTTTAGAACAAAAACACGCCCTTTTCTCATAATCCTTTTTACGGTTGATTAATAAAAATTTATTGATTAATTTTTTATTAATTATATGTTTTTTAATTAATAAATTTTTAATTTTAATTAATTTTTTTAATAGTTTTAATTAATTTTTAATAATATTGATTAATATTTAATTTTTTATTAATTTTAAGTTTTTAAAAAATAAAAGAATGAAGTTAATAAAAATTTTAATTAATAAAAATTTTTTATTAAATTTTTAATAATAGTTTATGTTTTAATAATAATATTAATAATAACTTAAAAAAGAAAAAAAAAAAAAAAACCCTGACAGAAGACGAGATTACTAATCTCGCTTTAAGAAAGTGAGAGGTAAATGGAATCTCTCCTTTTTTTACCTTGTTCCGAGAGGGGGAAAAAAAGCTCGTAAATCGCTACTATCAATGTGAAACCTCTAATTTTGAACACTAAAAACAAGCACAATATTTTGAGAATTTTTTTTCCAAAAGGACACTACTGGGGAAATAACCTCATAGGATGATTTGACTTCCTTTGCTAATTATTCTTACTAAAAACCTAAAATTCAATATTTATATTTTTATATTTTTACAAAGAAAATGTACAATTGAAAAATTAAAGAGATAAATTTAGAAAAAAGTCGATTTAATCTGATAATAAAGTGATTAGGGTAATACCCTAATTAATGATCAAATTTAACAGATATAATTTTCTTTTTTTGAGAGTAATAAATATATTTGTTAAACAAAAAATAATTTTATTGGACAGCTTGTTTGGCCTATTTTTTCACTTCACGTTAATAAACTCTTATTTTTTATTTATAAGATAGTGTAAAAAAAATAAGAATTTAAAATTTTAAATGATAAGTTGCTTGGTAATTTTATTGAAAGAACTCTTTTAAAGTTATAAAATTAGGGAAATTAAATTCGTAAATATTTATAAATTAAACATAAACATTTTCATTTCATAAATATCTAAAATTCATGCATTTTTTAAGATTTTCTAAATTCATAAAAAGAATAATAAGTTAAAAATTTATATTTCAGTAATATCGAAATAGTTAGGCTTTTTTAAGATATATATGTATAAAAATTGTAATAAATGAAATAATTAGGGACAATTTCATCGATTTTTATATTTTTATTAAAAAAATCACACAAAAACTCCTTTAACAAACTTCTCTTCTCTCTCTGTTTTTCATTAAGAAAAAATATTCGTTAAAAAATGCTAAACTGAAAAAAGAGTTCTAGTAATTGAAGTAGCTGCTGGAAAACCCATTTGACCTAATTTAAGGAGAAACTCCGTCTTTTTTATTTTATTTTTAAGTAAATATTAAAAAATCTATTTGACATGATTTTTAACTTTACCGATAAATTTGGTTCACAGGAAGAAGAGTGGTTAAGATAAGAAGAGTAGACAAGGACAAAAATTACGTAAATAAATGTATTTATTTTATTTTTGTTAGGTTGGGATAGAAAGAAAGGAAATGATTGATTTTTTTTTGTTTGGTTAGAATGAAAAGTGGAAGAAAATACCATTTTATTTATTATTATATTTTTATAAAATAATATTTTTAATAATTTTTATCACATAATTTTTTTATTTTTTAATTTAAAATATTATCCTAAAAATATAATTTTTTTCTAAAAAATAGTTATTGAATATATTTTTCTTACTTTTTATAAATTATTTTTATTATTATATTATATTGAATAAAATTAGAATATTAATGTAAAAAAATAAAAAGAAAGTAAAATTAGAAAAAATAATTTGTCCAATAAAACTGATGAAAAAAATTAAATTTTATTACTTATATTAAATAAAATTAAAATAGAAGAAAATAATAGATAATTTCATAAATATTAAAGAAGAAAAATGATAAATTTATTTAAAAATTTCATTTGTTTTTATTTCTGTCCATTTTGAAATGGAAATGATTTCTTAAGAGGAATGGGAGGAATTACATTCGACTTTTATTTTCTCTTCATATTCTTTTTTTTTTATCAAGCAACTGAAAAGTATCATTTTTTTAATTTTATTTCTCATTTTTTTTAATTTTTCGCTTCAACCAAACTAACTTTTAACACGTATTTTTAAGAAGGAAAAAATTATATGTCCATTGTTATTCAGCTACAAATATACTATAGCTAATTTTTTAATAATATATTTGTTAATAATTGAATAATTATATAATTTCTAATAATAATATATTTCTAAATTTTCACCCCGCAGCTTGTAGTGGTAGCTTCGACTGTGATCTCCCAGCACACGCATGGTACATTGTGTCACACCCGTGTAGTATTGCTCCCTCTATAAATTTTCGTCGGCGTGATCGCAGTCCAATGCCCCCGGCAATGAACTCAGCGACTAGCTTGCTTCGCTTACTCTCCCAAGCACTCCCTCGGCAATAATGGAAAGCAAGCAAACAACACAAACAAGCTACGGGATAACTCACTCCCAACCTTTATACATTCAAACTCAATGTACAAGGACGAGTACCCGAAGGGTATTACAAGTTTCCCCCGAAACAACTCTTAACCCCAAGAGCTTACCCACTCGGCACTCTAACTCTCCCACCCGAGAGCTTTGTGTAACCCAACCCCTTGTTGATTACACTCACAATAGCAAACCCTATTGCTATTACAGAGAATTCTCTCAATCCTCTCTAACACTCCCCTAGTGTTTTATGACTCAGAAGTGAATGCCTTCAGCACTCCCACGAGCTCCCTTTATATAGCAGAGGTATGGCTTGACTTTCCCCAAGTTCGCATGCAAGAATCATGGAAAATCACCCCAATCCTTCCTTTCTTGGATGTTGGACTTTCCTCCCAATGCATAGAATCTCCTTTCATCAAGGGATTGACAAAGAGAACCTTCCCTCCTTGCTGCGGCCGCAATTTCCTTTTCTCGGACTTGCCTTCTTGAAGCTTGGACCAAAGATCCCTTCCAAAAGTGCTTGGCCACCTTCCCAAAGTGCCAAGTCCACTTTGCCATGCAAGGAAACTCCTCCCATCAATCTTCCAGGCTTTCCCCACTTAGAATTTGACATTGGATCAATCAAATTCGAATCGCCCAATTGATGCTGGCGTGTGCCGGCGTGTGCCCCGAAACCATGGCCATGTGCCATCTCAAGATCCACTCGTGCATTTCTCCCCAATTTTGGTTTCAGTGAGCCATTTTGGATTCCATTTGGATTGCTCGGCGATTTCCAAAATTCCCACGTCCGCCCGAGGGTCCTTCATACGCATCGCCCTTTGGCATGCCCCCAGCACATGCTCGTGGGCTATCTCGAGAATGCCCACGTGCGTTTCCTGCCATTTCTGGTTTCAGTGTGCCATTTTGGAACACATGTGGATTGCTCAAGCCACATTTCCGAAATTGGCACTTCTGCCCGAAGCTCCTTAATGCACCCATGCATTGCCATGCATGCTAGCCAACTTGCCACCCTTGGCAAGCCCTCAACTGATTGCTCGTACTTTCCTTAGCCACCATAGGCTACTGAATGCTCCAAGTAATTTTCCCAAATTACACCATGGGACCCAAGTTACTCCTCACTTGGTACGGTGTGCGCCGGCCCCCGTGCGTCCAGCGCGTGCCATGGCCCATGCCAAGGCTTGGGGGTGTGACAATTCTCCCCCACCCTAATCGTCCAACGCCCTCGTTGGACTAGCCCTCCGGTAGTTTTGGATCTTCTCCTCGAACTGCCAAAGAGCTTGTTCTCGCTCCCAAGTAGCTTCATCGATCGGTTCTCCTCTCCAAGCCACCAAATATTCGTACCTCTTGTTACTCTTTCCCCACCGGATGACCCGTGTCTTTGTAGGATGGTGTCCACTTCTTTCTCAAAGAAGTCTCTTACTGTTGGCGGAGGTCTCTGCGCACTAGACCTCTCTCCATCCTCGGCATCGTCGTAGTAGGGTTTGAGAAAACTCACATGAAATGTGTCGTGCAGCTTGAGTCGATCGGGGGAGCTTGAGCTTGTAGGCAACCTTGCCGATTCTTCGTACCACCTCAAAAGGACCATCATATCGGGCGATTAGCCCCTTTGTGAGTATCCTTAGATAACGCCTTCCTCCAAAGGCGGTATGGTAGCTTTAGGAGAACCATATCTCCTACTTGAAAATTCCCTCGTCCGACGCCTACGGTTAGCATATTTCTCCATGCGTCGTATGGCCTTGGCAAGACTGTCCCTTGCTTCTCCCAACATGCGTATCCTATTCTCCGCATAAGTGAGAGCGGCCGGGCATTTCCCCTTTTCCCGACCAATGTCTGCGGCGTCCGAGGTTGAAAACCAAGCACTAGCTCAAAGGGACTCTTCCCGTGCTTGAATTTGGATGAAGGTTGTAAGCGGGCCGGGCTTCTCCAACAGCTCCAACCAGTTCCTTTGGCTTGCCGTGACATAATGACGCAAGTACTCCTCCAATACCGCATTGGCCCTCTCCGTTTGTCCATCCGTCTGAGGGTGTTCTGAGGTAGAAAATTTCAAATCTGACCCCAATAGTTTGAACAAGGTAGTCCAAAACTTGCCCGTGAATCGTGCATCTCGATCACTTATTATGTCTTCTGGTAGCCCCCAATACTTCACCACATTTTTAAAGAACAATGTGGCTGTCTCCTCCGCATGGCATGTGATGGGTGCAGCCATGAAAGTGGCATACTTTGAGAACCTGTCGACCACCACCAAGATAGATCCGTGCCCCTGCACCTTCGGCAAGCCCGTGACGAAGTCCATGCTCACGCTTTGCCATGGTCTATCCGGAATGGGCAGCGGCTGTAGCAATCCTGCTTCCGCTTGTCTCTCCGTCTTGTCCTGCTGACACACCAAGCAGGTTTTTACGTATGCCTCCACATCTTGCTCCATCTTTGGCCAGAAATATGATCTTGAGATGAGAGCATAAGTTCGCTCCATCCCTGGGTGTCCTCGCCCATTTTTTGGTCGTGTCCTTCGCGAAGTAGCATGCGCCGTAACCCCCCCTGGTTTGGCACATAAACCCTGCCTCCCTTCGCGTATAACAGCCCATCCTCGAGCCAATATCTACGGACGGTGCCATTCTGCACTCCCTTCCGTAGGTTCTCATATTGAGGATCATTTAACGCCTCCTCCCTAAGGCGTTGCGCGAGTTCACCATCCACCCGCGTCATGCCCGCAAGAACCTGTCCGGTTCCTTGCGATTCAGCCCTTGCTCTAACCGCATGGCTGAAATTTGCATTTGAGCACCTCCTTCCACCTGGCTTGGGTGGGCTCGTTCCTTGGGACAAAACATGGTTGATCCTCCGCCATGATTGAAACGCCCCGTAGGTGTGGTATGGGCATGGCCTTGGCCTTCTCAAGGAACTCCAAGCCAAGCACCATGTCGAAGTCATCAAGGTGCACCACCAAGAAGTCGCACCTTCCATGCCACCCTCCTATGCTCGTTGTGACTCCTTTGGCCTGCCCCCGTGCGGCCTAGCATACCGAATTCACCGTCTTCAGCCTACTATGAGTCGCCGTGGTCGAAATTCCCAATCGCGTCGCTATGCGATCAGCCACAAAGTTGTGGGTTGCGCCGGTGTCGACCAAGGCAAGCACCTCTTGCCCATTCACCCTCGGCTGGCACATACAGAGAGGCCTATAACTCTCGGCTCTCATGGCCCAGCAATGCAAAGGGTCATCCACTCGTGCAGCTCCTCCCGCCCCTCTTGCCGGGCTCCCTCTCGTCCGCTACCATTGCGGCAATTTTCTCGCGCTTTGGGCACTCTCGCGCTAGATGTGGCCCCTGCATATGAAACATCCGTTTGCTGTCCGCGGCCTGCCTCCTTTGGCTCCTCCTTGTTGCTTGGACTCCTTGCGGTTTTGGGCCTTCCCCTCTTGCCCTTGGCCTTCGGGCCGGGGTTGGTCGTTGATGTTGCCGTTTTGAAGTCCACCAACGCATCCGCCGCAGCAATGGCCGTTGGCAAGTCCTCGACTCCTTGCCTCCTCAATGCCCTGCGCCCATGGTTGAAGGCCAGACACGAAGTTGAAGAGCTTGTCTTCTTCGGACATGTTGGGTATCTCCAACAAAGCCGATGTGAACTCCCTCACGTACTCCCGAACAGCACCACTTTGTTTTGGCTTCCTCAAGCTTTCTCTCGCAACCCATCCGGTGTTACGAGGAAGGAATTGTCCCCGCAATTCCCGTTGCAACTCCTGCCACGTAGAGATTTGTGGCTGCCCCTCGTGCACGTCCCGTTGTGCTCGAGTCCGCCACCAAAGTTTGGCATCCTCGCCCAAGTACATGGTTGCCACCATGACTTGCCGGTCCTCCGGTATTTTTTGCGAGCCTTGAAGTAAAGCTCCATATCCCATAGGAAGTTGTCCAACTCCCTTGCCGATCTTGCCCCATTAAAGGCCTTTGGTTCCGGGACCTTCATTCGAGATGAAGAGGGCTCGGCCATCTCCTTGGCCGCAACAAGTTGCTTAAGGATGGAGATCTCCTCCTCCAACCTTTTAAGCCCATCATGCAAAGCATCATACCCGGGGACAATAGGGCTCGTGGTTGATGATTCCACGGCTTCGACCCTATCTCCCAAGGTCTCTATTGAGGTTTGCACGTCCACGACCTCCAACGCCAATCGCTCCACCCATTGGAACAAGGGGACATCCGGAGTCGGCTCCGGGATGCCTAATACTTCTTCGATCCACTGTAATCTTTCACGAGTATTGCTCCTGTCCGCCATGGATCAAGATGCTCTGATACCAACTGTCACACCCGAGAAAACCCTCTATAAATTTTCGTCGGCGTGATCGCAGTCCAATGCCCCCGGCAATGAACTCAGCGACTAGCTTGCTTCGCTTACTCTCCCAAGCACTCCCTCGGCAATAATGGAAAGCAAGCAAACAACACAAACAAGCTACGGGATAACTCACTCCCAACCTTTATACATTCAAACTCAATGTACAAGGACGAGTACCCGAAGGGTATTACAAGTTTCCCCCGAAACAACTCTTAACCCCAAGAGCTTACCCACTCGGCACTCTAACTCTCCCACCCGAGAGCTTTGTGTAACCCAACCCCTTGTTGATTACACTCACAATAGCAAACCCTATTGCTATTACACAGAGAATTCTCTCAATCCTCTCTAACACTCCCCTAGTGTTTAATGACTCAGAAGTGAATGCCTTCAAGACCTCCCACGAGCTCCCTTTATATAGCAGAGGTATGGCTTGACTTTCCCCAAGTTCGCATGCAAGAATCATGGAAAATCACCCCAATCCTTCCTTTCTTGGATGTTGGACTTTCCTCCCAATGCATAGAATCTCCTTTCATCACGGGATTGACAAAGAGAACCTTCCCTCCTTGCGCGCACCATAATTTCCTTTTCCTCCGGACTTGCCTTGCTTGAAGCTTGGACCAAAGATCCCTTCCAAAAGTGCTTGGCCACCTTCCCAAAGTGCCAAGTCCACTTTGCCATGCAAGGAAACTCCTCCCATCAATCTTCCGGGCTTTCCCCACTTAGAATTTGACATTGGATCAATCAAATTCGAACCGCCCGAATTGATCTGGCGTGTCTGGCGTGTGCCCGGAAACCATGGCCATGTGCCATCTCAAGATCCACTCGTGCATTTCTTCCCAATTTTGGTTTCGGTGAGCCATTTTGGATTCCATGTGGATTGCTCGGCAGATTTCCAAAATTCCCACGTCGCCCAAGGGTCCTTCATACGCATCGCCCCTCGGCATGCCCCTAGCACATGCTCGTGGGCTATCTCAGAATGCCCACGTGCGTTTCCTGCCATTTCTGGTTTCAGTTTGCCATTTTGGAACACATGTGGATTGCTCAAGCCACATTTCCGAAATTGGCACTTCTGCCCGAAGCTCCTTAATGCACCCATGCATTGCCATGCATGCTAGCCAACTTGCCACCCTTGGCAAGCCCTCAACTGATTGCTCGTACTTTCCTTAGCCACCATAGGCTACTGAATGCTCCAAGTAATTTTCCCAAATTACACCATGGGACCCAAGTTACTCCTCACTTGGTACGGTGTGCGCCGGCCCCCGTGCGTCCAGCGCGTGCCATGGCCCATGCCAAGGCTTGGGGGTGTGACAATTCTCCCCCACCTAATCGTCCAATGCCCTCGTTGGACTAGCCCTCCAGTAGTTTTGGATCTTCTCCTCGAACTGCCAAAGAGCTTGTTCTCGCTCCCAAGTAGCTTCCTCGATCGGTTCTCCTCTCCAAGCCACCAAATATTCGTACCTCTTGTTACTCTTTCCCCACCGGATGACCCTATGCTGTAGGATGGTGTCCACTTCTTTCTCAAAGAAGTCTCTTACTGTTGGCGGAGGTCTCTGCGCACTAGACCTCTCTCCATCCTCGGCATCGTCGTAGTAGGGTTTGAGAAAACTCACATGAAATGTGTCGTGCAGCTTGAGTCGATCGGGGAGCTTGAGCTTGTAGGCAACCTTGCCGATTCTTCGTACCCTTCCTTGCCTAATTATGTGGCCAAGGAATCGAATCTCTTGCCTGCAGAACTCGCACTTCTCAGGCTTGACATATAGCTGATGTTCCCGCAGCCGTTGTAGCACCATCCTCAAGTGCTCCAAATGTTCCTCCTTGGATCGGCTGTACACCACAATGTCATCGAGATAAACCACCAGAAATTTGTCTATCCACTCATGGAAGACTTCCGCCATCAAGTTGCAGAATGTGGCGGGAGCATTTGTGAGGCCGAAGGGCATCACTAAGAACTCAAAGGATCCATACCGCGTTACACATGCGGTCTTTGGTTCATCCCCTTCCCCTATCCTCACTTGCCAATACCCCGATCTTAAGTCCAACTTGGTGAAGTAGGGCCTGCATAGCCGATCGAACAAGTCCGCCGACGGGATCGGGTACTTGTTCTTCACCGTCACTTTGTTGAGTGCCCGATAGTCCACACACATTCGAAGGGACCCATCTTGCTTCTTTTGGAACAGCACCGGTGCTCCAAAGGGTGCCTTCGAAGGCCGAATAAACCCCCGCCTCCAACAATTCTCCCAATTGTTGCCGCAACTCCTCCAATTCCAAAGGGGACATGCGGTATGGTGCTTGGGCCGGTGGCCTAGCTCCTGGGTATAACTCGATCTTGTGGTCTATGTTCCTCCGTGGGGGCAATCTTTTGGGCAGTTCTGGTGGGAAAACATCCCCGAACTCCCTCAAGATCTCAGCAATTTCGGGGGCCAACACCCCCTCCGTGGGTTCCTCTGCGACTTCCACCATCGCAGCAAGGTAAGTGTGCTGCCCCCTCTTCAGTCCCTGCTCCAATTGCATGGCTGAAATTTGCATTTGAGCACCTCCTTCCACCTGCTTGGGTGGGCTCGTTCTTGGGACAAAACATGGTTGATCCTCCGCCATGATTGACACGCCCCGTAGGTGTGGTATGGGCATGGCCTTGGCCTTCTCAAGGAACTCCAAGCCAAGCACCATGTCGAAGTCATCAAGGTGCACCACCAAGAAGTCGCACCTTCCATGCCACCCTCCTATGCTCGTTGTGACTCCTTTGGCCAGCCCCCGTACTGGCCTAGCATCTGAATTCACCGTCTTCAGCCTACTATGAGTCGCCGTGGTCGAAATTCCCAATCGCGTCGCTATGCGTCAGCCACAAAGTTGTGGGTTGCGCCGGTGTCACCAAGGCAAGCACCTCTTGCCCATTCACCCTCGGCACATACATGAGAGGCCTATAACTCTCGGCTCTCATGGCCCCAATGAGCTGCAAAGGGTTCACTCGTGCAGGCTCCTCCCGCCCCCTCTTTTTGCTCCCTCGTCGGCCGCTACCATTGCGGCAATTTTCTCGCGCTTTGGGCACTCTCGCGCTAGATGTGGCCCGCTGCATATGAAACATCCGTTTGCTGTCCGCGGCCTGCCTCCTTTGGCTCCTCCTTGCTTTGCTTGGACTCCTTGCGGTTTTGGGCCTTCCCCTTGCCCTTGGCCTTCGGGCCGGGGTTGGTCGTTGATGTTGCCGCTTTGAAGTCCACCAACGCATCCGCCGCAGCAATGGCCGTTGGCAAGTCCTCGACTCCTTGCCTCCTCAATTCTGCCTGCGCCCATGGTTGAAGGCCGAGCACGAAGTTGAAGAGCTTGTCTTCTTCGGACATGTTGGGTATCTCCAACAAAGCCGATGTGAACTCCCTCACGTACTCCCGAACAGCACCACTTTGTTTCTGCTTCCTCAAGCTTTCTCTCGCAACCCATCCGGTGTTACGAGGAAGGAATTGTCCCCGCAATTCCCGTTGCAACTCCTGCCACGTAGAGATTTGTGGCTGCCCCTCGTGCACGTCCCGTTGTGCTCGAGTCCGCCACCAAAGTTTGGCATCCTCGCCCAAGTACATGGTTGCCACCATGACTTGCCGGTCCTCCGGTATTTTTGCAGCCTTGAAGTAAAGCTCCATATCCCATAGGAAGTTGTCCAACTCCCTTGCCGATCTTGCCCCATTAAAGGCCTTTGGTTCCGGGACCTTCATTCGAGATGAAGAGGGCTCGGCCATCTCCTTGGCCGCAACAAGTTGCTTAAGGATGGAGATCTCCTCCTCCAACCTTTTAAGCCCATCATGCAAAGCATCATACCCGGGGACAATAGGGCTCGTGGTTGATGATTCCACGGCTTCGACCCTATCTCCCAAGGTCTCTATTGAGGTTTGCACGTCCACGACCTCCAACGCCAATCGCTCCACCCATTGGAACAAGGGGACATCCCGAGTCGGCTCCGGGATGCCTAATACTTCTTCGATCCCTGTAATCTTTCACGAGTATTGCTCCGTGTCCGCCATGGATCAAGATGCTCGATACCAACTGTCACACCCGAGAAAACCCTCTATAAATTTTCGTCGGCGTGATCGCGATCCAATGCCCCCCGGCAATGAACTCGGCCGACTAGCTTGCTTCGCTTACTCTCCCAAGCACTCCCTCGGCAATAATGGAAAGCAAGCAAACAACACAAACAAGCTACGGGATAACTCACTCCCAACCTTTATACATTCAAACTCAATGTACAAGGCCGAGTACCCGAAGGGTATTACAAGTTTCCCCCGAAACAACTCTTAACCCCAAGAGCTTACCCACTCGGCACTCTAACTCTCCCACCCGAGAGCTTTGTGTAACCCAACCCCCTGTTGATTACACTCACAATAGCAAACCCTATTGCTATTACACAGAGAATTCTCTCAATCCTCTCTAACACTCCCCTAGTGTTTAATGACTCAGAAGTGAATGCCTTCAGCACTCCCACGAGCTCCCTTTATATAGCAGGTATGGCTTGACTTTCCCCAAGTTCGCATGCAAGAATCATGGAAAATCACCCCAATCCTTCCTTTCTTGGATGTTGGACTTTCCTCCCAATGCATAGAATCTCCTTTCATCAAGGGATTGACAAAGAGAACCTTCCCTCCTTGCTGCAGCCATAATTTCCTTTTCCTGGACTTGCCTTGCTGAAGCTTGGACCAAAGATCCCTTCCAAAAGTGCTTGGCCACCTTCCCAAAGTGCCAAGTCCACTTTGCCATGCAAGGAAACTCCTCCCATCAATCTTCCAGGCTTTCCCCACTTAGAATTTGACATTGGATCAATCAAATTCGAATCACTGAATTGATCTTTGGCGTGTCGCCGGCGTGTGTCCCGAAACCATGGCCATGTGCCATCTCAAGATCCACTCGTGCATTTCTTCCCAATTTTGGTTTCAGTGAGCCATTTTGGATTCCATGTGGATTGCTCGAAGCAGATTTCCAAAATTCCCACGTCTGCCCAAGGGTCCTTCATACGCATCGCCCTTCGGCATGCCCCCCAGCACATGCTCGTGGGCTTTCTCTGTTTGCCCACGTGCGTTTCCTGCCATTTCTGGTTTCTGTGTGCCATTTTGGAACACATGTGGATTGCTCAAGCCACATTTCCGAAATTGGCACTTCGCCAGCTCCCTAATGCACCCATGCATTGCCATGCATGCTAGCCAACTTGCCACCCTTGGCAAGCCCTCAACTGATTGCTCGTACTTTCCTTAGCCACTATAGGCTACTGAATGCTCCAAGTAATTTTCCCAAATTACACCATGGGACCCAAGTTACTCCTCACTTGGTACGGTGTGCGCCGGGCCCCGTCGCGCCGGCGCGTGCCATGGCCCATGCCAAGGCTTGGGGGTGTGACAATTCTCCCCCACCCTAATCGTCCAACGCCCTCGTTGGACTAGCCCCTCCGGTAGTTTTGGACCCTTTCCTCAAACTCCCGTAAAGCTTGTTCCCTCCCGCCGATGTGCTCAAGGCCGCTAGCAAGTTATCCATTTGGTTGCCACCATGACTTGAGCGCGGCCACCGGCTTTTTGCGTCTGGAGCCCGGGGCCCATAGGGGTTAGTTGCCCAACTCCCTTGCCGATCTTGCCCCATTAAAGGCCTTTGAGTAGGACATCGAGATGAAGAGGGCTCGGCCAACCCAGGCCGCAACAAGTTGAAGAGGAGATGGCTCCGGTCCTTCAACTTTGCCCACGGGTTGGAGAGCATCATACTGGGACATAGGTGCGTGGTTGGTGGTTCCAAGGCCGACAATGTTGCAGACACTATATTTTGCGGTCCAAGACTAAGCCAATCGCCCAACCATGGAACAAGGGGAGATTCTAGCGGCCCAGGATGCCTAATACTTCTTCGACCACGTAATTTTATAGAGTTTTTCCTCGGGTGTGACAAGATGCTCGATACCAGCTATCAAACCCGGGACCTCTATATTGGGTTATGGGCCCACAGGTCCAATGCCCCCGGCAATGAACTCAGCGACTAGCTTGCTTCGCTTACTCTCCCAAGCACTCCCTCGGCAATAATGGAAAGCAAGCAAACAACACAAACAAGCTACGGGATAACTCACTCCCAACCTTTATACATTCAAACTCAATGTACAAGGACGAGTACCCGAAGGGTATTACAAGTTTCCCCCGAAACAACTCTTAACCCCAAGAGCTTACCCACTCGGCACTCTAACTCTCCCACCCGAGAGCTTTGTGTAACCCAACCCCTTGTTGATTACACTCACAATAGCAAACCCTATTGCTATTACAGAGAATTCTCTCAATCCTCTCTAACACTCCCCTAGTGTTTTATGACTCAGAAGTGAATTCCTTCAGCACTCCCACGAGCTCCCTTTATATAGCTGAGGTATGGCTTGACTTTCCCCAAGTTCGCATGCAAGAATCATGGAAAATCACCCCAATCCTTCCTTTCTTGGATGTTGGACTTTCCTCCCAATGCATAGAATCTCCTTTCATCAAGGGATTGACAAAGAGAACCTTCCCTCCTTGTCGCAGCCCGCAATTTCCTTTTCCTCGGACTTGCCTTTTGAAGCTTGGACCAAAGATCCCTTCCAAAAGTGCTTGGCCACCTTCCCAAAGTGCCAAGTCCACTTTGCCATGCAAGGAAACTCCTCCCATCAATCTTCCAGGCTTTCCCCACTTAGAATTTGACATTGGATCAATCAAATTCGAATATGCCCGAATTGATCTTTGGCGTGTCTTGGCGTGTGCCCAGGAAACCATGGCCATGTGCCATCTCAAGATCCACTCGTGCATTTCGTCCCAATTTTGCTTTCAGTGAGCCATTTTGGATTCCATGTGGATTGCTCGAGCAGATTTCCAAAATTCCCACGTCCCGAGGGTCCTTCATACGCATCGCCCTTCGGCATGCCCCTAGCACATGCTCGTGGGCTATCTCAGAATGCCCACGTGCGTTTCCTGCCATTTCTGGTTTCAGTGTGCCATTTTGGAACACATGTGGATTGCTCAAGCCACATTTCCGAAATTGGCACTTCTGCCCGAAGCTCCTTAATGCACCCATGCATTGCCATGCATGCTAGCCAACTTGCCACCCTTGGCAAGCCCTCAACTGATTGCTCATACTTTCCTTAGCCACCATAGGCTACTGAATGCTCCAAGTAATTTTCCCAAATTACACCATGGGACCCAAGTTACTCCTCACTTGGTACGGTGTGCGCCGGCCCCCGTGCGTCCAGCGCGTGCCATGGCCGATGACAAGGCTTGGGGGTGTGACAATTCTCCCCCACCTAATCGTCCAACGCAGCATAGCCCTGGACCCACCCGGCGTGAACCCGAAACCCGAAACCCGAAACCCGAAACCCGAAACCCGAAACCCGAAACCCGAAACCCGAAACCCTAAACCCTAAACCCTAAACCCTAAACCCGAAACCCAACCCCAAACCCCAAACCCCAAACCCCAAACCCTAAACCCCAAACCCCAAACCCTAAACCCACCAATGCTTTTGATATTGGTCGAACTTCTACTAGAATGCTAAATTATTGAAAATAATTAGGTTCTCAAAACCAAATATATGGTAGATAGAACTATTGAGAGGTAAAAGATTCAACTGGTAGTAAAAAGTAACACTCAGTAAAAGGGTGTTAGTTATGATGAAACATTTTTTTTATTGTAAGATTTACTTCCATTCACATGCAGTTAGCAATAGCAGTCAATTTGGTTTTAGAATTATGTCAGATGGATGTGTAGACTTCCTTTTCTCAATAGAGAATTTGAGAAAGAAGTTTATGTGGTATAATTAGAGAGTTCTGTCATTAAAGACCTGGAAGATAGAGTATATAAATTGAGTATATCAATTTATAACCTTATGTAGTCTTCAAGATAATTGTGTGTGAAATTTCATAGAACTGTGATCTCTTATAATTTCATTATGATAGACGAAAACCATTATATCTATGTGAAGAAATCTGATGACAAGTTTACAATACTATCCCTATATGTCGAGGACATATTGTTGACCATGAATGACAAGGAGTATGTCCTTCGATCTTGAAATGACTGTCTTCCAATTTTAAGATGAAAGATATGGGTGAGACAGATTGGGAATTGAATCCCATAGAAATCGCTCCATGTGATTATAGAGTTTATCTCAAGGGTTTTATATTATAAAGACTTTGGAACGATGCAAAGTTGAAAACTGTAAACCCATTGATATTCTTGTGGTAGTAGGTGATAGTTCAAACGATGATATATGCTCTAAAGCTTTAGATGAATAGATGAAATGTCTAGAATACCATGTTCAAGCACAATTGGGAGCTTGAAGTATGCTATGATCTGTATTCTTCCCGATATTTATCTTGCTATGAGGTTTGGTTAGCAGATATCTGTCCAATCTAAAGAAGGGTAATTGGATTGCTATGAAAGGGATATTGAGATACTTGAACGGAACTACGAATTATTTTCTTCATTATTAAGGAAATGATTTAGTATTGAAAGGATACACAAATATTGATTGGGAGATGATTGCGATGAGAGAAAAATCTGCCTCTGGTTATATTTGCTTGCTCAATGATAGTGTCATCTCATGGAGAAACAAAAAACAAACCTGTGTATCATTTTCGATAATGGAAACAGAATTTGTGACCAATACTTCCGTAGTTCAAGGAAGAGTTTGATTAAATAGATTTTGCAATATTTGGAAGTAGTAAACAATTCAGTGGGAGTTGGACAATCTATTGTGACAATTGGTCAATTATTGCATACACAAAAAACTCCAAAATATGACGACAAAACCAAATATAGACACAAAAATCAATCTTGTCAGAAACATGATTGAAAAGAGAGAAATGATACTAAAATATATGACTACGCATTTGATGATGGTTGATCCTTTTAGGAAGTCAGTACCTAAAGACATGTTTGTGAAACATGTTAGATCTGTTGGTTTATATAGATTTTAATGGTATTTGTTAATGTGATTATGATTGTAATGATATACAGAGTATATATGATATAATACTCATATTCGTTGACATTTGAATTTTTTTTTTTTTTTTTGTGCAAAATTCTTGTGTCCAGAATAAAAAGTATGTCGGGTAAGTTTTGATATTTGCTCTCTCACATAAGCAATCGCCTCTAATGTGTATGTGACATGTAAAGATTATGCGTGTTAATTTATAGTGGATTAAAACACATATAAGCCAGCTTAATTAAGTACTAAGATGACATTATTGATTAAATATATTACACATATGGTAATCGTAATGGATTCCCCATAATCCATTTGAACTTGTTGAATAGTCAAGTTTAGATTTTTCTTGATGTTATGAGATTTTGGAGGACTTGTAAGAAAGAAAACTCAGGTCAAGTATTACACATTTGGACTAAAACCTATATGATATGTTATTTTAGAAAAGAAGATATACACTTTCAAATGGAAAGAAAAGTATCATAGCACGTGTGCTTATGTGACCATATGAATAATGAGAATGTGCATCCCTCTTCATCTCATTGTGTGTGACTCAGAGATTCATATTTAATCTCAATTAATACCCTTAACACTTTTGTATATCTCTTGAGATTTTATTTTAGTGTTACTACTTTGGCATGTCACTAAGAAACCATAAATGATTTGGTTTGACGGTGCATATTTAGGAGATCAATTAAGATAAAATTGAAAATTAGTAGTATAAAAGGAAGATTATCTTTGACCGACACGTGACTCTGTTTTACAAGCTAGCCAATTATGTCTATGACTTAGTATTTAGAGACATAATTGTACATACATGATTGGATTTAAGTCAAATATACTCTTATATTATTTTGAGAGATGATATATACATTGATTGTGTCGAATAAAAGAGGTCTGAGATATAACGAGATACGATATTCTCATCACTACAATGATGATGAGGTGCTATATATTTTTAATCGGTTTATAGTTCTAGATCTCTTGGTATTCTCATAGGTCACATGATCTGCTTACTAGTATGAAATTTGTGTTTGATTATAATGATCAAACTATGTGCAAATCTATCCCTCATGTGTGAGTGAAAGATGTTGAAAATTGGATTCGGGTCTCCCTATGAGGGAAGACCCGAACCAAGATCAAACCCATCCAACATTTGTTTAAATTTGAAATTGAATTGGAAGTTAAAATAGGGTGGGAGTGGTTATTTTGATAACATCTCATAACTTACCTATTTTCAAATGATTGCCTCTCTTCTCTAAGAAACACAACTTGTTTTCTCAACGTTAATTTTTGGGAACAAGAGAATAATGTAAATTTTGTATAATGAGAGAGAGAGAGAACATCTTCTCATCATTGAAGATAGGGCAAGGGTTTGATTATTTCACCACTCTGACATTTGGATTGTAAAATATAGAAAGTGATTTGAATTTGTGATATTTTCTCGATCTAAAATATCCAATCGTCAAAAGAGTTAAGTGATTTTAATTCAATTCAGATCTTAGAGTTTTTGCATAAAATATAATTTGTTGATTTGTATAAAAACCCTCAATTGATTAACTCATTGAGCTTCCTCTGTTTTATCACCGAGAGTTAGTCTTAATTTTTTAAAAGAATTTTTTACAATTAAAATAATCAATATTGGCATAAATTTTTAAATTTTTAAATTTTGCCAGATTAATTATTTGCCGCGACAATTTTCCTGCATTTCCTTTCTGATTTGATGTAAGTAATCGGACATCATATTTCAAAAATATTACCACTACACTTCTCTAAAATTGGAATAACACAAATAGAACAAGAGTACAAATTGGTGGCATAAAATATGTATGTGAACACATTAATTCTTGGTAATACTATAATAATTAATATCACTACTTTACACTGAATCTTCCTATCTCCCACAAAGAGCATTTTATTTTGTAGTAACTACGAAATTATTAGTAGATAAATGTAATTCGATGGAAAAGAGTAGAAGGTGCCACCCTCCCAAAAAAAAACTTAAAGAGTAGTGGGAGGAAGCTATTTAGTCACAATTTCCACATACGATCCAAATTAAATGTCTATATTAAGGAAAACAAGAAAGCAAGCATTTGAATATTTTTCATAGCTCAAATCAACTAAAAAACCTCTCTATCTCCATTATCCAAAGCTCAGTCGCTGGAATTCATGGTGGCAAAAACCCTTAAAAACCTCTTTTTCTTTGTTGATCAAAACCTAAAACCCTTAAAGGACTAACAATTCAAAGTTAGCTCTAGGGAACCCAATTGTTGTAGACAGAAAGTTATTGGGCTCTTTCATAACTTCCCAAAATATTAGAGGTCAAACAATTATTTTCCAAACATTTTGGACTTTTTTGCAATTTTAAAAAAAAAAGTTCTAAGGTGAAATGGTAGTTTTTGAAAAATATGTTTTAGAAAATTTTGAATAACAATTAATATGTAAAAGTTTATGCTCAACTTATGGGTTTGACAAAAAAAAGGCTAAAGAATTAAAATTTGATGAATTCTTTTTAAAATTATGATCTATTCAAGAAGAGGTAATAATTAAGTAACACAAGCTTTTATTAAAGGTTTAAGCTTTAATTATTTACGTATCAGTTTTCTCTCCGTTTAATTACACTTACTTTTACTTGAATGATAAGTGCTTTTTTATATTTTTGAGATCATCTGTGCTCACTACTTGCTTCATCAGTAGTATATATTCCTGTATTGTTTATTTTTTTTAATGTTTACTTTTTTAATGTGCATTTTCATGATTGAGATAATTTGTATCTTTTTTGTTTTGGTGCTGGGATCAAGGTAATTTGTATTGACTAATAACTAGATTATCTATCGGTTTTTATGCATACGTGCCTTGGTTTCCTGGATAGTCTCATCTATTTCTCAAGCTATCATATGCTCATGTTTTCATAAGGATTTGTTTTAGATAACCTCTGAATCACTTATTTGTTTCTCTAGATACATGTATTCGTGTTTTTCTAGGAATCCGTTTCCAATAATCTGTGGATTGCAATACCTCTTTCTTTATATACACATATTCATGTTTTCCTAGGGATCTCTTTTAGTAATCCATAAATTACCTTTTTTTTTTCCAAGAATTATCTTTTTGTACATTTATCACTTTATTCTTCGAAAGTGTATTCATATTTTTACAAGTTCTCATGATTTCACTTGGGGTCATGCAAGCACAAGTTCTATTGTCTTGGGGTAAAACAAGCAAGTCTACAAATGCTTTTAAGTACCCAAAAATCTGATAAATCAGTAATAAACAAGTAAATAAATCTAAAGACAAATGTCTCAAAGATTCAAACCAAAAAAAAATGCTAATTAAAATTTTTGAAAAATGTTATTTGAGTTTATTTGTGTGACATCTAAAATATTATGAACTTTTGCGATGCCTTTTGCATTTGCATGATGTTTGAAACTAAATCTAAAACTAAAACCTTAAAGGGTGAGTGTTGTTCTTATTGTTTTAATTCTCACTAATTGATTATGATATACCAGTTTTTCCTCATTTTCCGAGTGTTGAGGAGGTTAGTGATTTACATAAGGGGCTCGACAATGAAGACTTACCACCACACTAGAAGTTTTGAAGCAAAAAGGGTCTTTATGTCTAACTAGAAAAGAACTTTTGTACATGATTATGGGATAAAGTTTTCCTTTTTTTTTTTTTAAGAGATTGGATCTTATGGCCCTAATACTGTATTAAAACGTGTTATCCCTGTAAATATAATTGTGAGTATGTGTGACCCTTTTAGTAATGATATATTATTGCGGGTACTGGACAAAAAGTTTTCTTTCAAATAAAAGGGTTTTCTTATTTTATATTTTATTCTATGTGATTCTATTGCGATTCCAAGTTTATAGAACAGGTCATTACAGTTCACCATAAAATGAGATAAAAAATAAAAAATAAAAAATAGTATCCAAAAGTTTAGTTATTCTTTTCACTTCTTTATGCTCCTTAAAATAAATCAAAATTATTTTAATCATGACAATAATGAATCATTTTTAATTTTATGTTTAGTTTCTAAACTTGCACACTTTCTCAAATTAGCAAGTAACCCTTAAAACTTCTACAAAACAATATCATTTCCAAATTCGAATCGATAGTGTTAAGCATGGTTGTCATTTGACACGCCAGTAATCCTTCTAAAATGAATACTTAAAATTAATATATTTAGAAAGAGAAATCTAAAATAAATTAACTTTGTATGGAGAAAAAATTAATGTGTTATATTTTAAAGGAAAATTATTCTCAAGAGAATAATCTAGTAGCCATAATCCTCCTCTCTCAACCTGAAGATCCCAAATTAAAATCTTTGTGTAACAAAAAAAAATTAGAGGGAAAATAAGAGGGCGTTTGGTTTAGTTTTGAGAATTAGAATTGAAATCGGAATCGGATTCAGATCATCTGGATTCAAAATGGATAGAATCATTTGAATTCATCTATTTGGCTTAGTACACTTAGATGGGTATCATACCATAGTTAATGTTTGGTTGGCTGGTTTTTTGAAAATAGGAATTAACAATTTTTTAATTTTATTTTTACTCCAATATACAATAAAAATTATTAATAATTTAAGATAAATTGTTTTAAAATATTATATGAAAATAATTTCACTTGAAAAATAAATATTATACGAATTTATCAAATAAATTTTACATCATTTTCAAAAATAATAAAAAAAGAAAATAATTTAATATTGAAAATTTCATATTTTTTCACTTATTTACTTTATATATATATATATATATATATTTATATATAAAATCTTAACCTCGAAATTTTAGAAAATGGAGTAGAACATGGCATTAAAATTTATCTTGTAAAATTAATCATGATTTCACTTATTAAAATTTGAAATCTAACTTTACAAAATTGATTAATTTTTTTAAAAAAAATGGTTTAAAATTATTGTCCAATCAAGGATCCAGATTTTGGGTAATTTTTTTTTTTTAAAATGTGAAATGATAATGAAGTATAAGAGTGGAGAGTAATGTATAATTTTGGATAAGTGTGAAAATAAATAGTTACTTGGGAATGAGACATAGATTTCCAACAAAATCCATCAACTTATTTGGATTTGGGTTTTGTGGATTTCTAGATTTTTATGTATGAATCCAAAATATTCATTTCCAATTAAAGTTTTTAGATGATGAAAATCAATTTGCTTAGTTTTAGAGAGACAGAGAGAGAAAGAGTCACAACATTGATTTCTTGAAAAACAAATATGTTAAGTATTAGAGAGAGAATTTATATTTATTTATTAGAGAAAAAATATACTTAATATCAATACCGTAAAATTGTTACCTTTATATCCTCTCCCTTATTATTTTTTCCCTCAATCTTTTCCTATGTTCTAAATGCTACTTGATGATACTTGACTCAAATCATATTGGTTCCAGCGTTAGTCAAACCCATCGTCTGTTAAGCAAGCCTCACTCACTAACCAGATTTTTTCTCGATAGTCACTTGCCTGCTTCTATACTGATCAGTATCTAGATCTCCTCAGTGCTCGGTGATTGCCACTTGATTTGCTAAGACAATTTACTTCCCTCTGAATAGTAGAAGGCAATCTTATGTAAAGGGAAATGAGACCTACGTCCGTAGTCGATAAGAAAAGAAATCTTTATGGTAAACTAGTCTTTCTAAACTAGTAAGAGTTTGAAATATTTGAGAATTCTCTATGATAATTCTCCTAATATCATGAGGCTCTCATAAAAAAATCAGGGCTTTTACGTCCCGAATGCATACGACTCTCATGCACGAAAGGTATATAAATATCGTTAACCTAACCAATCAAGTACGCATACGCATACTCTCTTTCTCTCTACTTATACACTACAATTGGCATAGAACTCTCTGTTAGTACGTTTCTTCCATTTTCAAAAACCGCTATCTAATTTGAGTATCGGAGTCTTCCCCGCCGGAGTACCCTATAATGATTCTTTGTAGGTCTTGCCGTTCTGGAACATCAGACGACCAAAATAGCTATCATCACCATCTTCTTCCCCTCTCCATTATGGCCTCAGTTAAAAGAAAGAGACTGATCATCAGTCTCGACAATGACTATTTGATAGGAGTAGATACCAATCAAAATGATCCACTGGTTATCACCGTGAGAATCAAGTCCTACTTCATTAAAAGAACTCTTATAAACCAGGGAGCAAACCATAACATCCTTTTTTGGGATGTCTTCCATCAAATGGGATTCACCCTATCTCATCTCCAGCCCTTTGACCGATCCATTAAAGGGCTCACTGGTTAATGCATACGCCTAGAAGGTACTATCTCACTCGTCATAGTATTGGGAATGCCTCCCTACCATATTGCTACCAGAACCACTTTTTATGTAGTAAAACTTCTATCCCCATACAATACCATCTTAGGTTGTCCCAGCCTAGATGGCCTCAAGGCACTACTAAGTGCTAGACATATGAAGGTTAAATTCAGAACATGTTTAAGAATCACAACACTCCACAATGAATCCAATCCACTAACCCTCCCCATAACGGGAGAAGAACGAGAGGTCCTAATAGTGGACACTGTGGAACTCAGAGACGATATTGAACAACAGTCCAACCTTTAGCCCGGGAAGGAAATAACCAAAATTTCTATCACAAACACTCCTGGTCAAACCATCCAGATTAGCGCTCACTTACCGGTATCTCTTCAAAAATCAATCGTGGATTACCGGTGACGTCATTCTAAGGTCATCGCATGGTTGCCTGAAAACATGCCAGTTATCCACTCATCAGTCATAGTTCATAAGCTAACTATAGATGACAATTAAAAGCCAGTCAAGTAGAAGAAAAGGGTGTTCGCACTAGAACGCCAATGTGCAATACAAGAAGAAGTTCAGAAACTCTTAATAGTAGGGTTCATCTGAGAAGTAGAATGCCTTGAATGGTTGGCCAATATAGTTATGGTGAAAAAAGACTAATAGCAAGTGGAGAATTTATGTGGGACTCATGGATCTTAATAAGGCGTGCCCTAAAGATAGTTACTTGCTTCCCAACATTGACAAGTTAGTAGACAATTCGTTAGACCACCAGCTCTTAAGTCTCATGGATGCCTACTCTGACTACAATCAGATATGTATGGCTCTTGAGAATGAGGAGAAAATTACTTTATTATGGAGTTCGGTAACTATTGCTATAAAGTCATGTCGTTTGGCCTTAAGAATGCTAAGGCCACTTTTTAGCATTTGGTTAACGAAGTATTCAGAGAGCAACTGGGTAGAAACATGGAGACCAATGTCGACGACATGCTCGTTAAGAGTACCAATGCCAAGGATCATGTTGCAGATTTGGAGGAAACGTTCCAAACGTTGAAACATTATAATATGAGGCTAAATCCAGCAAAATGCACTTTCGGGATTACATTTGGAAAATTTTTGGGTTTCCTAATTAACAACTGAAGAATCAAAACAAATCTGAAGAAAATCCAAAAAATACTCGACATGGCACCCCTAGGGACCATAAAAGATATGCAACGCCTCACTAGTAGAATCACAGCCCTAAACCAATTCATGTCCAAAGTAAGGGAGAAGTACAAGCCCTTCTATAATGTCATAAAGAAGTCTCAAAAGTTTACATGGACACCCGAATGCCAAATTGCATGCAAAGGACTTAAAGAATATCTCATGTCATCTTCACTCCTTTTCCGATCGGTTTCAGGTGAGAAACTCTACCTCTATCTCTCTGTTTCTGACCAAACTCTTGACTTTGTCCTGGTGTAATACCGAAAACTCAATGTCGAATATTTTGTAAACATCCTTATAATAAAATAAAAAATTTTATTTATATTGATTTTCGATTTTAGGGTATTAAATTTGAATTTTTGGTGTATTTTAAAATGTCGTGTCTGCGAATTGTAATAAACCTCATTTTTATGAAATTTAAATTTTAGTGAAAAGAGGGTGTGAGTATATATATACATATATATAATTATTTATTTATTTATTTATCTGTATCTAAAAAAAAGAGAGGAAAATGCTGCGTTTTCCCCTCCCCCAACTCAATTAGGCTTAAAAGCCCTAAGTCTCTCCCTCGCACTCTCCCGAACCCTCTCGAACTCTCCCGCCCATCGCCTCTCTGCTTCGCCGCCACCATCTCTGTTGTCCTCCGCCTCTTTTCTCCACCGCTCACCGTCTTTCTCTCTCTCTCTTTGTTCTGGGTAGTTCGCAGTCTCTCTATCTCTTTCGATCTCTTTCTTCTTCTCACTGTCGCTCTCTCTCTATCTCCGTCACTCTGTCTCTCACTCTCTACCTTCGACCACCACTCGCCACCTCCCTCTCTACCGACTCTCCCTCTTTGTTTCACTCTCTGTTCTCTCCTTCCCGTGCGCGTGAACTAGACTCCTCTTCCTCTCTCCCGCGCGCGACAGAACTCTTGCCCTCTATCCCTCTTTTGTTCGCTCGCAGTGCTCATTGTGAACACTTCTTCCTGCAACCCCTACCGTACATCCTTCAACTGACCCTCGAAACCCTAGGCCGCGACCTGCATTCGAAACCCTATGCAGGTAAGAACGATTCTCTGATCCATAGCTTAGGGATTTTGCTCTTTTTGGTAATTAGGATTAATTGCTAAAACGTGCTTTAATTTGGAAGCGTTATAGGGTTCGGATTGAATTGAATGGAGCACGGAGGTTAGGGCTGCAAGCTGCAAAAACCCTAGGTGAGGGAAATTTAAATTCTTTCGATAAAATAGAGGGAATTTAGGTTAAGAGGTCTTGCATATGTTTAGAATGTATGTTCGATTGAAATAGAATGCAATTTCTGAAATTCTATGCCTGAATGTTAAGGTTAAGTCTAGTGACTGGTATGAAAAGAGCATGTTAGAGGATGAAAGATTCATGTTTGGTTGATTAGAATAGTTTTCTTTAGAGTTGATTTGAAATATGCTTGAAAAGTATTATAATTATGTGAAATTGGAAGAAAATTGGGAAAAAAATTGGAAATATTGGGAATTAAAGTTCATTAGCGAAGTAAATGGTCTTAGGTTGATGGAATGAGAGTCTAGAATTTGTAAATGTGCAAATTATGATTATACGAGATTTTATTTAATGATAATTTCGATGTTTGATTAGGTTAATCTTTTGGAGACTTGAAAGAGGTCAATTTGAATTCAATTGAAAAATAGAGAGTGAATATCCTCTCTAGAGGTGAGTGGATGGTTCATTGTATTTATGAATGAGTAACATGTTTTAAAATTGCTTTATAAATGATTTTGAAAGATTTTTATATGTTTTATATAAATTGTTTTATGATTGTGAGCTGTCTAAACTGGATTGTGAAGTTCGAATGCATCCACTGTGTTTATGAATGCTTCTGTGCCATGTGTTATTTGATATTACTCTGTGAATTGTTTTGACATGAGATTATTGATTATTTGTTGGAAATCATGGCACATTGTTTGTGAAATGGATTGATTGAGAAATGAAGGGTGCTGGATTGTTAATGGCTATAGTCATTCCCACCACGGAGCGACCCGACGGGGTGGCGTGGTTTGAGGTTGGATGTGCGGGGGAGTTAGACGTCCCTCCCTCTGTCGAAGTCGTGTTATATCTGGATTTCACCCCGGTGAGGTACGAGCCAACGCCAAGGAATGGGATATGTTTTGAAACATTTGATAGAAAAACCCTTGGCTATCTTTTGTCTAGGTTCCGCCAGCCTAAGACATGAGTGTTTTCGATGAGACCCCATGATTTTCTGATAGAATGATCAATGTGGATGTATGTTTTGTAAATTGATTGATTTATTAAAATGTTTTTACATATATAAAATGTGGTTATGAGATATGCTTTGACTGCCCCATATTCACCCCTCATTTATGAACACAATCACATCATTACACTCCACTCACTGAGTATTTCCCAATACTCACCCCTCTTTCCATATTTTTCAGAGACTACTTAGCTGGGAGACTGCACGTCGGAGCTTGCGAAACATTTTTGCTGATTTATATAGGTATTTGACAAATGCAGAATTTTTTGGAGAATCGTAGTTCTTAAAACCATGGAAAGGGAAGTTCTGCATATCTCATACCGTGCGGATTTTACTAATACTGGTTGAGTTTTTTGGCAAATATCGGTAAAATCCGACGATTATAATTTGTACTTCACTCTTTTGTTTGACTTATTTTTGGAAAATGTTTTTGTTATGTACCGGGACATTTGGATTGTAAATTCTAAATTTTGATACTTTCTTTTATTTTTGAATGCTTTATTTGTACTGAAAATTTTGGTTGGTTGGGATGGCCACATCGCATGCGTGCATGTACAGGAGCCCCTTCCCCGATTGTGTGCTGACGCATGCTTGTGTGTACAGGGAATGGACCAGAGGGGTCCTTTGCATGTGTATTGTTATATAATTTCCTTATCTTTGATTGATTGTGTACTGGAGATCTAAATATTAAGGAATGTAGTCTTGCAGATTCCCGGTATATGGGGAGGTTCTGCCTGTGTATCGAGACAACGCGGCGGTTGTTGTGTACTCAATCCGAGGATCGGGGCGTGACACCTAGTGAGATAGGATTCCACCACACAAAGTCCGGTATGCTATGTTTGTCGCATACTCTATGAATCTGAGGTCAATTATTAACCTATTGAGAAGATAGTCTTCGCGCTGGTCATCACGGCTACATCTCTGCCCTTACTTTTAAGCTCACATCATTGTGGTCCCAATCGATCAACCTCTGAAGTAGATCTTACAATTGGGCGAGTTTGACATCGAGTACTAATCAAGATCGGCTATCAAAGGTTAAACTCTCACAGACTTCATTTTCGAGTGTACATTCCCAATGCCCATTGAACAAGCCTCTACCGGTGATCAAGGAGAACACGCGTAACCCGAATGAACAGTTTGCATGGACAGGTCATCTAACTCCTCAAGAAGTGGGCCTGGAGTCATTCTAGTAGGACCACACGAATTTCAAAGTCGAATATGCTCTCTATTTCGACTTTTGAGCGATAAACAATCAGATTGAATATGGAAACCCTTCTGACCGGGTTGCAGATCGCAACATCATTAGGGGCCCAAAATATCTGGATCTTCACCAACACCTAGTTAGTCGTTAGACAGATCACAGGGGTCTATGAAACTAAAAAGCCAATGATGGCGAAGTACTTATCTAAAATATATGAGGCGATGGACAAGTTCAGCAAAGTAGATATACAACAGATCCCTCGATCGGAGAACGCAAGAACCGATATGCTTTCAAAGTTAGCTTGCTCAGATTCGGTAATAACCAGTCAAACGGTTTCTATTGAAAGTCTACTATACTCAATCATCAAAGAGCCCAAACAGATTCTATTGGCAAATAATTCACCTAGTTAAAAAGACCCCATAGATGCCTACCTGAAGTATGAGCGATTACTGAGCTCGCCGCCAAATCCGTCAAATTGAAATGCAAGGCCCCCCACTATGTTATCATAAATGAAGACCTCTATAAGAAGTCCTATATTCATTCATAGTTAAAGTGGCTGACACTCGAAAAAGGTGACTTCGTACTTCGAGAAATCTATGAAAAGATATGTGGCAACCATTTAGGCACATGAAATCTAGTGAACAAAGCTCTCCGACAGGGGTATCACTGGCCTACCATGAAAATTGATGCAGATGACTATATCAAAAGATACGACAAATATCAGCGTTTCTTATTGGTGCCCCAACCTTCCACCGAGCTCAACTTGATAGCCAACCCGTGGCCATTTGCTCAATAGGGAATAGACATCCTAGGACAATTCCCTCAAGATACCGAATAGCGAAAGTTCTTAGTTGTGGCCATTTCACTAAGTAGGTAGAAGTCGAGCCACTAGCGCAGATTACCACTGGCAAGATGCAACATTGCGTGTGGACATCCATCATTACCAACTTCGGCATGCCTCATGTCCAAATCATCGACAATGACAAGTAATTCGACAATAGAAAATTCTGAGACTTTTGTAATAAATTGGAGATCCAACATCGCTCTACTTCCATCGCCTACCTGCAAACCAATAGTCTCATGGAAGTAACCAATTGAATGATCCAATAAGGACTTAAAGTTGCATTAGACGAAATCAAAAGCTGTAATACCGAAAACCCAGTGTCAGACATTTTTGTAAATATTTCTATAATAAAATAGAAAATTTTCAATTTATATTGATTTTCGATTTTGAGATATTAAAAATTGGAATTTTTTGGTATCTTTTAATTTCCGTGTCCGCGAATCGTAGTAAACCTCAATTCTATGAAACTCATATTTTAGTGAAATGTGGATATATATATATAACAATTTAATTATCTATTTATAAATTTAATTATATATATATTAAAAAAAAGAGGAGATGGAGCGCAGCTTTTTGGTTAAATTTAATTATATATATATTAAAAAAAAGAGGAAAAATGAAGCGCAGCGTTTTGTACCAAAACGCTGCACTCCCTCTCCCCAAATTCGATTAGGGCAAATAGCCCTAATCTCTCTCCCTTCTTCATCTCTCTCACTCAGTCTCTCGAACTCTCTCCCTCATCGTCGCTCACTCTCTGCTCTCTTCCGCCGCCGTCCGCCTCTTTATGCCACCACCACCGCCACCACTCACTTATCCTCTGTTTCTCTCTCTCTATTCTCTCTCTTTCTCTTTTAGTCGTCTGTCTCTCTCTCTCTCTCTCACGATCCCTCGATCTCCCTCTGTTTTCCCTCTCTGTTCTCCTTTTGATCTCTCTCTCTCCCTCTCTCTCTTTCTCTCTATTTCCCTCTGCTCTGTCTCTTTCCCGTGCGAACAGAGAGCTTTCGCTCTCTTCTTCTCCCCTTCGCGCGCAATAACTCCTCTTTCTCCCTTGATCGCGCTGCTCTCACTCAACTGAGAGCCCTTCTACAACCTGCACAGAGCTCCAATCTGGCAGTTAGCAGTTGGTCCTCGAAAACCCTAGACTGTAATCCCTTCTCTGTGTAGGTAAGGATGAATTTAGCTTTAGGGTTTTGATATTATTTTAGTGATTTAGCTAAATTACTGAATTGTACTTTGAATTAGAAATAATGCAGGTCCTGAAATGAATCGAATGGCGAATGGAAGTTAGGTATACGACTGTGAGAACCCTAGGTGAGGGATTTCTAGTCCATTCGATTAATTGACTGAATTTAGGATAGATTTAGGGTAAGAAGTCTCGCATATGTTAGAATGCATGTTAGATTCGATTTGGATGCATTTTTGATATCTTATATGTAATTATTAAGGTTAAGTATAGGATATTATATGAATTAAGCAGTTTGATACGTAGGGAGCATGCTAAGGGATGATAGAATCATGTTGGGTTGAATAGAGTAGTTTCCTCAAAGTTTAAATCGAAATATGCATGAAAAGTGTTAATAGTTATGTGAAATTGGAAGAAAATCAGGAAATATTAGGACTTAAAGTCTGTTAGAGATGTAAATAATTTTCGGATGATAAAATCGGAATTTAGAAATTTTGGATGTGAAATTAAGGGTATATTAAATTAGAAAAATATGAAAACCCTTTTATGGGATTTTATTTGATGAAAATTGCGACGTTTGATTAGGTTAATCGTTTGGGGACTTATAAAGGGGTTTGTTCGGATTAGATTGGTAATTAAAGAGTGAATACCCTCTCTAGAGGTGAGTGGATGGTTCATTGTGTTCATGAATGAGTAACCTGTTTTAAAATCGCTGTATAAATGATTTTGAAAGGTTTTATATATTTTATATAAATTGTTTTGTGACTGTGGGTTGTCTGAATTGGATTGTGAAGTATGAATACATCCATTGTGTTTAAGAATACTTTTATGCCATATGTTATTTGATATTGCTCTATGAATTGATTTGGTATGAGATTGTTGATTATTTGATTGGAAATTATGGCACATTGTTCGTGAAATGGATCGATTGAGAAATGAAAAGGTGCTGGATTGTAAATGGCTATAGTCATTCCCACCACGGAGCGATCCGACGGGGCGGCATGGTTTGGAGTATGGATGTGCGGGGGAGTTAGACGTCCCTCCCTCTGTCGAAGTCGTGCTATATCTAGTACAGCCCGGTGAGGTACTAGCCAACACCAAGGAAGGGGTATGTTTTGAAACATTGGATGGAAAAACCCCTTGGCGGGCTTTCGTCTGAGTTCAGCCACCCTAAAACGGAAGTGTTTTCGATGAGATCCCAGGATTTTCTGAAAAGATGATTGATATGGATGCATATTTTATAAATTGTGATTTATTGAAATGTTTTATGCATATGAACTGCTATTTATGAGATATACTTTGACTGCCCCACATTCACTCCTTGTTTATGAACACAATCACACCATTGCACTCCACTCACTGAGTATTCCCTAATGCTCACCCCTCTCTCCACATTTTTCAGAGGATACTTAGCTGGGAGACTGCACGTTGGAGCTTGCGAAGGATTTTTGCTGACTTGTTTAGGTATTCAGGAATGCAAGATTTTTGGAAATTGTATTCCGTAAACCATGGAAAGGGAAATCTCGTACATTTCATTTCGTACGGATTTTACTGATACTGGTTGAGTTCTTCGACAAGTATTGGTAAAATCCGATGATTATGATTTGGACTGCATTCTTTTGATTGATCTATTTTTGAGAAACTGTTTTATCTGTACTGGGATATTTGGATTGTAAATTTTAAACTTCGTTACTTTCTTTTTGATTTGTGAAATTCTGTATATTTCATATCGTTGGGACTTTACTGATGTTAACTTGATTGCTTAAGGCAAATATTAGTAAAATCATACAACTATGATTTGGGACTTCTTGTATTTTAAATGCTTTACTTGTATTGGTTGGCTGGGATGGCCACATTGCATGCGTGCATGTACAGGAGTCCCTTCCCCGATTGTGTGCCGATGCATGCTTGTGTGTATAGGGAATGGACCAAAGGAGTCCTTTGTATGTGTATTGTTACATGCTTTCTATATTTGTGATGAATTGTGTATTGGAGATTTGGATATTCATGAATATAGCCTTGCGGAGTCTCAATATATGGGAAGGTTCTGTCCGTGTATCGAGATCACACGGTGGTTGTCGCGTGCTCGATCCGAGGATCGGGGCATGACAAAAGCCATGCGGTAGATGAGCTCTATAGCGTTTTCTGCTCGTATCGAACAATTTCCTGCAGGGCAATGGGGGAAACATCGTTCAGCCTAACATATGATTGCAAGACGGTGATACCGATCAAGATTAGCATTCATTCGCTACGGGTGGACTATTACGAAGAGGGGCAAAATGAATTCGCGTTGCACGAATGACTAGACTTGCTTCCCAAGTTAAAGGAAAACCTCATTTGTCCGAATGGTAGCTTATTAACAGTAGACAACAAGGTACTACAACAGGCGGATCAGGACTAGAACATTCAAAACGGGCAACCTAGTACTCAAGAGGATGGAAGCCACCGGTCAACCCTAGTCAGGGGGCCAGCTTGCGCCCAATTGGAAAGGTCCCTACAGGATACGCTCAGAAGTCCGCTCAGGCACATATCGCCTCAATCACCTAGACGGTTCGACTATACCCAGAACCTAAAACTATAAAAACCTCTGTATTTATTATCGATAAGGAATGACACTCCCTCGAGGGAACACACTCCACCCTATACAGTCGAATGATCAGTTATGACATTTATTGTCCCCCACCATGTTGTGCTATCCTATCTACTATCGATATACTTTTGTACTGATGTTCCTGGAGCATGTCATTATTAGAGATTTATCTTATTGAATGGGCAAATATCATCAAATCCTCCTGAACGGAACTTATAGTTAGGGATTTATCTCCACGAATGGACAAATATCGCCTAGTCCTCCGAATATAGCCTATCATTAAGGATTTATCTCCCTGAATGGACAAATATCGCCCAGTCCTTCTAAACGGAACTTATCATTAGAAATTTATCTCTCCGAATAGGCAAACATAGCTCATTCTCTCAAAATGAATGAACAGTCGATATGAGGAAAACCGCTATTTGGGTAAGCGCGGCTCACTCTCTCGATCATAAGTAGCCCAATGAGTACAAGAGCAATAGTTCCTCACACCTAGCGACTAGTAAGTTTACTAACAACAGAGCATACAACCGATTAGGATACTCGCTCGATGATTCAGTGCTCGTTATTCGCATCAGGAGGATACTAACAGAAAAGGCGATTACTCTTTTGACTAAGGTAAGAATGATAAGTAAGTAACAAAACTTTCTTTTTATTGTAACACAATGGATACATATCAGAACACATAGTCGAATAAAATATGAAAGAAAGTTTACAAGTCCAAGAGTTTAATCGGATCACATGGAAAGGAGTACATTAGAAGCCAAAGCGACATATAAATCCTATGCTGAAAAGTCAACTAGATGCGAAATGAGAATCGTAAGTAGTCCTGCTATCCACTAGCACCACACGATCAGGACAAAAAGACCGTATAAAGAATTAAGAAGCTAAAAAGGACTTCGTAGAAGGTGAGAGATGGCCACAGACGGATAGGATAGTTGCATCCAGTCTCAGACCACCTCTTATCACCAGACACAAGAAAATACCAAGGAAATACCTGACCGTTTACTACATTTTATGTCGGACAATGATTCTGACCATGAAAAGAGAGCTTCCATTCAGAGTGAAGGTCTCTCTTTACTCAAAACTAGAACCTGTGAACCCCAATGGAGTCCATCACAACGTGATAGAATCTCACATTGGCAGTTTTGGATATGACAGAATCTCACATCGACAAAAATTCTCTAATCCGTAGGATTTTGTGACTCAAAACCCATGTTCATGATATCTTTTGGAAACACTAACTTTCAATAGAAAGAACTCACAGAACCATTTTTGGGTGTATTTCGTATCACTCTGATACGATAACCTAACCCTCCATCCATTATTTATAGTCAATGAGACGTGATCTCTACGATCTTATGTAGACGAAACAATCCAATGAGAAACATGCGCAATAAATGGAGAATTCAAGTCCTTCAACTCCCCTCACAATATTTATTTTGGAGTCATTTATTGACTAGATATGCATGTTTACACTTCCACGACCTCCAAAGGTATAACCCTAGTATACTCCTTATCCCCCTCGTCCAAAGTGGTATAAGGAGTATGGACAAATGATGATACTTGACTCAAATAATGTTGGGCCTAGGGTTAGTCAAGCTAACAGTTTGTTAAGCAACCCTCACTCATCGGCCAGATTTCTTCTCGATAGCCACCTATCTGTTTCCATATTTATCGGCATCTAAACCTTTTTCAGTGCTAGGTGATTGCCACTCGATTTTCTAACACAATATTTGTAACACCGACACTGCGGTGTCCGTACAAGTATTCTGTTCACGAAATTAAATAAAATATTTCTCCGTTTACATATAGAGAGAGAATTTTAAATTATATTGATTTTCGATTTTGAGGTAGGTAATTTGAAATTTTTGGGATATTTAAAATATCCGTAATTCCGATTTGTAAAGTAAAGTGGGTATAAAAATATATAGATGATTTTTTTTTATTATTTATTCATTGATTTATTTACACATTTCTCATTTAATTGATTATGAATTTATCATAAAAAGAACAATATAATAATAATCATAATAATAATAAATATATATATATATATAAAAAAAAAAAAAAAGAAAAAGAAAGTCAAAATTAGGGCAAAGCCCTAATTCTCTCATTTTTCCCTCTTCTCTCTCTCTCTCTTCTCTCCGCCTCTCCTCTCTCCCGCGACCTCCCTCTCCCGTGCTGCGCTTCCTCCGCCGCCGCCCATCACCGCCACCGCAGACGGCCACCAACCCACCTTTTCTCTCTATCTCTCTGTTTTCTCTCTCGGCTGTCTCCCTCTCGCTCGATCTCTCGCGATCCACCCCAACCGCCACCGCGCCGCCCGCGCGGCCACCACATGCCACCGTGACCACCACCACGGGACGCTCTCTACTCGCGCGCATCGCCGCGACAGAGACGCGCGGATGACCTGACAACGCTCATTGCACGCTCCTGCGCGCTGCGCCCAGACGACCGCCGCGACTCCCGCGCGCCGGCCTCTCTGCGCGCCAGCACGAGACCGTCCCCTCCTGCGTGCGTGCCAGCGTGCGACCGCGCTGTTCCTTGCGCAGCTGATAGCCCTTCCTGCGCGCGATTGCTCGCGCTGACTGCTTCCTGCGAGCGATTTTCTGCCACTTGCGGAAGCCCAACCGAAAGCCCTAGGTCGATTGTGCCTTGTTCACTGCAAAGGTACGATCAAACCCTAACCCAAATTCTAGGGTTTTGATTCCTTAATGATTATACTAAATTACTGACTTTTGCTTCGAATTGGAAGCATTGTAGGTTTCGGACGAAATCGAATGTCGCACGGACGTTAGGGTTTTGGATCGCAGTGAACCCTAGGTGAGGGAAATGCAATCCTTTCTATATTTGAGTTATTTTATTGAATTTAGGATTGAAAATTTTATGTATGCCTTGAAATAAGATAGATTAAAAGGAAATGTACTTTCATGCAATTTCATATGAAATTAATTATGTTAAGCTTAGAAATTGATATAAATTAGGCTGCAAAGTATGATTGAATGTCTTAGAGAGTATTAGAGTTTTGTTTGATTGGTCTGTGTAGTTTTCCTTGAGATTTGAATTGAAATTAGCATGAATTAAATTTGGATTATGTAAATTCGGGAGAAATTGGTAAAATTTAGGAATATTGTAAATTTAAAGTCGTCGGTGATTTGAAATGATTTCTCTTAGAGTTAAATTGATGAATGCATGAAAGTAATCAAAATTTGGGATTTGAGTTTAAGAATTTATGCAGTCTTTTCATTATAAGTTGTCATACATATAGGAAATCAAAATACTATTTCCATATGATGAAAATAGGTTTCAATACCTTTGAAATGACATATGGGTTGAAGAAATCGGATGAGATCGAAAAGTGTATGATTTTTCAAAGATTTTCAATCTTGAAGGAAATTTAATTATTTTAAACTTACTTCCAACTTTGAGAGATTGTAGGATTGAAGTTGACTCAAATTTTGATTTTATTATTATTTATAAATGAAATACCATTGATGACAAGATTGTGTGGCTAGAATTTGGGATGATTTGAGTGTATGTTGGAGTGTTAAAATGTGGATTTGATGTACTTGTGTTATCGACTATGTATATGTGAAATTGAGGCCAAAAGTGTGAGGATTTATGCATGCTGAATTTTGGATAGAGGTTAGTGAGTATGTGGATGTAAAAATGTCTTGATCGAATCCATTGGAGAGATTGGGAATGACTCTAGTAAGCAAGATGGAAGTTTATATGTGTATGTAATAAGGTATAGAAAGGGTATGCATACATATAGTGATATTGGTGTGTTAAAGTGATATGAAAATGTACAATTGTAAAGAATGCGTAAAAGCATGTGTTTGTATTGATATGATAAATGTATAGAATTATATTGGGGTATTGAAGAGAAGAAGTTGATGAATTTTGAATAAAAGTGTGTTGGTGTATATGCTGACTCTTATGTACGGCGAGAGATTGGATTGGTGTGAGCTTTGTGTAGGATTGATTGATTGATTGATTGAGGAATACCACTTGAGTCTTGTGGATATGTTGTAAGCATAACTTTCTCTACAAATGACGTGAGGTTGTCTGCCTTAGACATGAGACATCCTTAGCTTTAAAAATGAAATAAGAAACCTTTTGATTTGTAAAGGTGTATTAGAAGTTATAGCCTATTTTCTATAACTGCGCAGGTTTGAAACTTGCTGATTACATACATGCGTAAGTGTTGGATGTCTTGATCGAGGGGAGCACAGTTTCGGCACTTGTTGTGCATTATAGGGAGTGATTGACCCTCCCGTATATAGTGAGTGGGTTTTATTGAAATGTTTTCGTTTAATATGCAAACTCTGTTTTACAACAGTTTGATAAATGAGCATGATTTACCGCGTGCTTAAAATGTTTTGACTGGCTTTGAAAATGATTTTTGTGAACCGATGGAATGTCTGAAAATGTGGTTGAATTATGAAATATGCATCCATGTGATTGAAATGTAAAATGTGCCATTTTATGCTATATGTTGCATTTGGTTTGTAAACCTGATTTACGGCACATATTGTGATATGATATTGATTTTGGCCTTGAGGGCTGTGATATGGATTGATGATATTGATTTTGGCCTTGAGGGCCTGGATATGTATTGTTCCATAGCTACGAAGGACACCGTGAGAGGCGCTTTGGTGGCGTCCGGATATGCCTAAGGCCTGGGGTATCCCACGAGTTGTCGGGATTATATTTACGACACGGTACTAGGCAGGTTGAACCCGAAAGGGGGAGGATTTGGACACTCTTCAAATCTAGCACCTGGACGAGGTCCGTCGCCAACGCCGGGGTAGAGAGCACTTTAAATAAAATCGCATAAAACACCCCCGGTGTGCCTGTCATAGGTCGTGGTAGACCTCTGCCGGGAGTTTTACGGCTGGCAGCTCTATGATTTTGATGAAAGTATTTTGGATGCATATTTGATTTGCTGATGCGTGCAAATGATATATTGTTGAAATGAAAAGCATGATGATTTGAAATATGATTTGTATACTTATGTTTTGACACTCCAGTTTCACACCCCATATTGCACGATTACATTGACCCACTCACTCACTGAGTATTCTTCCCTGAATACTCACCCCTCCTCTTTCCCTCCCCAGACAGGATTATGGTGCGAGGGCGATGTATTTGGCTCGAGGGCTTGATAGCTCGTTGGCGGATTTGGTGTTTACGATGGTGAGATTAAGTTTTAATTGAAAAGATGAATTTCATATTTTATTGTCGACCCTGCGTGGTCTTGTTGAGGTCCGTAGTTGACCGTGTACATATTTTGGGATAACTGTATAATTTTGGACTTCTGTTTGCAAAACTCTCATTTCACTTGCATTGAGGCATTTGTAAATATTTAAAGTGTTAACTTGGGAATTTGTAATATATTTGTATAATTTAGGCCCGCTCGATGTGGCGGCTGTTCATGCTCTAGTTGGGCATGACAGTAGAGGTCTGTGGCTAGGACTGTTGGTGATTTGTTAGCCTTGCGTTGTCTGGATGTCGGTTGGGAGATTTGGTGGATTGGTTGAGGCCGGGATGGCCATGTGTTTAAATTACATGATGATTTTTAATTTCACATGTTTATACAGGTTTAATTGTACATGGGAGACCTCCGATTTATGGGGAGGTTCTGCCCGATTTTCTGTAGAAATACAGCCGGCATCTAGGTCAACGGGCGGCTGTTCACGATTCCCGGTTCGGGGCGTGACAATATTTACTTCCCCTCGAATCCGAAAGGCAATTTTATGTAAAAGGAAAGGAGATCTACATCTGTGGTTGATAAGGAAAGGAAATTGCATGATAATCTAGATTTCTAAATCGATAAGAGTTTGAAATTTTTGAAAATTCTATATAATAATTCCTCTAATCTTGGGAGGCTCTCATAAGAAAATTAGAGTTTTGATGTCCCGAATGCATACGACTCTCATGCACGAAAGGTATATAAATATCGTTAACCTAACCAACCAAGTATGCATACGCATACTCTCTCTCTCTCTCTCTCTCTCTCTCTCTCTCTACTTACACACTACAATTGGCATAGAGCTCTCCTTCATCTATTTCTTCCATTTTTGAAAACCGTTCTCTAACTTGAGTATTGGAGTTTTTCCTACCAAAATACCCTCTAGCGATTCTTTGCACGTCATGTCATTCCGACCATTAGATGACCAGGTCATCCTATTCAAATTAGTAGAGCCATCATCTGTGGAGACAAATCTACTTCCAAAACTACCTAAATACTGTGCTTTCAATTTTTAATGTTGTTTGGAAAACCTCACTTAATTTGACTCAAGTTATCTCTAGTTATCTTCTTTTATTTGTAATAATTTTTTAATTAAAATGAAAAATTTTAATAGAATATGAAGAATTTTACAAATAAGGATTTAAATTATCCTTATATATATATATATATATATATTTATATATTTGAAATTGAAAACTTTGCTTTATCTTGTGTGAATCTCGTCTAAGCTCTCCCTAATGAGCCATTTATCACTGGCTTAATTTGTTCCCTCAAGATTTTTGTCTGGTTTTGAATAAATCAATAAAGATTTTTGGTTGGCCTATAAAACATAACAATGTACTTTATGTATTGCATTAGAGAAAATAAAATATAAAATAAATCATATTAAAATCTAAAAATTTGAACTAAGCATATTTAATAGTATTATTTTGCGTTTTAGTAACACATCAAATTCATTCTCCAAATAAATTTATATTCTGTTTGCTAAAATACAACTAAGAATTTCCATAGAATAATATTTGTAACTTTGTAAAATGATCTGATTAAATTTCAGAAAGGGTTTTTCTTGCGAAAAGAGCCTCATAATACATACATACATACATACATACACACATACATACATATGAATTGTGTTTTAATAGTGTGCGTGTTGCAAGATTATGATTAGTCACACGATGAAGATTCTTTATTGGTATTTGTGAAAAATGTCTTGTTAACACAAATCGCATAAAGAAAACTAAACGGTCAATGGCGTGAAAAGGGTGAAATAGTTACTGACACAAAAGGAACCGTTTTGTTGGGGTTGGATTCCAAAAATAGGAAGTTAGTTTGTTCAAAGGTGGCAACAACAACGCAGCAAAAGCACGGTTGGGGGAAAGGGAGAGAAGCGGAGAGAATTAAGAGGAAGAGCGCAATGTCCGGTGAAGGAATAAGGAATGAGACACGAGTTGTTTCCGGAAATCGAATGGTTGGGTTTAAAGGAGCTTAAAAAATACCCGTGTATAAAAGGTGGTGGATGTAAAATGGGATGGGGAAGTAGAAGAAGACAACAGTTCTTCTCCTACAAAGAAATAAAAAAAGAGGAGAGGAAAGGGACAAAAGGAAAAACGAAAAAGGGTGGGAGGAAGAGAGATGGATCGGGTAACGTTGTTGTTATTATGCCTCACACTCGGGGCAGTGGTTGTACGGGCAGAAGACCCATACATTTTCTTTACGTGGAACGTTACCTACGGCACCATCTCTCCATTGGGTGTCCCTCAAAGGGGCATTCTCATCAATGGACAATTCCCAGGACCTAACATCAACTCCACCACCAACAACAACGTAGTCGTCAATGTCTTCAACAACCTTGATGAGCCATTCCTAATAACCTGGTATAAGAATTATTTATATTAATTTCATCAGTAGCATATATATTTATCACCATTCTTGGATCTGAATTCTCCTTTTTGATGTTTTTGATTTGATGAATGATGATAATTAGGAGCGGCGTCCAACACAGGAAGAACTCTTGGCAAGATGGAGTGCTGGGAACCAGCTGCCCCATTCCACCAGGCACAAACTACACCTATCACTTCCAAGTGAAGGATCAAATCGGCAGCTATGCCTATTTCCCCTCCACCGCCTTCCACAAGGCCTCTGGTGGCTTTGGAGGCCTCCGCGTCAACAGCCGCGACCTCATTCCCGTCCCATTTGACCGGCCCGAGGACGACTTCACCGTCCTCGTTGGTGACTGGTTCAACAAGGGCCACGCCGGCTTGAAGAAGCAGCTCGACAGCGGCCGCACCCTTAGCAGGCCCGACGGCATCATCATTAATGGCAAAGGAGGAAAGCCGGCGAGCCCACTCCCCCTCTTCACCATGAAGGCCGGCAAGACCTACAGATACAGAATCTGCAACACGGGTATCAAGACCTCCATCAACTTCAGGATCCAAGGGCATACCATGAAATTGGTCGAGCTTGAGGGATCCCACACCGTCCAAAACACGTACGATTCCCTCGATATCCACGTGGGTCAGTGCTTCTCCGTCCTCGTGACAGCCGATCAGACCCCTAAGGACTACTACATGGTGGCTTCCTCGAGGTTTTTGAAGACTGAGTTCACAACCACAGCCATTGTCGGCTATGACGGGAGCAAGGCCCCCGCCTCCCCAGAGCTCCCACCAGCTCCAACTAGCGTGGCCTGGTCCCTCAACCAGTTCCGCACCTTCCGCTGGAACCTCACCGCCAGCGCTGCCAGGCCCAACCCTCAGGGTTCCTACCACTACGGCTCTATCAACATCACCCGCACCATCAAGCTCTCCAGCTCCGCCGTCAGGGTCAACGAAAAACTCCGCTACGCCCTTAATGGAGTCTCACACATCAGCAGCGAGACCCCTTTGAAGCTTGCGGAGTACTTTGGTGCCGCCGAAAAGGTCTTCAACTACAGCATAGTCAAGGATGAGCCACCAAAGGGCGCACCAACAGTCCAGGTGGCACCTAGCGTCATCAACGCCACCTTCCGCGACTTTGTCGAGATCATCTTTGAGAACGACGAGAAGAGCATCCAGTCATATCATGTGGATGGATACTCCTTCTTCCCTGTCGCGTAAGTACTGACTAGTTTTAATTCAATTACTAATTTTAGAATCCATAAAATTTACTCCTCTGCCCTCCAAATAAATCTATAACTTAACAGAATCCTTTGCATTAATGCAGCATTGAGACAGGCAAATGGACCCCAGAGAAGAGAAAGAACTACAACCTTCTCGATGC
Source organism: Dillenia turbinata (assembly GCA_037126225.1). NCBI lineage: Eukaryota > Viridiplantae > Streptophyta > Magnoliopsida > Dilleniales > Dilleniaceae > Dillenia > Dillenia turbinata. The sequence goes on from JBAMMX010000007.1 coordinate 17,415,192, forward strand.
CGTCAGCAGAAACACTATCCAGGTGTACCCCAAATGCTGGGCCGCCATCTTGTTGACCTTTGACAACGCTGGAATGTGGAACATCAGGTCCGAGAACTGGGAAAGGAGCTACCTAGGACAACAGCTATACATTAGCGTTCTCTCCCCTGCACGCTCCCTCAGGGATGAGTACAACTTCCCTGACACCTCTCTGCGCTGTGGCATTATCAAGGACATGCCCAAGCCTCCTCCTTACACCATCTAAATTTTATATATTTTTCCCCTAAAATGGAAAATATTGAGCCTTGTACTCTTTTTGGCAATGGCCCATATTATCTATAGAGTTTGAAGGAGGGAATAGTTATCCAGGAGCAAGAGAGACACAGAATGTGTGGTTGTCAAGAGCAGATCTTTGTCAGAGACGAGCTTTTGTACTTCTTCTCTACCAATACCATTACATTTTTGTCTCTTTTATACTCTTGTCCACGGAGCCGCTCTCTTTTCTTCGCATGCAAGTTTCATATAGTTTGACAAGGATATGTTTGGTGCCAGAGAGAAAAGTTGTAAAAATTATCCTATAGAATTTCCCCCTCTTTTTAAGGATGTTTAGAAACCATACTTTAGTCTATACTTTTGCTTAAACGTTAGCGTAATAGGTAGGTGACACTAGGGAAACAAAGTAAAAATTTTAAAATAAATATATTTATGGAAAAAATTTTAACTAAATTTATTTTTTAAAGAAAGAAAATAAAAATAAAAAATTTTACTAAATTCAGAAAAATTAAAATAGTTTAATTTTTAGAGAGAAAATTAATCTGCCTAGTTTTATAAGAAAGAACTTAAAATATGAACTAAATTGATTTTACCATCTAATAATTTTAACATTTTTACCTGATATATCAAATATTATATTTATTCAACCAAACAAGATGAAAAGGAAAATATTAAGTGTAATATTTACTCTTTAAAATATTACCACTATAATTTTTTTTTTCACTTTTTCATGTACTAAATTATGTAGCGTTGGAAAGTAAATTTCATTTTTATGAAAAGATGTAATGACTATTCAGATGACCCAATTTTAATGTAAAGTCGCAAAAAATTAAATTATTTTAAAATGTGAAAAATAAGAAGAGCTATACAAATTGAATTTAAATATCACAAATCTCATCAAAATCTAAATAATCAAAATAAAAAAATATGAAACATCTGCAAATGGCCAAGAACAAGAACTCTTTGTGACTTAGAAATATTTGGATATGGTTTTTATCTCTTTAATTGCTAGATTTATTGATATCTTAATCTTATCATTCAATAAACATATTAAATATAGCTATAAACTAGACTATTATATAAATTTATCTTGGTATTCAGTTATGAATAAATTATAAATAATTCACTTTCAAACCATAAAAAATAGTTCAAATAGTTTTTAATTCTTATGTTATTTGAAATTTATAAATTTAACTCTATTAAAATTTTAAAGGTGCAAGTTTCAAACTCTAAGTTTAATATCATTAACTTACACTCCAAGAAGAAGTGAAAGCCAACTTAAAATCAAATTGTCAACAGCCAAAACCAGGTAAAAAGAAAACTTGATAGCTGGTTTCATGCTTCCTAGGTATTGCAAGACAAGAATATGTTTGCATTAATAATTAGTTACCATCAGAATCTGCTGCATTAAAGTCCTTTAAATCCATTTCCCCCTTAATGGTAATTTTACACTGCAGTCACCCGAAGTTTCAGTAAAAATTGAGATAAATTCAAAAATAGGGTTTCTTTGCAATGAAAATAAAAAATAACTGCACTGTACTATTCTTCACATAAAACTTAACGTTTCATGTTCTCCGGTGATGATCCATATTTACTTGTGTAAGGTATGAAGCGATGTATCTTTATTATTATTGTCATAATAACAATAATAATAATATCCTCCACCCAATAAATTTTAAAAGTATTATCTCTCATATAGAATTCAATCCCCTCCATTTCTTTGGCGTTTCTTTCGTATTCTATTTCTTTAGTCTTTTTTATGTAACTTTCTAAAATTAAACATGGTTGCGGTTCTAATTGAACCATGGAATCTAAATAAATTGAACTATGGTCAATGGTTCAAAGAACAGTTGATCGATTTACTGTTTAGAAATCAAAATTGAAATTGTATGTAAAGTTTCGATTCCAAATTCTCATCATAAAGAACTGAGAGTTGACAGTTCGAACCGATAATTTTCGATTTAAACTATAGTAAACTCTCATGAATCGAAAGTTTTTTAAATATATATTTCTTTTAATTTTCTTGCTTCAAAATAAGTTTTCAATTAAATTTATTTCATCATTAATCAGCTTTATTTTTTTATATTTTTTTATTTTTTTATTTTTATAGTTTTGGATCTAGGATTGGAAACAAATCATTTAGAATCGGAATTGAAATCATTTAAAATTGAAATCGTTTAGAATTGAAACCGAAACCAATGGTTCCAAAATCAAAATTGGAGTTGTCCCTTTAATGTTCAATTCCGACTCGTTTAAATCAGGAACGGGGAATCAACAATTCTGAAACCAAAAACCGTGGTTCCAAAACCATGATCATATATGTTCTAAAACACATACAAAAGAAGTACGCGTTAAAATTCTTGGTGCAGCTCCTTTTGTTCATCCTATTGGCTTGGCTCATCCATTACAGTATCTTCAAAATTTAGGAATCTCCATCAATTCTTAATTGTATTATTTTTTCTGTTTGCCCCTCTATAGTACGTGACTTCAAATAGTTTGTTTAATCTCAAATACAACATACAAATATTTCTTAACTATTTTTTTGGTGTCGTGAACTTGGTCCACCACTTGGTTTTCGAAGTTTCATTCCGATTAAGTTAGATTGAGCTGTTATTGGGTTCTCATTCAGAGAAGACTCTCCCAACATCGTTTTTACTACTACCAATATTTGAACTTGAGTACTTGGTGTGGAGTTCTAGTACCCTTCCCACTAAATCAACGAAACGTAAAGATTAATTTCTTATGATTCAATGAGCATCTTGTATTTTATAAAAATTGGGAGCAATATAATCCTCAGCCCATTTTATTCAACTTTCAGATATTAACGCATACTTCAAGTGCAGTTGATTATTATAAAAAAAATTCAACATATCATAAAATCCCGTTTTAAAAAATTTGCTCTTTTCCAAACCAATATCTTCTTCTCAACCACTCCATCATTAAAAATAGGCTGATGTAGTTGAACAAGCTTCAAAATGAACATCTCCGCCTCAATGCCATCCGTGTATCTCGTTTTCAATTGTTAGACTGATGAGCTTGAAGGTAGGCTCTCATACCAATTGCAGCCATTCTGTGATAATCAAGAGGGGATGAATTAGCTATTTTCTAGTTTTTCTTGAGTTGCACAATTATGTTTTTGCTTGTAATAAAAGCAATATATATATATATATATATATATATATATATATATATATATATATATAAACAAAGATAAGAATTTACAGAGGTTTTACCCAAGATTAGAATTCGTCCTCTCTTTTCAAGATACTTTCATAAGGGTGCATCTGTTAATACTCTAGTCCAAAAATAGTTAGCAATTACACGCACACACACATCTCACGAGTGCTAATTACTCAAATATTTACTCAATCTCCATTAGATTCAAATTACATAAACCAATCAGCCTACTTCCCTTAATTCAACTCAAAAGCATTTTTCAATCAATCGCACTCCCCTTGCTCTTTTGCAAGATTGAAATACAAAATCCAAATCAAGAGAATCAATTTCTTTGATTCAACTCATACAACCTAAATATAGAACCAATGTAGCTCAAAGAGAATAAAACTATATTTCTAGTTTCGTGTTGCATTCTTTGCCTTCTGTTTATTGTATTTCTCATATCTTTGTTGTATGTAACGAGGACATCTATTCTATTCCGTCTACACATATTGATCCCGATGCCACCTTTCATGAAGACCAAGATCAAATCAAGTCGGTAGAGCCCTGGCCCAATCACAAAATCAAGAGTCAAGAGATTTAAGAAACAGCTAGACTTATTTATAATTGAGAGCATAAAAGATGTCCAACCTATCTTCAAGAAGCCCAATGAAAGAGCACAAACCCATATAGTTAATTAAAACTCGAATGACTTAAATGAAATAACAATAAATCATTATATTTATTTCTTTTTAGGCCAGCATGCAGAGTTATTTCAGGGAAGATTTTGCAAGTTTGGGGGAAAGAATATTGCTTAATTTTCAGTCCCCAAATTTGCCAATTAGACATGTAATTTTTGAGAATAATTCTGGTTGATTAGGGAAAGAATAATATCAAATTTTCAATCCTCAAATCTGCCAATTAGGTTTCTTGATCTTAGGAATAATTTGTGACTATTATGTACAATTTTCTAGATTTATTACTAAGACTATGAGTATATATATACACTCATTTTGAGCCATTTACAAATAAATTTGAATAATATTACAGTAAGATTTCTTTTTCTTTATTTGGTTCACCTTAGTGAGCTACTTGGGGCAGTTTAGGTTTTATCTTAGAATGCTCTTTGACAGTATCAACGGGTTGCCTCCCCCGATGTGGTGTCTCTGCTTCATTTATCCCACCCTCATTGTGGTGTCTTCGCTTCATTCCGCCCAACATACCAAATCCCTAGATCGATCCTGATTCGTAATGTTACACTTTCCTCTTACGTATATTTGGAGGTATCTGTAGAGATGTACATCAGTATGGCACTGTGTATTTATAGCCTTCCTGGAGCTCACGAATTGTGCAATAAAATTAAATCATTTGGACTGAGATTTTGCAATGTAAATAGAATTTTCTAATTAAATAATGAGCTGAACTTATAAATATGATCTCGACATGAGCTTTTGTTCTAGACTTATATTTTGGACATTGGAGTGTGTCGTTTTATACTATTGAATAAGATGACATAATGTTGGAAATAGTGCACTAGCAGAACTAAAGAGATGTCACAATCCTTAAGTGGGCGATCGGCTGGAAAGAGGAAGCGATTGACTGGGGAGAGATTGATGGTCGACTGGGAATGTGGCGGTTGATCATATGAAGACAAAATGAAAATGAGAGAAGGTGGAGAGGGAGATCAAAAGAGATTAAAAGATTAAGAGAAAGAGGAAGAGAGAGATGCTAGAAAGATAGAGAGATAGGAGTAGATAGAGAGGGATAAAGTTAGAGAGAGAGAGAGAGAGAGCAACGAAAATCAATTCAATTATTCCATACTAATTCATTTTTTACACCGTTTATTTATATTCATTTTTTTAACTATTCACTAATCACTAATTAATTTTTCAATCACTTTATCACTAAACTGTTAATTTCTTAACTACTAATTTTTTAACAACCAAAACTAATTTTTAGAACTATTAAAATTATCAATTATTATATCATTACTAGTAGTTGTTATAATTTTTCCTGTTTTAGACCATCCTTGTCCTCAAGGATGAGAAAAATTAAAAATTGAAATTTTATAAAATTCATGAATTTTGCACCAAGACTTACATTTGTATTGAAAAATAAGGTGATGAAATCAAACAGTGGACTTAACTTAGGTTGTAGGAAGAGTAGTGGGAAGAAAATGAAGACAAGAAAGTTCGAGAAAAACTTTCGTTGAATTTGTTTTCGATGAAGGATTTTGCCCGATAAATACTGGAAGTTCAATTTTAGAGTATCTAGCAATAACCCATCATCAATAGTTTCTTTCTTAAACAATTGAAGTCCTACTTCTGACGAAATATTTTGTCTCTCCGAATCTCGAGAGTTTAATATTTGGAGAGTTTTCTAAGAATTCATCATTAATAGGTTCTTTTTTGGACATTTGCGGATCTTATTTTACCTTCAACTTTTCTTCATTAGTAATAGGTAGAATAGAAAATTCAAAAAGTATATCAGTACCTTATTTTTTGAATTTATCTTTATTCAACTTCTTCAAAATTGTGTTGAATTTGCCTTCAAAACTTGTCATAAAAACATCTAATCTCTCGTCAATTTTCTGGTTGATTTCATCTATTTTTGTATCAATCGGAGATGACTTCCTTTTGATTTCCATGTTTGATTTTTGCATTTGTTCTTCGAAGATAAAGATTTGCCAAGAAATGTAAGCTCTGATACCACTTTTATCGCAATCCTTGAATGGGCAGTTGGCTGGAAAGAGAAGGTAGTTGATTGTGAAGAGACTTATGGTCGACTGGGATTGTGACGGTTGATTGTATGAACACAAAATGAAAATGAGAGAGGGTGGAGAGGAAGATCAAAAGAGATTAAGAGATAGAGAGAGAAGATAGAAAGAAACCACTAACTAATTTTCTAACCATCTAATTATTAAATTGTTAATTTCCTAACTACTAATTTTTTAACGATTAAAATTAACTATTAAAACAATTAAATCTATCAATTATTATATCACTATCTATCGGTAGTTGTTACAAGAGATTTCAAATGGGTGCAGTGCTCAAAATGCGCGAGAAGAAGCATTTCTCTCTCTCTCTCTCTCTCTCTCTCTTTTTTTTTTTTTTTTTTTTTTTTTTTTAAATTTTTATAGGGTGCTTTCGTTTGGGTATGTTGCCCTAGCTGGAAGCCCAAAAAGAAGAGAAGGAAAGAAAAAGGTTTGGAACGACACTTATATAGCCCAGCCCAACACCATGACTCCCGGTCCAGAATTTAATTTTTAATTGTATAAAGGGAAAAGACAGTTCACAGTTCAGTTGAAGGGAAGAGGAGGAAATGGACGAAGATGAACAATGACACAGCTAGACTTTCCTAATTTATTCATTCCCCTCTTGAGTTGACGATACATTATTACGCATTTTGTTTCGCCCACCTCTCTTTCGGTTTCCATTCAAATCTAAACCTAGTAAAATGGAAAAGGGTATTTGTTATTGTTGGCCACTGACTTGAGATCTCTGCCCTCTCCCTCCTCTCTCTCTCTCTCTCTCCCCTCCCGAATTTCCAACTCTTTTTAATATATTATGATCTAAATCGAATTTCATCGAATCGATGTAGTCTTTATTCGGGTTCTGTGGGGGTTATTGAATGAATTATTGATAAATTACTGTCTCGGAGACGCATATATATATGATGCCTTGTTGTTCTTCACTGCGAACTCGGATACAAACGTGGCTTCGTGATTATGATAAGATTCAATCCCTCGCCGTCATTCTCATCTACATTCAAGTACGTATCTCATGTTCCATCGAAACCCCCACCCCGGCTTCTCTTTTCTTTTTCCTTAGAAATCTCAAATTTCATTATAGGTTTCAATGGTTTTGGATCTAAAATCTTCCCTCCCTTCCACGCCCTCAAGAAAGAAAAAAAGAAGTGATGATGGGTGAACTAGGTTTAATTGATTTTTGGGGGTGGGGGTGGGGGTATGGGTTTTGTTTTAGTTGTGAAAATAGTGGTTTGCATATTTTGTGTGTCAGATTGGTTGCGCCTTGCTTGGATCCCTTGGAGCACTGTACAACGGAGTACTGCTGATTAATTTCGGAATAGCACTGTTTGCCCTTGTCGCAATCGAGAGCAGCAGTCAAAGCCTCGGCCGTATTTATGCTGTTCTTCTCTTCTGTGCAATCCTGCTCGACGTCCTTTGGTTCATTCTCTTCTCCCAGCAAATTTGGTGCGCCTCTCTTCTCTTTCCTAATTGTTTGGGAACAACTGTTTTTTTTTATTTTTTTTATTTTTTGTATTGTATCAGTAGCTATTGATGAACCTTTTTTCCCGCACTCGCTTAGCAAATCCTTTTGTGCCCTATTTTAACTTTGAATCTCTAAGCTTGAATGACCATAAGGCAGCGTGGGTTTGTCAGTGCGGAGCACTTAGTTTGTTCCTTCTTTTTTCAGAGAGCGAGAGCAGGAGGGTATGGAACAATCCATATCTAAGCATGTTATGTCCTAAATATGCTGCAAAGAAGGTTAAAGAAAATCTCCCCAAAATTAATCTCCAATTTTATGTGAACATCTTGTTGAAATTGTGATATCAAAACATAAGAAATTTGAATGAAAAAGATTGTTTTTATTGATTGCTCAATAAAACATTTCAAGGGAGGAATTTTTCCAAAATTTTACAAGAATGAGATAGCTAAAACAAGATAAGAGATTGTTTCAATTTTTTGCTTATAAAGTGTGGAGAGAGTTCCTATTTATAGAGGATTACAGGAACTAGTTAATAGAGAGAAGATATGGCTGTTAGACATAAAGAAAGAGAGATAGGGAGGGGTTTGAACCTACTGTCCAACGGCTAGATTTTCTGGCCATTGGACAGCCTCCAATGGCTTGAAAATTCTAGCCATTGGGGGATTTCAAAAAGCCCTTTATGGGCTGAAGCTCATTGGCGTTCATGGTATTTCCAACACTTCCCCTCAAGTTTGGCGAATAGATGTCTATGGCGTCTAACTTGATGAGGATGTCTTGTAGATGACTAGCCGTTGTTCTCTTGGTGAAGATATACGCAAGCTGCTCATGGCTTCTTACGTGAGGGATGATCATGGCCTTGTCTTCTACTTTTTGCCGCACGAAGTGACAATCAACCTTGATATGTTTTGTTCTCTCATGGAAGACTGGATTGGAAGCAATGTAGATCGTAAATTGGTTGTCACAATGAAGCTTGATTGTTACTCGGAACCCTAACTCTTGGACTATATCTTTTAATTGGACAACTTCGCTAGTAGCTGTTGTCATGGCTCCGTATTCTGCTCTGCGCTAGATCTTGATAACATAGATTGCTTTTTGTTCTTCCATGACACAAGATTCCCCCTATAAACATGCAATAGCCTATTGTAGATTTTCTATTCTTTGTCTCTTGCTTAGTCTGCATTACAGAACCCTTCAATTTCTGTGCTCTGGTTGTTCCTCATCCATATGTCTCTTCCAGGAGATCCTTTGAGGTATCTCAGGATCCTCTCGGCAGCTATCTAATTTGCATTTTCTGAAATTGTTATTGAAAAGGAAAAACTTAGTTTTGCATACCAGACCCTTGGAGATTGTTTCAAGCCATAAATTGCCTTCTTGAGTCTGCATACTTGTCCTTTCTTCTGTGGTTGGAAACCTTGAGGAAGATGCATATATATTTCTTCTTCTAGCTCTCCTTGGAGAAAGGCATTCTTTATATCCATTTGGAATATGTTCCATTTCTGGTTTGTGGCAATGGACATGAGGACCCTTACGGTGTTCATCATGGCTACTTGAGCAAAGGTCTCTGTATAGTCTTTCTCATTTGTTTGAGTGAACCCTTTAGCCACTAGTTGAGCTTTAAAGTGGTCAATTGATTCATCGCTTATATGCTTGACTTTATACACCCATTTGCAGCCCACTGCCCTTTTCCCTCTTGGGAGGAAAGTGAGTTCCCAGATTCCATTTCAGGCCAATGCATCTAATTCTTCTTTCATTGCTTTCTTCCATTCTAGATGCTCATTGGCTTTGTTAAAGTTTTTAGGTTCCTGTACTTGATCTATACCACTCAAAAAATCTTGGTGGCCTACATAGGTGTTAGCAGTAGTATAAACTTTAGATATGGGATATGAGATAACCTTGGAGAATGGAAGAGAGACCTCTTCCGTGATGTGCTCTAGGAGGTCTCTTAGATTGAGAGACCTTTCACTCCGATGGCCCACCGGAAGTAGTTGGATGTATTTAGGAGTATGGAAGAAAAGGGATGGATTTGAAAGGAATCATGTGAGGAGGTAGTGATTGGAACTTGCTCTGATACCCTGTTGAAATTGTAATATCAAAATATAAGAAATTTGAATGAAAAAGATTGCTTTTATTAATTTCTTAATAAAACATTTGAAGGGATCCAAAATTTTACAAGAAAGAGATAGCCAAAACAATAGAAGTGATTGCTTCAATTGTTTGCTTACAAAGTGCGGAGAGAGGTTCTATTTATAGAGGATTACAAGAACTAGCTAGTATAGAGAAGAAATGGCAGTTAGACACAAAGGAAGAGAGAGAGGGAGGGGTTTGAACCTGCTGTCCAACGGCTAGAAAATTCTAGCCGTTGGGGGATTTCAAAAAGCCCTTTGTGGGCTGAAGCTCATGGGCCTTTAGATTGGGCCTTGAGCTTGGTATTTCCAACACATCTGCAATGCGAGCAAAATATCTTGAATTTCTCTGCATAAAGGTTGTCCATGCATTATTGCTCTCAAATTTTTAAATTTGGCCATTGACCATACCCACTACCCTTTAGCTCCATGTTGCATGGGGAAGTTTCTAAGTGCTTTGCACTCTAGTGCACAAAGAAAAATGATGTCATTTAGAAGACTAAGGATCCAGGTCTGCCAATCTGGACTATTGAGGAATTTGTTTATGGTGAATCAAAAGCAAGAGATCTATTAATAACTGTTCAAACAAAAAAGAAGCCTTGCGTATTGTGTGAGGGCTGCTTGCAGCTTTATTTATTGATTGATGGGTTTTAAATAAATTGCTATCTTTACTATTTTACTAGAGGAGAGTTTTTTGAATTTTGCTCATTTGGCCTTTTTTGGTACTTGGGGATAGATTTGCAATTTAATGAATTTTAATGTTGCATTAAGATTTCCCAAAAAAAAAAAAAGCTCTTTGCAGAAGTTTTAAAACTTAGAGTTCAGCTATTTTATTGTAAGAGTGTTCGTCCTATCCCATCCAATTACCTATCATAGTTCACATATTTGGGCCCCTTTAATGAGAAGTTTGTGTTAAATGGTGATGCAGGTCATATTCAAAATAGTTAAGTGCTCTTTAGCTATTTTCATTTGCTTTCTCATATTGTGTTCTATGTCTTCATTGTTTTTAAGGAGACAATTTAGATGGCTATCTTTAGAAAATTTGATGTGTAGCCCTTGATGAGTCTTCAATGTATATATTGTCAATGATTTGTTCTCGATATTCTTTTTTTAATTTTGATAAGTGGGTTTATGATATCAAGCAAGTAGGAGCCATAGTTTGAGGTTCGGAATTCTCCAATTTCAAAAGGTTGATAGGTTTTTGGAAGTAAATCTTATGGATCGTTGTTATGACACTCTTCTGGTTTGCTAGATTTTAGTCTCTGCCTGACTAATTTCATTTGTGTTGCTTCACTGGTTTCAGTGTGAGGACTAAGATTAATAACATGATGTTTGCCATTTTGTTGTTGGCATTCTGAATTGTAATGAGCCAAAAAAGTTAATTAAGAGATTTAAGGGTTAGTGGGTTAGAACGAAGAAGAATTTTTAAGGTTTTAATTGAACAGGATAGTAACCAATGTGTGGTTTTTTTATTTGCCCATGTTAAACGGGGGCAGGGGACTCGAAGCTAGTTAGGCGGGGGAGCGGGGAAGCTACCACTAGTAGTAAAAATAGATGCAAAATGATGTCAACAGTTGGTTGGTTAGAGAAGAAATACGCTCCCTAAGCAGCGTAGAGTGAAAAGCTACAAGTCCATGGTAGTGTTTTGAGTCTTTTAGCACCTTTATGGTCATTTAAGGCTGCTGGATATATATATATATATATTTATATATAATTTTTTTTCCCCAAGAAGTTCCATTTTCCTAAGATCTTTAGGTTTAATTAGAACTTTCTATTTGTCTTAGATTCTGATCAGCATTAAATTTAGTCTTTTTGAGTTTAAACTTTTAGAAACTTTCTATTTGTAGTGAGATTCAAGTTCTATTATGTTTTTGTATTAATTGAGGCATTCTTTTAGATGGTTTAGGAGTGTCATTGGGTGTTCCTTCTGGCAACTACAAATATGCCTCATTAATATAAAACGTGAAAACAGTGAATTGATCGATGAATGAAGTTATTGTATTGTTAATTGTCTTGAGAGCAACTTTTTGCTTAGATTTTCTTCCTCTTCATTTTTGGCTCCTCGTTCGAGCAAGTAATTCTTTTCTACTTCTAAATTAGTTCAATTCTATATCAACAACATCCCACCATTTTCTTATTATTGGCAATCTACTTCAGTTGTCCTGCATCATCAATTCTAATAGTTTAATCCATCCGGTTACTCCCCCCAGCCAAAACTTAGCAACTCCTTGTCTTTGTAAAAGGTTTCGTCATTTGTATTTTTCTCATTCCCCTCTTTTGAAATCCATAATCATGTTTAGATTACATGATGATTTTTTTTTTTAATGAGCGTCTCAAGCATCTTTTCACGTATGGGTTGCTTCCATATATTAGTGACATTCATTTATCTTTAGGTGGATAAGTCAGGCAATTCATTTTTTTTTCCCTTTTTTCTTTTCCTAATATGTGGGTTGTATGATTTTTAAAAGCTTGCTGCAGCTAACTTCTTAGATGACAAATGGCAATTGCCTTGCCTACTTTTTTTTTGATACTTCGGATGCTTTCCTATCTACTGCTAATCAAAATTATATTTCTTTTCAATTATTGGATTTTGAATCTCATATCAATGGCTTATCGGGTGGATGTTCACTTTAATATCCATTTTCATTTGTTTTATCTGTTATATGGTTACGACTCATATGGTGACTTAGGTGGCACCTTTTGTTGTATGCAGGAGTATTTCTACAACAGATTATGGGATATATTTTTTCTTTTCAGTAAAACTTGCTCTGTCGATGCAAATCCTTGGGTTTTTGGTGAGATTGTCTTCATCATTTTTGTGGATTCAAATGTACAGATTGGGAGCTTCTTATGTTGACAATACAGTTCCTAGAGAAGCAGATTTTGATCTAAGGAATAGTTTTTTGAGTCCCACAACTCCTGCTTTAGTTAGACAATTGTCTGGCTCAGATGAAGTCCTGGGAGGTTCTATATATAATCCAGCATACTACTCATCTCTATTCGAGGATGGCCAAGACAAAAGAGCTATATTTGGGGTAGAGTTCTCTTCCCATATATGATACTTTACTCTTAATGATTCCTTCTTTGACTGCATGGCATGGTATTATCATCATCCAGTTCTATATTTCGTCTATAATAGACATGGTGTTTAATGCTGATCTTGTCCTGGCATTGTTATCCAGTATTCAAAAACTATTTGCCCTTGGGAAAAATCATTTGGAAATGAAGAAGCTTTCTGAAATCACAGCCCCAGTCAGAGTCATAAACACCATAGACTAGTTACAATTCTTCTGAATATTGTTATTCTTGTCTGGGTAGCAACTAACAGTAATAAATATGTTCAACAGTAATTATGCATGTAAATATTTTTATTCAATATTTTGCTCTAGTCTGGACAGATATTGCCTGTGCTGGCATTAAGTGCTTATGCCAGGAGCAGTGTTTCTTTAAACTATTCTTTTCTGTTCTTGATCATTAATAGTGCTGTTTAAATTAATCCTTCATACTTCTAAGGCTTTGTCCCGCACTTCTACCATAACAAAACTCATTCTATTTGTAGGGTCATGATTGCATTAGAGTGGAGGATGGTTCTGCATCTGCTGAAAAATCTCAACTGAAGCCATCTGTTGAGAGATTATCACGTGCTATAGATGTAAGTAGCATTCAACATACTGATTTTGTTTAGTTTCCTTTTATTGTCAAGTGTGAATTGTTGTGCAAATATAATCTTTAAGGTGATTAAATAATAAGAGGTTGGTCCGACATGGTGCCCATAAACCTTGATCCTTGTTTTGGTATTTGCAATTATTGACATTTGATAATTTTGAGGATTGCTGAAATAGGAGTTTGATGATCCTCCATTAAAGTTTTTACATATGGTTGAACTTTGAAATTTTTGGAATAATCTTATTGTTTTGATGATCCTCCATTAAAGTCTTTGCATATGGTTGAAATTTGAAATTTTTGGAATAATCTTATTGTTTTTGCTATATCATTAGGACTTTGATGACCCTCCATTAAAGTTTTTACATATGATCAAAATATGAATTTTTGGAATAATCTGATTGATTTTGCTATCTCATATTTTTGTCTGTTATGTTGGTTACATTCTTTTAATTATGACCTGGAGCAAGTTAAAATTGTTTTAGATAACCTCTCTCTCTGTTTTTTGGAAAAGCTATTCATTGAAAAAACATCGACAAGGTGCAGCACACAACCTAGAGCCCAAGAGAAACTATAAAATCAACAATCTCTGCACCAAAGCAAAAAGATTTAGAAGACCCCCAAAAATAAAGAATTCAAGATAACTCATCAACAAAAATAACTAAGAACTTTTCAACCTCGTCAAAAGTCCTCTGAATTTGCATCCTCACACTAGCCAGAAAGTAGTGAGAGTAATCATTTCAAAGACCCTGTTTCTGGTTTTACAAGTCCTCAAGCCGGTCCATGCCCAAAGTTCATCTTCCACCGAGTTCAAAACCACCTGATTAATCTGAAAAAAGGAGAAAACTGTCTTTCACAACACTTGGGTCCAAGTGCAATGAAAAAGAAGGTGACTTATGGGCTTGTGTCCTCTGTTACAAAGTACATGTATATTTACCATGACTCCCCCTTTAGAAATTCAATCCCAAGTTGCTTCCATGCAAAGAAAGCTCCTAAAGGATACGCTGACTTTAAAAACTATTTTCCAAGGAAGTGAGGTTCTACCTCTAACATGCACCTCCTTGGGGCAAAGAGTTATTGTGCGTTATGGAGTATTCCACTGAAAAGATTCCTGAATAGGAATCTTATACACCGCCTTTCCTTCCTTGTTCCTCTTCACTAGGGTTGTATTCGGTATGGATTTTTTCCCTGAAACAAAAATGTTAATTTAGCACTTGTATGAACCCCTCCCAACCAAAAAATAGTGAGAACCAGTTAAAGTCGAGCAGTTTGTGTTGAGCGATCTATATCATTTTTATTGGATTATGTCAGCCAATGTTTGGCAAACACTGGAAATGGACTACAATAAATAATATTAGACTTCACACTTTTAGACTTGGATTTAGAATACAAATTTAAACACTTTATGTACTGATGCCTTGGTTCCCAAAGCCCAACTTTAATGTAGTCCAATTCAAGAAAATTTTATCCAAAAATAATGTGTTACCTTCTTTGAGTAAGATATATCTTCAGCTCTTAGTGTTATACACATATACTTACCCTTACTATATATATGAACATTCAATACCATGTCACGGGGAGGATGAGAATGCATGAGAACGATAAATCAGCTGACTTGTAGGTGGAAATCCAAAATAGGGACGTTGATTTGGTTGATACCAAGTTGGGACAGGAATTACAGGATGGAGATTGTGCTTTTTGGGTTGATAGCTGTCAATGGACTCCAAAAGACATCGGTATGGATGAATTTCAGCCCTTAATGATATATACATATACTTACCTTACCCCTACTATATATATGAACATTCAATACCATGGAAGTATAAATCAGCTGAATTGGAGGTGGAAATCCAAAATAGGGATGTTGATTTGGTTGATACCAAGTTGGGACTGGAATTACAGAATGCAGACGCTGCTTTTGGGGTTGATAGCTCTCAAAGGACTCCAATAGGCATTGGTATGGATGAATTTGGCACCATGGAGCTTTCAAGCATTAAGGAAGTAGTAATTCTTTGTCTTCAAACACTTTTTCTTCAAAATAAGCTGAGGTTCATAATGATTTTGATACCTCTCTGATAGGAATCATCTTCAATCTTCTTGTGGCTATATTGAAAACAATCAACCTAATATTATCATTCCTCAAATATTTGTCAGTGACCGTGCTTTCCCGGGTAACCTTAGTGCTAGTATGGGTTCCTTGGAGAATCCTAATAGAGCCATTGCCTGAGTAAGGGGGTAACAGGGAATAAACTATAATTGAAAAATTGGAGTTGAGTTTGTCATTACCTAGAGTTACCCCTATAGAAACCAAACCAGCTCTTCTTGTTTATGTTTCTAGAAGGAAAAAGAATATGGTGAAGAGTGAGGGGTTTTCAGAGACTCAAACTGGGTTTGTTTAGGTGTCCAATGAAGGTGTTTAGCTGGAATTTTAGGTGTCTAGGCGACAAAAGGAAAAAGGAATGAGGTTAGAGAAACAATTCTTAGAGTTGCCTATGGTATGGTCTTTATTCAGGAGTCCAAACTTGCATAGGTGGATGCTAGTTTAATCAATTATATCTGGGAGTTCAAGTGTTGGGAGTGTCTTCCTTCTATTTGTTCTTCAGGGGGGATTATTATCATTTGGGATGTTAGGACCTGTCATTGGATTGATAGTCTCCACGTATCCTATTCCATTTCTGTTTTGTTTCAGGTTAGGGGCTCCATAGATTTACCTCAGTTTAGGGTCCAAATAGTCCTAGATTGCGTCACTCTTTTTGGAAGGAGTTTTATGGGGTCTTTGGATTTTGCTACTAGATTACAAGAAAGTCTTTGGTGATAAGCATTATTCTCCGAGGGATTGATGATTAGATAAGCTTGATGTTGAAAGAGGATTGTCCTAGGACCTTTCATTTGTAGAGAGAATTTTAGGGATGATTTTGAGTTATTTTTAAAGAGGAGATTAGTTGGCATCAAAACTCGGATGAAGTGGGTTAGAGAATTGAACTGCAATACAAGATTTTTTCATTGGATGGCCAACGGGAGGAGACAAAGGAACGTCCTAGAGAGTTAGAGGATGGCAAAGGGCAATGTAGTTTCCAATCCAGATTCTGTGAGGGAAGCTATTACTAGTTTTTTTAGGGTTTTGTATACGAAGGAGGACAGTTTTCACCCTTTTATTGAGAGTCTTGATTGGCGTCCCATTGAGAGTGCTAAAGCCTCTTGGTTAGAAAGACCTTTTGAGAGAGATGAAATCCAGGGAGCGGTGTTCATTTTTGATGGAGAAAAAGGCCCTGGCTTGATGATTTTCGTGGCATTCTTCCAGGATTTTTGGAATGTCATTTGTGAAGACTTGTTTAGTGTCTTCGATGAATTTCTTTCTAATGGGGTGATAGTTAAGAGTGTAAATTCTACCTGCATCACTCTTATTCCCAAAAAATTCCATGTCCTTGAAGGTGGAAAATTTATACCTATTAGCCTCACCACTAGTTTTTATTGGACCGTGGTGGAAGTTTTAATTGCTAGGTTGTGTTCGGTGCTTGATGAGACTATATCAATCGGTGCCTTTTGTAAGAGGAAGACAAATTTTGAATGTGGCCATTATTGATAATGAGGTTGTTACGTATGTTAAAAAGTAGAATCCGGGTATGTCATAGAAGTTAGATTTCGAGAAAGTCTATGATAAGGTAGGTTGATGGCTTCTGAATATGGTCTTGGAGAATAAAGACTTCGGGGCCCTTTAGAGGAGATGGATTAGAGGTTATTTGAATTTGGCCTCTTTTTCTGTTATTATCAATGGTGAGCCCAAAAGTTTGTTCTTAGCCTCTTGTGGGTTGAGACAAGATGGTCTCATTTCTTGTTTCGAGTTTTCCTTCAGTAGTGGATCTGTTAAGTAGGATGATTTAGAGAGGGTTCAAGCCAATGTGTTATTTGGTTTTAAAGTGGGGTGCTGATGAGATCTCCATTTCTCATATTCAATTTGTGGATGATATTATCCTCTTTCTTAAAAAGGATATCAAATATTTTAGTGATATGCTTTCGTGCTTGCCAATTTTAAGAGAATTCCTGAGCTGAAGATTACTATGACTAAGAGTGAGCTTCTTGGTATTAATGTCTCTGACGAGACTCTCAATCAATTGGCTACCTTTGCCAATTGTTCTAGGAGCGATCAATTTCTTGTCTAGGAGTTCTTTTGAGGGGAAATCGAGGAGTGCTCAATTTTTTTTTGTTTTTTTGGAAATACATTAATCTTGTTAGGGATATGTATGAAGGAACTCTGACCAATGTAAGAACATGCGGGAGTATGAGCGATAGCTTCCCTATTAACATTGGGATCTATCAAAGTTCGGTATTGAGTTTTATACTATTTGCAATAGTGATAGATGAAATAACAAAAAATATCCAAGATAAAATACCATGGTGTATGCTCTTCGCAAATGATATAGTTTTGGTAGATGAAACTAGAGAATGTATTAGGACTAAATTAGAGTTATGGAGGGTTATGTTGGAATCCAGAGGATTTAGATTATGTAGATCCAAAACTGAGTATATGAAATGTAAATTTAGTGGCAACTATTAGGATAATGAAGAAATGATTTGGTTAGAAGGAATAAAAGTTTCAAAGAGTGAACGATTTAGATATTTTGGTTCCATCATCTAGAACGATGGTAATATAGATAGGGATGTGAATAATAGAATTAAGCAGGTTGAATGAAATGGAGAAAAACATTCGGAGTTCTCTACGATCGCACGATACCACTACATTTAAAGAGAAAATTTTATAGAATCGTAGTGAAATCTGCGTTATTGTATGACATTGAGTATTGAGCCATTAAATAGCAACAAGAGCAAAAAATGACTGTAAGTGAAATGAGAATATTTAGGTGGATGTGTGGGAAAACTAGAAAAGATAGAATTAGAAACGATGAGATACGTAATAAGTTGGGAGTTAGTTCAATTATAAATGAGATGCGAGAGTACTGCCTGACGTGGTTTTGGTATTTACAATGAAGATTTAAGGATGCACCAGCTAAGAAGACCGAAAATTTAAATACAAGAGATTTAATAAAACGTAGGGGTAGACCGTTAAAAAGTTAGATGCAATGTATTCGTAAAGATATGATAGTTATGGATTTAGTTGAAAAGATGGTCTTAGATAGCAATAAGTGGTGTAGGAGAATCTGCACAAATTAAATCAATACTTTTTTATTTTTATTTTTTATTTTTTAATTTTTTTTTCTTTTTGAAATTTGCCTCTTATTTGGCCGACCCCAAATTTTAGGATAGAATGTTTAAGTTGTTATTGTTGTTCTATTGTGGATAAAATTAGGAGGAGATTATCCCGGTAAAGGGGAGCTTTTCTTTCCTTAGAGGGACATATTACTCTTTCTCGAGCATGCTTGTCCAACATTTGTCGTTATTTCCTCTTCCTTTTTAGGATTTTTGTTGGGGTAGTAGATAGGATTGAGAAGCTGATAAGAGACTTCCTTTGGTTGGGGATTGGGTTCGCCAAAATGGATAAATTGGTGAGCTGGGATCATGTGTCCAGGTCAAAAAGGTTGAAGGTGGTTTGGGTCTTGGTTTCCAAGATCATTTCTTTGGTAAATAAGTGGTTTTGGAGGTTCCCTTGGAGTAAAATTCTTTGTGGCATAAGGTTATTAGAAATAAGTATGATCTTTGTCATAATGGATGGGATGCTAATGCTGAAGTGAGAGTTTCTCACTGTTGTCCTTGGAAATCCATTTCTCATTTATATCATACTTTTCATTCTCTCGTTTCCTTTAAAGTAGAGGATGGCTCATGAGTCCTTTTTTGGGAGGATCAATGTACCAGAGACTTTCCCTAGTCCATTTCCTTTCGTCTTTATAGGTCGTCTAAAATTCATCTAGCACATATGAGAGATTTCTATTCCTAGGAGAGACATTCAATTTCTTGGAATCCTTTTTTTTTTTTTTTTTTTTTTTTTTATAATTATAAAATAAAGAAATCTTAACGTTACAGCTTCTGATGAGTTTTCCTCTTTGAAGGAAATGATTACTTCGCCAATACCCCTGACTCTAATTCTAGGGTTTGGAGTCTTGATACTTCTGGGTCATTTTTTCGTAAATCATTTTTCTATCATCTTATTAGTCTTCCTAAGCATCCTCTTTTCTTTTAAATAATTTTATTTGGTAGGTTCAGATTCCTATTAAGATTAAATTTTTATTTGGTCTATAGTGTTTAATAAGATCAATACCGATGATCTCCTTCAAAAGAGGAGACTTTTTAAAGCTATCTCTTCGTATGTTTGTGTCATGTGCTTTAATAACTCAAAAAACAGAAATCACTTGTTTTGGCTTTGTTTAACGGCCAAGGAGTTGTGGAACTGCTCTTTTGGTATGGGTAACAATGATTGAGTTTGTTTTAAGAGCCTCCTTCAAAGGCTTTGAAAGCAAAAAAGATGCTTGTTTGCTTTGAAAATGTGCTTTTGTGGCAATTACTTAGTGCATTTGGAGGGCACAAAATGCTAGAATTTTTAGAAATAAATTTATTGTCTATTCTGTTTTTTGGGATAAGATTGTCCTTTTTACTTCTCGGTGGTGCACAAGGGATTTATAAGGATTATAGTTTAGAAGAGTTGAGGAGGGATTGACAAAGTTTGGCTCATGTAATTACTTTGTGGTTTTTCTTTTTCCAAGGATATCTCATTCTTGGATTTATGTACATTCTTCTCTTCTTCTAATACAATTTCTTTTGCTCTCAAAAAAGGAAAAAAAAAAAAAATACAATGTCATATGAATTCATAATAAAATGTGTAAATACCACTATATTATACTCTATCAATATATCGTATATAACATTCAAAAAAAAAAAAAAGATAATCACTAAAACGTGGACAATAACATCTGAGCACTCCCTTACCCCCCCAAAAAATAAAAATATCATATAGGATAACCTTAAATGCATTTCAACTGAAAATGAATGACACAAGAGCTCTCTGATTATTTGAGTATTTTAGTTATAGTTGACTAGTTATGAGACTTATGGGTGGATAGTTGGAACCATAAGTTCTCTCTTTTAATTTTGGGTTTTTATTGTAATTTTAGCATAAATAGTTGTAAGACAAAATTACGTCAACATTGTTATTACTTTCTCAATTATCAAATGACGGAAATTGAGATTTTCTAACGCTTTGCTTTCTAAAAAAGTTCCAACATCTATCCTACTTCTTTCCACTTTAACTCGATTTTTGTGGTGTTTCTCCCACTATACTACACCATTTTTGGTATCAGCACCCAATTAGACCCTAAGGTTTATAGCAGGGTTTGTATGAAAGCCATGGTTGGATGCGGTAGAGGTCAATGATGAGGGAATCAGGGTCAGAAAACAGAATTGGCCGCAATACAACGTGTGATTGAAGAATTGCCACGTGCAATCTATGCTAGGCCATGACAGGAACCAATGGAGAACCTTGAAGGTGCCAACAATCACTTAGATGTACTGGAAGGTAGTCTTCGTAATGAATCTGATTATGGAGAAAAGGAAAATCCCTTTAGCAATACAGGATCCAAACCATGTGGTAAAAGGTGGTTTGGAGGAGCGGTTAGTGCTTTGCCCTTGCCCTTGAATTAAATGGGGTGCAAGCAAGATTGAGGTTGCTGATTTTCAGGGGAAGATGCATGTGGAAGATTATTTAGATTGGGAAGCTTGCCTGGAAACTTACTTTTGGAAGCCCATGGTAGAGTCCAAGAAGGTGCTATATGTCAAGTTTAAATTGAAAGACACTTTTAATGGTGGAAGAGAGTTGAAAGGCAATGTGCATGCCAAGGTAACCTTGGAACATATGGAGGCAAAATTGCGCAAGCAATTTTTACCACCTGATTATATGATTGAGTTATATGAGAAGTTCCACTCATTGAGGCAAAAGGGCTCAAAGGAAGAGGAACACACTTCTGAGTGAAAGGAAGACGTACACACTTCTAAGTGAAACAATCTCTCTATTTGGGTTGGTTTGAATTAAGAGTAATAAGCAGATGACATCACGTTATCTAGCATGTTTGAACCAATCAATTAGGGATGACAGGGCAGTAGTTTGGTTATTCGACCTTGAAGATGCTCGACGACATGCTTTAATGGCTGAGAAGTGTGTAGCGTTATGGTGCAAGAAGCTAGTGTCTCAAGGATTGATAGACCAGTAAAGGGGTCTGGTCCAGTTCGTGGTGTTAAACTCATCAAACAGCCTACAAAAATCATTGTGAGGCTGCTGTGATGACCCGCAAAGGTGGTGTAAACGTGGGCAATGTTGCGAGGAGTGAGGGTTTAACGAAATATGGGGCTGGAGATAGTACAGGACCTAATGCTTCTAAGCCTCGCAACAACTCTTAGATTCATTGCTTTTAGTTGTGAAGAGAGAGGTCATAGTTCTTATTGATGTCCTGAACAAAGGGTGAACTTAGTTGAGTTAGAAGAGCATGAGGATAATATGTTAGACCCTATTTATGAGGAGTATGCTGAAAAAAAGTGAAGAAGTTGATGTACATCCGATTCCGTGAGAGTCTTTGCTTATCTGGAGGGTGTTGGCAACAACAACTGAAGGTGAAGAGGAGGATAGGAGGCAACATAGCATTTTTTGAACTAAAGCGCATCATGGTAGTAAAGGCTGTAATTTTGTTATTTAAAGGGGTAGTGGGGAGAACGTCATTTCAAAGGAGGCAATAGAGAAGCTGAAGTTGCCAACAGAGAAGCATTCTTATCCATACAAAATTTGCTGCCTTAAAAGAGGTAATGCAATTCTTGTCCTATCTAGATGCGGAGTTAGGTTTACCGTTGGAGATAATCTAGAGTATGAAGCTTTGTGTGGCATTATTCCTATGGATGCTTGTGGGGAGGCCTTGGGTGTATGCTCATGACATGGAGCATTTTTCTAAGCCAATACTTACTCCTTTTATAATGGCAGTAAGACACTTTGCATCCTTTAAAAGATAGAAAAATCAGCTCACAAGTCCTTCAAAATGTAGCAACATCAGTGTTTTTCTATCTGCTGGACAGTTTGAGTATAGAAAATCAAATGTTGTCAGTGGTGACACACCACAAAGCTTGCCACTCATGAGGAGCATTCAGCATGCCATTCATTTGGTACTCAATTCTTCTTTACCAAATCTACGGGCTTATCGAATGCCACCAGCTCAGCGATGCAAAGACAGGTGGAGTTGCTAGTCAAGGATTTGGTGTGTGGGAGTTTTAAGTCCATATGCATGTCCAGATTTGCTTACTCCAAAGAATGATGGTTCTTGGAGGATGTGTATGGACAGCTGTGCAATTAATAAGAACTATTAGCTTTGTAAGTTTTTGGATTGGCACTCTCTTTTCCTCTAATAAAGTTTTTATTCATAAAAAACCATGCAATTAATAAAATCAACATCAAATACATATTTCTAATCCCTCAGTTAAATGATATGCTTGATCAATCGGCTGATTCTGTGGTGTTTTCAAAGATTCATTTGAAAAGTTGATATAACCAAAGCAGTTTGGTGAATAAAGATGAATACAAGACAACATTCAAGACGTCAGTGGCCTTTATGAGTGGTTAGTGATGCCTTTTGGCCTTTCAAATGCGCCAAGCACCTTTATTAAATGAGGTACTTAAGCCCTTTTGGAATTCCTTCGTTGTTGTTTACTTTGATGACATCTTGGTTCATAATATAAGCAAAGAACACTTATGTCATTTTCGATAAGTTTTGGAGATGTTGGAAAGGAGAAGCTTTTTATGAATTTGATGAAATACACTTTTTTATGTGAAGTTGTGTGGGATTGTTATGTCTGCTGATGGCATAAAACCTAATTTGTAGGAAAATGGTCCGTGCTATTATAGAATGGCCTGCACTGCAGAATTTGAAAGATGTTTGAGAATTTCATGGGTTAGCCTCATTTTATTGGAGGTTTATCAAATTACTGAATGGAGCAGTCTTATTTGTCTCCTCTATTCTTATATATTGGTGCAACTGTGCTCTCCTTCCATATTTATGACATTTTCTTGATTTATCAGATTTTGTTAAAAAAATCCATTACACATCTCAATAGGGATGTTATCGGGTCCTATGATTTTATTATTTTTCATTTTCTTGAAGGCATTTCTTAGTCCATGAGAACAAATTTTATATTTAAAATTTTTATTGATCTTCTTTACAGGTATCACAATAGTGTTGATATCTTATGTACCCACAACGTCAAGGAGGTTATCAAAATAATCTATCCAATGTTTTTCTTAGGTCCTTATTTCATAACAAAGACATTATTAGTTCCACTCTTAATACACCTAACACCATTTAGATCTTTTCCCTTCCTATTCCTTAGTTTAACAATTTTATAAATCATTTTTTTTCTTTATTTTTAATTTTTAATTTCTTATATAATTTGTTATACAACTTGATTTTTGATTCGCGAATAATTTTTTCGCCTTTTTTGCAATGTTGTACTTTTCAAATGCATTGTTATCTCTCTTACTTTTAAGGTTCTTATAACACTTTCGTTTAGTTCGTATAGCAGTCTGGTTTTTCTTATTCCACCATCATGATTCCTTGCTATTGGTGTTTGATTTCTAGATACGTCAAGAACCTCCTTATCTATATTCTTAATATTATTAGATATATCTATTCATATGATTTGCGAATCATGATTGGTGGACTAGGTGGTTACTTGAATTAATTTATGTCTAAAGGTTGTTACATTTTTCTCTTTTAGATTCCGATATTTAATTCTTAGTTCCATAAATTGGCGATATATTTATATATATATATTTAATTTAGACACACACATATGTAAAACTAAAAGTTTATGCTAAGTTGTTACACTCTTCTGTTAGGTAATTCCAAAACTCTAGAAAATAAGATAAAGATTGAAAAGAAACAATCTCAGAATTTCATTGAATTTGTAAGGCAAAATTACAAGTTCAATTTCCAGATTCAGAGCCTAAGCTCCACCCACAGCTTATAGCTACCAATAGCAAGAATCATGCCTTCCTTCCCTCTCTTTGATCCCCATTTAAACATGTTTTCTAACCCCCCATAACCTCCCTAGATTCTCTGTTGCAATTCAGTTATTTCAAGCCAAATTCTGGTGCAACTTCTTTTTGCGTTGATAGACCAAAAGCCCCTTAGGCACCATTCTGTCATCCACATGTTTAGCTTCTGCCACATCCTCATCCAGCTGGCCTCTTGTAGCTTCAATCCTCACATTGCCTCTTGCTGAAGCTTAAGCCTTGTCCTCAAGGCTGTAATAAGGAAATTGTCCTTTAAAATCTGAGAGATTCACCCATGTAGCATCATCTTTAGTGCCTCCTTTCCAATGAACCAGCAATTTCTTAGTGGTTTGTTCCCCATGAGTTATCACTTTCTCTTGTAATATTTCAGCCGGCTCACATAGAGTGCTGTCTACCTCAAACATGTGGGGTAATGTTGGTTCAGGGGCTTGATTTCCTATCATCTTTTTCAACTGGGATACATGAAAAATGGGGTGTATTCGTGATCCTTCAGGCAGCTGGACTTTATAGGCCACTGCTCCAATCTTTTGTACAATAGGAAATGGTCCAAAGTACTTGACAGCCAGCTTAGCATTGCTCTTACCGCGGAGTGAGAGCTGTTTGTAGAGACGCAACTTAAGGAAAACCATTTCGCCTACATTGTACTGAACTTCCCTCCTATGAGCATTGGCAAACTTCACCATCTGCTGCTGTGCCTTTTGAAGGTTATTCTGAAGTTGTTTCAGAACTTCATCTCTATCCATGAGTTCTTTGGACACGGCTTCCACTTGTGTTTCACCCGGAAGGAAGCGCAGAACTGTGGGAGGAGGACGTCCATACACAGCTTGGAAAGGAGTCATTCCGGTGGATGTATGGTAGTTTGTATTGTAGCTAAACTCTGCCCATTGCAGCCAAGTATACCATCCTTTTGGCTGGTCTGATGCAAAGTATCGAAGATAGGTTTCCAGCCCTTTATTTAGAATTTCAGTTTGTCCATCGGTTTCCGGATGATAGGCACTAATCTTCAATTTTGTGCCTTGCAAACGGAAGATCTCCGTCCAAAAGCAACTTAAGAAAATTGGATCGCGATCACTTACAATAGATCTTGGAATTTCATGCAACCTAACCACCTCTTTAAGAAAAGTTTCAACAACTATTTTGGTTGTGTATGGATGTTTCAAGCCAATGAAATGCCCATATTTAGACAATCTATCAACCACCACAAAGATGCAGTCCTTGCCTTGCGAATGAGGAAGACCATTAATGAAATCCATTGATATATCTTCCCATACCACCGAGGGAATAGGCAATGGTTGCAAAAGTCCTGTAGGTGATCTGGCTTCATATTTGTGCTGTTGACATACTAAACAGGCTGCAACAAAGTCTAGGACTGATTTCATCATCCCTCTCCAATACAAATTTGCTGCCAATCTCTTGTAGGTCTTCAAAGCGCTCGCGTGTCCTGCCCCCGGGGTTTCATGAAACTCAGCCAATAAAATAGGAATCCACTTAGAGTTTTCCGAGAGCACCACTCGCTTTTTGTGCAGCAACGTGTCATTTACCAAGGCATATGGAGGACTACAGTTAGGATCTTCTCTTAACCTTTGTTTCAGTGCTGCCAGCTTTGGATCCTCATTGACTTCCCTCTCTATTTGCTTCCAATCTTCCCATATTTGCCACGACACCATAGCACAATCAGAGTCATTCTGCAACCTTGATAAACTGTCCGTTGCCCTGTTTGTGTGACCCGGTTTGTACTCCACCTTAAAATCATAGCCAAGTAATTTGGAAACCCAATTTTGCTGTGCAGGTGTGGAAATCTTCTGTTCCAGCAAGAATTTCAAGCTTTTCTGATCAGTTTTCACCACAAATGGCCTTCCTATTAGATACGGACGCCAATGCTGAATTGCTAGCACGAGTGCCATCAATTCTTTTTCATAGGCGGATTTAGATAGAGACTTTTCAGAGAGAGACTTGCTGAAAAACGCAATGGGCCTCCCATACTGTAAGAGGACAGCCCCTACTCCACGTTCCGATGCGTCACATTCAATTAAGAACGGTTGAGTGAAGTCTGGCATTGCTAATACCGGAGCATGAACCATTGCAGACTGTAATGTCTCAAAGGCTCTTTTAGCTTCCTCCGTCCATATAAACTTGTGCTGACCCTCTTTTTTAAGTAGCTTCGTTAGAGATTTAGCCATCTTCCTATATCCACGTATGAACCTCCTATAATAGCCTGTGAGCCCCAAGAATCCCCTAACATCCCTTGGAGAACGGGGAGTGGACCAATTAAGAATGCAAGCTACTTTTGTTGAATCCATTTTAACACCATCTGCTGAGATTATGTGGCCCAAGTATTCAACATTCTGCTGTCCAAAGTGACATTTCTTTTTATTGGCCAGCAAGGAATTTGATGACAAAATCTGCAAGGCTGTGTCCAAATGAGCCAAGTGATCCTTCCAAGTTTGGCTGTAAATAAGGATGTCATCGAAAAATACCAAGATGAATTTTCGAAGGTAAGGACGGAACACATCATTCATCGTGGCCTGAAATGTGGCAGGGGCATTCATGAGTCCAAATGGCATGACGATGAACTCATAATGTCCAGAATGTGTTCGGAAGGTTGTTTTGGATATGTCAGAATCCTTGACCCGTATTTGGTGGTAGCCTGATCGTAAATCCAACTTAGAGAAGAAGTGAGCTCTATGCAATTCGTCCAGCAGCTCATTAACTACTGGAATTGGATACTTGTCTGGGATGGTGGCTTTGTTCAACTCTCGATAGTCTACACAAAAACACCAACTCCCATCTTTTTTCCAAACCAGCAATACTGGACTGGAGAAAGGACTTGAACTAGGGCGAATGATCCCCACTGTGAGCATTTCAGCTACCAACTTCTCTATTTCATTTTTTTGCTCATGACTATACCGATAGGGTCGGCTACTAACTGGACCATACCCAGGCCATAATGGAATTTGGTGGTCAGTAGGTCGCCTAGGTGGTAATTGAATGTTATCAGCAAACACCCCAGTATAATGGTGCAATAGTAAGCGTAACTCGCTTTGCTGATCCTCAGTCAAGTTGTTCTCAGCCTGGTTGTGCAGCTCAGTGTCATAGTTAAGCTCCCATAACCAAGCGCCATATTCAACCCCCCTCAGTTTCTTTAATGCAGTCAGTGAAGGAGTCCTAACCAATGCAGGGTCCCCTTTCAAGCAAACTACCTTATCAAGCCACTGAAACTTCATAGTCATCGACTGTCAATTAACCCTGACTTCTCCTAAGGTCTCAAGTCACGAAACACCGAGAATAATATCCACTCCACCCAAAGGAAACAAGAAGCAATCGATCTTAATTACAAGACACCCTAAATCCAATGGTACCCCAAGACACAAGCCCGAAGAAATTAGTCGCCTTCCATCACCCAAGCGAACCCAAAAAGGGTCGGTGGGTTGAACAAGAAGTCCCAATCGAAGGGCCACCTCCTCTGAGATAAAGTTATGACTAGCCCCACTATCTATCATAACTATTAATTTTGTTTCCGCAAGAACTCCGAAGAGTTTCATGGTTTTAGGGCGTGAAATTCCGCCCACAAAGAATAAAGGAAGCTCAAGAGAAATAAGGGAAATACATTGTTGCTGTTCTATATCTTCCGTAGACCCACCATCCACAGCGATGTCGTCAGCTGGTGGAGTCTCGTCTTCGCCTAAAATTAGCGCCCTTAGGGTTTTGTTGGGACAATTGTGCAAAGGGTGGTAGGGTTGTTTACATTTGAAGCATAACCCCTTGGATCGCAGGTCCATGAGTTCTTGATGAGACATATGGCGAAAGGTCCTGGGGATAGTGTTCGAAGACTGGTGAGAAATCGAAGTCGAAGGTGGTCGAGGAAATGGTGAAATATCTCGAGTAGGAGGTGGAGCATAAGAAAATTGGTTCCGGGTTGGTGCTTTCGGAGTGTATAGCGTAGTGGATCCTCCATGGGTCGGGTTTGATCCGCCCCATTTTCGCGGCCCGATGGGTACTTGGGTGTCCTCTACTCTACCCGAAAGAACCCCAGTAGTGAAATACCCAATCTCACGTTCGACTTCCCGTGCGAGCTTCATAGTCTGAAAGAGTGAGAGGGCTTCGTGTGAACGGATTCGCACTCGAATCTCGTCCTTGAGGCCATTGAGAAAAAGCCCTAAATGAATCGAAGAACTCAGCCCCTTGACAAGCGCTGCGCGGGCAACGAATTCGTCGATGTAAGCGTCGACAGGTCCCTTTTGCTTTGTCGAAGCAAGGGCTTCAAACGGATTTGCAGAGAGGCCGCCACCGAAGCGATCGAAGAGTTCTGAAGTCAAATCGTTCCATGAGATAGATGGATTTTGAGTATAAAGCCAGTGAACCCAGTGGAGCGCAGGACCATCTATGGAAACCATGGCCATGGCGACCTTCACCACCTCACTAATATGGTTGATTGAGAAGAATTGTTCTGCACGCATCACCCAAGCGGCAGGGTCATGACCCTCAAAACAGGGGAGATCGATTCTCCGCAAGGCGAAGGAAGAGTCATCGTGAGAGGTTGCTTTAAACGGCAGTTGGGATGTCGTAGGAGCGCCAAAGATGGGTATGGAGCCCACTTTGAGAGAAGCACTGTTTTGACCAGCAGCGTTTGCTGCTGACGAAGATCCAGCCTCATCGCGTCCTTCATGTTTTTGGCGCAGAAAGGCGGCAACCATATCTTCCAAGGAGTCTATTTTCTCCAGTCGCGTGCGATGGTGAGTGATTTCGTCAAGTAAGGTTGCAACACTCTTACCAATTTCAGCAACACTCTGTTCGAGGGATTCTAATTTAGATTCCATCCTTGTTTGCGGCATGAAGAGTGGCAGGAGGAGAAGGGATAGTCGACAGAGGGGCAGGGGAGAGGCAATGGCAGGTCGGACCAATTGTTAGGTAATTCCAGAACTCTAGAAAATAAGATAAAGATTGAAAAGAAACAATCTCAGAATTTCATTGAATTTGTAAGGCAAAATTACAAGTTCAATTTCCAGATTCAGAGCCTAAGCTCCACCCACAGCTTATAGCTACCAATAGCAAGAATCATGCCTTCCTTCCCTCTCTTTGATCCCTATTTAAACATGTTTTCAAACCCCCCATAACCTCCCTAGATTCTCTGTTGCAATTCAGTTATTTCAAGCCAAATTCTGGTGCAACTTCTTTTTGATTGAAAAGATAATTTCAGAATTTCATTGAATTTGTAAGGCAAAATTACAAGTTCAATTTCCAGATTCAAAGCCTAAGCTCCACCCACAGCTTATAGCTACCAATAGCAAGAATCATGCCTTCCTTCCCTCTCTTTGATCCCTATTTAAACATGTTTTCTAACCCCCCATAACTTCCCTAGATTCTCTGTTAGGTAATATATATATTTATATATTTATATATATATATATATATATATTTAATTTAGACACACACATATGTAAAACTAAAAGCTTATGCTAAGTTGTTACCCTTTTCCCTGATATAATTTTACAATCTCTATAGGTTATTTTATCACCCTTCCTGTTGGAGAAGAAATCTATTTGGTTGGCACTCAACCTGCTTCTGTATGTAATTACGTACGACTCTATTTTCTTGAAAATAATGTTTACAAGGATCAAATCGAATATTATGGTGAACTCTAAAATGGTACATCAAGTATCATTCCTACTATCAAAATCAAAATTTTTATGTGCGGTTTCAAATCTCTTAATATTCTCAGTTAAATGCCGATTTATATCTCCTACAACAAATAACAACGGGCTGAACTTTAATCTTAAATTTCGGAGTTGATCATTTGAGAAAAAAAATATATGATAATTAAAAATTGAAAATACAGCAGTCTTACAATAAATAAATGGTTTATATAAATTCATCTAAATTTTTCCAAAATTGTTGTTTACTAGTTGCATGTACACTTATTTGATACACATAAATACTAATTATATTAATTATATTTTCTCCCATATCTAGTTTGACAAACAAAATTGTATTTTCCTTCCTTCTAATCTCCACTATGTCCTCTTGTAAATCTTTATAGACAATTATTTCTATTTCGTTCTTAGTTCTATCCCTATTGGTATACCAAAACTTATAGCCATAAAGTTCTATTTCTCTAGCCTTCTCCCTCACCCGCTTAGTTTATTGGACACATATTATTAATTTTCCATCTAGTCATTGCTACTCCTATTTCTCCTATCTTTTTTCATGAACTAATTTCTTTATTCGTACTCGTCCACATAAATGTGGGAACTCTTGCCTATATAACATTACATCTGGGCGGCAACGTGGCACATCGCTTCTGGGCAACACCATATGGTGCCTTACTTGTGCTGCTCATTAACTTTGTCAAAGGGCCTCAGGTGCTTGCCTTGAGGGCATTAGCATGTCAAGGGCGTGTAACTCCTTTAACAGCACCATCTTTCTTGCTTCCATCACCACAAGATGTTGCAACTAGGGACCAGTCTTTCTAAAACATCTAGCTCACTCATGGAAGATGTTCCTCCCAGTACAACTTTGAAACAAACCAATTTTGTGAGGTGCCAGGGTAAGATCTCTTCATAGGTTGAGTGTGTATCTAGCAAAGCATACAACTATCAAGAAGTTACGACAATTATTACTACACCTTATGTCATTTCTTCGTGTGCAAAGATTTATTTGAAGTCACCTTCAACCCAAGGGATTGCAGCACGTATGCTTTAGCCAAATCAACCCATTGGTTCATTGGGCAGGCTATTCCGTTTTTACAACTAGGGGAAGAGGGTTATGAGGGTTTGAATTCTCACCAGTGGTTAGGGCTTGAAGCCCTGTACCGCTAGGCCAACTGGCCGGAGCCTGTTTACCTATCTGGGAAAAAAAAAAACTATTTA
This sequence comes from Dillenia turbinata, assembly GCA_037126225.1. Taxonomy (NCBI): domain Eukaryota; kingdom Viridiplantae; phylum Streptophyta; class Magnoliopsida; order Dilleniales; family Dilleniaceae; genus Dillenia; species Dillenia turbinata. Next base: position 17,446,474 of record JBAMMX010000007.1, read on the forward strand.
AAGCCATTATTATCTCAATTAAATGAACAAGACACTGAATGAGATCCTAACAGCAATCTGACAGTTTCATCACCCCTATTTTACACAACAACTAAGTTGAAACCCAGCCTCTAATTCTGCTGAGAAAATGCCTGTTCCCACAAACAAGCATTATCTTCCTATCCTTCAATAGAATTTTAATTGCCTTATGTTTGTTCTCAAAGCACATACAGTTTTGTGATATAAGTCTCTATGGCTCAATATGATTGTTGAGACAGGGTTAATGAAGGAAAGTTTCGCATCAAATATACTTGGTGTAGTTCCCTGGATGAGTTGGTCGTAATTCATCTTGATGCTTGTGCCAACTTTTGTCTCATAATTTTCAACATTGTGTAAACATTTTCTTTTGCCATACGTCCATAAGGTGGTGTAGGAGTATAATTCTATCATCGACAGCGAAGTCAATCTAATGTTTCTATGGGTTTCAAAGCAAGAAAATGAAAGAAGAGGCGGAGTCGATTACTCATCAGTTATATTATGAATGAGGTTCCCAATGGTGAAATTTGTCAACTTAGAAAGGTAATTCATCTTTAAAAAGTTGGTTTAAACTGTTTTTAATTATGAGCCACAGTATACATGTTGCGACATAGTGTGCTATATATGGTCATCATCTCACCTTATCTTTGTATTACAGTGCATATTCAAGAGTTGGTCTTTGTAACCTCTAACTTGGACCTTGCAGGATACCAAGGCAGTGAACAATCATCAGGATGTGTGATTTCATTGTCTGTGGAGTACCTTCTTGCTTCTTACCCCATACTAGGGTTCATTTTCGTGATTGATTTGCTGAGGCGGTGTAAAGGGGCTTGCCATTGTACAGTCATCCATTTTTGTGCAATTCTTTTCCATGATACAAGCTCTTGGGAATCTATTATTACAGAAGGGGAACAGGTGTACTCTCATCTATGAGGAAATATTGTTAGTTCCAGGCTTCCTTAGTAGAATAATTTTTAGTATATACATGGAGCCGAAAACAGGTTTGGGAAGATTTTGTTATTGGAACAGTATTTTCAACTAATATGCTGGTCTAGGCACATGGATTCACTTTCTTGAAGATGCTCTTGCAGCGGCACATGATGTGCCATCCGTTTCTCTTGGCTTCTGATCCAGTTCTACAAATAATTAAACTGATTTGAGGGCGAAACCAAGATGATTCATGTCAACCCAGGTCTATGGATAATTCACTTGATATGAGGTGAAACCAAGAAGGTTCATATCAACCAGCGTATCACATGACCGTCGTCCATGGAACCCGTGGAGTTGTGCTGAGCGAGGTTTAATTTATGTAAGACCACACTGCCCATTCATTCTTTTCGACTTTGAGATGGGGGCTTACATAGTGCTGTGGCCTGTGCTTTGTCACTCCAAAGTCCAAATCATTTGTAATGCTTCTAGGTGCAAGTAGGAATACTATTGCATTATCCTGCCTTACAATTAGTTGATTTTTATTTCAAAGAGTAGTCCGATGGTGATGGACTGACAGGAGTTGATTGTTTTAGCGGGCGTGCTGATAATTGTAGGGACGGCAATCGAGCGGGGAGAGGCGGGAGGTCTTCTCACTCCCCGTAACCACGCCTCTTGTGGGAGGAGAATTTCCCCCACCCATTCCCCACGGGTCCTCACGGGTTAAACAGATCCCCTAGCCCCACTCTCCACGGTGTCCTCAGTATGTGTGGAGATACCTGCACTATCCAAAAATATTATAAATAAATAAATAAATAAATTAATAAATAGAAAGAAAATAATTTAACTTTTCAACACAAGATTATATAAAATTAGTTCAATATTTATTTAATTTTATATAATAAACATAAAACCCACTCACTATAAACTAATAAAAAATAATTTAAATGATACTTTTGAGTCTTCATGTATATATAGATCGCTGAAGGTGCTTATTGTACATTACTTTTTGGACACCCCCACTTGGTCGACTTATATTTTTGGGTTCTTGCTTTTTTTTTTTTTTTTTTATATCTAATTCCTTTCACTTTTACTTTTTGATCATTTTTTTCGCTTAAATCCTTGATCTTTGTGGGGTCACATTTTTTTTTTTTTTTGTTTCATTTAAATTCTTGCGCTTTTTAATCCCTTTTTCTCACTTGGGTCTTGGGACTATATATATATATAATATATATATATATATTTTCTTTTCATTTTGGTCCTTTCACTTTTTGGACACTTTTTTCTATTTAAGTCATTTGTCTTTTTGAAATATATGTTTTCTCCTTTTATTTTTTAACTCATCATTTTATTTTTAGATTATAGTTAATTTTTTTTACCATTTAGATCGTTTTATTTTTTAACCCAACTTTTTTTTCCTCTTAAGTTTTTTGTTTTTTTGGGACATAAGTTTTTCCTTTTTTTTTTTTTTTTGCCTCACAGATGATCATCTCTTTAATTTTAGATCATGGTTATTTTTTTTTTCATTTAGTTCCTTGCTCTGTTTGTTTTATTCAATTTTTTTTCCTTTGGGTCATTCGTCTATTTTAGATATAGGTTATTTTTCCTTTTTTTAGCTCCATTTGTCCATTTAGGTTCTTTTTTTTACCTGATTTTTTTCTCTTTAGTTCATTATCTTTTTTGAATATAGGTTTTTTTCTCTTTTGTATTTTTTTTTGTCCCATAGATAGTCGTCTCTTTACTTTTAAATCATAGTTTTTTTTTTTCTTTTTCATTTAGATCCTTATTTTTTTTACCATTTTTTTTCTTGAATCCTTTATTTTTTTAACATAGTTTTTTTCCCTTTTTTTTTTTCCCCACGGATAGTCATCCATTTATTTCTATTACCCTTTTACTCCATTTATTATACTTTTTTTTTAATCTCATTCGAACTCTAACGGTTAGACTCTGTTTTTTCTTATCGTTAATATATGCTTTATTTTTTATTGATTTTGATAATAATTTAGTATAAATATTAATCTAATTATAAATTTAACAAATATTTATATAATCAAATTCAAAAAAATATAATTCAAATCTTGTAGGCACCCGTGTGTTTACGCTGGCCAATAACTAGTTTTGCTATAAAGCAACTTAAGATCATAAGTGTACTAACTCCGCAGGTACTCGCCCATGTGAGGAGTTATTGCCTTCACTAGATAGCAGGTAATACTTTCACAAACTCTTCTCTTCAATTTTTGGGTGTTGATATTAAGCTGGGCTAATTCAACCAGCATAAAGTGCCATATTACCTACTCTAGAAGCAGCACCAAATTGACGAGAACAGTTTGTGAAGGAATTACCAACTATCTAGGCAGAATGGCTCTTTACGTAGGTTGAATTCCATGGTTTTTATTATTTTTGACTGTTAATATTAAGCTGGATGAATCTCGCCCGAGAATTGGTTAACCATGCAAATCTATTCAAAATTTTGAAATGAAAACCCTGAAGTTTTTTTTTTGGGGGTGGGGGGGGGGGGCTGGGGTTGATTTTAATTATTTTTGGAGAGGTTTCCCCATTGTGGTGTATTACAGCTCTAGGTGGTAAGTTCGATGGATTCTGCTTACAAATTTTGGTTTTTGGACACGGATAAGAGAGAAATAGAGAGAGATGGTATTGGTGCATCAAACCCGTTGGGCAGATTATGCTTCTCTACTTTGTGGTTATATCATCATTCCACACTCACATACTTCTCTTGGTTCTCTTTTAGGGACTATTTTAATCTTTTTTTTTTGGCGCGCAGATGACTTTAACTACCCTAGAAAAATAAAGAAAATTTTGTACGTGAAATATACAGGTTTTTAAAAGAATATTTTATCTTTATGGAGATGGCCATAAAATCTTCTATTCATAGCCATAACCTTTCGACTTTTTTTCTCTCCCACTTGTTGATGACAATCTCTCCTACAAATCTCTCTCGGTCTCTCTTTGAAAGGAGGGGGGCGGGGAATCTTAAGCCCATCCAAAATCAACATAAACCATCCAAAACTGATCACCCCCATTTTAGTTAGTTTTCATTATTTTTCGTTCAAGAGCAAATCATTTAAGTATTTAACTTGGTTTGGTCTCAATAAGTGAAAATCACAAAATCGTTCCAATTTACTTCTCTTTCTCTCCACATTAGTCATAATCTTCTCCATTCTTGCTAGCCATAGGAAGATTCTGATTCTTTCCGAACATTTTGCCTTCTAGATCCATTTCCAACCATTGACATCCTACCCTGGTTGCAAAGGATCAACTTCTTCTGTCATTGTTTTATACGTAGAGGCCATTGAAAAAGTACCATCACTGTTTCCCTTCTAGAAGAAAGCATCCAAAGTTCCCTCATAGCAGGGCACCATGGTTCCCTCAATGTGCTCCACTTTTTCTCTTGGCAGCACTAGGTTCAGGTCATCCACCTTCCAATTAGCATCTTCGTCTTAAAAATGGCAAACTTTCATGTTAGAAGTGCAAGTGATGAAGGTTGGAGGCAAACTCTTGCCAAACAATTATTCTCCATCCATCTGTCATTCTAGAAATTAATATCCTTACCATTCCCAACTTTTCACTTCAATTCCCTTCTAATACACCCTCTGCTTCTCAAGATACCTCACCACAAGATAAAAGCTTCTTGCTTTTTTGTTGTGCTCCAATAGAGAGCTCCCTGGCAGGTACTTGCGTCTCAAAACCACACACCTGGGAGCTTTGTTTCCCTTCACCAGCTTCCAGCCTAACTTGGCCAGTATGTCTATGTTACTTTCCCTTATTTTCCTTAGTCCCAAGCCTCCTTCTTTCTTAGAACGATGGACTTTGGACCAGTTTACCAAATGGACTTTTAATACTTTTTTGGAATTTCCCCAGTGGAATTGTCTGTTTATCTTATCAAGCTTGTTGCAGACTTCCCTTGAAATCCAGGTTGTTTGCATGGAGTAGATAGAGATGACAGAGGTGACCGATTGTATGAGTGTTCTCCTACTTCTAGTGCTCAGTAGCTTGGCTTTACAGTCACTCAATTTCCTCTTCACCCTCTCCACCAAGTGGTTGTAGAAGTTCTTCCCTATTCTTTTGTGAATGATGCGAGCCCCAAGGTATTTTCTTAGGTCATTAGTGAGGAGAAATTTGCTTGCCACTGCTAGGGAGCTTTTAAGGGTCCAAGAAGCTTGTGGTGAAACCCACATATTCGACTTCGTTGGGTTACGTCTAAGCCACTCTCCGTAGAGAATTCTTTCAAACAACTCAGCACTGTACATAAATTTAGATATTCAGCTTTAGGGGTGAGCACTATTCAGCACTATTCAGTTAAAATTGAAAAAATCCTTTTCACTAAACCGTTTATTTATATTTTAAGTGGTTTATTATGTATTTGGTTTGAATTTGGTTAAAACCAAATTTTAATTTGGTTTATTTAGACGGTTTTCAATTTTAACAATTTTTATTTCGATCAAATCAAATCTATTGAAATAATTAAAATGTTATATATATATTTTTGGATAATTTTTATTCATATAAATATTATTATAATATTAAAATTAAAAAAATAAAAAAGAAAAAAATACTAATATAGTGGAGAGTGCATAATTAATTAAAGATTTTTAGTTTCTACTTTTTTCATTCCAAATTTCTAATGTTCAGTTCATTTTATGACTCTTACATTCACAAACTTGAGACTCTCATTCACGTTTCTTCATCTCTTTCTCTTGTTTCACTCATTTTCCATTTCCAAATTTAGTTTATTTAAAATTTGAAATTTAAAGTTTTTAAAATTACATTTGGTAAATTAAAATTATAAATAAATTTTGAATTTTAAAATTATAGTTTATGGTCAAGGTTTAATATAAATGATATATATTACATTTATATACATATGAATAGATAGTACCATTACTTAAAATTTTTTATAATGAGAAATTTTAATAATTCGGTTAATTTAGATAATCTAACCGAATTAATCGTCTAATTCGGTCAAACGAATTATCAATTTTTAATCTATTTGGTTAGGTTATGATTATGAAAACTGCATAACTGAGTTAAATTGATTATTCCATTTTTATTATTTTGGTTATGGTTTAAACAAATACTCACTGCTATTTGGCTTCAACTAACAGGATCAAGTTATCTGCAAAGAAAATGTGAGATATGATAGGCCCTCTTTTGAAGATCTTGATAGGGTCTCAAACTCCCTTTCTCACCTTCTTTTGGATTATATAGGCTAATCTCTCCATGAGCAGGATGAACAGATATGGGAATAGAGGCTCTCTTTGCCTCAGACTTGGCCGAGCTTGATGGCTGGAAGCATCTCCCCATACCAAATCAAAAAGACATCACCATTTGTGAGCACAAACTTTATCAGCATGACTAAGGGAAGACAAATGTTTGCATCCAACAAAACTTTTCCTAAATAACTCTGATTCATATTTTCATTTGCTTTTCTCAAGTCCACCTTAAGCACCATACTATGCTTCTTGCTTTTAGAGTTACGAATTGAGTGAATGACTTCCTATACGATGACTATATCATCCACTGTCCTCCTTCAGTCAGGAAGCTACTTTGGTGATGGTCAATAATCTCCCAAAGATGAGGCCTTAGTCTATAAACTATCACTTTTGATAAGACTTTATAAGATGTGTTTTGGAGACTTAAAGGTCTGAAATCTCCTATGCTCACCTGCTTGGATTGCTGAGAGATTAAGACCACTAAGGTTTTGTCATACTCTGGATGAAAGTACCCTTCTCTTAAGGCCTCATTCACGAATATGCAAAGAGTCTCCTTCACGATATCCCAATATTTTTGAAAGAAGATGGGTCTTCTAGTGATCTTCATCCGCCACTTTAGTTATCTTCTCGTGATCTTCATCGTGGAGCTTCTGTACCCACCTATTGAACCTGACACTAAGGATTTCCACTGTCTTGCAGGTAAAGAGCTGAAGAAAAAACTTCAGAGCGTGCTCTTTTAACACTTTTTGGTTGAAATACCACACTCCCTCCACTTGCAGGGATACTATTATGTTAATTTTCCTCTCATCTTTGTCAAGATATGAAAGAATCTCATGTTTTTGTCTTCTTTGGTTAACCAGTTAATTCTTGAATTTTGGTGCTAAAACACCTCTTCGTGGTTAAGGACCTTCGATACTCCCCCAACAGACTATGCACCAAATTTTGTAAGAAAGTCGACTTGCCATAGTTCTTAGACTTTTGGATTCCCTTTAATCTAGATTTAATTTCCCTATCCCTCCAAAATGTATTGCCAAAAACTAAACTATTCCAAAATTTTCAAATATAACTTTGATTGTTTGCAAAAGGGGACCATCCATTGCAGACCATGCTTTTTCAAAAACCTCATTGAATTGGGTTTACTCTAACCACGTTGCTTCATATATGAAAGGCTTCAGTCGCTTCTAAGCAGGGAAGACTATCTAGTGCTTAGCATAATAGGGTAGTGATCACCATGCAAACGAGAAAAATTGATCACTTTAAATTTTGGAAAGTCTACTACAAGTTACAAAACACTCTATCTAGCTTGTGTTAGAAAATTACTTGACCCTCACACTTCCTTATCTAGGTGAACTTAGCCATAATAGCATATGTATCTATAAGATTACATTTATCCTTTCCTTCTCAAAACCTCTGATTCTGTTCCACACTTCCCCTTTAGGTTATTGCTATCCTCCACTTTTGTAATATCATTAAAATCTCCCTTGGCAAACTAGGGCCATACAATGTTCTTAGCCAACTCCATGAGCTCCCTCCAAGACACTTCCTTGGCTCCATGGTGCAGCTGAACATAAATGTAGGTTATTGCCCACTTACTTATGCCATCTTCCACTTGCACATGAATCCACTGTTCAAGTGGTTGAGAATTGTGATCTTCACTATGCTGGGGTTCCAAGTGAGCCATAGACCACCTCTTAATTTTAAAGAGGGCACAACAAAATCATCATCCATACTACACTTGTCCAAAAACTTTGGAAAATGGTTTTTGTTTGCTTTCATCTCCAGTAAGCACAAAATTCTTGGCTTGTGGTTTCTCACCATCTCCTTACAGACTCTTCTAAATCTACTATTTCCCACTCCTCTAGAGTTGTATATAAGCACAAAACTTTGGAAAATTGATGTTCTATTCCTTTAATTGCTTAATACTGTGACCAATTTTTCCGCATTCAAAACTTATTGTGTGTATTCCCTCATATTCGACCTTCTGAACTCTTTTCTTGATTTTGACCCCAGATATCGAAGCTTTATATAGATCCACCTCTACACAAATTCTGGCATATTTGCTTCTCAATGCATGGGTCGTGTTTGTGTCCACTTTGATTGACTTACTTGTTGCCTTCCTAATTACAAAGAGTGCCTCCTCATTGAAAAATTCAATTGGTAATTGGGGTAACCTAATCCATACAACAACAGTTTTGATTTTATCTATAGTAGGAGAAGACCATGGTTTCCATTTCCTGATTGTCAGTAGTGCTCATGGATTAGCCATGGTCCCTCTGTTAGGACACGATATTAATCCTCGCAAGTTCCAGAAAGTAGCTCTCCCCCAAGTCAAGTAGGTCTAGGCTACTTTCAAGCTTCCATGCTTTTCCCTAACATCTTAATGATCAGAGATTGCTTCCATGGTTTCCATAACTTTCTTAGCTCGTTGTCTATCATTGGGACCAAAGGGATTTTCCTTTTAGTTTTTTCTTCTTCTACTGGTTCTTTTGCCATAGGGTCAAGCTCTGCTTCTGATTCCTCTTCATATTCCATGACTGCACTTCTTGTGCTTGCCTTTCTCAACAACATTTCCTTGAAGCCTTCATATTCTTCCCACTTTTGATATCATTTGCCTTCACCTTCTTATTACTTCTTTGCAGGTAATCTTGGTAACCCCTTCGCATGCTTCCTCTCTCTCGCTTTCCCATGCTTCTTGTTAAAGTGGGACTTCTTAGCATCATCAAGAATTCATTGATTTAACCAATCATTCATTCAAACTACTTCCTCTAAAACTTTCATATCCAAGATATTGGCCCGAACTTTGGCTAGAGTGGTGGGGGGTTCTAATCTCCAAAATTTTGAAGTCCTTCCTTATCATTTTTTGAAAAAATATCCACTTTTAGTGGTATTATTGAAAAATATCCATAAATACATTTAAAAAAATTAACAAATATTGCTAAATGGGTCGCTATAGCAACATGTTTGCACTGACACAAATTTTAAAAGTTTGAGATTTTTGGAGCTTGATTTGTGGAAATAAAATTGTACTCAATTGTAAAAATGAGAAATATATGGATTTAAAACTTTTATTTGAAGGAAAAAAGTTCACGGTTGAGGTTGAGGGTGGAAAGCTTGAGGTGAAAAGATGGGTTTAGAAAGTTCTGAGTTGATGTTTATATTATCAATCAAATAAAACTCTGAAAACAGGGAGATTATTAGAGAGAGAGAGAGAGAGAGAGAGAGAGAGAGAGAAGGAAGAAGGTGAAGTACGAGTGTGTAGTATTAAGATGTTAATTTAAGAGAAAATAAAAATCTTTTAAGAGAATTTAAGAGAGAATTTGACTTAATCATAAGTTTGAACGGATATAACTAGAGAAAAAGAAAAATAAATTAAAACACAGAAGAGAGAGAGTGTGACTTGTGTTGCAGAAGCTGGGGTATGAATAGAGTGTGAATGATTGCACTAAAAAATCACCCTAAGATAAATTTCCAAAAAGGGTAATTTAATAGTATAATATATCACTACAACTATATCTAATAATAATCAAATAAAGAACACCAGAATATAACGAGATTTAACTAAATATGTTTATATTCTCAGATACTATTAGAATAATATTTCACTAATTTCAATGAAATATTACAAGAGAAAAAAGAGAAGAAATTGCCTGAACAAATGAACCGACAACTTCTGGGATGGGTTTGTTCCTAAAAGAGGGTTGTCCTTTTATAACTAGAAAAAGATCTCCTCTCCCTTCTTGCTATCTGATGTGGGATCTAACATTTTTTTTTTTGGCCACAAATAACAATTCTCCACCTTGACAAAAAATTCTTACAACTCTCATGTAATATTGGTAATGTCTGTAATTTTCAATTTTCGATTGTGAATAATATTGATAAAGTCTAAGCAATATTGAAACTTGACTACAATCACCACTTTTGTTATCATATCAGCAGAATTCTAAGTGGTTGGAATTTCTAGATTATAACTTCGCCTTCTTCCAAAATTTCCTATACAAACTAATATCGAACGTTGATATTTTTCGTTCTTGCATGATAAACTTGATTTTTTGCCAAATGAATTGTACTCTGACTATGACAATGCACTTTGATGTATTTTTGTTTCAGTCTCAGTTCACCAAGTAGCCCTTGAAGCCAAATTGCTTCCTTCACAGCCTATGTAATCGCCATGTATACTGCCTTTGTAGAAGACAAAGCAACCATTGTCTGTAAGGTAGACTTCTAACTGACCGGTGCCTTTGTAAGAGTAAACATATAACTAGTAGTTGATCAACGTTTGTACAACTCACCAGTAGAGTCAGAATCACAATACTCAACTATGTATTGACCATTTTGCTTGTCCTGTTGAAATATCAAACCAATATTTATGGTGTTCAAAATATACCATAAAATCCATTTTACAACTTGCCAATGTTCCTTTCCTAGATCATGTATATACCTACTCACAACACTAATTGCATGTGAAATATCGGGTCTTGTACATACTGTAGCATGTATTAAGCTACCAATAGCACTTGCACATGGTACTCTTGACATGTATTCCTGTTATGAATCGTTCTTTGGTGACATAGATGTACTAAGCTTGAAATGAGGAGCGAGCGAAGTACTAACTGGTTTTGACCTTTTATTCATGACAAACCAACTAAGTACCCTGCTCAAACATTCTTTCTATGATAACCAAAGCCTCCCTAATTTCCTATCCCTGGATATTTCCATGCCAAGAATCTTCTTTGCTTCCCCAAGATCCTTCATCTCAAACTCCCTTTTCACAAGCGTCTTCAATTTCTCAATTTTTATTTGACTTTTAAAAACTACCAACATAAATTCAACATTAAGAAGAAGATAAATATAGGATCCATCTTGTAGCTTGTACAAATATATTTAGTGATCATATTTGCTTCTTGTGTACTTCTCTTCATCATAAATTTGTCAAATTGCATGTATCACTATCTTGGAGATTGCTTTAATCCATACAGTGATTTTTCAAGTTTGTACACCAAGTTTTCTTTTCCAGCAACTTTGAATCCTTCTGGCTGAGACATGTGGATTTCCTCCTCCAAGTTTCCAAGTAAAAATGCTGTTTTTACATCCAACTGAACTAGTTCCAAATCCAACTGTGTTACCAATGCCAACAAAATTCTGATAGAGGAATACTTAACAACTGGAGAAATATTTCATGGTAATTAACTCACTCCTTTTGAGTGTAGCCTTTAGCCACTAATCTTACTTTGTAGCAAACATCATTCTTGTAAGGAAATCATTCTTTCTTTGCATATATTCATTTGCACCCAATAGCTTTCTTTCCCTTTGGAACACTAGTTAACTCCCACGTCTAATTCTTTTGAAGGGACTGTATTTCCTCATTCATGGTGATCCTTCATTGTTTTTGTTTTGAACTTTGAGCTGCTTCATTGTAAGTGACAGCAACATCATCAATTTCAATTGTTGATGTAAAAGTGGCCATATTAGCATAACGAGCAGGTGGTCTAACAATCCTTTTTCCCTTTCTCAGTGCAATTGGTTCATGTTGCTATGAAGGTTCTTGAATTTGAACCTCCACTTCTTCTGACTCTTTTTCTACCATAGGAGAGTTACCATCAATTTCATCATTTGTTGGGATAGTTTTGCTTCTATCAAACTCCAATTGTTTGGGAGTACCATCTGAATGATTTCTTGAGTTACTTTTGTATTAGTAGATTCATCAAAGGTAACATCCTTATTGAATATTATGTTCTTTGTCTCTGGATATCAAAGACGATTGTCTTTCAACCCAGCTGTGATCACCATAAAGATTTTTTTTTTTTTTTGGCTCTAGGATCCAACTTTGACTCTTTAACATGGTAACATGCTGTGAAGCCAAACACACATAAGGAGTCATAATTTGTAGTAGGTATTCCAAACCACTTCTTTAATGGTGTTTTACCATTGATGGCTGCAGATAGTAGATGGTTGATGAGATGACAAGCATAGACAACAATCTCAACCCAAAATTTTTTACCTAACCCAGCATTGGACAATATGTACCGAACCTTCTCCAATAATGTCCGGTTTATACTCTCCGCCACCCTATTCTGTTGTGGTGCATTTCTAATGATGAAGTGTCTGATGATGCCTTCTTTTTCATAGATTTTTAAAAATGGATCATTTTTGTATTCTCCACCATTGTTTGTGCAGAAACATTAGATCTTTCTGCCTATTTGAGTCTCCACCATCTTTTTCCATTTAAAGAAAATTCCTAACACTTCATCCTTCGTCTTCATTGTATACACCCAAACTCTCCGAGAAAAATCATCAACAAAGGTGACATAATAATGCTTTCCTCACAATAAAGTTGTTTTGGAAGGCCCCCACGTATTTGAGTGAATGTAATCTAAAATAACTTTAGTTTCATAAATTGTTATGCCAAATTTCATTCTCGTTTGCTTCCTTTTAATCCAATGCTTGCAAAAATCCAATTTGCAAGCTTGTACACCCAATAATCTTTGATCTATCAGAAGTTTCAAAGATTTTTCTTCAACATTCTCAGTTGGGAGACATATAGTGGCTACAAATTGAATCCAACAATCATGTATTAGAATGGCTAATTGATGTTGCAACCGTAATTGAGAGTTCTTAGTCTGCATCATCAAATTCACCTACATTTGAATCTGAGATAGCTTTCCCTTTGTCTAGTTTGCTTTTCTTCAGTTTGGGACAATCTTTCTTCCAGTGCCCTTTTTCTTGACAAAAGGTACATCCATCTTTCCTTGGTTTGGAGTTTGACTTTGATTTCCCTCTCATCCCTTTATTTTGACTCTGTGAATGCTCTATGACAACTAAGACTTTTGATTCTTCACTTGAGTTTTCTTCCGTTTCTTTCTTTCTTAGTTCGTAACTGTATAAGGCTACAACTACTTCACTAAGAGAGACAACAGCTTTTCTATGAAGTAGAGTAGTTTCAAGATATTCAAACTTGTCAGAAAGGGACCCACAACATTAGAGCTAGATCCTCATTTTTGAAAGCCTCATCTATGTTCATCAGATCAGTAACCAATTGATTAAAGCTAGTGACGTGATCATTCATAATGGTACTCGGAACATAGTTGGAGCGAAACAGTCTCTTTTTCATATAGAGTTTGTTCTGACTGCTCATTTTCAAGAATTTTACTTCTAGTGCCTTCCATAATTTACTTGTAGAAATTTCTTTTGAAAATGCATACTTCTACTCTCTAGAAAGACACGATCGAATTGTACCGCATGTCAATCTGTTCATCATTCTCCATTTCTTGTCCTCAGCATCATTTGATTTCTTTTCTTTAATAGCAAGGTCTAAACCCTATTGGAAAAGGATATCTAGAACCTTACTTTTTCACATGCCAAAATGACCAGTTTTATAAAAAATCCCCACTACAAATTTGGCATTCACAACTGTAGTTCTGGCCAAAATTGATGATGTCAATGTAGATGACTTTGCACTGTCAGCCATTTCTACCACCTGTATAATTTAATATTTGTCGATGAGAAATGCTGATTAACCTATGAAAATCTTTTTATGATAGGGAAGATCATATTAGGCTGCAACCATAGAACATATTAAAGATCAACTGGGCTCAATGCTGATTAGCCCAACAAAATCTTTTCTGATGTAGAAGATCAGACAAAATTGCAACCACAGAGCATATTAGATAAACTGGGTTCTAATACCAATTGTTGTGGAAGCTTAGGTATGAATAAGTATGAATGATTGTACAGAAAAATTACCCTAAAATAAATTTCCAAGATGGGTAATTTTATAACACAATATATTATAACTATACCCAACAACAACCACATAAAGAACATCAAAATTTAATGAGATTTAACTAAATATGCCTACATTCTCGAATACTATCAGAATAATATTTTACTAATTTATATGAAATATTACAAGAGAAAAAAAAAAAGAAGAGAAATTACCCTAATAAATGAACAGACAACATCTGGGATAGGTTTGCTCCTAAAGGAGGGTTGTCCTTTTATAACTAGAAAAAGGTCTCCTCTCCCTTTCTTGCCATCAAAGTGGGATCTAGCATTTTTTTTTGGGCCACAAATAACAACTTACACGTGCTGTATTCATAGAAAGCACTAACAAGGCAAATTACAAGGGTAAGCAGCAACAAAGGCAACATACTGATGAAATTGCAACCAGGTAGGAGTAAAGTGGGAATTTTGAGATTAGAAAGAGGTAAATATCATTCCGTAAAACTATTGTTCTATTACTAATTTTATAAGAGTAGAGGCATTGGTAGATTGGGCTTAACTGGTCAAACAAATATTGAAAGTACTAAGGAAAAAAGAAATGAATATATATATTGATGGGACCCGTTCAAATGACCCCCTATGAAATGTGTTCAATCTTACAAAGCCCATGTTCCGAAAAGGGACATACGCTTAGACGTGTTAATAAACAAGGATCAATCTCCCCGAAGGGTAGATACGGCCTGACATACTTAGGAAATGCTATCGGCACTATGCTAATCAATTGGTGACTTTCAAATACATTTGATATTCCAAAAGATGACATTACTCTCACCCCATCGGTCAGAGAACAATAACACTTTTCTGTCAATAAGAAGTTACAGGTATATTTCCTAGATTGGGAAGGAAACTTTTTTGATCCAATTGATAAGGGAAGAAATCTCCCCACATTAGAAAATTTCCCAAGAGATAACGATCACGAATCTCCCAAGAATATTTGACTAATGAAATCCCGATATCTTTGGTCTCATCGAAAGGAAACTAGGGTTGTAAAACCATAGATACACACGGCTCTTACGGCACCCATATATAAAAGCCTTCATATCACTAAAACCCAAGTACGTCCTCTAGGACCCAACACTTATCACACAAGTGATATGGAGACCAGCTCTCTCGCTCTTTTTCTCTTGCTCTTAGTCTATTTCATTCCATTCGAAAACCACTCTTTTTGACTTAAGCGTCAGAGCACCCTTTAACAGTCTTTTACAGGTTTTGAGTCATTCCCTCAAGTAACCGATCATGCCAAAAGAAGCCAGTATCTATGGAGTTGAAACCCACCTCCAATAGATTGACACGGTTTGTGGAAAACAGACTAGAGCAACTTTTTCAAACTTCTCGGATCATCAAATAGCCATGCCTCCGAAGAGGAGAATCAGAACTGCCTCGAAAGCTGCATCCACCACAGATGGGCATGTTGTTTCCCTGACTGATGCCGCTATTCCCGTGGCGCCCATCCACTCTATTGACAATCATGTTACTCATTCTCAACTTTCTCACCTAGAGTAGGCTCTACAACCCGTGCCTCAACAGCATCCAATCATACCCCCATGCTAGCTAGTATCCCTGAGCTAAGCCAATCATCATCGATTAGAAAGTTAGAGTCAAAAATACAAAATATGAGCAAACAATTAGAGGGGCTCAACTGCGCTATAGACCAGAAGGACAATCCTCTTTGGGAGGATCTAGACAGGCACGCTCGTGACGGTTCATACCCCGACTAAACTATGAACCATCAGTGACGTCCCGCCACGACCTTGATGACTTGAGAAAGCAGGTCAAACAACTTGTCGCAGACGAACTTAAATGAGCTAATACCAGAAGGAATGATACCCCTCTTTATCCCTCCAGTATGTCACCCTTTGATTCTAAAATTTCCTCAGAGCTAGTACCCCAAGACATACTTCTACCTTCCATAGAGAGATACGACGGTATGACTGACCCTTGCGACCACGTAGCTCATTTTGTAACGATGATGATTTCAAGGGACATAATAGATGCCACCATGTATAAACACTTCCCTACTACCCTCAAGGGTAATTCACTGATGTGGTTCAATTTACTCCCCCAACTCAGCATCAAGAGCTTCTCTCAACTTCAATAGCAGTTTGAGGCTTATTTCGTGATCAGCCAAGAGGCTAAGAAAAAGTCCACCTCTCTACTCTCACTATGGCAAAGGGACGATGAGCCCCTGAGAGACTTCCTAGAAAAATTCAAGACCGAGATAATGAAGGTCCCAGTTTTAGACCATTCAATCCGTTGGCCGCATCACTTACTGGGTTATGCCCTTTGGACATAAAAACCTCGATCACAAAGATTCCCCCTTCTACTATCCGAGAGTTCTATGCCCTGTTAAAAAGTATATTGTAGCCGAAGACATTAAAACATTTGATCGGCGAGAGAATCGATCATTTTGAAGAACACAATCGATCAGCCCGATAGCTATCGCCAAAAAGGAATCGACTGGGTCCTCCACCCTAGAAAAAATTCAACACTTACACTCTCCTTAATGAGACTCCCAATCAAGTTTTACTTCAGATCAAGAATAAACAATACATCAGGTGGCCTCCTTGTTCTATAGAGAATGGCCCTAAAAATGATAGGTCCAGATATTGCCATTTCCATCGAGACTATGGTCACATAACTGAAGATTGTAGAAAACTCAAAGATGAATTGGAATTTTTCGTCCGAAGCAGAAAGTTACAAAAATTCATCAGTATGGAATGGAGGAACATTCCTCCCCCGATTGGCACAATTCGCCCCAGGAGAATGGACCGTTGCGTAATAGATCGACAGAGTGATCCTACGGATTCATGACAAACAGTCTCTACACGAACCTTATATTCCTACTAGTGTTTTTTCAGCTTATGATTCGGAGTTTTCTACGTTCTCTTCCAAGTAAATTCTGAACTTTTCTCTTTTAGTGAACGTTTTTACAGTATCCCCTAGCGGGTGGTTCTTGTCTCTTTATGTTTACCTTCAATTTATTCATTGCCAATTTTCTCTCGTGACAACGCATACTAATGAACCGATTGTGCTTAACTGAATCACCGAACAAACTCATGTCGCCCTGACTTATCGCTGGGATCTATCTCCCCGAACGGGTCTATGACATCCTGACTAATCGTTAGGTTTTATCTTGCCGAACGGGTCTATGTCGCCCTGACCTCCCCGAACGGGTCCATATCGTCTTGACCTGTCATTGGAATCTATCTTCCTGAATGGGTCTACGTCGTTCTGACCAATCGTTGAGATTTATCTCTCCAAATGGATCTGTCGTTCTGACCTATCGTTGGGATTTATCTTCCCGAACGGGTTTATATCACCCTGACCAATCATTGGGATCTATCTTTCTGAATGGGTCTATGTCACCTTGACCTATTGTTGAGATATATCTCCCCAAACGGGTCTATGTCACCTTAACCAATTGTTGGGATCTATCTCCTCAAATGAGTTTATATCACCATGACCTATCATTGGGATCTATCTTCCTGAATGGACCCATGTTGACCTAACCTATCGTTGGAATTTGTCTCCTCGAATGGGCCTGTGTCACCTTGACCTATCGATAAGATCTATCTCTCCGAATGGGCCTATGTCACCCTGACCTATCATTAGGATTTATCTCCTCAAATGGGCCTATGGCACCCAGACTTATCATTGGATCTACCCCTCCAAATGAGCACATGGGACCCTGATGTGATACCCTAATACGTTACTGGAATTTGTTCCCACAAGTGGGCCCATGTCGCCCGACCTATTGATAGGGCTTATTCCCTCTAGTCGAGTTATGTCACCTCTATCTATCATTGGGGGGCACTTTTGTTAATCAAAACACTACTACCGGGGTTATCAAAAGGATTGATGGAACCTTGTCTGTAGAGAGATGACTACATTTCGATCAATAAGACTTCCTAATGGAGATGATACACTTCTGGGTAAGCTAATGATCTCCCTCAGGCCGATCGATCTAGGAGTTATCAAAGACAACAAGTCACATCAAGAGCATGCAAATGAAACCCATTTTTACTCAAGAAAAATCTCTTGCGAAGATGAATAAATGATGCAATGATACAAAAGATTTCTTAATTAGAAAATTCCATAGTACAAAAGTTACATAGAGTCATGAGGAATAGAGGAAAGTGCTAAAACCTCTCGAGAAGAGGGCTCCATAGTCGTTTGAGTCATGGCGGATCCAGTATGTCTACCGACCGAAGCTGTAGGGACCAAATCTTGGTCCATCACCACCCGACCTACTGCCTCTTTGAGACGTGGAAAAGTGTCATACATCCAGACCGAGTGAGCTATCGCCTTAGCACATTTCAACCTTTCCAACAACCTACATTGAGAACACCTGAGAACCAAAGCATCCTTAGTAATGGATTCCTTACGATCAGATATCTTTTACTCAACCTCCCGAAGGGACTCCTCCCGTGATCCTACTAATGTTTCAGTGGTTGCCAGGCTTACTATGCGGAGCCACGCCTCAACTTCCAGCTCTTCGCAATGCTTCTGGGATGAGGCCAAATCCTCTTGCAAATGCTTGATCTGCTCGTCTTTCTCAGCAAGCAAAGCACTTGAGCCTTTCCCTACCTTGGCATCCTTTTCCTTCAGCTCCAGAGTGCTTTGCAGTGCCATGACTTGATTGCCCAAATAATTGACATGCTTTTCCAATTGCTTCCTCCATTGCCTCTGGAATTCCATTAAGGCTGCAGTCTAAAAAAAGAACATAAGTCAGCTAGGGTCAAATGAAAACAAAGAAAAACGAGGCAGGAAACAATACTATCAGGTAGAGAGATTGGAGAGTTTTATTGATCTGCTCCTGAGACATTCTTGACAACTCTAGATCAGGATCATAAAAGTCAAATCCTTCAACTAATCAAAGAGCCTCTTCAATATCGATACAATTGTACCGATGACCGCCACATGGATAGTGACTGATCCTCCCTTATGTAAATCCTTTTGACTATCAAATCATTTAACATGAATGGGCAGTGGGAACCTAGCCCCATCTGTTCTCTCACAAGGAGAGCACTGTGGCTCCGCAGGGGAATGTACGGACGTCTTGCCCATGAGTGCGATGGGAATATACGACTCTGCTGATAGGCCCTCTCGCATCGCTGGAACAACAACACCTGTCGGTCCTTCCACTTCGGGAGCTTCCTCTATCGGGACACCTTCTTTAGTACCCCCTGTCGAAGAAGATGCATCTTACGACAGACTGTCGGCCCCTCCGACTCTACCCTTACCAATTCAGAATACCTTAATGTAGCAAAAGATGTGTGCTCGCTGGTCTCCTTAGGTCTTTCCTCTTCTTTGGACGACTTGGACAGTTGAATTTTTCTTCTCTTCGGCAAAGATGATGAGATCTTCAATGAGCGAACCTTAGAAGGCCTATCGACTCCCTCCAATGGCCTTTTGGCATTTGGCCTCACCTGCTTGTCGGTCAAAACTTCCTCCAGGATGGTGTCCTCCATAGATGTCAAAACATCAACCAATTCTTTTTATCTTTATTTCAGTAGAATAGGTCCATCAATTTTCCTCTTCTCATCGATTAACAAGCTCGCCAAAAGCAATATCTAGTCCTCTACGAGTGAGTCCACCCAGATATCCTGTTGAATAAACTCATAATAACGCCTAAAAGACCACAGAAAACGAGAATAACGAGTAGGGGTCGGAGTACTTGTGCATTCGGTAACACAGGCAAGAGGTCCCTATTTAAAAACTTCACAAAGAAATATTTGTGCATCTAATGTTTGTCCTTTGATTCAATGTAGTAGAACTTCCAGCGGGATTCCTGACAAGTCTGCAACTTGTACCAATCTTGGGTAGAGCCTTGATCTCCATATCTCACCAATGTAAAAAGGACTGCCAAAATCTCTAAGTCAAAGCGGAGGCGACAATACCCTAATAGAGAAATTACAGCAACCATAAAGCGCTAAGTATAAGGGATGGGTAACGTGGGGTAAATATTCCAATAGTGCATCACTTTCTCAAGCGGGCCCGTATATGAAAGTTTCAGACTGTACTTTACAGATTGCTTGTAAATTAGGACATAACCATCAGGCGCCCTGTTTGCCCTATCCATATCAGTGGCTAATACCAACGCGTAATCGCTTCCTAGTGATATATCAGCCTGGATCTCTTGAAGTTCCTCCTTAGTCATTGAGTTCAGAATATCATTGATACTCTAGTGATAAGAAGAAGAGGAACCCTTTGGCATTTTTTTTAGATAAAAGTTGTCATACGAAATGAGTAATCTGAAACAAAAAGAGAAAGGAAGACACAGAAGCATATGAATCGAAATATAATGAAGATGATTCGTTAGAATCGAAATGACATATGTTATAGTAAAAGTTTCACGCCTTTTCGATAGTCATCACTCATGGCACCTTTTTCAAGAAATGACACTACAAGTTGGGGGAAAATGTTAGGACCCATTCAAAAGATCTATAATGAAATATGTTCAATCTTACAAAGCCCATGATCCGAAAATGCACATACGCTTAGATGTGTCAATAAACAGGGATCAATCTTACTGAAGGGTAAACATGGCCCGACATACTCAGGAATTGCCATCGACATTATGCTAACCGATTCGTGACCTTCAGATACCTTTGATATTCTGAAAGATGATATTACTCTCACCCTATCAGTCAGAGGACGATGGCACTGTCCTGTCAGTAAGAAGTTATAGGTACATTTCTTAGATAAGGAAGGAAACTTTTTAGATCTAATCGATAAAGGAAGAAATCTCCTCACATTGGAAAATTTCATAAAAGATAACGATCATGAATCTCCTAAAAATATTTGACTAAGGAAATCCTGAAATATTCGGATTTTCTTGAAAAGAAACTAAGGTTGTAATACTTTGGATACACATGACTCTTGCAACACCCATACATAAAAGTCTTCGTATTACCAAAACCCAAGTTCGGCCTCTAGAATCCAACACTTATCACACAAGTGACAGCAAGACCAGCTCTCTCCCTCTTTCTCTCTAGCTCTTAGTCTATTTCATTTCATTCGAAAACCGCTCTTTCTGACTTGAACGTCAAATTTTTCCTTGTCGGAGTATCATTCGACAGTCATTTGTAGGTTTCGAGCCATTCTCTCAAGCAGCTGATCAAGTCAAAAGAAGTCGGTATCTATGAAGTCGAAACCTACCTCCAACATATATATATATTGATGAGATATGGTCAAAATATTATTTAATGCGGTATCCGGGCATTCGAGACATGACAATACACTTACAATCCTGAAGGGCCCAGTCCTTTCGAACCACGAGCATATCAATCCAAATAATGCAACTGATGCAACTGACGAGCAGGTGCATACATCCACCTCTATCCGACCGATGGCTACCAAATACTAAAGTAACCGAACACCTCTATTCCCAATCGGTAATATTCATCTGAACCTTACTTTGATTAAGTTTCCTATTTCAGTATAAAACATATCTCTTGAATAAAGAAGGAAACCCTTGAGAATCTAATCGATAAGAGAAAGAATCTTCCCGTATAATTCAATTTTCTAAATGATAACAATTTGAAATTTTTGAAGATCAGGATCTGAAATCCTTGGATTGCTTCATAAGAAAACTAGGGTTGTAACATTCCGAGATCATACGGCTCTAACAGGACATTTTAAAAAAGCCCTCGATGCGTTAAGCCAGGTAAGTTCCCTGAATTCGACACAGAACACACAAGGGTCACGGGGAGATCCGTCCTCCCCCTCTATCTGTTTATCCTTTCGAAAATCGTTTTTTCTGACTTGAGTGTTGGAGTCTCCCCTACCGAAACACCCTCCAATGGTCTTTTGTAGGTTTCAAACCTCCTCATTGAACACCTATTTGAGTTATCAAGGAGCTGAATCTGTAGAGTCAAAACCCACCTCCAACAGATTAACGTCATCCATGGGAATTAGACTAGTCATTAGTTTTTCTCACCAACCTTCTCTTACCAAACAAAATATGGTTACGGTTAAGAGAAAACAGCCAGCTATCAGATTTAATGATGATGATCTGATTGGAGTCGACCCTAGTCGTAATGATTCTCTAGTTATTACTATCAAAATGGAGTCTCATATGGTAAAAAGGGTTCTCGTTGACCAAGGTACGGATTGTGACATTCTTACTTGGGACACTCTCCATCGAATGGGCCTTAACTCCTCACACCTTCAGCCTCTAACCGGATCCATCAAGAGATTATTTGATGAATATATCTATCTAGAGGGGACCATTCCCTTTGTTGTGACTTTGGGGACTCCCCCTAACCATGCAACCGTTAAGGCCACCTTCCATGTGGTGAAACTATTCTTGCCGTATAACGCCGTGCTTGATCGACGAGTCTAGATGAATTGGAAGCATTACCCAATACTAGATACATGAAATTGAAGTTTAGAATGTCAGAAGGGATCGCTACTATTTGCAGTGATCCCGACCTCTACATCCTCTTCGCTGACAGAAATAAGCGTGGAAACTTTCCTATCGACACCCTAGAACTCAGAGGCGACATCAAACTGATGAACAAACTATAACCAGGAGAAGAGGTGATCGAGATTCCTCTGACTGATGATCCTAATCGAACTATTCGGATTAGTGCTGGCCTGTTTGTGCCCTTACGAGAAGCTATTGTCAGCTACCTACAACGGCACTTCAAAGTTTTCGCTTGATCCCTCGAAGACATACTTGGCATCGATCCGTCTATCATCATTCACAAGTTAATCATAAACTCCAGCTACAATCCAATCAAGCAGAAGAAAAGGGTGTTCGCCTTTGAATTCCAGTGAGCCATCTAAGAGGAGGTCCAAAAACTACTAACCGCCGAGTTCATCGTGAAGTCAAGTATCCCGAATGGCTAGCCAATGTGGTCCTAGTGAAGAAGACCAATGGTAAATAAAGGGTGTGCATAGACCTCACGGATCTCAACAAAGTATACCCAAAGGACAGTTATCCTCTTTCGAATATTGACAAATTGGAGGACAATTTCTCAGGCCACCAAATCTTAAGTTTAATGGACGTCTACTCAGGGTATAATCAGATACGAATGGTGCCTAAACATGAAAAGAAAACAAGTTTCATTACTAAGTTCGGTACATACCATTACCAAGTTATGCCTTTTGGTCTAAAAAATACATGAGCGACCTTTTAACGGTTGGTTAACAAAATCTTCAAAGATCAGCTCGGTCGAAATGTAGAAGCGTACATGGATGACATGCTTGTAACAAACACCAATGCCGAAACTCATGTTGCCAACCTTGAGGAAACCTTTCAGATGCTCGAACACTACAACATGTGACTGAACCCTACCAAGTGCACTTTTGGCAATGCGTCGGGCAAATTTTTGGGCTTTATGATCATCAATCGTGGGATTGAGGTAAATCCCGAGAAGATACAGGTTATTTTGGATATGTTGTGACCTCAAACATTAAAGGAGTTGTAACACCTTACTGGTCGAATAGCGGCTCTAAGCCAATTCATATCAAAGGTCAGGGAGAAGTACAAACCCATCTTTGACGCTCTGAATGGATCCCAACAATTCGCATGGACACCCAAGTGCCAAACAGCCTTTGAACAGCTCAAAGAGTATCTTATGACCCCTCTGTTGCTCTCTCGACTGACTCTTGGTGAGAAACTTTGCCTTTATTTCTCTATTTTCGATCGGACGCTTTGCTCTATCCTTATAAGACAGGACCCAACTACTTAAAAGCCGATCTATTATATCAGTCGGATACTCAAAGAAGCCAAAGTCAATTCCTGACCGCTTGAGAAGATATCATATGAGCTGGTCATTTCAGTTATACGACTTCGGCCGTACTTCCAAGCCCAAATCGCCGTGGTGCTCACCGACCAACCTCTGAAACAAATTCTCCAGAAGAGAGACACATCTGGTCGTTTAATCAAATGGAGTATCGAATTGGGAGAATTTGACATCCAATATCAGCCTCGACCAGCAATCAAAGACCAGGCCCTGGCTGACTTCATTCTCGAATGCACTCTCTCGGTTATAGTTACACATGAGTCTGCCAGCAATCTTAATGACTGGTCGTTGCCATACTGGACCATTCATGTTGATGGGTCCTCAAATTCTTTAAGTAGTGACACTAGGCTCATACTGATGGGTTCAAACAACTTCAAAGTGGAATGTGCCCTCCGTTTTGAATTTAGGGCCACCAATAATCAAGCAAATATGATGCCTTGTTAACAGGACTCTGAATCGCAGCCAATATGGAAGCTCGAAGTGTTTGGATATTCATCGATAGTCAATTAGTAGTCAAGTAGATTAAAGGGGTTTATGAGACAAAAGACCCGACCTTGGCCAAATACCTAAGTAAACTATGCGAGACGATGGCAAGACTAGAAAGGGTCGACATCCAACAATCCCTTACTTAGAAAATGCGAGAGTCGATACACTTTCCAAACTGGCCAGCTCAGATTCAGTTACTTTTAGCCAAACAATCTACATCCAAAATTTGTCGTACACCAGTATCGATGAGCCTAAAGGGTCCTGGCAGCGGACCAGCCCTCTAACTGGAAAAACCCAATTGAAGCATACCTGAGAGATAACCAACTGCCTAACTCGTCGCTGGAGGTAGCTAGGCTAAAGCGAAAGATCGCCCATTATGCAATCATTGACAGAAAACTGTATTGAAAGTCTTTCACTCATCCCTACTTAAGATGTCTGACCCTAGAAGAGGGGAACTATGTTCTACAGGAGATCCACAAAGGGAAATACGACAACCACCTAGGGGCTCGGAATCTAGTTCACAAAACTTTGCGACAAGGGTACTACTGGCCGACCATGAAGAACAATTCAAATGACTATGTCAAAAAGTGTGACAAATGCCAATGGTTCTCTTCGGTTCCACGAATGTCTTCCACCGAGCTTAACCCCCGAACAGGACCATGGCCATTTGCTCAATGAGGAATAGACATTCTCAAACCGTTCCTAATAGCAACCAGACAGAGAAAATTCCTTATAGTGACCATCGACTATTTCACTAAATAGGTAGAGGCCGAAGCTCAGACCCAGATAATAGCAACTAAGACCAGTCATTCATATGGACTCACATTGTCACTCGGTTCGGTATACCTCACATCCTTGTCAGAAACAATGGAAAACAATTCGACAATGTTAACTTTCAAGAATTTTGTGCGAAGCTAGAGATCGATTATCGATTCTCATCGGTTGCCTATCCACAAACCAACGGACTCGCGAAGATAACCAACAAAACGATCTTCTACGGACTAAGGACCATGTTAGATGAAGCCAAAAGATGATGGGTGGACGAGCTCTACAACATTCTCTGGTTGTATCGCACCACATCTCGAAGGGCAAATGGAGAGACTCTGTTCAGCCTAACATATGAAAGTGAAGCTATCATACCGGTGGAGATCAGGATCCACTCGCTCCGGGTGACTCAGTATGATTCCGCATAGAATGAATCTATCTTGCGTGAACAACTAGACTTGCTCCCTGAGCTACAAGAATCCACATCTACCCGAATGGCTGCATATCAATAACATATGACACAATACTATAATCAGTGAATCAGAAGCCGAACGTTTAAGCCAGGTAATCTAATGCTAAGGAAAGTGAAAACTACCAGCCAACCCCAACCCGGGGACAAGCTAGCTCCTAATAGGGAAGGCCCCCATCAGATATGCTCTATGGCTCACTCGGGGGCTTATCGCCTCAATAACATAGGCAGATCGACCGTACCCAGGACTTGGAATACAGAGAACTTGTGAATCTACTATCAATGAGCCATATCATTTCTCTTTCGACAGAGGTATTCCCTATCAAGTAAGCCCCTCACGGTTTTCCTTTTGATAGTTCTATCATTTGATTCCTAATGTTTCTGCCCCAATCAGTTATTACCTACCGAAAGAATTTATCTCCCCAAACGGCCTTAGTCACCCTGTCCTACCGAAGGGATCTATCTCCCCTAATGGACCTTAGTCATCCTGTCCTATAAAAGGGATCTATCTCCCCGAATGGGTCTAAGTCATCCTATCCTATCGAAAGGATCTATCTCTCCGAACGGGCCTTAGTCGCCCTGTTCTACCAAATGGATCTATCTTCCTGAACGGGCCTTAGTTGCCTTGTCCTACCGAAGGGATCCATCTCTCCGAACGGGCCTTAGTCACCTATCCTACCAGAGGGATCCATCTCCCTAAACAACCCTTAGTCGCCCTGTCCTACCAAAGAGATCTATCTCCTCAAACGACCCTTAGTCGCCATGTCCTATCAAAAGGATCCATCTCCCCGAACGGGCCTTAGTCACCCTGTCTTATGGAAAGAAATCTATCTCTCCGAACGGCTCTTAGTCGTCTTGTCCTACCGCAGGAATCTATCTTCCTGAATGGGTCTTAGTCGCCTTTTCCTATTGAAGGGATTCATCTCCCCGAACGAAGGAATTTGATTCTTTAAAAGGAACTTAATCAAGAGAATTCATACTATTAGAGACAGAACACACTCTTATCCACCTGGAAAGCATGAGAACAACACCCAATGTCCTCCACACAAGTGAGTCGATCATATAAGTAGCTCGACATACAAAGAAATTCTGACAGACACTACAGATGACAAGTAAGTGGAGCAAATCTCTTTTATTTCCATACATGTTCAATTACATGAGTAATTATACTTTACGAGCCCCTTGGTCGGACCGATTATATCAAAAGAAATCCACAAGACTACCTTGTCTCTATCGTTCGACAACACTAGAGAGTACAAAAATGGTGAAAAGAGGAACAATGAAAAACAAACAGTAGTCCCAAGCACCAAAAACCACAGAAATCGTAAGTGAAACTTGCATGCGACAATCTGTAGCCCTATTGATATAGGACTGCCGAAAGGGGATATAAATTGATCAATCAGGGAGTCAGAGGATGCATCAGAATATCATAATATTTTTTTCCATCACCTAACTCCCTACACGCAAACGACATGCCCTGCCACCCGACTCAAAAGGAGACTCATTTCTTAAATCTGAGTCAACGGCCCCAACGGGAATCTCGATAAAGCCCACCATGGCATTCAGATAGCGAATGGCATGATGAGCACTCATACCAATAGTCCCCACTTTTGACGAGACCTCATCCCAATAGAAGCAACTCATGCTACAGAGCTCTACAAAACCAAAGCGTCCTTTCGAAAACCCCTTGTGGAAGACAACTCTCACAAGAAGAAAACCCTCAAGTATGGAAAAACTCGAATAATGCAAAGTCCCACAGTCCCTATTTATAGGAGCAAAGAGATCTCTTCAAAATCTTGGAGCAATTGAAATGCTTCTCTAAAAAGCATGCAAATTAAGTGAGAAAGTTCATACTGTCTTGCCTTCCTGTGCCACATTAATTTCAAATTAAATCAAGTGAAAGGTAGAACACATTAATACCAGGGGAGTACAAAACGGTTGAGACAAAAAAGGGGATCCATATCCCATCCACTTTGATTACGTATCAATTACAAACGATTCATATGACCTCAAGAGACACGTGTCGTTAGTCTCTATACCTTTCTAACTTCTCAAGAAATAGATTTCACTCGTGGCGCCTCTCCCACAAATCGACACCATGAGTCGGGAGAAAATGATGAGACATGGTCCAAATATTATTCGGTGCCGTATCTGGGCGTCCGAGACCTGACAATACACTTACGGTCCTGAAGAGCCCAGTCCTTTTGAACCATGAGCATATCGATCGAAACAATGCGACCGACAAGCAGGTGCATACATCCCCCTCTATCCGACCGATGGCTACCAACTACTAAAAAAATCGAACACCTCTATTCCCAATTGGTAATATTCATCCGAATCTCACTTTGACTAAGTTTCCTATTTCAATACAAAATGTATCTCTTGGATAAAGAAGGAAATCCTTGAGGATCTAAGTGATACGGGAAAGAATCTTCTTGTATAATTCAATTTCTTAAATGATAACAATTTGAAATTTTTATCGATCAGGATCTGAAATCTTCAAATCGCTACATAAGGAAACTAGGGTTATAATGTCTCGAGATCAT
The DNA here is from genome assembly GCA_037126225.1 of Dillenia turbinata. Taxonomy (NCBI): domain Eukaryota; kingdom Viridiplantae; phylum Streptophyta; class Magnoliopsida; order Dilleniales; family Dilleniaceae; genus Dillenia; species Dillenia turbinata. The sequence continues at coordinate 17,474,447 of JBAMMX010000007.1, forward strand.
ACGGCTCTGATAGGACATCCTATAAAAGGCCTCGATGCGTTAAACCAATTAAGTTCTCTGAACTCAACATAGAACACACAAAAGTCAGAGGGAGATCTGTTCTCCCTCTGTATCTATTTATTTTTTTGAAAACCACTCTTTCTAACTTTAACGTCGGAGTTTTCTTCGTTGGAACACCCTCCGGAGGTCTTTTGCAGGTTTCAAACCTCCTCATTGAGTATTCGTTCGAGTCATCAAGGAGCTGAATCTGTGAAGTCAAAACTCACCTCCAATGTGTATGTGTGTGTGTGTGTGTATATATATAAATATATATATATGAATTGCGTTAGATGTCATGTCAATCACCTTCGTCCCACACGAAGGCAACAGCTAAGTTTAAGTTTATTTTGGTTGGTGGGGCAAATAGGGAGAGGCCAACTGCCAGCGTATTTCTTGCATTGAGTTTTAGCATTTGAGCTGTGGATGACTACAATAGGCGCGTCAAAGGCTGGATTGGATGGCTCTTTTCTTTCGCTGCTATACTGCTGCTAGATGGAAAGCACTACTTAATTTCCTTTACTACTATTTCCTTCTAGATCTCTTTCCTTTTCTTTTTATTTTATTTTTATGTGCTCGGTTACTTGGTGGTGCTTCTTTTGCTATTAAGCTAAAAGGTTTTCGCATTTGTGGCGATAGAGACCTAATTGCCTATGCCTTTCTCAATTCTTACGCAATGTGTCACACGTACACGTCTTTTAGATTAATCTTTGGATGTGCAGAGAGGTTTGTCTACCCACCTGACATTCTGCTAACACTGCAATACAAATAAATAAATAAATAAATTGGCATGCCCAGGGATAGCCAAGTGGCAACAGCCCCTTTCTGACCCTCTAATCCAGGTTTGATTCCTATTGTAATTATAAAAAAAAAATGGCTTTGACTGAATAAATGAAAAAACATTCGTCCTAGGATACAAAGATCTATAAAATTATTGGTTGTCCCCCCCCCAAAATTGGCTCTGTCATCTCGTCAGAAGTGGATTTTTGGGGTGACAGCAGCCCTCCTCACTATGAGGAATTCCTTTCAAGGTTAAAAGTGCTAGATAAAGAAGTGAGGTGGGTAGTGGGAAATGGCAAATCTATCAGGATTTGGATGGATTCATGGCTCGCAAATCAGCATGGCTTTGCGATTTTGGTCTCTAGGAAGGATTCTTTATGATGGTCACGGTTGGCAAAGCTTGTTGATGGGACATAGTTCTAGGCCTAGCCAAAAGAATCAACACTTGAAAGGCCCATGTGAAAAGCCCACAAAGGACAACTACCGATTAATGACTATTTACCGAAGGTCCCCAGTTGCCCAAATCTCCCGAACGATAGGGTATCAGTCGCCCCGCCAACTGAGCATGATTTATTAAACGAAAGTAACTACTCCGATCGGACATTTAATCGTTGGTCCATCAAGCGAATGAATTCTGAAGACTCTTTATCGCTCGAATGACCGATTGATAGCCAACAGCTCTAACGATCCAAAGGGAATGTCAAAATATCCTAACAGTTTTGATTTCCTATTTGAGAGCAGCATATTTACGATATTTCAGTTAAGGAAAGGATCCCATCAGAAGACGAAAGTTCCCTGAAGGGGGATGGTACTCAGCTAGTGAGGGGATTGACATCGTACTATTAATATCGGTGTGTACTTGGAGTGTCAAAACATAAGGTAATAAATATCCACAATGTGCAAACCAATCATATCATTTCAAAACCATATATCATACGCACACATCAGAAATCAAGATATGCATCCAATATTTACATCAATGTCATGAAGAGCTAGCTAATGAAATATTCCCGACAAGGGTCTACCTCGACCAATGACGGGCATATTGGGGGTTTTCACAATGCATGTATGTAAAAACAAGAGCTCTCTATCCCAATGTTGGCCACAGGCTGATCCAACAAGCTCGCAAAATATCACAATCACAATCATCAACATAGATCCGACATTTAGGGGATAGCTCTGGCCAAAGTGTATCCGGTCACAATGGGTGCCTCTGCCAAATGTCCTTCGTAGCTACGGAACATTGCTATACAGCGGGGAAATGGGGGGCACCAAGCCCTAAGCGTGGAATCATCACAGGGCATCCAACCCCAATCATATGTTCAAATCCAGGTTATATGAAACCATGTGCCAATAAATATGAAAATCATATAAATATCACATGTTATGAAAAAAAATGGCACAATATCATTGGAGAAAGCTCATGGATGCATATCAAACAAGTCAAGTGATTGGTACACTCCAATGGTCACAAAAATATGTGTAAAGCATATATGAAAATCTGAAAGCTCAGTTTATCACACATTTGAAATCATGCTATATATATAAAAAAAAAAACATTTAAAACAGGATTTTTCCAATCAGTAGCAGACGTCAAAGTCCCACTCACGGTTTGGGGGAGAGTAACGCACTCCCCAATATTACCACAAAGCGTAAATCAAGTGCACCCCTCGTTCAAATCAAATAACTCTTGTGAAAAAATCAGTCCGCAGATTTTCAAACCTGCGCGGTCATGGGAAATAAGCTATAACTTTTTCTATATAGCTCGGAATTGAGTGCTTCAATTTGCTACCTAAAGCTAAGAAATTTACCCACATTTTTCATGTTTAGTTCATTTTCAGATTCTCACTATATGAATTTATGAAAGTTTATCTTTGGACTGATTCGGACTTTTATAACTCAACTTGACCAGTTTCAGTAGATTTCTCACATCTCCTTACATATAACTCCAAATTGTTTAATTATAGTCCCATATGAAATATAAGAGACATTACTATGACTTTCATTTTGAGCATTTTCTCAGATTTTAAACACAGAATTTCAGAATTTCAATTTTCTGTCTCTGTTTTGTTTCAAACTCAAGCTCTATCCGGTTTCAATGAAAGTGCTATTACTCCTTGTAAAAAACTCCATTCCAAACTAAATTGTGGTATGTTGTAGGTAACTTCATTACCTATAACTTCCATTTTATACACTTTCTCAAATTCACAACACAAGATTCCCAGAAATCCTCACTTTGTTTCAATCGCATTCCAATTTCAGCTTCTGTCCAATTTTTGTGCAGAAGTTATAACTTTTATTCTACTTATCAAAACTTAATGAAATTTTAACATATCATTCCCAAGACATATATCTACAATTTTTGTGTTTTGAGTTTCACTCAATTATGCCGATAAAAGGGTTGAAATAAATCATGATCAGAACAGACAGTTTTCAGTTGGAAACAAAATTTCTGTCAACACATCTTTAGCAAGACAGAACAGAATCTTTCCGTACCTCAATTTCTTTGCCTTCCAAAACTCAAGCAAGTTTTCCACTTAGTCCCAGCCTTTGGTCACCCTATGTACACCAAGTTAAGAGTCTCCCTTTGGGTTCAACACAAAAATATAGTATTCTAGGATGCAAAAGAAGGCCTTACCTTGTTTTCAAATGTGTCTAGAGATTTGAAGAAATTTTCCAACAAAATCTTCTCCTCCTAGATTGGACTCACTCATTTTCACTCTTGGCTCTTGAAGGAATGAAGAAAGCTCACATTTTTCTTTCTTCTTCCTCTCACTCACGTCCACTTCATGGTGCAACAAATGAAGGGGTTGAAACCTTTTAATTATCACAAGCACACTTCATTCCCCAAAAGTCAAGGTTTGTACATCATCAACATACTTCAAATAAATGCTTACTTTTTCATTCCATACCACACCATGCTTGTTTCTCTCAAAATGTCAAGAATTTCTTTTCCTCAACATGCTCTTCAAGTCCACAAGACTTCCTCACCATGCTTTGGCATTAAATGCTTGTCCAATTTGTCTCTTGCTTTGTTAAATCAATAGTTCAAACAATTTTATTAAATTTTCAATTTAATTTCTACCCTTGGATTGAAATTCCAAATTTTCAACACTCCATAACTTGTCCATACTTTGTTGCCTACCATCTTATTGCATTGAAGTCCCTATCCATTGAGAAATTGCTTCTAGCCTCTTGTTAATTACAATTTGGTCCCAAGACTTATAAAAATTATAAATTGACCCCAAAAATGCTCAAACTTACATGCTAGGCTCAAAATCACGTATTAGACCCAATGAGACCGATTTCGAAATTTAATATGGTCGTCTCAACCCTGTTTGTCAAAATCGATCCGAATTAAGGTTTATAAACCAATTTCTGGACTTTTACCGTTTTAACTCTAAAAATAATTATTTATCAAATTTAAAAATTTCTCACTCTCAAAATCACATCTCATCATCATATGACTATTTGTGGCCCATTTCAAAATTATTCATTTATACCTAAAAATTTGAGTAAAAATTCTCTAGGAGAATTTTATCGAAAAAATTTCTGAGTGAAATTTATAAATGGATTTATGAAAAATCATCATATATATAAAGATGAAATAGAATACATGAGCAAAGACCGAGGGTCGGTGTTACATTTTCTAATCCCCTTAAAACAAGTTTCATCCTCGAAACTAAAAGAAGGCTATATAAGGGAATGGAAAACTACTCAATGAATAGATGGGGATACTGTCCCCTCATCATTTGCTCAGGCTCCTAAGTCTCCTCCTCGACCTGGTCGCTATGCCATAAAACACGAACTAACGGGACTTCCTTACTCCGTAGTCTCCTGATCTTTCTGTCAAGGATGGCCACGGGCTATACAGGTAAGCTCAAATCCTCTCGTAGCTCAACTGGTGAAGGCTCCAATACATGTGAGGGATCCGGCATATACTTCCTAAGTACAGAGACATGGAATACATCGTGAATACGTGACAACTCCTCTGGCAGCTCCAATCTATATGCCACACTTCCGATCCTCTCAAGAATACGGAAGGGCCCAACATACCTGGGGTTCAGCTTGCACCGCTGCCTGAAACGGATCACCCCTTTCCAGGGTGAGATCCTCAAGAATACCATGTCTCCAACCTGAAACTCTAGTGGTATTCTCCTACGGTCTGCATACATCTTCTGTCGATCCTGGGCGGCCCTCATCCTCTCACGGATGGTCCTCACCTTCTCCTTCGTCTCCTTAACAAGCTCTATGCTGCTGAGGCGCCTCTCACCAACTTCATCCCAACACAGAGGTGTGCGGCATCGCCTCCCATACAATGCCTCATATGGAGGCATTCCGATGCTTGCCTGGTAGTTGTTATTGTATGTAAACTCCACAAGTAGTAAGTGTCGATCCCAGCTACCATGAAAGTCAATCACACATGCCCTAAGCATGTCCTCTAACGTCTGTATCGCCTTCTCTAATTGTCCGTCCGTCTGAGGATGATATGCCGTGCTGAAATTCAGTCTAGTGCTCAATGCCTCCTGTAACCTGGGCCAAAACCTAGACGTGAATCTGGGGTCCCTGTCTGAAACAATCGACACAGGCACCCCGTGAAACCGAACTATGGTATCAATATAAAGGCGTGCCAACGCCTCCAGAGGGTAATCGCCACAGATGGGGATAAAATGTGCAGATTTGGTGAGTCGATAGACAATCACCCAAATCGCATTGTGCCATGCGGAAGTCCTCGACAACCCCATCACAAAATCTATAGTAATATTTTCCCATTTCCACTCAGGAATGGGAAGAGACTGCAACGTACCAGCTGGTCACTGATGCTCGGCCTTCACCTGCTGACACACCAAGCATCGCGCCACAAACTCAGCTATCTCCCGCTTCATGCTTGACAACCAATAACTATCTCTGATGGTCCGGTACATCTTTGTACCTCCGGGATGTATAGTATATGCTGACAAATATGCCTCTTTGAGGATAGCACACTTAAGATCATCATCAGCTGGAATACAAATCCGCTCTCTGAATACCACAAGTCCATCATCACGGACTCGGAAATCTCCGACCTCTCCTTGGCAAATCCTGTTGTGAATTCCCTGGAGCTCCTTGTCTGAACCCTGAAGCTCCCTGATGCGATCGAATAGGGTCGGTCACACCTCAAATCTGGCTAGCAATGCACCTTGACTGTCGCTAGCCAAACTGACTCCCAAAGTACGGAGTCCCACCAAGCAAGAGATATACGCTCGCTCTGCTGCCTGTGATGCAGAGGAAGAGGATGACTTCCAGTTCAAAGTGTCTACCACAACGTTCGCCTTGCCCGGGTGATAGTCAATAATCAGATCATAATCTTTTAGCAGTTCTAACCATCGCATCTGCCTGAGGTTCAACTCTTTCTGAGTAAATAGGTACTTCAAGCTCTTGTGGTCCATGAAAACTCTGCAGGTCACTCTATAAAGATAATGTTGCCATATCTTCAATGTGAAGACTATGGCTACCAACTCTAAATCATGAGTCGGGTAGTTCAACTCATGCTTCTTCAACTGCCTCGAAGCATAAGCGATTACCCATTCATCCTGCATCAATACACAGCCTAGCCCCTGCTGGCTGGCATCACTGTAAACCACATACTCTCTGCTGCCGGTAGGGAGAGCTATGATTGGTGTTGTCGTCAGTCGCTGTTTGAGCTCTTGAAAGCTTGCCTCACAACAATCGTCTCAAACGAGCTTGACGTTCTTCTGCGTCAGTCTCGAGAGTGGAGCAGCGATCCGTGAAAAGCCCTCCACGAATCACCAATAATACCCAGCCAGACCAAGGAAGCTCCGAACCTCGGTCACTGTCTACGGCTGCTCCCATTTTAGTATGGCCTCAACCTTCTGCGGATCAACGTAAATACCTTTCGCAGAGACAATATGTCCGAGATATCCGATTTGTCTCGGCTAAAATTCACACTTGGTGAACTTAGCATACAACTGCCGCTCGCGAAGAATCTGTAAAACCACCCTAAGATGCTGCGCATGCTCCTCATCGCTCCGCAAGTACACTAGGATGTCATCGATGAATACAATGACGAACCGATCCAGGTAGTCGTGAAAAACTCGGTTCATCATATCCATAAAGGCCATTGGTGCATTGGTCAGCTCAAACGACATGACCAGGAACTCATAGTGCCCATATCGGGTGCGGAATGCAGTCTTGGGCACATCCTTAGTTCTAATCCCCAACTGATGATATCCGGATCGAAGATCGATCTTCGAGAAAACCCTCACACTGAAGCTGATCAAACAAGTCATCAATCTGTGACAATGGATATCGGTTCTTGATAGTGACCTTGTTCAGCTGCCGATAATCCACACAAAGCCGTAGGGTCCTGTCCTTCTTCTTTACAAATAACACCGGAGCACCCCAAGGCGAAGTGCTCGGACGGATAAAACCCTTGTCCAGCAACTCTTGTAGCTAGACCTTGAGCTCTCTAAGCTTTGCCGGTACCATTCTGTACGGCGGAATAGATATGGGAGCTATCCCTGGAGCTAGATAGATCTCGAAATCAAACTCCCGAACTGGTGGTAGATCAAGTAGCTCTTCGAGGAATACGTCTGGAAAATCCTGCACCACTGGGACATCCTCAAGCTTCGGCCCCTCAACGGTGGCGTCTATAATATGAGCCAGGTATGCCGTGTAACCCCGACGTATCAGTCTCTTGGCTTCCACCACCGATATCACACAGTGAGGTAACACTCGCCTCTTGCCGAAAAACTTCAAAAGTGATCCTTCTGATTTTTGAAACTCTACCTCCTTGGTGAAGCAATCAACGGAGGCTTGGTGCGTGCTCAACCAGTCCATCCCTAGGATGGCATCAAAATCTGACATATCCAAGGGAATCAAGTTTGCCTCAAGTACGACGTCTCCAATCATGACCTCAATCCCTCTGTAGACTGAGTCTCTAAGTAGCTGCTCACTGAGAGGAGTGATAACCAATATCTCCTCATCAAGTGGCGACAAGGACTTACCCAATTGGTAGGCAAAAGTCACTCTCACGTATAAATAATTCGACCCGGTGTCAATGAGAACACGAGCATCGATTCCCCAAATTTTTATAACTCCTAATGTGAGAGAAATAAAAGAGATTAATAGTAACATAGTGAGCCTCTAAAGCTTTAACTACTGATGGTCTCAAAAGAAAGGATACATAAGAAATCTCTAAATAGGAGGATCAGTAGGAGGGGTACCAATAACCACGTCAGGATATGCCTACGCGTCCTCCTGAGTCATCGCGTACACTTGGGCCTGAGCCCTCGGCTGCTGCCGCGATGATCCTGGTGCCATGCTGCTCCCAGCTGTTGTACGCAGAGCTGTGTGGCTAGAATGAGCAGGTGCTCCATGCTGTCCTCCTCGTGGAATGCTCGACTGAACCGAGACTGTCTGACCACCCATTCCCAGATCAGGGCACTGACTCCGTATGTGCCCTTGCTTCCCATACTGGAAATAGGTAACTGGGACTCTGCACGCTCCGAATGGGTGGTGCCCACTACATCATTGACAAAAGGGATGTCGCGGAACTGTCGTCTGAGTGCTGGCGCTAGGGGCTGGTGCTCTGAACCCCTGGGATCGTGATCCCTGCCCAAACTGTGCCTGTCTCTACTGAGAAGGACCTCCGTGAAATCCTGAGGTCCTGCCCTTCTTCGAGCTCTGGCCCATAGAAGACCCGAGCCTCTTCTTCCTCTACTCCTTGCTCTCCCGCTGCCGGCCCTCGGCACGGACGATCCCCTCCGCCCGGTGTGCTGAGTCAACTATCTCTGCAAAGGAGAGACCAGAAGTAACTGTCATATACTTTCTGATAATCAAGTTGAGGCCGTCCTCAAACTTGAAACATAGTTGCGTTGGCGTCGCCAAGTCTGGGACAAACGCAGCTAGTCTCCTCAACTCGGTCTCGTACTCCGTGACTGATCGTGTGCCCTTCCATAAGTGCAAGAATTCCGCCCTCTTGCGATCTGGCTGAAACTCCAGAAAATATCTGCGGTCAAACTCCCGCAAGAAATCCTCCCAACTCAGGGGCTTAGTGGCATCATCACTGACCGCCTCCCACCAAGTGAGGGCGTCACCGTCCAGCAACCCCTCTGCCACTTTTAATCTGAACTCCTCACTCAAGCCCAGATCAGTCAACACTCTGCAAGTGCGGTTGATCCAATACTTCGCTGCTGTGGAATCATCCATCCCCGAAAACTCTGTGCAGCCTAACTGCCTCGCCTTCTTCACCAGCTGGGTCAGCTCGTGAATGCATCTCAAGGTGGAGGAGGTAGTGTCAATGGGTCCTGAAACAGTGGAAGGACCAACTGCTGATGGTGGATCTGGTATAACTGGAGGTGGCATGGCCGTAAGAGTCGGCGCGACCATTGGTGTTGGTGGTAGAGGTGGCATCTAAATGCCATGTGCTGTGTATCACTCAAACACCTATCTGTAAGCGTCCAGTGGTGGTGGTGGACCTGCGGCTATAGTAGCCGGTGGAGTAGGTACTGTAGGAGGAGGGTGCGAAGAAGACGCGTCCTCCGGTGCGCTCGTGGGCTCAGTAGGACCAAAACGAGTATCTCGCCTAGTCATCATACTTCTGCGAGGAAAAAGGTACTGATCAGGCAGAAATGTAAGGATTAGGGTTAGTTATGGCATAACTAATCCCCTAAATTGAATGAACAACGGGTTTAGAAACCAATGAAAATGATGTGTTAGGTTAGATACGGCTTATATTTAACCCCCTAATATCGGATGAACTCAACTGCCTATGACAATGTACTGAGATTTCATGACGATAATATAACTCTCTCATGCATTGAGGACTTTGATATCAAATACTTGGGAATATTTTTCAAAATCATTTCATAAAACATCGCTCTAACCAAGAGCTTTGATACCAACCGAGTTGTCACGCCCCGACCCGCCCCCGAGTCGAGCACGCGACAACCGCCACGGTACCTCGATACACGAGCACAACGTCCCACATATTGAGACACTGTAAGGCTATTAACAACATCCAATCTAATGTATCACAGACCAAATCAATTCCCAAGTCATCACAATGTGCCTCGAGGCATCAATATATCAAATCAAATGAGAGTTATCATTTTCACAAGTCAACATACATATAATACAGTCATCCCAGGAATATAAATACAATGGTCAACTAAATGCTCCAAATATAACAATAACCTCAAATGATTTTTGCGAAAGAGTGGGAATGTGAGGGGTGAATACCTAAAGAGGGATGGTACTCAGCAAGTAAGGGGATTGACATCGTACTATTAATATCGGTGTGAATTTGGAGTGTTAAAGCATAAGGTAATAAATATCCACAGTGTGCAAACCGATCATGTCATTTCAAAACCATATATCATACGCACACATCAGAAATCAAGATATGCATCCAATATTTACATTAATGTCATGAAGAGCCGGCTAATGAAATATTCTCGGCAAGAGTCTACCTCGACCAATGACGGGCGCATTTGGGGTTTTCACAATGCATGTATGTAAAAACAATACCTCTCTACCCCAATATTGGCCGCAGGCTGATCTAACAAGCCCGCAAAATATCACAAGCACAATCATCAACATAGATCCGACATTTGGGGGGATAGCTTTGGCCAAAGCGTATCCAGGCACAATAGGTGCCTCTGCCAAATGTCCTTGTAGCTACGGAACATTGCTATACAGCGGGAAAATGGGGGGCACCAAGCCCAAAGCCTGGAATCATCACAGGGCATCCAACCCCAATTATATGTTCAAATCCCGGTTATATGAAACCATGTGTCAATAGATATGAAAATCATATAAATATCACATGTTGTGAAAAAAAAAATGGCACAATATCATTGGTGAAAGCTCATGGATGCATATCAAACAAGTAAGTGATTGGGACACTCCAATGGTCACAAAAATATATGTAAAGCATATATGAAAATCCGAAAGTTCAGTTTATCACACATTTGAAATCATGCTATATATAAAAAAAACATTTAAAATAGGATTTTTCCAATCAGTAGCAGACGTCAAAGTCCCACTCACGGTTTGGGAGAGGGTAACGCACTCCCCAATATTACCACAAAGCGTAAATCAAGTGCTCCCCTCGTTCAAATCAAATAACTCTTGTGAAAAAATCAGTCCGCAGATTTTCAAACCTACGCGGTCATGGGAAATAAGCTATAACTTTTTCTATATAGCTCAGAATTGAGTGATTCAATTTGCTACCTAAAGGTAAGACATTTACCCACATTTTTCATGTTTAGCTCATCTTCAGATTCTTACTATATGAATTTATGAAAGTTTATCTTTGGACTGATTCGGATTTTTGTAACTCAACTTGCACAGTTTCAGTAGATTTCTCACATCTCCTTACATATAACTCCAAATTGATTAATTCCAGTACCATATGAAATATAAGAGATATTAATATGACTTTCATTTTGAGCATTTTCTCAGATTTTAAATACAGAATTTCAGAATTTCAATTCTTTGTCTCAGTTTTGTTTCAAACTCAAGCTCTATCCGGTTTCAGTGAAAGTGCTATAACTCCTTGTATAAAACTCCATTCGAAGCGAAATTGTGATATGTTGTAGGTAACTTCATTACCTAGAACTTTCATTTTATATACTTTCTCAAATTCACATCACAGAATTCCCAGAAATCCTCACTTTCTTTCAGTCGCATTCCAATTTCAGCTTCTGTCCAATTTTTGTGCAGAAGCTATAACTTTTATTCTACTTATAAAAACTTAATGATATTTTAACATGTAATTTCCAAGACATATATCTACAATTTTCGTGTTTTGAGTTTCACTCAATTATGTCGATAAAGGGGTTGAAATAAATCATGATCAGAACAGGCAGTTTTCAGTTGGAAACAAAATTTCTGTCAACACATCTTTAGGAAAAAGGGTATAACTTTTGATTCCTTCGTGTGTTTTGGCTGAAATTTTAATATGTAGTACAAAAGAAAGATAGCTACAACTTTTATGTTTTACATTTCTCTAAAATGGATCTGGAAATGGTTCGTTTGTACACACTGATTTTATAGTTCGAAGCAGAACAACTTTCTGTCATGTTTCAGGAAAAATGTCATAACTTTTGGCACAGGTATCTGATTAAGGTGGTTCTTATCTCGTTGGAAAGATAAGACTTGGATCTAAAATTTACTTAACTAGAGCATTTTCAAATTCTAACTTTAAGATATCTTAAAACATAGGTGAATTCACGGACAGGAATAAAATCTAAAGCAAGACAGAACAGAATCTTTCTTTACCTCAATTTCTTTGCCTTCCAAAACTCAAGCAAGCTTTCCACTTAATCCCAGCCTTTGGTCACCCTATGTACACCAAGTTAAGAGTCTTCCTTTGGGTTCAACACAAAAATATAGTATTCTAGGATGCAAAAGAAGGCCTTACCTTGTTTTCAAATGTGTCTAGAGATTTGAAGAAATTTTCCAATAAAATCTTCTCCTCCTAGATTGGACTCACTCATTTTCACTCTTGGCTCTTGAAGGAATGAAGAAAGCTCCACATTTTTCTTTCTTCTTCCTCTCACTCACGTCCACTTCATGGTGCAACAAATGAAGGGGTTGAAACCTTTTAATTATCACAAGCACACTTCATTCCCCAAAAGTCAAGGTTTGTACATCATCAACATACCTCAAATAAATGCTTGCTTTTTCATTCCATATCATACCATGCTTGTTTCTCTCAAAATGTCAAGAATTTCTTTTCCTCAACATGCTTTTCACGTCCACAAGACTTCCTCACCATGCCTTGGCATTAAATGCTTGTCCAATTTGTCTCTTGCTTTGTTAAATCAATGGTTCAAACAATTTTATTAAATTTCCAATTTAATTTCTACCCTTGGATTGAAATTCCAAATTTTCAGCACTCCATAAGTTGCCCATACTTTGTTGCCTACCATCTTATTGCATTGAAGTCTCTATCCTTTGAGAATTTGCTTCTAAGTTCTTGTTAATTACAATTTGGTCCCTAGACTTATAAAAATTATAAATTGACCCCAAAAATTCTCAAACTTACATGCTAGGCCCAAAATCATGTATTAGGCCCAATGGAACCAATTTCGAAATTTAATATGGTCATCTCAACCCTATTTATCAAAATCGATTCGAATTAGGGTTTATAGACCAATTTCTGGACTTTTGCCGTTTTAACCCTAAAAATAATTATTTATAAAATTTAAAAATTTTCTCGCTCTCAAAATTACATCTCATCATCATAGGACCATTTGTGGACCATTTCAAAATTATTCATTTATGCCTAAAAATTTGAGTAAAAATTTTTTGGGAGAATTTTATCGGAAAAATTTCTGAGAGAAATTTATAAACAGATTTATGAAAAATCATCATATATATAAAGATGAAATAGGATACATGAGCATGACTATTTACCGAAGGGCCCCATTCGCCCAAATCTCCTGAACGATAGGGTCTCAGTCGCCCCGCCAACTGAGCGTGATTTATTAAACGAAAGTAACTGCTTCGATCGGGCATTTAATCGTTGGTCCATCAAACGAACGAATTCTGAAGACTCTTCATCGCTCGAACGACTGATTGATAGAGCTCTAGCGATCCCAAGGGAAGGTCAAAATATCCTAATAGTTTCGATTTCCTATTTGAGAGCAGCATATTTAGGATATTTTAGTTAAGGAAAGGATTCCATCAGAAGATGAAAGTTTCCCGAAGGAGGAGAATCACGATCAATTCGTTCGGATTGGTTCAATAAGGAAAGTAGGGTTGAAGCACCCCGATGGCGTACGACTTTTACAGGTATAAGATATCCTAAAACCCTCTAAACCAGATACATTCCTGAGCCTCACATATTAAGCACACTCATCATAGGGAATTTCTCCGTTCCTGAGTTCTCAGCCTGTTTCTTTATATTCGAAAATCGCTCTTTCTGACTTGAGTATCGGAGTCTCCCCCGCCGGATCACCCTCCGACGGTTTTTGCGGGTCTCATATCCTTTTGACGGCAGCCATTCGAGCCAACAAGGAGCCGGTATCTGTGAAGTCACAACCCACCTCCAATATAATGGCACCGTCTGTGGGAAACTGACTGATTCTTTGAAAACTTGTGACGATGTCTACTACAATTATCCTCAATGCAGCGCCAGCCAAGAGATGAAAGCCAATCATAGGCTTTGATGATGATAATTTGTTAGGGGTAGATCTCCACCACCCTATAGTTGTTACCTTTAAGATAGAATCTGACACCGTAAAGAGGGTTCTTGTTGATCAGGCTACTGACTGTGACCTCTTTACTTGGGACGCCTTCTGCCGAATGGGTCTCGATCCGTCCCGACTCCTGTCACCTACTGGGCCCCTTAGAGTACTTTCAGATGAGTCCACCTATCCCGAAGGTACTATCTACCTTTCCGTGACTCTCGGAAAACCCTCCAATCATGCGGCCGTCTAGGTCTTGTTCCATGCGGTGAAACTCTACTCTCTTTATAACGCTATTCTCGGAAGGCCCAGTCTAGATGAACAAGAAGCATTGCTAAGTACAAGACACATGAAGGTGAAGTTCAGAACATCGCAAGGGGTCGCCATCATATCTAGTGATCCTGATCCTTATATCCTCTTTGCGGCTCAAGACGCGCAAGAAACTTTTCCAATTGATGCCCTAAAACCTAGGGACGGCCCCGAGCTGAAATTAAAACCCGAGTCAGGCGAAGAAACGGTTGAGATCCCTTTAACAAGCGACCCTAGTCAAACCGTCCGGATATGGACTAACTTATCACCTTCCTTGCGAGAGGCCTTAGTTGCCTATCTACAACAACATGCCAAAATCTTTGCTTGGACCCTGGAAGACATGTTAGGCATAAATCCATCCATCATAACCTATAAGCTAATAGTAAACCCTAATTTTAAACCAATGAAACAGAAGAAGAGGGTATTCGCTCTCGAACGCCAACGTGCCATACAGGAAGAAGTTCAAAAGTTGTTAACGGCTGGGTTCATTCGGGAAGTCAAGTATCTCGAGTGGTTAGCTAACGTGGTCTTGATGAAAAAGGTCAATGATAAGTAGACTTCACCGATCTCAACAAAACATATCCGAAAGATAGTTATCCACTCCCCAATATCGACAAACTCGTAGACAACTCTTCGGGACACTAGCTCTTGAGTTTCATGGACGCCTATTCCGGTTACAATCAAATCAGAATAGCATCCAAGGATAAAGAAAAGACCAGCTTCATCATCGAGTTCAACACGTATTGCTACCGGGTCATGTCCTTTGGTCTAAAAAACACTGGAGCCACTTTTCAACGATTGGTCAATACGGTCTTCAAAGACCAGCTAGGCAAAAACGTTGAAGCCTATGTTGATGACATGTTAGTCAAGAGCATCACCGTAAAAGCCTATGTCACAGACTTTGAAGAGACCTTCTAGATATTGGAATGATATAACATGCGGTTGAACCCAGCGAAGTTCACCTTTGGGATCACCTCTAGGAAGTTCCTAGGCTTCATGATCTCCGATCGAGGGATAGAGGCCAACCCCGAGAAGCTACAGACGATATTGGATATGTCGCCTCCCCAGATGTTAAAAGAAATACAACGTCTTACTGGTCGAATAGCGGCTCTGAGCCACCTTATGTCCAGGGTCGGTGAGAAATACAAGCCTATATTTGATGCTTTGAAGATCTCAACGGTTCGAATGGACATCTGAATATTAGGCAGCCTTCGAATGACTAAAAGAATACCAGATGAGTCCACCACTACTTTCACGGCCCATCCCCGGGGAAGAACTTTACCTATATCTTACCATCTCCGAACGAGCACTCTGCTCTGTGATGGTAAGACAAGAATCCACCGCCCAAAAACCAGTCTACTTCATTAATAGGATATTAAAGGAGTCTGAGATTAACTATCGACCGATCGAGAAGGTAGCCTACACCTTAGTCATCTCAGCAAGACACCTTCGACCGTACTTCCAGGCCCATACTATTGTGGTACTTACCGACTAACGTTGAAACAAATCCTTCAAAAGAGAGACACTTCCGGTCTGCTTATCAAGTGGAGTGTGGAATTGGGCGAATTCATATCCAGTATCAGCTGTGACCAATGATAACGGGCCAAGCATTGGCCGATTTTATCCTCGAATGTACTTTGCCTACACCGTTCGAAGACCGGCCTCCCAACTATCAAGAAGAATGGTCAACCCCAGAGTAGACCATTCATGTTAACGGATCATCAAATTCCTCGGGAAGTGGTGTCAGGCTTATACTAATAAGACCGAATGATTTCAAGGCAGAATACGCCATCCGATTCAATTTCTAGGCCACCAACAACCAGACAGAGTATGAAGCCTTACTAACAGGCCTTCGGATCGCCATTAATATGGGGGCACGGAACATTAGCGTATTCACGAATAACCAGTTGGTCGTAAAGCAAATCGAGGGGGTCTATGAAACCAAAGACTCAATCATGACCAAATACTTGAGTAAGTTGCGTGAGACGATAAAACAGTTAGGCAAGGTCGATATTTAGTAGATCCCTCGGTCGGAGAATGCATGAGCTAACACCTTATTGAAGTTGGTTAGTTTCGATTCAATTGCCTCTAGCCGAACAATATACATTGAAAGCCTACCGTATCCCAACATAGATGAACTCAAAGAGGCTCTCTCTATTGATTGGTCCCCTAGTTGGAAAGACCCCATAGAAGAATAGCTAAGGGAAGCGATGAAATTGAAGCGAAAGGCAACACACTACGCCATAATTGATGAGATTCTCTAACGAAAATCATTTACTCATCCATATTTGCGGTGCCTAACCTATGTAGAGGGGGACTATGTCCTCCGAGAGATCCATGAAGGAATCTGTGGTAACCACCTGGACGCTCGAAATCTAATTCATAAATCCCTTCGTCAGGGGTACTACTGGCCAACCATGAAAGTCAATTTCGACAACTATGTAAAATGATGCAACAAGTGCAAAATCTTCTCCTCAGTGCCTCGGCTACCTTCCACTGAGCTTAACCTTATATCTAGCCCCTGGTCGTTTGCCCAATGGGGCATGGATATCCTCGAACCGCTTCCCCCAGCCACGGGATAGTGAAAGTTCCTGATAGTAGCGATCGACTACTTCACCATGTGTGTAGAAGCTGAGCCCCTAGCTCAGATCACAGCAGTAAAGGCCCAGTCTTTTGTGTGGGCCCATATTATCACCCAGTTCGGCATACCGCATGTCCTTATCACGGATAACGAAAAGTAATTCGACAACAAGTACTTCTGGGAATTCTGTGAAAAACTCGAGATTCAACATCGATTTTCATCAGTCGCTCACCCACAAACCAACGGGTTGGCTGAAATAACCAACTGAATGATCCAGCAAAAATTAAAGACGATACTAGATGATGCCAAGGGGCAGTAGGCTAAAGAGCTTTACGATATCCTCTGATCATATCGAACTACACCCCGAAGAGCTACGGGAGAAATACCGTTCAATTTAACTTATGGAAACGGAGTGGTCATACCTATAGAGATAGGTATTCACTCACTTCGGGTTGCTCAATATGACGCTGGGCAAAACGAACGTATCCTACGTGAAAGACTAGACTTACCTCCAGAGTTACGAGAATCCGCATCGGCATGAATGACGGCCTATCAGCAACAGATGACACGATATCACAATAGTAGAGTCAAGAACCGAACGTTCAGACCTGGTGAAATGGTACGAAGGAAGGTGGAAGCTACTGGTCTACCTCAACCTGAGGGCAAACTCACTTCTAACTAGGAAGGCCCATATCGAGTACGTTCCGTGGCTCGACTGGGAACTTATCGACTCGACAATCTAGATGGATCGACAATGCCTAGGACCTAGAACTCAGACTACTTGCGTATATACTATCAGTAAACTCGGGAACTATCTACAGCCGGAGGAGCCAACTCAGTGAGAACCAAATGACTTTTCTTACCAAACGACGGGTCTAAATCGCTCAGATCCTATCGTTCGAACGTGTCATCAATAAGGGATGGAACTCCTTGAACGGGTGGACACGGCCCCTCTATCTAAAAATTTCCTATCGCATGGCAGGTCTAAGTCGTCCAGATTTTATCATTCGAACGTGTCGTCAATAAGGGATAGAACTCTCCGAATGGGTGGACAAGACCCCTCTATCTAAAAATTTCCTATTGCATGGCGGGTCTAAAACGCCCAGATCCTATCATTCGAACGTGTTATCAATAAGAGATGGAACTCCCCGAACGGGTGGACACTACCCCTCTATCTAAAAGTTTCCTGTCGCATGGCGGGTTTAAATCGCTCAGTTCCTATCGGTCGAACGTATAAAAGACAGAGTTTCCCAAATGAATGAGCACGACATCTCAACCTAACTACCAAACGTCTAGCGGTTCAAAATGCCGGCATTACTGGACATCTCAGTATGGAGCCTAAAGTCAGAAGCAGATCTACTCTAACGAAAGTCGAAGAACAACACATAACCAGACAAGATAACGAAAGAGAACAAAGACAAAATTCAGGTAAGTAAAGCATAACCTTTTATTTATCCTTATGCAAGAAGTACATTCGGTTATATGAGTATACATTCAAGTCCCTAGGTCGGACCGACTACGCATAGAAGTACATAACAGGGTCACTCAAAGATACAAAAACCACAGTCCCTACACTGGAGAGTACAAAAATAAATGTAGTGCTAGGGATAGAAGAAGGCGAGTTTGAGCTCTACCACCCCCAAACAACCTGAACCTGATTTACCAATCCAAAAGCGGTACGAGAGACATCCACACCGCATTTGGATGATGGAGACGAACTTGGACGGATCATCCAAGGCAGTACAAGATGCAGCCCCCATTGGTGATGGATGATCTCCCTATGCCAACCGAATAACGGCTGACATAATGAGATCTCATTCCGGTGGCTCCCTTCCTTAATGAGATCTCATTTCAGCAGAAGTTACTCGATCCATAGAGTTTCGCATACCAAAATGCCTCACATGACAATTCTCGAAAAAGAGCTACTCTCAGCAAAACTCCCAAAGAGGAGAAAGAGTTTCAATTCTTTACGAAAGAAAACAAATACTTGTCGTAGCTATTTATAGCAGTGAAAAAGCAGGCCCTAATTAACTCAGGGTAGCTGAAACGGATCATCGAGAATAGTCTATCATAAATGGAGAAATAAATTTTTTTCAATTTCCCACGAAGGGGTCACTTCCGATGAGACACACCCACGTTCGTGAAATGAATTAGGATGACCCTAGCATCCCTATACTTCTGTAACGTATTAAGCATGCATCGCTCTAATAGGTGTCTACTCACGGCGTTTCTTTACCAAGAATGCTATGAGTCGGAGGTAAATGATAGGACATAGTCTTAAACCCAGTCAAAAGAGTCAACACTTGAAAGGCCCACAGGAAAAGTCCACAAAGGACAACTACCGATCGATGACTATTTACCGAAGGGTCCCAATCGCCCAGATTTCCAGAATGATAGAGTCTCAGTTGTCCCGCCAACCGAGCGTGATTTATGAAACGAAAGTAACTACTCTGATCGGGCATTCAATCGTTGGTCCATCAAACGAACGAACTCTGAAGACCCTTCATCGGTTAAACGATCGATCGATAGCCAACAGGTCTAACGATTCTAAGGGAATGTCAAATATCCTAATAGTTTCGATTTCCTATTTGAGAGCAGTATATTTAGGATCTTTCAGTTAAAAAAAGTATCCCGTCAAAAGGCGAAAGTTTCCCAAAAGATGAGAATCATGATTAATTCGAAATATTGAACTCCCGAGATTTCCGGATCGGTTCAATAAGGAAAGTAGGGTTGAAGCATTCTAACAGCGTACGATTCTTGCAGGTATAAAATATCCTAAAACCTTCTAAATCAGGTACGCTCCTTGAACCTCACACATTGAGTACACTGTCACAGGGAATCTCTCCCATCTTGAGCTCTCAGTCTGTTTCTTTATATTCGAAAATCGCTCTCTCTGATTTGAGCGTCAGAGTCTCCCCCGCCGAAATACCCTGCGGCGGTTTTTGCAGGCAGTGGCGGATCTAGAACTCAGAGTCAGGGGTGTAAAAAATTAAAAATGGTGCAAAGAAAACATATACGCACTATTATCAATAAAATTTTATGTAAAAAATATAGTCTAAAATCGAGAAAATTATATTTTTCTAATTGAATTTTAAAAAATAAAAAATTGAGGGGATGCAATTGTCCATCCTCACTTACACGTGGCACTGCCACTATTTGCAGGTCTCATATCCTTTTGACGGTAGCCGTTCAACTCTACAAGGAGACGATATCTGTGGAGTTACAACCTACCTCCAACGTTTGTGAATATCAATCGAAGGAGCCGGAATTTACCTCTTATTCAGTCCTCTCCTTTTGTCCCTTCGAGTGTGATCAAATCAGGTCTGTTCGGAGTAAGTGCGAGACTTCTGGAGGACAGGCTAATTTGGCGTTTAAAAGTGGATATCATCCAAATCTACTCACGAATAGCAGGAGTCCTCAATGGGTGCATGGGAAGAGGAGAAAAGATGGTAGAGACTTCTTTGGAAGCTTCACATTCCGCCCAAGGTCCGAAATTTCGTGTCCACGGCGTGCAATGAGGCCTCCTGAATAGGGAGAATCTGGCAAACACTTTTAAAGATTGGGCTCAGGCTTTCTTTGTTGCAAGGGATGCGGAGTTCTTAGGGATTTTTTGCATGGTGGCGTGACGTGGACCCTATGGAGTCGCAGGAATTATTTATTTATTTATTTGCTAGAAAAAGACAGTTGCTTGCATGGGGGTTCTCGTTGTGGTAGAAGCATGTTTTGAGAATTTCCACAAACAGAGCATCTCTCCTGCAGGTCCCAAAATGCAGCCGGCGTGGTTGCCTCCTCCTACTGGAATAGCTAAAATTATTATTTTTTTTTTTTTTAATGTTTGATCAACTAGTATTTGATAATTAATTTTTTAGTCTCAATTAATTCGGTTTAAAATAATTATTGGATCCATTGAGAGACAAGCTATCCCAACATCTATTTTTTCATTTTTAAAAGTCAAACTCGAAAATTTGATTAAGAGAATCAAGTATCTACTAAACCAACGAGACGTTGGTAACTATAATTAATTTTGGAGAATGGAATAATCGTTAGGGAGTCATCTTTCCTAATTGCAACGGTGAGGCTATACTTTCAAACGCAGTTGGTTGTGAGGCTCAAATGACAGTAGATTGCGTGGAGGGATTGGCCTCTTGCTTGGGAATTTGATTGGCTTTAGATGATGCTATTTCTTTAGTGTCTCTAGAGCTTTATTTATTTATTCATTTATTTATTGTTATACTACGATTTAAATTTACGATCACTGAATTAGAAGAGAAAAATTGTGATCTTTAAGCTATTTTTTGGACATCTAGAGCTTTGATAATATAGGCCTGTCTTAGCTATCAACAAGCCGGAAGAGCACTTCTATGAAGGATATTTCTGGTGTCAATGGGAGTCGACACCCGTAATATCCATGGGCCTAACCAGAATGACCCATTTTCTTAATATAGAGGTTGTCTTAGCTATCAATAAGCCTTTAGGACTCTTCCTTGAAATGGGCCCCCTAGCTCACGATGTGGCAAAGAATGCTTGTAATTTTGCTCCATTTATTTTTGTATATATTATCTGTATCCGATAATCAAATTTTAATCAAATTATATTTTACTAAATTTGATTCAAATTGAATTAGATTTTAAAAATTAAACTCTCTCGATATCTATTTTTACCATAAGAACTCAAACAAGATATCCAGCCACTAGATCAACACAATTTGCTTCATTTGCTCTTGCTACTTAAGGTTGTGTTGGCGCATGTCCTTGGGTGACCTTAGGGTCCTTTTAAAATAAAGTGATGTTCTTTCTTCAGGGGAAGAGAGAGAGAGAGATAGAGCCAGCCATGGATGAGGAACATATTATTTCATGATTAAAGAGCTTTAAAACCTGCTTTCCCAAGAAAAAACAATGCAAGAATATGTAAAGGATCCAGCATTACAAGCAAAACATTCCCCGCAAAAAGTAGCTGAGAAAGGGATCAAACAACAAAGCCTTCCACTTAGTAACGTAAAAGTATTTTTCTTAGCGCCACAACTCTTAATAAAAGATCAAATCCCCAACCAAAAATTGCTAGACTCAAATAATCCAACATGAACATAATTGAAGCCGCAAATCAATCCTCTGGTCTGTCTCTTTAAATGAACGCATATCCAAAAAAAAAAGCGCCTTCCCTACAAATTGCAATCATTTTACTGTCAGGATCTTGATTACTGAAGCAGATCCAACTCGATGGAGAGCCACAACCGAGTCCCCATTCTTACAAAGTCCTTTTGACCTGGCATGTTGGATTGCAAACTCCAAGGCTTCTTCTGTGGCTTCTGTATGGGATGCTCTGGCAGATCCAGAACTCAAAACTGGAAACAGCCCGTGGAATATGAGGCTGTGCCTGGCTGGAGATTCATCACTGCATGACCAGTCAAATGAATCCGTCTTTATCTCAGGTACAACGACCGACAGAATGGGCATGCCTGGCCTATACTTGGCAACCAACTTTGCAGTGCTTCCTCCTCTAGTTAATACCAATATAAGAGCTGCTTTTGAAGAGTTAGCTGCTCGAACTGCGGCAGATGCAAGGCTTTCTAATGGGCTCATCGGCACAGGTGCATTTGCCATGATCCTTTTAAAAACATCACCATAGTCTAGCGTATTTTCAGCCTCCATGCAAATTTTAGCCATAGTCTGAACAGCAAGTTCGGGGTAAGCTCCAGCAGCTGTTTCCCCACTTAGCATCACACAATCCGTGCCATCTAAAACTGCATTTGCAACATCAGTGGCTTCAGCCCTAGTTGGCCGAGGAGATTTAATCATTGACTCCAACATCTGGGTTGCAGTAACCACTGGTTTCCCCTGAATGTTGCACTTATAGATCATCACTTTCTGTGCAAGAAATATCTTTTCAATTGGAATTTCCATCCCTAGGTCTCCTCGTGCAACCATGAAGGCATCTGAATTTGCAAGAATCTCATCAAAATTTGCCACCCCTTCTTGATTTTCAACCTAAGATGAATGATTAAGAGATTAGAAATGGATTCACATTCAAAGATTTTTCTTTGCAGATATAGGGAAGAAGGATGTCAATGTGCAAGCAAAACAATCCGGCCATGGTTCTCAAATCCACCTGCCCATTGAAAAAGCCTATATCGCACATACAGTGCTCCATCAGTAATACTGCCTAACATTTCATTCTTTCTAATCTTTCATATGACCATGAAAATGAAAGCCTTGTCTACACTAAAATAACTGCCTGAGTAAGATTTTGTTTTTTGCAGATCAAGTATGAAATACCTTCTTCACCTTGTCAGTTAACTTTCTTCTAAAAATCATTTTATCAAAATTTCACCCTATTTATGTATTCTTTCACATTTTTAGCCCAATAAGCGGTTTCCAAAATTTCATGTTAAGCTATATAAACAAGCTATGCACAACGACAACAGTAGCATTTAGCAATATAAGATTCTTCCAATGGATAGTAAGCAAACCTTTGACATGAGTAGAATATTCTTTGCATGTTCACCGAGCAATTTCCGAACCTCAACAAGGTCAGAACCTTTGCGAACGAAGGACAGAGCAATCATGTCAATTTTATTTGGAACTCCCCATTGCATGATATCTTCCTTGTCTTTCTCAGTCAATGTAGGGAGATCCACTATAACACCAGGAAGATTAACATTTTTCCTCTCACCAAGAAGGGCAGAGTTCTCACAACGGCACCGGACTAAACCCAATTTCTCATCACAAGACAAAACAGTAAATGTGATGGTCCCATCCGAGCAGAGTATCACACTACTTGGCTTCAAGTCCTCAGCCAACTTTTGGTAGCTCATGCAGATCATGTTCTCGTCGCCCTTGATGCTGTAGTCAGTAGAGATGGTGATCTCTTGACCTTGCTTCAATTGGATTGGTTTGCCATCCTTGAGAAACCCGGTTCGAATCTCTGGTCCCTATATAACATTTGCAAAAGGGAGCAAGAATCATTAATAAGAAAAATCTCAAAATCTCTGCAATACTGGAGTACACAACAAGGGGAGGAATGCAATCCATTTTCAAGCTTGCAATTGCATAATAGAGGTGACATTCGAAAAAAATCTTAGGAAAGGAATTATTAAGAAGTAAACTGAATTTCTACACATCAGTGTGTTTTAGATCACCAGCTGCAACGGCTAGTTTCTGGGCTTGTGAATCAACACTCAGTTAATTAGCATACATATGCACATGCAGGTCAAATAAAATCTGAATCTTGAAACAAAAAGATAAAAATTGACTTGAAAACAAAAGGGGTTACCATGCTTGACTTACAGTGAAACCCACATGAAGATGAGAGAAACTAAAGGAACGCCGAGGAATCAAAATTTTGAAACTTTTGACGAACAAGGATGTTTTTATTTTCCGATTGTTCTTAGGTTGAAAGAACCGTTGCTTGTGGGGGGGGGGAACTCTTTCGTTCTCATAAGGGGAAGTTAATTTGCCGTCCTTATCAATTGAAAGAGAAGTGGGATGCTGAGGTGGGGATGAGAAGTTGCTGCTACAGGCATTATTACATAACTGGAATTGCAAATTGAATTGATTAACAGGGTTACTTTACAGCCAAAACCGTAACGACGGTTTTAACAAGGGGAGAGAGATCACAAATCGAATGCAATGGCAATACAGAGACATAACCAGAGATGAAGGCATACTATTTACCGATCAATATCTCAATTTAACCCTCACTCAACAGATAGGATGCTATTCTGTCCCCAAAAAGGACCCAAAAAAAAAAAAGACACACACACACACACACACAAAGACCCAACCGATGGAAACATAGGGCCAGGCCACGAATCCAAAAGGCAAGGGCCCAAGGAAAAGGACAATCACCGTTCCAGATAAATTGGGGGAGGGTAACAAACACATGAGAAATTAATTAATTAAGTTGAAGGGGGAGAGAGAGGGAGACGAAGAGAGAGAGAGAGAGAAGGGACCTTGGTGTCGAGCATGATGGCGCAGAGAATACCGGTTATGTCCATGGCGGATCGGAGGTTGTCGAGGGTTTCCTGATGGTAGGCGTGGGATCCATGGGAGAAGTTGAAGCGGGCTACGTTCATGCCCGCCCTCAACAGCTTCTCCATCATCTCTACCGACCTCGACGCCGGCCCCAGCGTGCACACTATCTTCGTCTTTGGTTTCTTCTCCATCATCATCATCATCGTCACTCTCTCTCTCTCTCTTCTAATACAAAGAAAAAGGGAAACCCCACAACCCAGGCAAGACTACCAACAACCCTAAATTAAACACACAAGTCCGCCTGTGTCTTCTCTTCCGGCGACACCACTCCAGGGTGCCCTAATATGGCCAATGACCATCGCAAAGTAATAATAATTATTGAGCTACGTACGGATATAATATAAAAAAAAGAAAAAAAAAATTTAAAACATCCCTCATTTGAAATTAATTCCCAAAAACACAGTAGTGGGCAGGAGGTTTTCAATTTGATACATATTATTTAGGTAAATAATATTATATCCAATTTTAAAAATTTGATATCAACGATATTATTTATATAAATAATATTATATCCAATTTTAAAAATTTGATATAAATAATATTATTTATATAAACAGTATTTTAAAAATTTGATATGATACTGTTTCATATGAATATTACATATCAAGTTTTTAAAATATAATATGTAGTATTATTTTCACAATTAATTTTAAATAAGTATTATTTTAAATTTTTTTTATTTTTTATATTATATCTGTACATAACTCAATAATCATCATTATAATAACAACAATAATATAATACTCTTGGAGACAATGACGACAATATAATGGAAACTTTTCATTTCATTCATTAATAATAATATATGGAAATAATAAAATTTTAAAATTTTTTACTCACAAAATTAAAAAAAATCATTTATGTATATAAAATTTTTTCAACCATTCAATAAATAATATTCGCTAGACAGTTTTTAATAATTTTTATTTGTATTTATACTCAAAAAAATAATAAAAATTATATTTATAAATATTGATGCCGTTCACCTATATAAATAATTAAAAAATTTAATAACGGAAAATAAAGAAGAGCATATTCCCCGTCCAACCTCCAAACCCTTACTTAATTGTTTCGCACCTTTCCGTACGAGACATTTTTTTCCCCATAAAATTCTCTGTGGATTCTAGAAGTTTTTTTCTTTTTTTTTTTCTCTATAAAAAAACTGATTTGTCATAAAATCTAAAAAAAATTGAATAAATTTCTAATATATAAAAAATAAATATTTTAAAAAAATTGACATGATACCAATATTACTATTAATAATATATCTTATTTGTTAATATCATAATATGAAAATATTATATAATTGAGAAAATATTAAAATATAGAATTTTTTATTTATATACACATCCTAATTTATATAAATACCCCATTTTATAATTTCATTCTATACATACAAAAAAAAAAAATCTCTCTCTTTCTCTTGCTTTATTTTCTTCTTCTTATTAAAATTTTCTTTAGCTTATAATACGTTATCAGTACAAGATTTTGTTCAATCGAGTACGAAGTTTCACCAATGAAGAATAAATTTTCTTTGGTATGAATTTTCTATAACTTTTATTTATTATTTTATATAAACATTTTATTGAATTTTATGATTTTTTCAAAATATGTTCTGTGATTATAGTTTAATCTGATTTTCTACATCAGAAAAAGTACTATCATAGTTTTATTATATTCATTATTTTCTTAGTTTAATAATCTTATTGTCGATTAAATATATAACTTGGAAATCAGATTTTGCGGGTTATAGGTCCAAAAGTCTTTTATAAGACGTAGATTTGATATAACAATACCACGTATTTAATTAATAAGTTTTTATTAAATATATATATATATATATATATATTTCTTCACTTGTTAAAGTTGACAATGTCATATATTACGAAACTCGAATTTATAACTTTTGAGATTATGGGAAATAATTATTTATCATCAGTGTTAGATGCTGAAAATACATCTAGATGCAATAGGTTTTGAAGTCACCATTGAAATAATTTGAAGAAAAAATAATGATGGAAAAGTATAATCATCTGAAGATGATTATTCTTATGATGGAAAAGTTTTGTAGAAAAAATATTATTAGGAAAAATATGATAGAAAATTTCCCACTTTTCATGTCTTAATTTTACTTTGTAGTAGTAATATTGAAAAAAATGATTTAAAATATTTTGAATTAATTTTATATCTCATTATGGGTAAACAAAATATTATTGATGAAAAATTATTAAACTCGTCCTATTGGTCTTAATCTATTTCCTAAAATTAATGCGATTAAATATTGTTATAAATATAAAAGTAGTCGTGATTGTAGTGATTGTCGTGATTATATAAATTTATCAAATCATCAGAAGTGGTCATGCAAATTTATCATCATCAGAAGTGGGACAATAATGATAGAAAATAACAAGATAGATTTTCAAAAAGTTCTAAAAATATCATGAGATCAATAAAAGGCAAAAAAGATAAATGTCTCATTGATAATATTGCGATACATACAATATTCAAAAAAAAAGAATTATTTTTTTTGCCTAAAATTGGGAGAAACTATTGTTAATACCATAAGTGATAGCGTAAAATTAATTGAAAGTTCTGATATAGTACAAATATATCTCCTTGAAGGAAAAATTGATATAATTTGTCATATTTAAATATTTTATTGATACATTTATTTAAAAAAATATATTTTTTATCACAAAAATAAATTTTTAGAATTTACTAGTATTAATATTGTCATAAATTCTAAAACATTTTCTATTTATTGAAAAGTATAGATACTCCTTTGATTCAAATCACGATGAATGGTGAAAATTTATCTCACACAGAGTGCCAATATACACACGATACTAAAAAATAAGAAATATTTTTCTTATCTGATAATACAAGAGGGTAATATTAATACTATATCTATTAATACAAAATTAATAGAAGACTAAAATATTCTTGTCCAGAGAAACTAAATTTGAAATCGATAAAATATTATACTTTCTCAAGTTTCAAAGAAATTTATTAAGTTTTAAAGATATCTAAAGAAATATATATTATATTGAGATAATAAGTGAAGGAAATGTTGAGTACCTTCATATTATGAGTATAATCTTGTCTGATAAAAGGATATTAGAAAAATCATCGACATATTCCTCCGATTTGATTAATGCAAGAAAAGCATATGCAATAGTAAACTAGAAATTTACTAAGTTGAATAATTTTATTGTTTGATATGTGCAGTCTATAATGAAGCGAAAAATTATAAATGACTTATATGGACACTTTTTAAAGAAACAGAAGATTCTTCAGTCTAATGAATTTATTTGTGTTGTTTGCTCTCAAGGCAAATTAATTGTGAGACCATCATCAACTAAAATAAATTATAAGTGTCTTGAATTTTTGGAATGAATACACAGAGATATATGTGGTTCTACATACCTACCATGTGGATTATTCAAATATTTTATGGTTTTAATTGATGCATCGACTAGGTTGTTGCATATATTATTATTATCAACTTGTAACTTGACATTTTCGAGATTATTTACTCAATTAATTAGATTATGAGCATATTTTTCAGATTAACCAATCAAGAGAATTTGTCTTGATAATGTTGGTGAATTTATATCTTAAAAGTTTTGATGAATATTGTATGTCAATTGGGATAAGTATAGAACATCATGTAGTACATGTTCACACTCAAAATGGTCTAACAGAATCACTCATTAAGTATATTCAATTAATTGCAAGACTATTATTTTACCAGTTTCTATTTGGGGACATACTGTTTTACACGCAATAACACTTTTTCTCATTCGGCCAACAAATAGTAATAATTTCTCCCTGTTACATTTGGTTTATGGTCAAAAACCGAATATCTCTCATTTGAGGACTTTTGGATGTGCAATATATATCCCTATTATTCTACCATAATGAACTAAGATTGGATCTCAAAGGAGATTGAGGATATACATTGGGATGAATCTCCATTGATTATCAAATGTATTGAACCCATGATAAAAAATTTGTTTACGACTTGTTTTGTTGATTATCATTTTGACAAGTTTGTTTTTCCAATATTAGGGAGAGAAAATAATAAATAGTTTGGAAATAAAATCAGTTGGAATGAATCATTATTATCTTATCTTGATTCTCAAACAAATCAATGTAAACTAAAAGTTCAAAAAATTGATTCACTTACAGAAGTTAGCAAATTAACTATTAGACGTATTTACTGACCATAAAAAAGTGGTTAAGTCATACATTCTGACTGTTAATGCTCCTATTAGAATTGATGTCCCTAAAGGACAACGTAATATTGCTAATAAGTGTAAAGCATGCATAAAACGTGATAAACTGGTTGGTTCCAAAGATAAAATTCCTCGAGATAAAAAAGAAGTAAAGAAATTAGATGGTCTAAATAAGAATATTACACGTCCTAAAGATATATGAGCCATAGATAATATTCTAAAAGAAAATCAGATACTTAAAAATATTGATAATCATGAGATCTCAATAAGTTATGCTATGGTTGGAGAAATATGAAACCGAAATAATGTCAATATTGATGACATTTTTGCATATCATATAACAATGAATATTGAAAATGAAAATGAAGATTTTAAATCAAGGTCTATTGAGGAATGCAAACATAGGCATGATTGGCCACAATGGAAAGATACAATTGAGACAAAAATTGAAATCTCTTAATAAAAGAAATGTTTTCGAGTCAATAGTCCGTACACCTATTGGTGCAAAACCAGTGGAATACAAATAAGTTTTTGTGCAAAAATGAAATGAGAAAGGAGAAATTATGAGATATAAAGCACGTTTAGTTGTATAAGGATTTTCGTAAAGATACGATATTGATTATAATGCAGCATACTCTTCTGTGGTGGATGTGACTATTTTTCGATTTCTAATTAGTTTGACAATACAAAAGGAACTCGATTTACATTTAATAAATGTCGTTACAGTTTATTTGTATGATCCATTGGATAATGATATTTATATGAAACTTCCAAAATGATTTAACTGACAGAAGCATGTAATTCCGGTTCTCGAGAACATTATTCAATCAAATTGAACAAATCCTTATATGGAATAAAATAATTTGATCGTATGTAGTATAACCAATTTAGTGAGTATTTGTTAAAGGAGAGATATAAGAATAATACCATTTACTCTTGCATTTTTATAAAAAGACCTAGATATGATTTTGTTATTATTACAGTATATGTTGATTATTTGAATATCATTGAGACTTCTAAATAATGCTCAAAAACAGTAGAATACTTGAGTAGAGAATATTAGATGAAAGATTTTGGAAAGACAAAATTTTGTATTGAATTACATATAGAAAACTTAAAGGACGGAATCCTTGTGCATTAAGTAACTTATATAAAACAAGTACTAAAATGATTTTATATGAACAAAATACATCCGTTGAGCACCCCAATGGTTGTGAGGTCACTTGATGTAAATAAAACCCTTTCCGACCTTAAGAAAATAATGATGAGATTTTTTATTCTGAAATACCATATTTAAGTGCAATTGGAGTACTTATGTATTTTGCTAGTCATATACGACCCGATATATCATTTTTCGTCAACTTATTAGTGAGATATAGCTATTGTCTAACTCGAAAAAATTAAAATGGAGTTAAACATGTATTTCATTACCTACAAGGTACAAAAAGATACGAGTCTGTATTTTTCTAAACTGTCCAAAATAGATTTGATTGGTTTTGTAGATGTAGGGCATATATCTAATTCTCATAATGCTCGATTATAAACTGGATATGTGTTTACATATGGTGGTACCGTCATCTTATGGCAATCTATGAAATAAACATTAGTAGTTACATTTTCTAATCACGCATAAATTTTGACAATATATGAAACTAGTCACGAATGTGTATAGTTAAAATCTGTGATTCAGAACATACGAGGAGGTTGTGGTTTATCTTTAGGAAAAGAGGCATTGACAGTCTTATATGAGGATAATACAGCATGCATCACCAAACTCAAAGAAACATATATCAAATGTGATAGAACAAAACATATTTTACCGAAATTCTTTTTCACTCATGAATTTCAAAAGAATGGTGATATAGATGTTCAACAAATACGATTAAGTGAGCATTTAGTAGATTTATTTATGAAGTCACTACCAACTGTTACCTTTACAAGATTGGTGAAAGAAATTGGAATGTATCAGTTTAAAGATTTCAAGAAACATTTTCAACATAGGGGAGTAAGTACATTATCAAACATTTTGAATAGCGTACTCTTTTTTCTTCACTAGAATTTATTTCCTACCGAGTTTTTTTTTTATAAGATTTTAACAAGATATATTCTTTATATAATAGACATCCAAGGGGGTGTGTTATAAACCTTAAAAAATTTGTGTGGATGTCTAATATGTGGAAAGTAAATATTTTATAAGGATACACATGATACCAATATTGCTATTAATGGTATCTTTTATATGTCAATATCACAATATGGAAATATTACATTGTTGGAAGAATACTAGAATTTAGAATCTTCCATTTATATATATATATATATATATATATATCCCAATTTATATAAATATCCTATTTTGTAACTTCATTTTATGCACACAAGAGAATAAGAAATCTCTATCTTTCTCTCTCTTTATTTTCTTTTTCTTATTAGAATTTTCTTTAGTTTACAACATGATTTAGTTTTTTCTTTTTTCACTCCACAAATTGCCCTTAACTAGATTAGCAAAAAAAAATAAAAAAAAAAAAGTGCCTTGAGTTCGTTAACAAGTTCTAGCATGTCGACCTCATCACATGTGATTTTGCCAATTCCTAACTCTTCCGCAAGTTACACAATTTGTTTCAGCACAAGTCATATAGAATCTCATCCTATGACTTGAAATTAGAATTAGAGGCAAGGATTTATCCCTTGGAGCTCCCTGCATATGCCGTTGTTTATTGGGTTTATAATGTGTAAGATTGGTAAGACTGTCCCACTGCCACTGCCACTACCACTACCACTACCACTCCCATTGCATCATTTCTTGAAAATTATACCAACCCTCAAATTTGGGATGAGCTAGACCTATACCTTATACTTTTATATAGAAACTAAATTATTGTAACAAAAAATAAAAGGGAAAAAATTTTTGTTTAGGCTTGGGAATAAATACTCCGGATTACAAAGAGAAGCTCAACTA
Source organism: Dillenia turbinata (assembly GCA_037126225.1). Classification (NCBI taxonomy): domain Eukaryota; kingdom Viridiplantae; phylum Streptophyta; class Magnoliopsida; order Dilleniales; family Dilleniaceae; genus Dillenia; species Dillenia turbinata. Next base: position 17,506,579 of record JBAMMX010000007.1, read on the forward strand.
GCACCCAAAAAACAAATAAATAAAAATTATATACAAACACCCAAAAAATTATCGAGTATCTATAAATAGGTACGTAACAACCGTCGCATTATCTCAACATACGGATAAAGCTTACCGATACACCGAGATAGTGCAAGGCTTGCATCAAAATTCATCCACTTCCAAAACAACTCAACAAAAATCCAAAAGGACCAACTCGATCTAATCCTATCTTAAAAGTAAGCATATGGTCAACCTGACTATTCTAAATCTAATAAAATTTTCACAAGTTCAAAAGAAAATCCAGCAAAATAAAATGTACAAGATTTGAGTACAATTTAAAGTTAGTAATCTAAATGGGTTGACAAAATAGAGTCTTAGTTACAATTCCAAATACACACATACACACACCCACCCCTTCCTTATGGGTCTAACTAATTTCTTCAAAATCTCAACCAAAGTAAGATCTAGTATCGAAAGTAGGACACTCCACAAAAACTAGGACTTGGCAAAATTCGACACCAGGGTTGGCTAAAATCTCCAAATTTAAACTTCCTCTAAAAAAAATGAAAGAGAGAAGCGTGAGTATAAAAAAACTCAGTGACTGGAGTACAATGGTATGGTTGTAACAATAAATAAGTGGTGAGTTTGGAAATATCAAAATCATAATTTAAAACAATTCATCAATCATAGATAGCTTCAAATAATCTAGATAATTAAAAAGATATATGTATCCATAAGTTTCATATTTTCCAAAAATCAAGGTGTGAAGACTCACTATCCAGACATTGCACCCCCTAACAGAAAGGAACAGACATACAAATGTGGAAGTAACAAACATGATTAAATGCAATGTCCGGACACGTAATAGTCACACTCCCCGTGTGTGATAATATGGAAGGAGATTTAAATTAAAAAAAAACAATTTACTCGATCTTTCCAAAATGAAACTTGGCAGAATCTCCCGTATTTAGTGACTATTAGCCACTTGGGGTTAATATGATAACCTGACAGACATCAATATAATATTTCTATTATCAGACAAGCTTGCATCAATGACCCGCCTGGCTGCCTTGCACCATACACCATAATATACAAACACTTTATCCACAAAACTATAGATAAGGTTCCTCTATATTAAAACATATATCTATACTTGCTACATGATTTAGACTATTCAAAAGAACATAAATATATACATGCCTCAAATAAGATACAAAGGTCGAACATTAGTAGGGATCTAAATCCCTCAGCTCAATTGTCTCTACCCTTAGCTTCCATCTCGTCTCCCAGATCACCCGAAAACAAGAATATCCGGTCAACATAATTTGAACAAGTACGCAGGGAACCAATGGCATGTATGGCAAACAAGTAAGTATTAAGATATTAACATCATCATATAAAAATGTAAATTTAGCAAACATACAAGAAATGCATATTATCACCAACATTCTCAAGAAAACAATATGATTGTCACTTATGGGGCTATTATTCTTTCCCATATTCAGTATTCCAAATAACTTAATAATTAAAGAAAGGAATAGAATTTCAAACCAAGATAGTGTATGAGGGTCTAGAAGAGCAAGCTAAAATTTGGTATTCCTAAATAAAATCTAGATCTTTTTGAGTTAGATGTCTCAAATACTTCACATGTTTCTAATTCTATCCTCATAGGGAGAAGAGATACAGCCATAGTTTCTCAAGTTTCACACGTAGGCTTTGCACAAGTTTTAGAACTCCATATACAATCCGTATTCCTCAAACTTCCCGCAGACTTTACACAAGCTTTTGGAGGAATTTTCATGTCATCACTTTCTCTTTACTTTTTTTTTTATGTTTCTCATAAGGTAATTAATACCATTTATCATAAGATTTGCACTTGGTTTATAGCCAAACATCACAAATAAGCAATTTGTATAGTTAGCCCACTCATTGCATTCCATTGGGCTATCTCAATGAGTTATCTACACAAACAAGTTTTAGTAATATAGCCATTTCTTGAACTGCAATGCAAGAATTAATATGAATCAAGTTGCCACACCAAATTTGGACACAAAGTTTAAACTTTTATGTTCGTAGTTAAGTTCAATTCCAATTGTCCAAAGAAAGCCAAAACAACCATTTTTCAGCTCAAAATCTACAATACCATTTGCGTAGTCATAGTAGAACAAACATAATTTTTTCTGCACATCTCGGATTGAGTTGATTCCAGTGGCTATTTAAAGATAAGAGATACAAATACAATTTCTATGTTTAGAGATTTGTCTAATTCAGCCTAGAAGGTAGCCCAAAATCGAATCAAAATTCAGCACCGAAATAGGGCAAAAACAGGGTCATTTTTCTACGAAAATATACTATTTTGAAAATTCATCAAAAATTCATTACTCAATGAAACTATACGAATCATATGTCATTTTAAAGCTAAAGAAGTCTAGTTTCCACAGGAGAAAATCTCACTCAATTTGTAGTTATGTAGAGAAAGTTATAAATCAAAAACTAAAAATTAGTCAGCCTATCCGACATATAGAATTTTTAGGGTTTCATTCAAGAATGAAATTCTCTTCTCCCTAATTCATTTCATCTATGTTCCAGCAGTATCATTCCATCCAAAAACATATTTTTAGGATTATTAGGCATCAATTTAATAAACACATGCAAGTTCTTGTCTTTGGAAGTTGGAAATTCACTTTGCCATTCTATGTGCTTCTTCCTCCAAATCCCTAGCTTCCCAAGTATTTTTCAGCTTGTTTTATAACTTTTCTACTCTTCTTTACACTAGAAACACTTGTAGTTGGTTAGAGGCTGTTGCATTCAAGTTTAAATGGCTGTTTCTATGGAGTTTGAAGATGGTTTTTGTGAGAGAAATGAGAGTCACAAATTTAGGAAGAAATGTATGCTTCTCTCTCTTTCCCTCTCTCTTTGTCTCTATATCTCTCTTTATTACTTACCATAGTGGAGTGTGGGCCCCTCCCAAGTATAAGTGGCATAAAAGGGATTGAGCCATGTGTGTTGTGTCATACCCAATAATAGTGTGACAAGTGCCCATTGTGGGTCTTACGCCAAACCCCAATTCGGTTCTTTTCCCGATCGCTCTTATTAGTTGGTATGTCTCACTAGTCTATACCAACTTTAAACCAGAACAAAGTAAAGTATGCATCTCATATGAAAATTCATGAATTTTAGCACTGTACAATGCAATAATTTCAAATACGCTTAGTAAAATAAGAAAATTACAAATGAAAATGCATGTTTTAATATTTTCTTAGAATGTGGCCTTACATCATTCCCCTCTTTAAAGATCCGGTCCTTCGAATCACCGCTCGTGCTAAAAAAGATAAGGATACCTCTTCCTCATTTCTAGCTCTAGATCTCAAGATGCCTCCTTAGAGGGTGGTGTCTTCACAGAACTTTTACCAATCCAATAATCTTGTTCCTTAAGTTCTGTTTCTGAGAATCTAATATTTGGATTGATTGTTCAACATAAGTTAGATTACTTGTAACCAGAAGTGGCTCATAGCTGATCACATGTGAAGGATCATAAACGTACTTCCTCAACATGGAAACATGGAAGGTAGGGTAAACTCCCTCAAGTGCTGGAGGTAAAACCAACTCATAAGTAGATAGTCCTACTCTTGCTAGAATCTCAAAAGGGCCAATAAATCTAGAGCTAAGCTTTCCCTTTTTCTTTCCAAACCTCATTACCCCTTTGATTGGAGAAATCTTGAGGAAAACTTTGTCTCCCACCTCAAATTCCAAGTCCTTGCACCTCTGATCAGCATAACTTTTCTAGCGAGATTGAGCTGCTCTGAGCTTGTCTCGAATGATTCGAATTTTTTCTGTGGTTTCTTGTAGATATGCAAGCCCTATTTCAAATTGAAGTATCTATTTCTCTCCTATTTCGTCCCAACAAAAAGGAGTTCTACATTTTCTCCCATATAGTGCTTCAAATGGTGTCATGCCAATGCTGGAGTTATAGCTATTATTATAAGCAAATTCTATTGGCATTAAATGTTCATCCCAACTTCCACGGAGCTCTAAAACACAAGCTCTCAACATATCCTCCAGAGTTTATGTAGTCCTCTTTTACTGCTTATTTATCTGAGAATGATATGCCGTAGAGAAATTAAGTTTAGTTCCCAACCTGGTTTGAAAACTCTACTAAAATCGGGAACAAACTCAGCAATATTTTTCTTCATACCAGGTCACCAAAAGAATTGACGCAAATCCCTGTACATCTTGGTGATCCCGGATGAATAGAAAATGCCGAATTATGTGCTTCCTCCAAAATTAATCTCCACAATTCCTGAGTTTCCAGAACTACCGATCTATCCTGAAATCTGACTACCCCACTTGATATATTGAATTCAGGCTTCCCCCCTTTTTGCACGTCTCCCTTGAGCTTAATCGTCACCTTATCAATTTGCTAGGCATCCTTAATGCGATCAGATAAATCTGGTCGGACCATAAACCGGGCCAAAAAAGATCCCTGACTTGTAATCTCGGCATCAATCCTTCGCTGCTCAAACTCAGCCATCATCTGTTGCTCCCTTACCTGTAGAGTTGTGGCAGACATAGTGGATTTGCGACTGAGTGCGTCTGTAACTACATTTGCTTTACCGGGTTGATATTGAATAGTAACATCATAATCCTTCAATAGCTCGAGCCATTTACGCTATCTTAAATTCAACTCCTTTTGAGTAAATAAGTATTTAAGACTTTGATGATCGGTAAATATTTTACAGTGCTCCCTATAAAGGTAATGTCTCCAAATTTTCAGAACAAAGATAATAGCTGCAAATTCTACATCATGTGTAGGATAATTTACTTCATGAGACTTCAACTGCCTAGAAGCATAGGCTATCATGTTCTGTCCCTGCATCAATACACAACCCAGACCAATCTTAGATGCATTACTAAAGATTACATATCCCTATCCACTGACCAGTAACGTTAACACTGGGGCTAATATGAGTCTATCGTTTAGCGTCTGGAAACTAGCTTCACACTATCCATCCCACTAGAAAGATGCATTCTTACGAGTCAATCTCGTAAGTGGAGCATCTATCGAAAAGAAATTCTTAACAAATCTGCGATAATAACCCACTAAACCTAAAAAATTACGTACCTTTGTAACAGTGGACCAGTTAACAACTGCTTCAAACTTTTTTGGATCTGCAGAAAGCTCTCTACTAGAGATAAAATGACCTAAGAAGGTTATTTCGCTGAGCCAAAATTCATATTTACTTTGCTCATCATACAATTTTTTGGTCCTCAAAGTCTATAAAGCCATGCGAAGATGCTGCTCATGTTGAGTTCTATCCTTGGAATACACTAAAATATCATCAATAAACACTACGATAAAATCATCCAGATAGAGCTTGAAAACACGGTTTATCAGATCTGTGAACACTGTTGGAGCATTAGTTAACCCAAATGGTATCACCAAAAACTCATAGTGGCCATAGCGGCTACAGAAAGCTGTCTTAGGTAAATCTTCCTCCTTGACCTTAATTTGGTGATAGCTTGATCTGAGATCCAGTTTAGAGAAAACTTTGACATCTCTCAATTGATCAAACAGATCATTAATTCTCAGAAAGGGTTATTTATTCTTGATGGTAACTTGATTCAACTTTCGGTAGTCAATACACAACCTCAAGGAACCATCTTTCTTCTTTACGAATAACATCGGTGCATGCTAAGGAGAAACATTTGGACGAACAAATCCCTTGTCCACAAGTTCTTGTAATTGAGTTTTTAACTCTTTCAACTTAGCTGGTGCCATTCTGTATGGAGCCATAGAAATGAGGATAGTATCTGGCATCACATCGATGGAGAATTCTATGACTGGAGGTAATCCTAGCAAATTATTTGGAAATACATCCGGGAAGTCTCGAACTACTGGCATGTCAAGCAACTGAGGTTGCTCTTTCTTGTCTTCAACGATATAAGCTAAGTACCCCTGACAACCCTTGGAAAGCATCCTAGTTGCTTGAATAAAAGATACAACTGGAGCTCTGATAAATCTATTAACAATAAACAAAATTTGCGGCTGTCCTGGTGGTGAAAAGAAAATGACATTCCGATAAAAATCCACAATTGCATAATTAGTTGATAATCAATCCATGTCCAGAATTACATCTAGATCAATCAACTCCAATGGTAGTAAATCAATGCTAAAATCATACTCTTGGAAGCTCATAATGCAACCTCTATAAATCTCGGTAACCAAAACCTCATCACTAAGTGGTGTAATAACCCACAACCCTTACTTTAGAAGTTTAGACCCATACAACAAAGGCATAATAAATGCTAATGAAATGAATGAATGCGTGACACCTGAATCAATCAAAACATAAACATCATAAGAAAATAATTTTATCCTACTTGTTATCACATCCGATGACGCATAAGTCTCCTGAGTAGTAACTGTATGAACCCTAGCCTGACCTCCTAGGCTTGTTTGCATACCTTGAGGTCGTCTCTACTGTGGCGATGGTGGTAAAACTTGTCTCAGTGGTTCTGGCCTCAATGAAACTAGAGGGGCTACTACCTATTGAGCTGGTAGGGGTCTATCAGGGTCAGCATAAACTGAGTAAGTACACAGGGAACCAATGATATGCATGGTAAGCAAGTAAGTATCAAAATATCAACATCATTATACAACAATGTGAACTTAGCAAATGTACAAGAGATGCATATTATCACTAACATTCTCAAGAAAACAATATGATTGCCACTTATGGAGCTATTATTCTTTCCCATATTCAGTATTCCAAATAACTCAATAATTAAAGGAATAAAATTTTGAACCAAGTTAGTGTATGAGGGTCTGAAAGAGTAAGACAAAATTTGGTATTTCTAAATAAAATCTAGATCTTTTTGGATTAGACGTCTCAAACGCTTCACCTGCTTCTAATTCTATCCTCATAGGGAGAAGAGAAATAACCATAGCTCCTCAAACTTTGCCTACAGGCTTCACACAAGATTTAGAACTCTACATACAATCCATATTCCTCAAACTTCACACAAGCTTTTGGAGGAATTTTCGTGCCATCACTTTCTCTTTACTTTTTTTTTTATGTTTCTCATAAGGTAATCACTACCATTTATCATAAGATTTGCACTAGTTTTATAGCCAAACATAAAAAATAAACAATTTGTATAGTTAGCACACTCATAGCATTCCATTGAGCTATCTCAATGAGTTATCTACACAAACAAATTTTAATAATATAGCCATATCTTAAACTGTAATACAAGAATTAATATGAATCAAGTTGTCACACAAAATTTGGACATAAAGCTACAACTTTTATGCTCATAGCTAAGTTCAATTCCAATTGTGCAAAAAAAGCCAACACAACCATTTTTCAGCCCAAAATCTACAATACCATTTGCACAGTCATAGTAGAACAAGCATAACTTTTTCTGCACACTTCAGATTGAGGTGATTCTAGTGGTTATTCAATGATGAGAGATAGGACTACAATTTCTATGTTCAAAACTTTACCTAATTCAACATAGAAGGCATCTCAAAATTGAAGCAAAGTTCAACACCGAAACAGGGTAGAAATAGGATAATTTTTCTATAGAAACATACTATTTTAAAAATTCACCAAAAATTCATTTCTCAATGAAATTATACGAATCATATGTCATTTTAAAGCTACAGAAGTCTAGTTTCCCAAGGGAAAACCTCACTCAATTTGCAGTTATGGAAAAAAAGTTATAAATCAAAAACTGAACATTGGTCAGCCTAGCCAGCATATAGAATTTTTAGGGTTTCATTCAAGAACGTAATTCTCTTCTCCCTAATTGATTTCATCTATGTTACAATAATATAATTCCATCTAAAAACATGTTCTACAAGATTATTAGATATCAATTTAATAAACACATGTAAGGTACTTGCCTTTGGAATCTGGAAATTCACTTTGCCCTCTTATATGCTTCTTCCTTCAAATCCCTAGCTTCCCAAGTGTTCTTTAGCTTGTTTTATAGCTTTTCTACTCTTTTTTATTCTAAGAACATTAGTAGTTGGATGGAGGTTGCTAAATTAAAGCTTAAATGGCTATTTCTATGGAGTTTGAAGATAGTTTTTGTGAGAGAAATGAGAGTCACGAATTTAGGAAGAAATGTATGATTCTCTCTCTTTCCCTCTCTCTTTCTCTCTATATCTCTCTCTATTACTTACCATAGTAGAGTGAGGGCCCCTCCCAAGCATAAGTGGCATAAAAGGGGTTGAGTCATGTGTGTTGTGTCATGCCCAATAATAGTGTGACAAGTGCTCATTGTGGGTACCACGCCAAACTCTAATTCGGTTCACTTCCTGATCGCTCTTATTCGTCAGTATGTCTCACTAGTCTATACCAACTTTAATATACACAATTTATAATTAAAATCAGAACAAAGTAAAACATGTATCGCATATGAAAATTCGTGAACTTTAGCACAATGCAATGCAATAATTTCCAATGTTCTCAGTAAAATAAAAAAATTACAAATGAAAATCCATGTTTTAATATTTTCTCGAAAGGGGGCCTTATACACGGAGTCTTCCTAGAAAAAACACTTCTACCTAATGTTTGGTCGAATCTGAGTGGAAGCCCACTAAGGGGTTTTCATTTTGTTCATTTCATAACACTACTTCCATTTTCCTTGGCATTGACTCGTATCTCGCAGTGGTGCAACCAGATAGTCTGACGCGAGTGCAGGAGGCCACGTCTACCTTCTTTGCTAATAAACCCCAACCATGTTATCCCACTGGGTTACTCCGTAGAGGGAATGATTATAACCATTTACTACATGTACCATCAATTTACAAATATTCCAATATCATTCAATATGCCATGAATTCAATAAAGAGATTAACAAATCATATCACCATATCTATGAATACAATTTCTAGCAAAATATAGTACAAATTTATTCATAAACACATGGGATACATACATAATACAAACTCCTATTTTGGAACATCCCACCATCATAAATATTTGTAAAATTCATTCAAAAATCATTTATAAAAGAATTTAAAAACTATTGTTTTCATTTAAAGGTACAATGGTCTATCCACTCACTTTTTAGAAGGGTAATCACTCTTAATTTATAACCAAATCGAAATGTAGTCTCACTTTAGATTTCAAATGGCTTGACCTATAGCATTTAATTCCAATTCCACTTGTAACCACGGTTAGAGTAAGTCAATTTTCATAACCGTGTTATCAGCCAAAACATGAAATTTAGCATAGTAGTTGCATACATTCTACTTTAATAACCCCTCACATTCAATTTAGGCCTAGAATCAAGTAACAATTCAAAAACATCATGCATATCTAAATCCATAGGCATTCATCCTATGTCATCAAGCAAACATGCTTCTAGCATACACACTAGAAGGAGTACTTGCCTTAGCTTTGTAGTGAACAAACTTCTCAAGTCAATAACCTCACTCCTCCTTGCTTAACCTAGACAACAAGAGCACATGACATTAGAACTTCAGAGGAAAGTTAACACATTCAAACCTAGCAAGGTGGTCATCATCCACATGCACTACAAAAAAACAAGAATTCAGCGATGAATTTTAGCAACGAAAAATATTCGTCGCAAATCTGCAACAAATTTAGCGACAAAAAAGGGTATCATCGCCAATTAGTCATGATTTTAGCAACAAAAAAATTTTCGTCGCAAATTTAGCAACAAAAAAATTTTCGTCGCAAATTTAGCAACAAAAAACATTTTCGTTACAAATATCGTCGCTAATTTTAGACGAAAAATTTTTGAAGCAAAATTTGTTGCAAATTTGCGACGAAAAAATAAATTCGTTACTAAATTTGCAACAAATTTCAAAATTCGCCGCTAAATTTGCAACGAATTTATAATTCGTTCCAAAATTTGCAACGAAATAAAAATTCATCCCTAAATTTGCCACGAATAAATTATTCGTCCCTAAATTTGCGACAAATTTAGCCATTCGTCCCTAAATTTGGGACGAATTTTTTTTTTGTCCCTGAATCAGGGATGAATTTTAATTTTCGTCGCTAATTTTATTTTAGAATTTTCAAATTAACGACGGACTTTTAGCGACGGAAAATTTTCGTCGCTAATCCGTCGGTGAAGTTAGTAAGACCAAACCCAAACGCCGGAAGCTGGACGTCCGTCCCACCCACCCGCCCGACCCGTTTTCATCACCATCCGGAACCCGGCCCACCCGCCTGCTCGCCCGCGCGTAAATGTGCTGAAAATATTCTGAAAATATGCTCTGCCCCAGGTTCGAACCCAGATGTGAGTGAGAGAACTTGAGAATCTTAACCACCATGCCACCATTACATTTGTGTCATTGGTTTATTTATTTTCTATTTCTATACTCTATTTATAACTCTCAATATTAAAAATACAATACTCTTATTTAATAAAAATATAAAATTATATTTAAAAAACAAAAAATTATATATAATAAAAATACAAAATTATATTTAATAAAAATAAAAATTATATTTAATAAAAACACATAATTATATTCAATAAAAATACAAAATTATATTTAATAAAAACAAAAAATTATATTTAATAAAAAAATAATATTATATTTAATAAAAATACAAAATTATATTTAATAAAAATAAAAAGTTATATTTAATAAAAAAGAAAATTATATTTAATAAAAATACAAAATTATATTTAATAAAAACAAAAAATTATATTTAATAAAAAACTAAAAATATATTTAATAAAAATACAAAATTATATTTAATAAAAATAAAAAGTTATATTTAATGAAAAATAAAATTATATTTAATAAAAATACAAAATTATATTTAATAAAACAGAAATTATATTTAATAAAAAATAAAAATATATTCAATAAAAATACAAAATTATATTTTATAAAAATACAAAATTTTATTTAATAAAAATATAAAATTATATTTAATAAAAACCAAAAATTATATTTAATAAAAAAAATTCAGACCTATTAGCGACGGATTTTTTCCGTCGCTAATCCGTCTCTAATAGGTCCAATTTTTTTTTTCAGCGACGGATTAGTGACGGAATTTTTTCCGACGGAATTTTTCCGTTGCTAATTCCGTCACTAATAGGTCTGAATTTTTTTTTGTTTCAACAACGGATTAGCAACAGAATTTTTTTCGACAGAATTTTTCGTCCCTAATTTTTCCATCGTTGCCGTCGTAATTTTGTTTTTAATTAGCGACGGATAACTATTCGTCGTTAATTTTCGTCGCTGAAACCGTATTTTCTGGTAGTGAATTATCAAAAAAATCAAAACAATTAATACAACGATAAAGCTCATGTAATCCAAATTGAAGAAGGTCATGGCTCGACAAAAGTCCATAATAAGAGTTTCTTCTGCATGCCAATCGCTTTTAACCTATAGGTGTAACAATTCAAACAAGCATAAAACTTCTAAAGTAGAAAATGACGAACCAAATTGCTTAGAAACAATTATATAATTAGAAACATTACATAATACCAAGAGAATGTGAAATTTACCTTCCTTTAGGAGTTTGTACATTATAAAACTCTCACAGTTATAAACTGGGCAGATTAAAGTAAAGCTTCCATCTTTCTCTCCCTCTCTCTCCGCCCTCCAAAGTCTCATGACCCACATGTCCTGCACCAATTTAGAGAGTTCATTGACTGAGAAAAAAAATAAAAAACACACCCTACATATATGCAGAACAAACAAATTAAGTATTCTATATTAAAGACAGCCACTTCTAAACTTAGTAATTCATATGTCCAGAAGAAGAACACTAAAGTAATTTAATAAAATGACAGAACATCCAATGACAATAGTAAGTAAACAAAGAAAGCAGCTTTGCTGGAAACAATTAGACATCAGAAAATATTTGGCAAGGTCTAAATAATAAATGGTATGGGATGCTAATATTCAGCACCTTCTTGAGAACTACATTCCAAAAAGATAATGTTAGGAGTTCAGTAAAATTGTAATCTTACTGTTACAAAGCCACTTGTTGAAATCATGGTTCCGAAGTCGACGTGTTTGTCTCCCAAAGGTAAAATGCACCATGCTATTATCATCAGCCATTAATAAGTACTTGGAACCACATCATTTCATTATTTGAAGCTATGGTAACAAACATGACTTTAGTAACCACCTTACAACTTTGTAGAGAAAAAAAAAAAATCTCCTGTGGGTGACCATTTTAGGATCGATATACCACCTAATCCTCGTCAAATGGGTGTTCCCTGTCCTGTGAGACATTTAAAGATATAGTAACGTAGACTGAACTATATAGAAATTGAGCCATGAAGAGATAAATGCATCGCCATCAAGAAAAGAAAAAAAAGGAACAAAAAAACAAAAAACAAAATTGAGTCCATGAATTTTGAGCATGTAATTAAAAAGGTTGTCCAAACTTCAAACAACTTGTGCTGCTCGGACAATGGAAGGAAAAGAAAAATAAAGGGGTCATTTTAAGCAATTCAATAAGAGGAAGGGCATTCAGCTATTATAAGGCATGAGCATCCTCAGCAATGTCCTGCTTTTGATTTAAAAAAAGCAAGATTTTGAACTTCTGGGGACCAATGGTTCTTAAACTTCAACAAGCTCGTCAATGGATAAATTAAAAGAGAAAATGGTTCAAATGGTGACTTAAGTCACTGTATGCCCAGAATGTGCAATAAGGATAACATGCAAGAGCAAATGATATAGCAGACCAAAAACAATATAGTAAGCAAACCATAGAGCCTCAACCATTTCATACCTTGAGAACAGATAATACCCTAATAGCATGAGATTTAAAGTTCAAAGGCTCATTATACAAACCAAAAACTATTTCAAAACACACTCCAGTCCATAGATATGAAGTATCATGCATTAGTTTAAAGACAATAAAATAAGCCCCTGATCCTAACTTGCCTAAAAATGAAGTAAGCCATCACAAGGGTAATTAGGATAATACAAATATGTCAAGATTCACAGATCACAAGGTAAATATCCCAAATTTGCATAAAGCATAACAAGTATAACAACCCTGAGATCCCTTATGTGTTATAAATATGACAGTGAAGAAGGTCCTAACCTACCAGGCTAAGAAAGATAAAAGAGTTATGAAAATGCCTCTCTCCAATTGCATGTGAAAACTTGTAGATCTGTAAATTTTGTAAGGTACAAGGAGGGAGAGGAGGGGGAGTGAGAGAGAACAAAGTCTTTCTGCTCTGCTAGTTGTGCAGTAGTATTAAAAAGCCTGATTCAACAAACCCTGCAATGAGGAAAATGGTTACTCAAATGCTGCATATGAAGTCATGGTAAAAGATGAAATAGAACTAGGAACCACCTCGATTTCAGACAGGTGTCAAGGACAAGAGCCAAGATAAAACAACTAATCCACATACTAATTTCCATGAAGATTTGCTCTTCTCAAGGGGCAAGACTGGAAAAGAGAAGCAGCTGCTCAACTATAATGATTATTAAAATTATAATAAGCATGCCAACAAGGGCCCTCAAAATTTACGAATCTAAAAATTTAAAAATTGGTCACATTTTCAAACAAATTTGGCTGACTAGTAGCCTTCCCCTATGCACAAAAGTGAAAGAAATAAGCAGAGAGAGAGAGAGAGAGTCTTAAGGAACATGTCAACAATCTCAACACGATAAAATTTTTCAACAACATCCTTGCAAAACGAATATTGAATTTAACCATTATCCAAATGCAAAGTTTTTTTTTTTTCTTCACATTTTTCAGCAACACCGACTCTTTCATACAATAAAATTTTCTCCACTGTCGGGAATACATAAGCATTCTCAGCCATTACAGCATCTCACGTAGTTAATTATGAGATAGAAAGAAGGTACGCTACTACTATAATTTAGGAAACGATATTATTACAGCAAAAATATAAACGAAATCCCTAGATTCAAAAACAGACAAAGAAAGAAAAATGAAAAAGAAATTCAAAAGTGAAAACCCTAGATTCAACTCCTTCTCCATCAAATCCAGAACTTCAACCAAATTATAAGGCAAGTACCAAAAAACAGAAACATAATCAGAATAGAGAGAAAAAGAAAGAAAACCTAATGGAACTCCAAAAATTTTATACCCTAAATCGTAACCAATCTAAGTTTCATGAAATAGAAAGAGAGACAAAACTCACCGAAAGAGAATTTGTGGTAGACGATGAAGATCTGAAGGAATGCGAGCCGTACCTGCTTCTCTCACCCTGTCTGAAGTGGAGAGAGATGAAGAAGAAGAATTGAACGAAGATGAGGATAGCGATGAGGTAGAGAAGAGAGGAGAGAGGGAGAGAAGACAAACCTGAGAGGGAGGTACGTCGATTTATATGACGAACCTAGGAGACAGGGAAAGGGTGAGACGAAGAGAGCAAGGGGTGGAGAAGATAAGAGGAGCGGGGACAGAATGCGACTTCTTTGCCTTAAAATAACCCATACCAGCGGGGCTGAGAGCTATTTAAGTATTTTCACCAGCGGTAAAGAACCATAATGCCAGCGGTTTTGTAGGCCGCTTGTAAAAGTAACCGCTGGTAAATGGCTTTTTATTTTTTTGTAGTGACCTTAATCTCAAAAGTATAATATATCTTCATCACCATATAAAAAGTATAAAGCAAAAAGGATTAAAGACTAAATAGGGATCTAAGTCCCTTGCCTTAATGGCTTCTACCCTTCAACACCCTCTTAATTCCCTGATCACTTAAAAATAAGAATAAGGGATTAATATAAAGGGAACTAATGACATACTTTACACACAAAACATGTATGATAAGATTAGTATCCGCATATAAAGTACATGAAACATGATATTAAAATATATGATGATAAAAGAATAGTGAAAGATGCAACTGAAGCATGCATCGTGTTAAAGCACTCTCAATGAAGAGAGTGTTGTCATTGTCTTTGAATTCATTTCATTCTCATTGTACTTATTTTATCTTACAATTAAAGAAAGAAATAGAATGTCGAATCAAATTAGTATATGAGTATCTAAAAGAGTAAGCCAAACGTTTTGATTTCTAAGTAAAATTTAAAATTTTTAGGTTAGACACCTTAAAAATTTTATTTGATTCTAGTTCTAATTTTGGAGGGATAAGTAATACAATCAAAGATTCTCAAATTTCACCCATAGGTTTTGCATAACTCTCTAAAATGTATAAACTAAATACACGGCTTTAATATTTGCATCTAGACGTCACAAAACATTTGGAGGAATGATTTAAGTTCTCATTTTTCTTTTTCATTCTTTTATGATTCTCAACGTTTCAGAGCAAGTTAAATAATTCTTATCACAAAAGTTCACATATATTATCATCAAATATCATGGTTAGACATGTTGGATAATCTAAGACCTTATTGACCATTTAAGTTGAAATTTGACAAAATTTTCAACATGAACACATCTTAGTAAATGAATTATAACTTGAACTACACATCTCCGATCAAGATGATTCAAATCCAATTTAAAGTTAAGATATAGGATTATAACTTTTATATTTATGACTAGATTCACTTCCAATTACATAGAAATACCCGACTCAATCAGTTAGTAACATGAGATTTATAAGGATTACAAAAGCAATCTTAGTAAAATTAACATATCTTGAATTATACATATCTGATTGAAGTGATTCATACACTCATTTAAAGCTAAGATTTATGGTACAAGTTTTATGTTGAAAGTTTAACCTAATTCAATCTAGAAGGTAGTTCAAATCTAACAAAATGTTGGAGCTGAAACAAGCATTTTCTCATAAAAAAACATGTCATTTTGATGAATTATTAATAAATTTAATTTGTGATTGTTTAAGAAAATGTGATTATCGTAGAGTTTAAATTTTGTGATTATTTAAGAAAATGTGATCATTAATAAATTTAATTTTGTGATTGTTTAAGAAAATGTGATTAATAAATTTAATCATTTTGAGATAATGATTGTTTAAGGTATCTTTAAGGTCTATCTACTAGCCAAGGGCTACACTCAGACTTTTAGTGATGTCAAAGATGTAGGGTGTGTTTATATCAATTCATTTACTTTTAGTGATGTCACAGATATAGATTTGGAGTTACACTAAATAGACATTAAGACTGCCTTCCTAAATGAAAGTTTGTATGAGGAGATCTACATGGAGCAGTTATGTGGTTTTGCTCTTGTATGTTAGGAGGATAAGGTCTATCGACTTTCGAAATCGATATATGACCTTAAACAATCATCCAGGTAGTGGTACTTGAGATTTCATGAGAATGTGATATCTTATGGTTTTATGATAATCAAGAAAGATCATTGCATCTATCTGATATGTTCTATGAATTCCTTTGTGATTATATCTTTATATGTGGATGACATTCTATTGGTTAGGAACAATAGAGAGTATCTGATGACCATCAAAATGTGATTATCATCGAGTTTTGATATGAAAGATATGGGTAAGATTCAATTCATTCTCGACGTTAGGATCCAGAGGGATCATTCGAGATGCGTATTGGCTCTTTCACAAGAGTCCTAAAGGGTTCACTTAGTACACAAAGTACTCCCGGCTTACTAGTAGAGTGGGGAATGTGGACATATATGTATGCAGCATTGCCCTTATATTTTGTAAAGAGACTATTTTCACACCTTGAACCCATGATCTCGAAATCACTAAAGGAACAACTCTACCATTACGTCAAGATTCACTCTTTTTTTGTCCACAAAAATCCTACAATAAGAAAATTCTTAAGCTGAATAGAAGAAAAATTAAGATCATGTGTATCCAAGAAATCAAATGGGTGGGAGAGAAAGCTAGAATAATAGATTCTTATTGTCATAAAATTTGGAACATAGGTAAAGATAGAACTAAAAATGAGGTAGAAGTAATTGTACATAAAGACCTATTAGGAGATGTAGTAGATATAAGAAGGAAATGAGATAAAATTATACTCGTCAAGTTAGTAAATGGAAAAAACGTAATTAATATAATTAGTGTTTACACATCACAAATAGGTGTAGACGCAATTAGTAAGAAATAATTTTGGGATGATCTAGATGAATTTATACAAACCATACCAAATAGTGAGAAGTTAGTTATTAGAGGAGATCTAAATAGACATGTAGGAGAGAAAAATGAGAGATTTGAAACCGTACATAGAAACTTTGGTTTTGACTGTAGGAATGAGGCGGGAAATACCATTAATCGCATTTGATTTGGTACTAGTAAACACGTTCTTTAAGAAAAAAGAGTTGCATATAGTTACCTATAAAAGTGAGTCAAATAGATTTCTTTCTCACTAGAAGATGTGATAGAACGACTTGTAAGAATTGTAAGGTCATATCGGGGGAGAGTGTAACGACTCAGTACAGACTTTTAGTTTTAGACGTACGAGTGCCTAGATGACAAAAACAATATCAACCATATATGGATCCAAAAATTAAGTGGTGGAATCTAAAAGGGAAAAATGTGACAACTTTTAGAGACAAAGTAATTGGAGTAACAAATTGGTTTATTAATGATAATTCAGAACAATGTGAAGAGATTTTTGGAGTATTTAAGGGTGGGGCTCCAAGAGGCAAAGAGTTATGGTGGTGGAATGAAAAAATACAAACTATTATCCTAATCAAAAGAGAGAGTTATAGTAAGTTTAAAAGTGATAGTAGTAGCGAAACTTATGAAAAATACAAAAAGGCAAAAAAAAGACATAAAAAAGATTATCCATGAATCAAATAGTAAAGTGTATAACGAATTATACAAGAGATTGGAGACTCGCGATGGGGAAAAAAGATCTATAGAATTGCTAGACTAAGGGAAGGGAAGGGAAAAGATCTAAATGAAATTAGATGTATTAAAAGTGAAACAAATAAGACACTTGTAAGAAACGAGAATATAAGAAAGCAATGAAAGGAATATTTTAATAACCTATTTAATGTTGAGAGTACAATAAGTATAAAAAAACATAGAGATACCTATAGACGAAATTAATAGAGATTTTAAATATAAAATTCGTTCTTATGAAATAAAGGAGACCATAAAGAGAATGAAAAATAAGAAATCTATAAAACCTGATGGCATTCCTATTGAGGTGTGAAAATGTTTGGGTGAATTCAAAGTAATATTATTAACGGCTCTTTTTAACAAAATTTGGCAAACAAAGACAATACCCCGCATATGGAGAGAGAGCACACTTATCCCGCTATATAAGAATAAAGGAGACATGATTCCATCTCATGTAGGGGCAAACTTTTATCAATGATTTCTCAAGCAAAGTGATGGCATTCTTCTTGAAGTAAAAGAATGATACAACTAAGATTTTCAAGCAATGGAAAATGCTAGTTGAGAAGCAAATCAAGAGGAAGATAAAGATTTTGTAACTAGATAATAACTTGGAGTTTTGCTCGACTAAATTCAATAAGTTTTGTGAGAGGAAAGGAATTAAAAAGCATTTGATGGTTTCATATATTACTCAACAAAACAACGAGGCTAAGCAAAGGACTTAGTTGGAGATAATTCATTATATACTTTCTAACTCCAATCTACCTATAAAATTTTGGGCAGAATCAACTTCAACGACTTACTATATTGTCAAGCGGGCCTCCTCAACATCGAGAAGAAGACTCCTCTGAAGGTATGGTCGGGTAACCTTTCAAATAGTCCAGTTTTGAGAATATTTTATTGTCTTGCATATATACGTGTTGATAGTGGAAAACTTGGGTCTAGTTCTACAAAATATATTTTTTCTAAATTATAAATATAGTGTTTAGAACTACAAGTTACGGTGCCCACAATCTAAGAATGTTGTCATTAATAAAAAAATGTTGTATTTGATGAAATGTCCACGTTAGACACTTTTAATCACAGTATTCCTAATGATGCAAGTAACAAGCTATAAAGTAAGAAAGTAGAGGTTGAAATCCAACCATGGTCATTCTTCATCGAATTCCTC
Source organism: Dillenia turbinata (assembly GCA_037126225.1). Classification (NCBI taxonomy): domain Eukaryota; kingdom Viridiplantae; phylum Streptophyta; class Magnoliopsida; order Dilleniales; family Dilleniaceae; genus Dillenia; species Dillenia turbinata. The sequence goes on from JBAMMX010000007.1 coordinate 17,525,468, forward strand.
TTGTGAGATGCAATTTTGAAGCAAGTCCTCTGCCACCACCATTGCCCTAATGTGGGGGGAAAAAAATCAAACTGTCCCAAAGATATACAAAAACCAATTTGATGGCATATGCTTTGAGTATTGCCAAAGAAATGGATCTCGATGATAGACTATATTCTTATCAAGAAGCAATCTCAAGCAGAACTTTTAATAAAATGGATAATTATTTGCAAGAAGAGATAGGGTCCTTTCACGAGAATAAGACTGAGACTTGGGATATTATCAAGTTACTTAATCGTAAGAAGGCCATTTTGTGCAAATGTGTGTATAATAGGAAAGAAGGCATCATAGGAGTCCAAGAAGCCAAGTTCAAGGCAAGGCTCCTAGCTAAGGCTTATAGCCAAGTTCAGGGTATAGATATCATGGTTGTTTTCTCACCGATTGTGAGGTACTCTTCAATTTGGCACTACAAGGCATTGTGGCTAGGTATAATTTGAAACTCAAAAAAATTGGATGTGAAAATAACATTTATTCATAGTGAGCTCAAGAAAAGTATATTTATGAACAATTAGAGGGTTTTTAAGATTTGAAGAAGCCATATTATTGTTCCAAGCAATTTCTAAGATGATAGTACAAGAGGTTTAACTTATTTATAGTTTCTCATGATTTTAAGAGAAGTGGCTGTGATAGTTGTATTTACTTCAATAAGTCCAAGAATGGTCATTTGTTATGTTGATTACGTCCCACAACATGGAAAGTGGTGATCATTTCAAATTCCAAATTGGCAAGGAAGTTGAGATAAAGGATTTAGGGGTGGCAATGAAGATTGTTGGCTCGGAGATTGTAAGGAATTAAAAAACCACAATTTGATCATGAGCCAAAAAGGGTACATTCAGAGAGTTCTTCATTCTTTCAACATGCAAAATGCTCGGCAACAGACCTAAGACCCAGAGATAAGGATGCAAAAAATTTATAAGATATTTGTTCAAGCAACAAACATGTGTAAGGATGCAAAATGATAATTAAGTAGGTACAAAATAAACATAAGTCATTAATACTAATTAAAAATATCACACCGATTAATATTCCTTTTGGGTGGTCGTTTCAGGTTATTGGCAATCCTATGTTCTGCAACAGAAGCAAAAGTTTAATACATAGCACGTGTGCAATACAATAGCACAGTAGGATCACTCGTGTATGATTTAGTTTGCTCTCTTCTTGATTTTTCCCCCCTTATGTGAGCATTGGAAGGTTATCTAATGAATCCTAAGATACTTAAAGGGTTCATCATATGTTGGTTTGACTTTTAGGAGATATAGGGTGTATGGATAGTGTGATCATTTTGGATAAGAGAAGGTCACTTTTTGGATTTGTGTTTACTCTTGGTAGGTATGCTATTAGTTAAAATGATATTTTGCAAAGTACGATTGTATTGTCTACCAGAAGGCCAATTATATTACCATTATTGAGGCCATTAAGGAAGGCATTTGGCTAAAGGGCTTGTTTGGAGAAATATGTTTGGATGTGCAAAGTATCACTATCATTTGGAGCGCAAGGTGAGTATTCATGACAACCCAACTAGTATTATGACTAAAACACTGTGTGTCCAAGTTTGAGCTAGGTTGAGATTGTCGTTGAGTTATTTGGAGTCGAGCAAAGAGAAGTTTGTGTTTGGCTTTGTGTTTGAAGATATGATGTGTTGATTTTTCCCTTTTAGTGAATTTGGAATCAAAATGGAGATTATTAACGTTGTCATCCAAATTCATTCAGATTAAGATATGGTTAAAGCTCCCAAGAATAGATAAGAAAATCACGCAAAAAAGGACAAAGCCTGTAGCACCGAGAAAGGTCAAAAGGAGAGAGAAAAAAGAGAGATAGAGAGAGAGAGAGTGGGGGAAGTAAAAAAAAAAAAAAAAAAAACCCTACTAATTTCTCTTCTCTCCCCCCCACTCACCAGAAATCCTCTATTTTCTCACTCTTTCTCTCTCTCTCGGCTCCTTCTCTCATCTCTCTCCCTCCCTCTCCCTCTCTTCAATCTTCATTTTCTTTTTAAATATCATTGATGATTTGAGTTCTGTGAAGCAAAAGGACACATCGAAGGAAGGAATTGAGACCTAGAACAATCGGATTTCATCTCTTCTCAACAAGGGTTTGGTATGTATATTCTTTGAAATCTGTTTGATTCTTTATTGATTTTCAAAATCTCTTCTAAACCCAAGTATTTTCTAAACATTTGCGACATTTTAGAAATGTTGCAGTAGTTCGAATTGGTTGCAAACAACAAAGAGTACTGGGGTACCCTAGGTGAGTGGATATTCTACTCCCTTCATTTTCTCTTGACATCCTATTATTTTTCATGTAGAAAGCATTTGGATGATGACCTTCCTTGTTGGATTCAAATGCATTAGCTTTCCTCTGAAGTTTGATGTGTTGGCATTGCTGTTCAATTCTTGTTCTCTACATCCTATCTGTTCGAATACGTTCAGAGTTTGAACTTAATTTGTTTTTCTCTCTCGCTCGATTGAATCTCTTTCTGGGTTTGTTTTGAACTATGTGTTCTGTTCTTATGGGTTTTGGTATTTAGATTATTTCAGCTTCCTTGTTTTACCTTTGTTCAGGTTTCTGATTTGTACAATCGATTTTTGTCTGTGTTGTTTTCATTGTAATTTTTCCTGAGTTGATCAAAGTATCGTATTGGTTGGTTTGAGAAGAGGAATCATTTTTTTTTTATAATTCAACTCTAGGTGTATACTCTACCAGGTTGTGCACTTCTTTCTCTTAATCACTATTTCTCCATTATTCTATCCTACTGGCTGAGTGAATCCAAAAGTCCTTATGGGACTTAATTTTCTAATGCACGATGCAAAAGTCAGATATATTTTTCTCTTTTCTATCTTTTGGTGTACAACTATGTCTGAAACCTTAACATCAAAATTTCCTATTGCAATGTCGGAGTTTACAGTATCTTTAAAGATGAAACCTTAAAATAACTATGCTTTATTTAAATTTGTTTATAAAATAATTTTTTTATTGTTAAAGAAGTATAGCATTGAAGAATTTGTTGTAATTTGATGAATTGAAAATTGGGGTTGAAATGTGTAGGGTTATCTTTGGTGGGCTCTTGTTAGTGTGTAAGTATAGTTGTTTGGACATTTTAATGATTGATTGTGGATTTGGGAGTGATTACCTTTCCAAGAGATAAGTGGATAAAGCGTTGTGCTTTTAAATGAGAAAAATCATTTTAAATTTTTTTATAAATGATTTTGAATGGTTTTATATATTTTGGGTAAATTTTTGTGATTGTTAGATATCCGAAATGAGATTTTGAATTACATATGCATCTATTGTATTTAAAAATGAATATGTGTCATATATTATTGGATATTTTATTTATGAATATTGTGGAATTTATTGGTACCTTTAGATGAAATCATAACACATTGAATGAGATTGGAATGTTTGTGAAATGTTGGTGGATGTGTGATAAATGCCTAGTCATTCCTTTCACGGAGCGATCCGATGAGGTGACGTGGTTGGGGTTTATTGGCGAGGGATGGTAGACACGGTCTCTCTCTGCCCATATCGTACAATATCTAGTTACACTCCGATGAGGTACGAGTCAACGCTAAGGAAGAGAGTGGTAGTGTTGTGAATGAATGGATTTAAAATCGCTTGGCGGGCATTCACTTGGATTGGCTAAACTTTGGGTAAAAGTAGTTTCGTTAAGGAGATCCAATGGATTTTCAAAAATATGAAATTATGGTTACATTTCTTTTTAATTACTATGATTATTTGAAACTATTTTATATTCGATAAATTATTTGCGATATATATTTTGACTTTTCGCATATTGTTACAATTATACTATTGCACTCCACTCACTTAATATTTTTATACTCACTTTTCTTTCTTTCATTTTTCAGAGAAAAGTTAGATTGAGAGATCTATTTGATTCTAGTGTCAGATTTTGCCCAGTTCGAATTAGTTTTTATGGAGCCTCTTACCACCGGTACTGATTATTGCTGTGGTTGAGATTTTGAGGAGACTAGTTAGACTCATGTGGAGGAATTTTTTTGAAATTGTGTTTGAACTTTATTTTATCAATTCTTTCAGATTTTTAACTTTAAAGTGTTCTCAAACATTTTATGTTTTTGTTGGAGTCGATTTTCGCCCCACAGATACCTACTCTTTCGACTCGAGTAGGAAGCCGATGACGGTGGTACTCTACGATTCTTCATAGATGAAAAACCTGCAAAAACTCCACCAGAACTGACCCGACGGGGGGACTACGACGTTCAAGTTAAGAAGGGTAATAACAAAAGAAAAACTGAATATAGCTGAGAGAAATATGGCCTTGTGACCTCTGTCATGTGATGTGTCATTCGAGTGGATGTCGGAACCCCCGTGCGTGTGTATAGCATGCATGCGTATTCCATAGTAAGCATTATGTATGTCACATAGGTGAAACCATGTGATGCAATATAAAAGTATACATATAGAGTCATACCTCTGATCGTGTGTAGAATCGGTGTAAAAACCGTACCTCTAGTGGAATATATTTGGGTATGAAAACCTGCCCCCAGATGATATAGAACTGGCTACTGAATTGGGCATGGAGCCCTACCTTCGTCGGTGTATGCCAATGGGTATGAAACCCCCCTCTGAATGACATATAAGATTGGGTATAGAACCCCGCTCTGAACGATGTATAGAACTGGGTATAGAACCCCTCTTTGAATGATGTATAGAACTGGGTATAGAACTACTCTCTGAAAGATGTATAGAATCACCTCCCTTTCGTGTGTCAAAAACTGAGTCCCCCTCTGAGGGTTGCCTATGCTCTATATTTATAGCCTTCCCAAGGGTGCAGAAAATCCTAGTTTACTTTTGCTTGAAATCTTTTAGAATGGTTACGATTGTAATTAGAGATTTCTGAAAAGTTTAGACTTCCTCCAGAAATATGGAAAGATTTGACTTTGATAGTGATTGCCTTCCTTATCGGATAACCATGCATAATTTGGGAGACCTATTAAATAGGGTATTATCATTTGCCCCCACTCCTAATTGCATTTTGAAGAAATGGTATTAGGAGTAGTATGGATTATAAGAGATCTTCCATAAGATCAAAAGGTCAAGAGATCAGCAGGCCAGTAGACTGAGAGATCAAATGATTGAGAGATCGAGTCATCAGGTGATCGAGAGATTCTCAGATTGACAGGTTGAGTGATCATGAGATCCAGAGGTCGAACGATCGAGCAGAATACCAGACCGACAGGTTGAACGGTCGAGAGAATACCAGACCGACAGGTCGAACGATCGAGAGAACACCAGACCGATATGTCAAACGATCGAGAGAACACCAGACCAATAAGTCGAACAATCGAGAGAATACCAGACCGATAGGTCGAACGATCGAGAGAACACCAAACCGATAGGTCGAACAGTAGATTAGGGTGTTATAGGCCGCTCGGGAAACTAGATCCCTATCGGTAGATCGGGGCGACATGGGCCAGTTCGAGGAGCTCCGTCCCTTATTGATGACACGCTCGAATGATAGAATCTGGGCGATTTAGACCCGCCGAATGATAGGAGCTGGGTAGCCAAGGCCCTCCGAATAACAGGAGCCGGACGACGAAGGCCCTCCGAATGACAGGATCTGGGTGACGAAGGTCTTCTAAATGAAGGGAGCTGGGCGATTAAGGCCCTCCGAGCGATAGGAATTGGACGACCAAGGCCCTCCGAATGACAGGAGCTGGGCGACGAAAATTCTCTCAATGAAGGGAGTTGGACGACTAAAACCCTCTGAGCGATAGGAGTTGGGCGACTGAGACCCTCCGAACGAACGATAGGAGCTAGGCAACTGATGCCTTCCAAACAATAGGAGCCGGGCGACTGAGGCCCTCTGAACAAATTATAGGAGCTAGGCGACTGAGGCCTTCTGAACAATAGGAGTCAGGTGACTGAGGCCCTCCGAATGAATATTAGGAGTTGGGCGACTGAGGCCCTCCGAACGATAGGAGCTGGACGACTGAGACCCTCCGAATGATAGGAGTTGGGCGACTGAGGCCCTCCGAACAAAACGAGCTGGGCGACTGCAGCCCTCCGAACGATAAGAGCTGGGCAACTGTGGCCCTTTGAACAAAACGAGCTAGGCTACTGTGGCCCTCTGAAAAATAAGAGTTGGGCGACTGCGACCCTCTGAAAAATAAGAACTGGGTGACTGAGGCCATCCGAACGATAGGAGCTGGACGACTGAGGCCCTCCGAACGATAAGAGTTGGGTGACTACGGCTCTCCGAATGATAAGAGCTGAGCGACTGAGACACTCCGAACGATAGGAGCTGAGCGACTGAGGCCTTTCGAATAATAGGAATCAGGCGCCTGAGACCCTCCGAACGAACGATATGAGCTAGGTGACTGAGGCCCTTCGAACGATAGGAGTTAGGTGACTGAGACCCTTTGAATGATAGGAATTGGACGACTAAGACCCTCCAAACAAAACGAGCTGGGCGATTGCGACCCTCCGAAAGATAAGAGCTGGGCGACTACGGCCCTCCGAACAAAACGAGCTGGGCGACTGCGGCCCTCCGAACAAAACAAGCTGGGCGACTGCGACCCTCCGAACGATAAGAGTTGGGCGACTGTGGCCCTTCAAAAGATAAGAGCTAGGTGACTGAGGCCTTCCGAACGATAGGAGTTGGGCGACTGAGACCCTCCGAACGATAAGAGCTGGGTGACTGAGACCCTCCGAACGATAGGAGCTGGGCGATTGAGGCCCTCAGAATGATAAGAGCTTGGCAATTGCGGCCCTCCGAATGATAGGAGCTGGGCGATTGAGACCCTCCGAACGATAGGATTTGGGCGACTGAGCCCCTCCGAGAGATAAGAGCTGTGCAACTGTGGCCCTCCGAATGATAAGAGCTGGGGGACTGAGACCCTCCGAATGATAGGAGTTTGGCGACTGAGACCCTCCGAATAATAGGAGCTGGGCAACTGAGACCCTCCAAACGATAAAAGTTAGGCGACTGTGGCCCTCAGAATGATAAGAGCTGGGTGACTGCAGCCCTCTGAATGATAGAAAACTTTAGAAAGATGGGCCGACAGGCCAAACGATAGAGAGACCGACAGGTCAAAAAATCAAACGATCCTTGAGTTAGGAAACTGACAAGAGATTGAGAGGCCGATAGGCCGAACGATGGAGAGACAGACAGGTCAAAAAATCAAACGATCCTTGAGTCAGGAAACTGACAATAGATCGAGAGGCCGACAGGCTGAACGATTGAGAGACCGACAGGTCAGATAGTCAAGGGTGGTATAGACCTATTCAAGGAGATAAATTCCATCAGTAGATCAGGGCGACATGGGTCCATTCGGAGAGATAGATTCTAAAGATAAGTCGGGGTGACACAGGCCCGTTCAGGGAGATGGATCCCAGTGGTAAGTTAGGGCGATACAAGCCCGTTCGTACTAATTGTTAAGTGGAATGTGGAATGACAAGATTTCTTATGAAAAGGGAACGATCGTCACTAATAGTAGGCACATAGGCTCTCAGAGTTTGGGATGACATATTTGACGCGCATGAATGATAGTAGTTAGGCGATTAAGGCCCTCCGAATGATAAGAAATTTTTAGAGAGTTGGGCTACGTCTACCCGTTCTGGACTTACATCCCTTATTGGTAACGCGTACGAATGATAGGAAACTCTAGATAGGAGGGTCGTGTCTACCTGTTCGGAGAGTTATATCCCTTATTGATGACACTCTATGTTTGGGAAAGTTTATTTGAGAGAACTTAAATGAGAGAATATCATAACACAAATAACCGATGGATTATCTATGCGAGGTGAATAAGGTCAGGAGTTCGAATAACCAAGCGATCGAGAGATCAGGAATTGAAAGATTGACACATCAAAAGATAGAAAGACCAACAGGTCAAACGATCGAGAAATCAAAGGATTGTGAGATCGGTTGACCAACAAATAAAATAATGGAGAGACCAACAGGTCGAAAGATTCGAATGATCTGGAGAACTAGAAACCAACGGGGCGTTAGAGACCAATAGATCGAATGATTGAGAGATCAACGGGTCGAACGATTCGGATGATTAGGAGATATGGAGTTTGTGTTCGGCGATACGAGAGGCTGGTGACCGAAAGAAGAGAAAATAGGGCTAGACCACTAGTTGTCAAATCGATAATAGTATCATCTCGTTGCAAAGAGTCTGCTTCTTCCACTGTGCTATGTGATGAGTAAAATCTTGTACGAATGAAAAGAAATTCATTCGTCACCCTCGCATTCTTGTGATAAGACTAGGCGAGATGACCTAACATTTGGCAAGAGTAGGGCGATGTGAGCCTGTTCGGGGAGTTAAGTCTTAACTTAACGACATATTCGTCCGGAAGGATCTGGACGACTGAGGCCCTCCGGCCGATTAAAGGCTTTAGAGATTAGGGTCGTGTCTGCCCATTCGGGGAGTTCTATCCCAACTTAGTAACACATTCATTCCGAAGGATCTGGGCAACTGAGGCCCTCCGGCCGATTAAATGCTTTAGAGATTAGGCCCGTGTCTACCCGTTCGGGAAGTTCTATTCCAACTTAGTGACATATTCATTCGGAAGGATCTGAGCGACTGAGGCCCTCCGGCCGATTAAAGGCTTTAGAGATTAGGGCCGTGTCCGCCTGTTCGGAGAGTTCTATCCCAACTTAGTGACACATTTATTTGGAAGTATCTGGGCGACTGAGGCCCTCCGGCTGATTAAAGGTTTTAGAGATTAGGGTCGTGTCTGCCCGTTCGGGGAGTTCTATCCTAACTTAGTGACACATTCATTCGAAAAGATCCGGGCGATTGAGACCCGACGTTCGGTGAGAGTAGGACAATTTAGGCCTGACTTTTGCTCAGGGGTCCAGATCCCTTCGTTCGACAAAATCGGGTCATAAAGATTTTTTAGCTTATCAGTTAGTCATTTCCCACAGACGGCGCCAATCTGTTGGAGTCGATTTTTATCCCACAGATACCTGCTCTTCCGACTCGAACGGGAAGCCGATGATGGTGGTGCTCTACGATTCTTCATGGATGAAAAACCTACAAAAATCCCACCTGGACTGGCCCGACGGGAGGACTCCGACGTTCAAGTCAAGAAGGGTAATAACAAAAGGAAAACTGAATACAACCGAGAGAAATATAGTCCTGTGGCCTCTGTCATGTGATGTGTCGGTCTAGCGGATGTCGAAATCCCCGTGCGTATGTGTAGCATGCATGCGTATTGCACATTAAGCATTATGTATGTCGCATATGTAAAGCCATGTGATGCAATATAAAAGCATACGTATAGAGTCATACCTCTGATCGTGTGTAGAATCGGTGTAAAAATCGTATCTCTAGTGGAATATATTTGGGTATGAAAACCTGCCCCCTGATGATATAGAACTGGCTACTGAATTGGGCATGGAGCCCTATCTTCGTCGGTATGTGTAAATGGGTATGAAACCCCCCTCTAAATAACATATAAGATTAGGTATAGAACCCCTCTCTGAATGATGTGTAGAACTAGGTATAGAACCCCTCTCTGAACGATGTATAGAACTGGGTATAGAACCCCTTTCTGAACGATGTATAGAATCGTCTCCCTTTCGTGTGTTAAAAACCGAGTCCCCCTTTTAGGGTTGCCTATACTCTGTATTTATAGTCTTCACAAGGGTGTAGAAAACCTTAGTTTCCTTTTGCTTGAAGTGTTTTAGAATGGTTAGGATTGTAATTAGAGATTTCTGAAAAGTTTATACTTCCTCCAGAAATATGAAAAGATTTGAACTTGATAGTGATTGCCTTCCTTATCGGATAACCATACATGATTTGGGAGATCTATTAAATAGGGTATCATTAGTTTTCTTTTGTTGGACTTTTATTGAACTTGTGGAGATTTTATTGAAAATATTTTATTGGTCGGGTTAGTCTTATGCATGTATTTGATTTAAAATGGTCAGATCGGTCTTATGCATGCTTTTAAGACAAAGATGGATTAAGTTAGTCTTTTAGATTTCCTTAAGTTATTTTGAAAATGATTAGTTTTTGTTTATGAATGCTTGTGTTATCCCGATTTATGGATAGAATTTACTCATATTCTGGAGTGACGCGATGGTTATCGTGTACTCGATTCGAAGATGACAAAGCCACTAAGATACCATTCTTGGCTTTCCCTCTATGGCGCATCGTTATGATCATGCATATTCTCTGTCCCTTGTTTTCTTAGATATACACCCCTGCAATAGTGGCCCCCACTACCGTGATGGTAACATTACAGACGTTTCCATTTTTAAGGGTTTTCAAATGATCTTACGAAAGCCCTATTTCACTTCTTACATGTATTTGAGCCGAAAACTTGAGGGTTGAGAGCATTCAAGAGCATCTAGAGAGCTAGGTGAGAGTATTTATGGGTGGTTTTGCAATCTATCTTGTATTTCTTCACCTTCATGGTGCATTATTTTCCCCTTGTTTCTCTGGTTTTTCATACTTGAGTTTTCCACGTAAAATCTTGTCTCGTTAGTGTTGTTTGTCCAGGTATTTGTTTTGATTGCTAATACTTGCTGCATTTTTGGGAATCTGCTTTGTTGTGCTTCTATTTACAACACCTAGCCCTTTTTTTTTTTCATTGATCGGTATCCAAATTTTATCTAACTAATTTACTTCAAGTATTATAAGATCTATTTAGGTGTTGGCTCTTTCAAATCATTTTTTTTCATTTTCAGAACTCGAATTCGAGATCTTTGATTAAAAAAATAGAGTGTCCGAACACTTAGCACTCTTAGAAATGATTTAATATACTTTTTAAAATTTTGATATTGTTTTGGTAAACGAATCATGGATTCATTCGGCACTACTATTTTCATTGTTTTAGTTTACCTATAATATTTTTAATTATTTTAAAAAATTTTAAAAGAATATAAAGCCCCTTAAAAAAACGCATAGCATTTCCAACAACCACATCACAAGATAAAGATACAGGATTGTTTTATTTTATTTATTTATTTATTGGGTTGGACCCAGAGTGTGCTCTCACAAAAGGAAAGACCATTAGGGCGAAGTGAACGCAGTTAATCTGAATCCCTAAACCCAAATCTGGAAATTTGGGCCTCCAGTCTGGTCCCAACATAGTACTAAGTTTTAGCCGAAGGAGCTTCGGTGCTTGTGTTGACACAAACAACTAATGGACTCCTAACATGGTGGACCCCATCAGACCAAACGATCTCTCCAAAATCGAACCTCCCTTGAGATCTTTTATGGGGCTTGGGTTTCAGAGTCACGTAGTAGGACATCTCCTCCTTCAAGAAGGAGAATATCATTACTCTGGGCCACACAACCACCTCCACTCCAACAGGACTCCCAATGCTGGCGAAATAGACCGATGTTTTACTCGGACCCACATTCCGGACCGTCCTCTTAAGAGTCACTCCCGCTGATTGTAGGTTTGAGACCGTGATCGACGGGTAATTTATGTTTGCGATCCCAATCGCATTTTGGAATTTGGACTCGGGGGAGGGACAAGTTACCATAGTCCCAGGGGTGACAATGAGCATGACCTTAATCTGTTGCTCGGTGTAGCCGACGCTGCACAGGTAGACGATGTAGTCATTGGTTTTCATGTCGTATACAAGCCCCGGGTCCATTGCTTTCAAGGGATTTATGTGTCCTGCGCCCACGTCAAAGGGATCTGCTACTTTCATGGTTCCGCTGCTTATAATGCTGTCTTGTGTTGTGTCCCTGGTGTAAGCTAGAGACGACAAAAGGTAGTATATGTTCTCTTAATTATATTATATTATCAACCGTGGGCACGTATTGCAACGACAATAAGGGAAATTTCTATAATCTTATCGCTATGAATACCTACAGGGAGTACCACTCAAAGAACGATACCACATAAAGATCTAATGTTACCATTTCACCACCCCAAAGCCCCTAATATTACACTCCCCGTAACATTCGTTGGCATTGGAGTTCGAGTAGTAACATTAATCTCCAGAGGTATTGATACCATGGCTGATTCTAACAACCCTAAGAATAATTCATCTTAGTGCCAAAGATTAGTTTTAATTTGTCTTCAGTTACCTGTAGTGATGAAAGCAGATCTAATGACCGCAGGAGACCAGTTTGGGTGGAGGGATTTGAGGAGGGCGACGGCTCCTGAGACGTGAGGGCATGACATTGAGGTTCCCGACAGCATGTTCCAATTGACGGTGCGATGATCCTCTGGTTTCAAAGCCGGCGGACTACGTGGGGGCCATGCTGCTAATATATTCACTCCAGGTGCGCTTACATCCGGCTGTTGGTGCATAGTCATACAAACAAACACAGCAGGAGATCTTTTAATCAATGATGGTGTCACTACCATTACATATTATATAAATGCATGCCATGATGAGAATGTCCAATGAAGTGAGGATTATGGGAACATATGTGACATCTTGCATTTGTATATAAGAAACAAGAAGAGGGAACCTAAAATCTATATACCACCGTCACACTTTAAAAAGTCCACCATTTTGTTACAGTTTGACTTCACCTCTATTCAAAATGAAAATGTTGAACTGAAAAGACAAGGGAAACAAGGAAGAAAATTGAAGTTGATGTTTCTAGTATGAGATCATGTATACCTTGAGAATATCTGGTGTAATTGAGCTTGGGCCTCTTGAAGAGAAGTCTGCCACCACCGGTGCCGGGGACTTTCCTATCACTGTTTTGCTTGGACCTATCCGCACTTTTGGTAACCTTCACAGTCCCCAAAATTAAAAGTAAAAGTGAAGGAAAAAGGAGAATCTTTTGTTGATGTTCATTTTGCTAAGACATTTGACACGGTATACCGACATATGCAGTATTTGAAAGAAAAATTCATGGAAATTAAGAAAGAAACCGACGGCAAGCTATATAATCAGCAAGCTACATAAATTAGTTTGAATGGTGTAAAACTCCCCCTTTTTTGTTGCTGATGTAGTTTAGTTAGAAGAATACTAGACTGGCTCGCTTTTACAAGCAAATACCCTGGCACGCAAGATTACGCAAGTTGAGTCAAATTACCAGTATGCTTCACCAAGAAGGTTATTAAGTTTAGTCCCTTCAACTATATCGATGCGTACTGTGGGAATGATGTCAACATCGGCAATTTGGTTGAACAAAGGCTCCACAAAGATCAAGCCTGATGCATTGGCAAGTACCGCTGCTTTTTCTGCCGTATCACTTGTTATCTGTCCTCTAGTGGAGAAGCATAGAATCACCTTCCCTGATGCTTTTTTAGATTTATTCCAGTTATCAGGATGGCAAATCCTACACCAATTTTGAAAACCAATTAAAGTTTGCAAAAACACACGTTATATGTCAATGGAACAGTATGTAGTTTGTGCATGTGTGACCATGCAATGTATGTGTGCTTGCTTCCCTACAGTCTACAGGCTACAGAAAGTGAGGGATTACCCATCTTGAAAAAATGCTCTTGCACCTGACAATTTTGCATTTATCCTGCTGGTGATGAAGCCTTCACCCTGCATGGATAGAAGCCAGTTTAATAGATTAATGCACAAAAAACTTGCATGCACAAAGGCCCCCCCCCGGGGGGGGGGGGGTTCTTCTGATCAGTTAAGTCAAAAGAGGTGGAATTAACCGTCAATATCCATTTTCCTCTAGTTCTTGGAGCACCTTTAACTTCCGAAAAACCACTGAGCTTATACTAGGAATTCCATAGAACGCATGCAGACAAGATCCATGAAGGAAGAAAATCAAGTACCATGATAAGGAGGTCATCATTCACCAGTATCTCTGTTGGAAATGTTCGATCAATGGAAGAAGCAGCCACAGAAGTGGCCCATGGTGCAACATTTTGGACAAGGGATGGAACTGGTCCATCGTTGCCTGCAGAAAATACCACACTGACACCCATCTGCATTGCATGAAACGAACCAATATCAGCAGTCCAGTTCACAAAAGGTGCTAATGGAGGAGTAACACCAAATGAAACTGAAATCACGTGGACTCCATCGTGCAATGCATCATCAAATCCTTTAAGAACATCTGCTTCATCACAGACCATGTGATAATTCTCGGTCCAACACACCTTGTACACTGATAACCGCGCCCTAGGAGCACCTCCACGAGCAGTTCCCAGCCCAAAACCAAGGAAACTTACATTCTTTACTATGGACCCCACTGCTGTGGAAGCCGTATGGGTTCCATGACCATAAAAGTCTCTGGCTGAAAGATACTCTGACTTGCCATTTGCATTCAGTGGCCCAAATTTTGCTTCAAACCCCCGAAGGTAATAACGTGCACCGATTAACTTGCGGTTGCATGCCTTTATGGGGTCAAAATCTTCACCCTTTACGCATTTTCCTTTCCAGGATGAAGGGATGGGCCCCAAGCAGGGCTCCTCATGGAAGCTTTCTGATTCTGGCCAAACACCTTATCATTGATCATCATAACACATAGTCAGTACTTGTTGAAGTTGAACAAAGTTAATTCCATTCTTGAAAACTCTTCAGTAATTAAGTAAAAGTCCCACTTTGTGACACCAAAAAAAAAAAAAAAAAAAAAAAATTACAGGAACCTGTTGTTTAAGTCTTTGGTTACGAGCAGAATGAGAAGGAAAAAGAAAGGAAAAAAAAGGCAGTCAGATAAAATAAGTAGATGTTTTGGGTAGGTATGTAATCTAAGCACCTGAATCAAGAACCCCAACAATTATGTCATCACCATAAGTCAATTGCAAAGGAGTCACTTCACTGTTGTCCACAGTCAAACCCATGAAGTCCCAGCTTCTTGTCGTGTGAGGGCGCATTATCCTGCTTTTAAACACCGCTATGACTCCTTTCATATCTGCAATCCCTTAGCTTATATTAATTTTCCTAACCATATCCCAAAAATGAGAACTTTTAAGACAAGTTTCAGCTCACTACTAGCTAAGGTAGCTGCTTGGGTTGAATTCATCTTTGCTGAAAAGCCGGAGAAACTGTGCTTGTAACTGTAGAGCTTCGATTGCCTTGCTTCTTCTCGACTACATGGAATAAGAACTGAAAATGAGAAGCGAGATTGACGAAAATATGGCTACAATCTCCTATCTCATATTTTATCATGAGATAAAAAATAAAGGGACTATCACCTGGAAAAGACATTAGAGAGGAGTTGAGTATGGAATTTTGTAGTGAGAATAGGATCAACTATCCTGTTGAGTCCTAAATATACGATGTAAACCTGAGTTAACCAAGAAGATCAAAGACAAGGAAAGAAGGATGAGATGAGATTGTTATTATAGTGGGGACCAAAAAAAGAAAAAAAAGAAAAATTGCATATGCACTTTTGGTAAAATAAATAAATAAATTTACATGAGATAAGGAAGTGGAGTGAATAAAGAAAAGTGGAAGTAAGAAGAGAAGGCCCCAGAAACACTGTAAGATAGTGGGCATTGTCTCCTGTGGAAAAACCACAAGGTGAGCTGCTAGGGTTAAATACTGCTGCTTTTTTATTTATTTTTTAAATGTTTTCTGAGGATTGAATCCATTGACAGAATGGTTTTGAGTCTGCGTGCAATAAAAGGCTTCTGAGCTGCAACAACATTGACATATCTCCATGAAAAACATCATGATATTTTCCTTTGGAAGCCAGCTGATATAGACACATATGGTGATACCTCACAGCAAGTATTAGTATTTTACCTAAAGTATTATACAGAAGACCACCTTAATAAAGCTACATTATGATTGTTACAGCAAATACCATAAAAGCAGACACGTGGTCCTCATCGTTCTACTGAATCAAATGTTCTTAGCCAACAGACACACACACAAAAGGCAACAAAAGAAGCACCTGAGGTCAGCCATATGGATTTCTATTTGCGTTTTCCAGTTCAAATTCTGCGTTATCAGTATTCTATGCTGGAGCATTATGCAACCATAACCATAGGTTCCTTAGTCTTTAGTATGCCACTTTATGAACTCAACAACAATATGTTAGCTAAGTGTAGCCTTTAATGGTTACATTGTTGTAGGTATAAAACCAAATTTCTTTTTATACTTCACTACACATCTAATCAGCGCAATAGATTCAAGCTATGTTACCTCTCGAAAGGAAGGCCAAGGGATTCATTATAATGCTTGCCTTTGATGATTTTCTACATCACTTTATCCCGGAATTTCAAACAAGAGTTTCCTTTCTCATCTATTATAGCCTAAGAAGTGCACCTAATAAAGTGAACCAAGCTCAGAAAGATCTGTGGACAAACCTAAAATGACTTGGCTACTATACAAGAGAATACTGAGGTGGCTCTAGAAAAGAACTCATATAGCTAATAAGTTAGAATCATTGCTAGCTGAAAATTGTTCAGCACGTTGCGTAGGTTAGATTCAATCACGTTGCGTAATCACAAGTTTATGATCAAGGCAATTAATACTTACGAAGCACGCTTTGCCTTGAAGAACTTCACATCATTAGACAATCTTCCATCTAGACACTTAAGACTTGCTTTGTGGATTGGCATCAGCTAATTCCAGCCACAGCAATCTATAATTGCACCTCATGAATCATAATTTTGGTTGGAAGGAAAGCATCTAGTTTGCTTTGATAAGCAGGGATTTCAAGTGCAAACATAAAGATTTGTCTCTCTTGGGGCCATAGGAAAAGTGTTTTGGGATTACATGGTCAAGCTTGATCTACCCTTCTAGATTTGTAACAAAAGGAAATGGACTGATATTGCACCTAAGCTTTCCAAAATTAGAGTGTTGAGTTGTACAGTTTGAATGCTGCCAGATAGACTGGTATTAAAGAGTTAAAACAAATGCATATAACTGTTATAGTTAAATGAGAAGGAGGAAGACAACTGGTTTATTGCCTCCCTCACTGGACCACATAGTTGTAATAGATTTCAAACTAGGATCCCCAACTGTGTAATTACCCTGCTTCTGCAGATATATATTTTATATGTGTGTGTGTGTGTGTTTGTGTAGGTATGCACATATATATTGCAAACAGGTATTGCAGACTGTATGAGATTGTCTGCTGAATAATTTCTCGGTGTGGGCAACAACTAAGTAATTTCCTAGGTTCCTCACACGAGATAAGGGAGATTGAACCTCCAACCTTTTGGTTTAATTACTGGCACCACTAGGCTACAGGAGTTGTTTTTCCAATCTGCTCCTGAGGAGAATATCTTAAATATATCAGAAGGGTTTGGCAAGAGTCATGAAATACTAGGCACTTTTCTTTATCTGCATACTTTCATTATGCTTATTTCATTCAATGGTCATGCAAATATTTTAGCTGTCAAGTTATGCAAAATTGACCTCAGAAGTCCCGGTTCCTGGAGAAACTGGTCTAGATAGCAGATACGACTTGTAGACTTCTTATTCAAAATAGGAAAGCTGTTGCAGTTAATTATCTGTTTTACATTTTTATTTTCCAGAAGAAATGGTGAAGTTCCAATGTAAGTTTTAATCCTGTTTTTAAGTATTTTCCTAAATGAAGGGAGACCAAAACGGGCCACTGATTTCCTATTAAAGTTCATTAACTACGTTTAAAGCATGTGGCAAAATAAGAAAAGTTACCTTTAGGACCAGCTTTATCCATCGTTAGGTAATCTTCAATAAATAAGGGTGTTGTTTTGCATGCAGCCGTGGGACCAGACCAGCTTTAAGAACCGTTGAACAAGTTTTGGTTAAACCCATTTGATTCAGGCTGTTGAGCTTATAATTGATTTATCTTTTTCGAGAGGGTGTCGTTAGTTGTTACTGTGAAAAACAGTGCTTTGCAATTGTAATCGATCTTAAACTCATTGTGCCTTTTAATTGCTGATGATTCTCATTGCTGTGGGTAATAACATTATTGCGTTTATATGCTGTTATGATTGTTAATACTTCTATATTAGGTTTGTCCTGTCATATATATATATAAGGAAACTGGCCATGGATTATTTATTTTCTCATGACAAGAGCTTGTTGCCTTGTTAGGTAGAGACAAGCTTGTTTTTCTTCTAGGTTTTCTAGTCTGGGAGCAAAGAGCATGCATTTATTCGGTCCTACCATTCATTTCACTAAAATTCTTTTTCATATAGAATATAGTCCTCCAACTGTACCTTAAATAGGTGCTTCACAAGTAAGCAACTATGGAAAATTAACAGTGTCAAACTCATTCACATAGTTGATCAGTTCCTTGCAGCAATTCCAAGTTTTGAACAAATCAATCAACTTTCAACGATCCACAACTGAGAGAGAAAGTTGATATCTTCTAGTCTTCTGTTTTAACATCAATTAATTATAGGAGAGAGATGAATGTTGGGAAACAGTTTGCCTTCAGTCTTAGAATGGTCAAAAGTTTGGCTCTTGAAGTATTGTTTATTTATTTAAGCTCAAGTTCAGGCACAAAGGATAAGGGATGGTAATAATTTTTAGCAAATACATATCTATGTCTATCATAAAGCAAACAGTTCTACTCGTTTAGAGCTTGAAGGTCCTTCTTGTCTCATAAGTCATCATCCCTCTGAAAAGGTGTTTATGAAATGAAGGAAATGCATTCTCATTAGGAGGGAAAAAAAAAGAAAATTTAACAAAATAAAAAAGTTTGTTTTTTAATCAGTTGGATGCCTTGACACGATGTCCATAACACTCTGCAGAGCTCAATTGCAGGAATAATTTGGATATTTGAGACCAATTTGAGTTTTAAATGTTGCTGTGCTTGATGGAATCCTCAGTAGTGTTGACACACACAACTAATGGACTTCTGACATAATGGAACCCATCAGACCAAATTATCTCTCCATAATCAAACCTCCCTTGAGATTTCTTCCGGGGTTTGAGTGTCACATAGTAAGTCATCTCTTCCTTGAAGTAAGAGAAAATCATAACTCGGGGCCACACCTCCACCTCCACTCCATCAGGACTCCGAGTGCTAACAAAATAAACTGCAGTTTTGCTCTGACCAACATTGCAGACTGTCCTTTTGATTGTCACTACTGTCTGTAGATTTGAGATTGTAATGGATGGGTAGTTTATGTTTGAAGTTGTTTGGTATGATTTGGGACATGTTATGTAAGTTCCAGGAGAGGCAATGATCATGGCCTTAATTTGTTGTTCGGTGTAGCCAATGTTGCATAGGTAGATGATGTAGTCCTTGGTTTTCATGTCATAAACAAGCCCTGGATCCATTGCTTTCATGGGGTTTATGTGTCCTGCTCCAACATCAAACGGATCTGCCACTTTCATTGTTCCACTGCTTATAATGCTGTCTTGAGTTGTGTCCCTGGTGTAAGCTGAGACAAAGGGGGAAAGATATAAGTTTTTCTTTAGTGATTCCAAATTATCCTCTAATCTGGGTGCTAAACTGTTCAGACCAGAAGATGCACCTGATAATAACCAAAATGTAACCAAGACTAACCTATTGTGATTCATGATTCCTCATCAGTTTTCTTGTATCAATATGTTGTGGTACCATAAATTTTATGTTACCTGTTGTCATGAGAGAAGATCTAATGGCTGCAGGAGACCAGTTGGGATGCACGGATTTAATGAGGGCAATGGCTCCTGATACGTGAGGGCATGACATTGAGGTTCCGGATAGGAAGTTCCAAGCGACAGAGCGCTGATCATCTGATGTCATAGATGGGGGGCTTTGTGGGGGCCATGCTGCTAGGATATTTACTCCAGGTGCGGTTACATCTGGCTATTGATAGAAAGAAATCTAATTATGTTGCACTTTTTAAGGGGATGCATGCCTTCTGTCTTGTATTTAAAACAACTAACTAATCCAAGAAAAAGAAGTGGATCAAAATGCAGGTTATATAAACAGAACAGCATAAATTTTATTCCTCTTCTGTATAAGTTGGAAGCAAGGAAAATATGCAGACTATCCTATCAGATGACGCTGGAACACAGCATATGCATACCTTGAGAATATCAGGTGTAGTTGTGCTTGGGCCTCTAGAAGAGAAGTATGCCACCACTGGTGCTGGGGACTTTCCTATCACTGTTTTGCTTGCTTGTATCTGCACTTTTGGCAAGCTTCACAATCCACAAAAATCCAATCAGCCTACTTGATGTAAATAAATTGATGCATGCATATCATTCTTTTTTTTTGGGGGGGGGGGGACAAGTAAGATAGCCTGTGACTGTTCCAACTGCAAGTAAACAACTTTGCAAATTCATAACAAGTTCTTGCAGATGTGGAGAGGCTTAAGCATGTGGCCTCAATCTAGTTCATTAAAATTCAACTAATGGGTTGCTGAGGAAGAGAGACATTTGAAACATCAGCTTTTATGTGAGCAAGTCTCATGTCAATTACAAGATCGATTCTGCAAGAAGGTCGTTGAGTTTAGTCCCTTCAATCATATCAACACGAACTGTAGGAATAAAATCAACGTCAGCAATCTGGTTGGATAGAGGCTCCACAAAGATCAAGCCTGATGCATTGGCAAGGAGGGCTGCTTGTTCTGCCATACCATTTGTTATTGATCCTCTGGTAGAGAAACACAGGATGACCTTCCCTACTGCCTTTTTGTTTTTCCACATACTTGGATGGCAAATCCTACACAAGCAAGGATGAAAATCAAAAACCAGACTTATACCAGTGAACCGAAATAATCCTTTGGAGTTCTGTTTTAATATATTCTTATTTTCAGGGGAGCATATGGACACACACACACTCTTGATTAGGAGAGAGGGTGGTGAGAGGTTACCCATCATCAAAATATGAGCTTGAACCTGCCAATTTGGCATTTATGCTGCTGGTGACGAAACCTTCTCCCTGTACGGACATAATTAGCTGAGCAGAAATTGCAACAAAATTTGCTTGATTAGGTAGCATTTTCTGAACATGAAATTCATTCTTTAGAAAACCGCCCTTTTCACTAAATGAGCCTGCCAAAACAAGATCACAGCTTTGCCCCCATCTCCACCCCCCACATTTAACTTAATATCTCTTATCCTTATTTTTGTTCTCTAGAATTGGATCAGAATCCCAAATTCCAGTTTGTGCCCACCTTGCCTTTTTTTTTTTCCCCCAGTTTATTTTACTTTCAAACGAGCATTGATCTTCCATAGGGGAAGCCATGTTTTCCCTTCTTGTATTCACAAGGTATCAGATTAGTCATACATGGGACGTCAGTGTATCACATGCCGAGTAAGAAGACACATTAGCCGGCAATACCCCACTTGAAACCCCCCCCCCCCGGGAAAAAAAAAGACCAACATTAAAAAGGTAAATTTTGTTTCATATTTCAAGTCTGAGTGAGAAATTAAGGCTACATATAGCCTGCTTTTAGAGGGTTAGAAAAATCTAAATCAGCAATTTCTATGGTATGAAGGAATAAAAATAGTACCATGATAAGGAGGCTGCCATTCACCAGTATCTCAGTTGGAAAGGCTCGATCAACAGAGGAAGCAGCGACAGAAATGGCCCATGGTGCAACATTCTGGACAAGGGATGGATCAGGCCCATCATTACCTGCCGAAAACACCACACTGACACCCAGCTGCATTGCATGAAACGAACCAATATCAGCTGTCCAGTTCAAAAATGGTGCCAAAGGAGGGGTTACACCAAATGAAACCGAGATCACGTGGACTCCGTCATGCAATGCATCATCAAAACCTTTAAGCACGTCTGCTTCAGCACACATCCCTTCATTATTCTCATTCCAACACACCTTGTATACTGCTAGACGAGCCCTTGGAGCCCCTCCACGAGCTGTCCCCTGCCCAAGACCAAAGAAGCTTACATTCCTCACTATGGACCCCACTGCTGTAGAAGCCGTATGAGTTCCATGACCAATAAAGTCCCTAGGTGATTGATATTCTGTTTTTCCGTCTGCATTCACTGGCCCAAACTCTTCTTCAAATCCACTTAGATAGTAACGAGCACCAATTAACTTGCGGTTGCATGCTTTTTTGGGGTCAAACTCTTCCCCTTGCACACATTTTCCTTTCCAGGATGAAGGTATGGGCCCCAAGCAGGGCTCCTCCTTAAAGCTTTCTGATTCTGGCCAAATACCTTGTCAATTTGATCATGATAAACACATGAAAATTTAGCACTTCAAATTGGATTGCCTTTTGAAAAGCTCTTAAATAATGTAGAAAAGGGTCCCAATTTGAGCATTTGATAAGAAGCAGAGGAAACATAGTATGAAAAGTGGAAAGCAAAATTATTTTTAAAAAAAAAAAAAAAAAAAAAAAGATAGACCCAGAAACCTGTATCAAGGACCCCAACAATTACGTCATCACCATAAGTTAATTGCAAAGGAGTTACTTCACTGTTGTCCACGGTTAAACCCACGAAGTCCCAGCTTCTTGTCGTGTGAAGGCGCATTATCCTGCTTCTTACCACTGCTATCACTCCTCTCGTATCTGCTATCCCTTTGACTATATTAATTTTTCCTGTTTCATGCGCTTAAAACAAAACATATTGCAAAAGTATGCATACTAAAAAAACCAGAGGGGAGGAGGGGAATCGGGATTTTGAGGAGTTTCGGGTCATTACTCGCCAAGGTGGTTGCTTGGGTTGAATTGAGCTTTGCTGAAAAACCAGAGAAGCTGTGCTTGTAACTATAGAGCATTGATTGTTTTGCATCTTCTTGACTACATGAAAGAATAATGTGAAAGGGCAATATTGGATGAGCAAAGGTGAGGTGATTACCATCTCATATCGTGAATGCAATCAAACATGTAGAAGATCACCTGGCAAAAACATTAGAGAGGAGTTGAATGTGGAATTTCGTTGTGAGAATAGGATTATTTATTCTGTTGAGTCCCAAGTATACAATATAAACCTGTGTTAACCAAGAAAATAAAAGGCAAGGATGAGATGATATCATTAATAAAAATGGGGACAAAACCCAAAAAAAAAACGAAATCTTTTGGCAATAAAGTTACATGAGGTGTTGAAACTGAGTGGGCAAAAAATTGTGAAACTAGGAAGAAGAGGCCCCAATAACAATGTGAGGAAGTGGCCATTGTCTCCCATGGAAAAATCACATTGTGTGCTGGGGTTAAATAGTGCCCAATTTATGATTTCTGCAGAGTTCGAGACTGCGTGCAATAGAAGGCTTTCAAAGCTGCAATTACAGTGACATGTCTATATGAAAAACATGATGATATTTTCCCTTCAAAGCTAGCTGATGAAGATGGAGGTAAGTGCTTTTCTCTTATCATCTCTTAGGTAGTAGCATTAGTGTTGTACCTAGCTTATAGCTACAACAATTGCATACGAAGGCCACCTTGAGAAAGCTCCATCATATATGTTTATACCCGTAAAGATATAGTCACGTGGCCTTCATCATTATACTGAAACAAAACCTTTTAGCCCTTGTTTTCTGTAGGGACAAAGAAAAGGTAGTTGAGTGACAAAAGTGCATATTTAGCAGTTTCTTCAGATTTTGAGCTAAAATAGATTTCAGTGTCAAACATCTGAAGTTTCTTCAGGTTTCCCAGGATCCATATAATTGAATCACATAAAAACTACAGTTTTCTGAACCAGATTCTAAGGACTGATGGGAGGCTGAAGAGAAAAGAAAAAGTGATGCACATATCAATGCTCGATTCTTAAGGATTATGCAGCCATGGCTACTGGTTCCTTAAATCTTTAAAATGTCACTTTAAAAACTTACCCACCATCTATAAGCTTGATGAAGCCTAAGTTGTTGTAGGTACACACAGAAAATTACCGTTTAATATTTCACAACTAGACATAAACATATCTAGCTAGCAATGGATTCCTAGTGCTGGTCTAAGCTAAAAATATCACCTCACACTACTTAGGTATTCCCTTCCCCAGACCCCATAACATGAGAATTTCGGCACTAGACACGCTTTGTCCTGGAATTTCAAGCTACAGTTTCATTTTCCATCTAAAGCGCCCATAGTGAACCTAATAAAGAAGATTAAGCTCATGAAGATCAACGGAGGATAAACCTACCACAACATGGCCATTATACAAGTAGCTAGACACTAATATGACTCTAAAAAAGTAAAAGAAAAAAAAATTATCCTATAGGTATTTAGTTGAATCATTGTTCAACATGTTGCGTTGGTTGGATTCAACGACATTGCAGTAATGACAGGTTTATGGTCATAGAACTAAGGCTTACAAAGCACGCTTTACCTTGCAAGAAAAACTTTACATCATTAGGGAATCTTCCATTCAAACGCTTAGGACATGCTTTGTCGATAGGTGTCCAAATTTCAGCCACAGCAAGCTATAGGTGCACCTCATGAATCATAATTTTTTTTATAAGTAAAGCATATGGTTTTCTTTGATAAGCAGAGATTTCAAGTGCAGCATAAAAATTTTGATCCTCAAGAGGCCATTGGAAAAGTGCTTTTGACATCCATGCCTTGAGTTGTAATAAAAGGAGATTGATCACCACCGACATGGTACCTAAGCTTTAGTCTTGAATCGTGCATGCCAGATAGAGTGGTATTGAGAAGATGCATTATTGTAATACTTAACTGATAAGGCAGCAGATTCTCTTTACTGTCATATTTTGCTCCTTTATGGAGTACCGGATCATTTTATTAGGCTTAAAAAGAACTATGTCCCCGCCTCTTGCAGACTATATTGTTCACATATATTGCAGGCCCTATGAACCACAGGAACTTCTTCAATGTAGGATCATACGCTTCTAAGGTGAAGACTTTATTGTGTAAGGTCTATAAAGGGACGTGGTATTGTATTAAATCAGAATACTTTTATTTTGTTATTATTTAACAGCCCCAGCTGTCGAAATTACTCAGCAATAACCTTAGGAGTCAATTCTTCCCAGAGAAGTTGTGGTTCATATTAATTAGGACTTGTATACTGGGAAGACAACGCATTGCAGCTCATAATTCTTTTACTAGTTTTTGCATAAGAAAGAAAAGGGGTACTTGACAGTTCTGATCTGGTTTTAAGTATTTTTCTGCTTTTTCTTCTGAAGTGCAGCCGAAATCAAACAACAGACCGAGTTCCATAAAAAAGGTTTCAACTACATGTAAGGCTTTTGGTCCAGCTCTATCACATTAATGCTCAGGGTGTAAGGAAGCAGTCTTCCATGGAGGGGCTGGACCAATATTAAGATCCCATCAAACAAGTTAGGACCATTTAACTCAGGGTAAGAGGATTTATATTATGATTGGTTAATCTTCTGAAAATGGGAGTGGTTAATCATTCTTTGTTCTTACAATGGAAGAGGTGCTTTATAATTGTATTCTCAATACTCATTCTACCCTTTTAAGTACAAGTCGTTCTCATTGTGTTGGCTTAGAATAACATAATTTTGGTTATTTTCTATAATGATTGGTTATTTGCTATAATGATTGCTAGTAACATCGAACAAGTCCGAATTATAATATTAACTCTAAATGAATTATTTAAAAATTTTTCTAATTTGTGAAAATGTGGGATGATAATTAATTTAGATATATATGTGAATTTTTGCCCTTTTAACTGTCCGAGAGCTCCCTTAGTCACTTGGTCAATAGATGTTCAATTTTTAAGTCATCGGTTATTAGAGTGTAGGGTGCTAGGTAGAATTTGATTTCCCCATGAGAAATTTAACTTGATCGATAGAGCTTTAACTTGGTGGAATGTTTCTCAAAGTTTGGGTTCCTAGTCAGTGATGACCATCTAAACTTATTTTTATATCTCTTTCGGTACATTGGGAAGCTTGTAAACATTTCTCGGTGATTGTTACCTTTGGGTATATTTTTTCACTTGTCTCTCAATATATTGTGAAATTTATAGTCAGTCGATATATCCATTTTGAAACCTTGATGGTATCCATTTTGAGATTACTCATCGGTACAATTTTTCCATTCACCTTTCGATTGTCGGTTGTCTTGGTGTTGCTACTTATCGGTGCCTTACTCCATTCCTCCGTGTAGGTACACATACATCTACCTGATCGGTTTGAGATTTTCTAATTTTTCTCGGTGCTATTCAAGAACCTCACAGTATACTTGTACTTTGGAAATTGCCTTCTTCCCATTTGCTTCTCGGCACCCTTTTAATTTGCATCTCGGTATTTGCATTCACCCTTTCAATTTGCTTCTTCTATCAAGGTCTCAAAAAACTTTTCACCACCAAGCCATTTAAGCTCCTTAATTATATGATACTTCATTTATATTATATTCAAAATTTTTAATATTTCTAAATTTATTCTCCAAAAAATTGCATTTTCATTATTAACTTTTCTTACTCATTGGCGGACATATTATCCTTAACAGAGCATAACTTTCAGTACTTAACTCATAATGTTAACCTTCTCAAAGACTCAAAATGACATATTTGGGTTTGTTGTGCAAATTATGAAAATAAGAGCACTATCAAGAAAATATTAAAAACAAGTTTGAGGATAAAAGGATAAATGAGATTCCAAAACCCACGAAACCTAAATTTCACCTCTTTCTCTCTAAACTATTCTTCTATTTTCTCTCAAACCCAATTCAATCCACTATCAAAACTCAAGATAAAAAATTCTAAACTATAAATCCAACTTCTAAAAGTTAGATTTTAGCTTTTATTTTGGAAGAAGGTTTGAGGATCTAGATCTAGAGTTATCACACAATGGGAAAATAAAGGGTTTGGTATAACCCAAACTGGAAAGACCTCTGGGAGACAAAATTTAGGTAATATAATTTTCTTATCCCAGGTTTAATTTTGATTAACTACTTGTCCACTTGAATTTGGAGGATTTTAAGTCACCGTAAGTGAGAGAAAAATTAGGTATTGAATGTTAGGGTTTTGGTTTTATTTAGATAGATTAATATTGATGATGGTGGTTATTTGATAATATCCCTTAGGGGTTGGCTGAAATTGAACGAAGCAGGACATTCACTGCAAGAAATTTTGTGTAATATTGAAAATTCAATATTTGAATTTTCAATTTGTTCTCTCATGTAATTCCAAAAAGATTTGGACTTGTATTGGTTTTGATGTATTGAAAGGGGCTTTATGAATCTTCCTTGGAATTTGAGGGTCTGAAGGGATAGAAATTTTGATTTTTCTGAAATTTAGGCTTGTCAGGTTGACTCATTTTCTTGTTAGGTCAACCTATTTTTGTGTTGTGTCCAAGTTGACTTATGGGTTTATGCTGATGGTTCAAGTTAACTTGTAAAACTAACAAGTCGACTCGATTAGTCCACAGACTAGCATTCTGAGCCTTGATTTTGACAAGTCAACTTGTGCAATTAGTAAGACGACTTGGTTGGTTTGCAGAGTAAGCTTTTGAGACTTGATTTCAGCAGGTCGAATTGTTCTAAGTCTGAGTCGACTTGATACTTGTGTCATTGTGAGGTTAGGTAGACTTGCCCTATAGCCAGGTTGACTTGTCTAATTTCAGTATTGGGTTTTTTTATTCCTATTTTTCTCAGATCGACTTGTGTAGTGCTCAAATTGACTTGAGACTTAGACTTTTGAACTATAGGTCGACTTTTTCATAATGCGGGTCAACTTGCCATTGATGAATTCTGAACTATAGGTTGACTAGTTACAAAGTAAGTCAACTTGCCCAGTCGAACTTCAATTTCTTTGGGATATAAAATGACAAAAGAGGACAACCAACCTAATAAAAACTCTTGAGTTATGAAGAGCAAGATCGTAAATGATCATCCACTATAAAAAGGCATGAATCAAGCCCTAATTTCATTTCTCACTCTCTCTGTAACACCGACACTACGGTGTCCGTATTGTACCCTTGTATTTGAAATTTATACAAATATTTCCTCCGTTTATATATTGAGAGAGAATTTTAATTATATTGATTTTCGATTTTAAGGTATGTAATTTGAAATTTTTGGGATATTTAAAATATCCGTATTTCCGATTTGTAAAGTAAAGTGAGTAAAAAAAAAAAAAAATATATATATATATATATAGATGATTTTTTTTTATTTGTTCATTTAATTACTTATACATTCCTCATTTAAATTTTTTAACCTTATTTACAAAAAAAAAAGAGAAATATAATAATAATAATAATAATAATAATTATAAAAAAAAAAAAAAAGGAAAAAGAAAAAGAAAAACGAAATTAGGGCTTAAGCCCTAATTTCTCCCACTTTCCCCTTCACTCTCTCTCTCTCTTCTCTACCTCGCCGCCTCTCCTCTCTCCCGCGACCTCCCTCTCCCGCGGCTGCCTTCCTCCGCCGCCGCCGTCCATCACCGCCACCGTAGACGGCCACCGACCCACCTTCTCTCTCTATCTCTCTGTATTCTCTCTCTCGGCTGTCTCTCTCTCACTCTCTACCACTGTCTGTCTCTCTCTTCCGCTCGCGGTTCTCCACCGCCACCGCGCCGCCCGCTTGGCGCAACCACCACAACTCACGGCCACCGCGAGCCACCGCGGTCGCCACCCGCCTAGCCCTCAGTCTCCCTCTCTCGCTCTGCTCCCTCTCCAGCCCGCGGCGTGCGGGCGCCTGCCCGCGACCGCACTTCGGCTGCGGCCGCTCCCGGCCCTGGCGCGCTCTCGCGCGGCTCCGTGTTGCTT
This sequence comes from Dillenia turbinata, assembly GCA_037126225.1. Classification (NCBI taxonomy): domain Eukaryota; kingdom Viridiplantae; phylum Streptophyta; class Magnoliopsida; order Dilleniales; family Dilleniaceae; genus Dillenia; species Dillenia turbinata. The sequence goes on from JBAMMX010000007.1 coordinate 17,553,920, forward strand.
CTCTGCTCGTGTGCCTTGTCCACTGCAAAGGTACGATCAAACCCTAACCCAAATTCTAGGGTTTCGATTTCCTTGGTGATTTATACTAAATTGCTAACTTTTATTTCGGATTGGAACCATTGTAGGTTTCGGACGGAATCGAATGTCGCACGGATGTTAGGGTTTTGGACCGCAGTGAAACCCTAGGTTGATTTTTTTTTTCGGAGACCCGAGGAGTCGAATTGGTTTGATTTTGGATATAGGGAGTGACCACCCTCCCTAGAAATGTGAGTGGGACCCTAATCTCTTGCATGAAATAGTGAAAATCCGATTTTACCGTGTTTTAAATCAAAACATGCTTTGATATGCATTGATTCGACGTGTGATATTAAATCTCAAAATCTGTTTTGTGACTATTGGAGTGTCGTACTTATGTTTTCTGCGATTATGCATCCATGTTTGAAATGAAATGAAATTGTGCCATGATTTGAGAAATGGAATGTTTTCTATACTACCATTGCATCGGTTGTTGATTTGAAATGACTTTGATGAAATGTATTTGGCACACGTATTTGAAATGTTTTGATGAACTGTGAGGGCACCGGGATGCCCACTTGTGATGAGATACTATGATGATGGCATTGATGATTCCGTAGCTACGAAGGGACTTTGTAGAGGCACGAGTTGCCCGGATACGCTTCTGCAGGAGGTATCCGCAAATGTCCAGTTTATATAGTCATAGGCACGAACGGTTGAACCCACATCGGGGGAGGACGTGTGTGACGCCACCGTCTAGCACCGGGCGGTGACCTAGTGACCAGCCAGTTTATATAGTCATAGGCACGAACGGTTGAACCCACATCGGGGGAGGACGTGTGTGACGCCACCGTCTAGCACCGGGCGGTGACCTAGTGACCAGCCAGTTTGTATATTTCGTAGGCACGAACGGTTGAACCCACATTTGGGGGAGGACGTGTGTGACGCCACAGTCTAGCACCGGGCGGTGACCTATTGACGAGTCTGGGTAAGCAAGGGCTAATCCCACGGCCAACGTCGGGGTAGAGAGCTACTTTTGAAACACTTGCATAATAAAACCCCCGATGCGCCTGTCCTCGGTCATGGTTGACCTTTGCCAGGATCCTTTCGGCCAGCTCTATGATATACTTGATTTTTAAATGGATGCATATATGTATGATATCGTGTGATTGGATAAATGAGATCAGTTTATTGAACATATCATGATTTATTCCGAAACTTGAGTTATTGTTTATGAATGATATTATTTGACACTCCAATATTCACCTACACTATTAGTACTTGAGATTAATCCCCTCACTCACTGAGTATCCTCCCATAGATACTCACCCCTCTCTCCTCAGACAGGATCATTGCGATAGGGCGACGTATTTTTGCTCGAGGGCTTGATAGATTGCTGGTGGATTTGGTTATTTTGGACGGTGAGGTTTTAAGTTTAAGTCTAAACTTGAATTACGTATTTTATTTCGACCCTGCGAGGTCTTGTTGAGGTCCGTAGTTGGCCATGTACTTATTTTGGGATGACTGTATAAATTATGTATATTTATTTGTGAAACTCATTTCATTTGCATTGAGGCGATTGTACGTATTTGAATGTATTTGGGAAGTTTGTTATACATTTGTATAAATTAGGTCCGCTCAGTGTGGCGGCTGCTCATGCTCTAGTTGGGCATGACAGTAGAGGTCTGTGTTTAGGTCTGCTAGGGATCTTATAGCCTTGCGTTGTTCTGAATGTTGGCTGTGGGAATTGATTGATTTTGGAGAGGCCGGGACGACCATTTGTTTATTTTACAGCATGATTTGAATTTCACAGGGTTAAACAGGTTATTTGTACATGGGAGACCTCCAATTTATGGGGAGGTTCTGTCCAATTTTCTGTAAAAATCCAGCCAACATTCAGGGCAACGGGCGGCTGTTCACGACTCCGGTTCGGGGCGTGACACTCTCCCTCACACGATCTCACTCTCTCTCTCTCCTCACTCTCTCTCTCTTTCGTTTTGAAAATCGATTGAAGCTCTCTGCAAACCCATAGATTTGAGCTTTAAAATGCTCAATCAAACACCAAGAAGATCAAACCTGGAGGGAGAACAAGATTTTCTTATGAAAGAAAACCTAGGGTTTCATGGGATTTCAACTTGAAGACGTAATTGGCAACACAAATAAAGGTAATACTTCTCTCTCATTTTAAATTTGAGTTTACCTTACTTGTTTTTAAGATCTATGTTAAGATTTGAAATGTGAAATTTGGGATTTTAAATTTAAGGTTTATAAATGTGAGATTTGGGAAAATTGTGAATAAAAATGGAATATAGATGCAAATAGTGGATGATTGACGGAATTAGAACATAGATTTTTGGATTTTTGGAATTATGGTTTAAGACGATTGGAACCCAGGGAATGATTTTAACTTGTTTGAACTTCAATGTAGATTAGAATTGGGAGGGTTTACCCTTCTAAGAGATGACTGGATGCATGCTTATGATTTTGAATAAGAAAATATTTTGCTTGATTTTATAAATACTTTTAAAAATTGGTTTTCAAATTGTTTTATGATTGTAGAGTATCCCAAAAGGAAGTTTAGAATGGAATATGCATTCATGTGTTGAATTGAAAATAATGTGTCATGGTTATTGATTTATTTGAATATGATTGGATTGAATTCATGTATTGAGAATTTTTTGAATAAAGTAGGCACATTCTAATACGTGCTGTGATATTGTAAAATAATGTTGTATGCATGATTAATGGTTATAATCATTCACTTCCACGAATAATCATTCTCTTCCACGATGTGGCCCAACAAGAAACATTGTTGAGGGCTTATACGACTAATGAGGTAGTTACACTCGAGAGGTGCCTCCAAAATCATCCACTCGGGCTAGCTTGGTAGCAACCCAGTGGAGGACCGATTCCAATGCCAAGGTTTGGGATATTATGAGTTGTAAAAGTTTGAAAACTCTTGGCGATTCTACCCTTGGTCGTGGTAGACCATTATCAAGAACTGTGATTTTGACAACCCCATAATTTTGGAAAACATATAAATACGATTGGATGCATATGACTTGTTTATTGTGATATGTCAAATTTTATTTGAATACTTGATGATTTTTTATGAATCTTAAATTTTATGAACACGACAATATGATTTTTGAGATAATTGTTTTGACACGTCCACAATCATCTCTCATTTACTTTCATAACATGTTATGCACTCACTGAGTATAGTTTATACTCATTCCTCCTAATCCATTTATCCATATAGGAAGCTTAGTTGAGATTTGAGGTCGTCTAGGGCCAAACTTAGGGAGACTACTTTCACATACTTCCTTTTAGTATAGAATCTATTCTGGTTTTTGAGGTATCGGTAGATGGACTCAAGAAGGGTATTTTTGTATAAACTTACTTGGAAATCTACTTAATCTTGTAATTTGATTTTGGTTAAAATTGTATATCCTACATTGAGGACCTTCACTTTTCTTTTTGTGAAATTTGCTTGGGAATTGTTTTCAATGGTTTTGACATGTATCCCTTAAGTAAGGACTTTGTTCTATGGATTGGATGAGATTTGAGTGGTCAAGCTGCCCTATGATTTTCTCTGAAAATTTTGAATGTCTTGTTGTATCTTGGATCACTGGATGAGGCTCATATGTATTTTAGGGTAGTGCGACGATTGTCACGTGCCATGATCTACAGATCAAGGCATGACAATTTTATTGGCATCAGATTTTAGACTTGTTGTAATACTGAAAATTCGGTGTTTAAAATTTTTAATTTTTATTCTTTTGTATAATTCCAAAATAATTTATAAATGGATATATAAATTGTTGTGTTTTATATAATTAACAAGGAATGGAATGGTTTGGTGGTGTAAATCTTTTTTAGGTCTTGGGTTCAAACCACTATGTGTACATACATGAGGTGATTTTTAGTATTTATGCTTTATGTGTGTGGAACAAGAGAGTGATAAGTAGCCTTGAAAATGGACAAGTAGACTTGGGTTGACTTGTGGATATGAAATTGGAAGGGTGGGACGTCTCACGAATGGATTTGGGTCGCCTCAAGCATAAGAAAGGGAAGGACAGGTCTTCTTGGGAGGGTATGAGGTGACTTGTGTATGAGTTAGTGAGAGTGAGACACCTTGGGGAGTTGAGGAAGGCGACTCCATGGGCTGTACAGACCAAATTCTGAGGGCTAGGAGTCATGAGTTGCCTTATGCTAAGGAAGAGGTCGTATTGTGAGGTTATTTCAAAGGCACAAGTCGCCTTGCGTGAGCAATGAGGCATGCTGAGTGGTTTTTAAAATAAGGTTCTGAGCCTTGAAGGCATTGAGGTGCCTTCCATAAGTGATAAGGCGACTTGTGTGTCCTGTAATGTAAGGGTTCTAAGACCATACAATGGTAAGGCGCCTTGTCCCTTGCTTTGAGTTAACTCAGGGCTTAGGAACCATGAAGACTTGAGTTGCCTTGCCCAACCATGAGTCGCCTTGCCCAATTGAATTTTGAATATGCAAGTCGCATTGCTCAAAGGGTAGGTCGCCTTATTTAGTCGACTTTTCATCAATTGAGATGCAAAATGACCAAAATGCCCTCCAAATTCAATTACAATCTAAACCTTATGAGGAGCAAGATGGTAATTTTACCATCTATTATAACAAGGCTTAAACAATGTATTCAATTCTCATTTTTCCTCCTTGTATTTCATGAACACTCTCTTCTCTCTCTATGTTCTCACTCTCTCTCTTCCTCACTCTTGATTTCTCTCTCTAGAAATCAAATACCCCTTTATTAAATCACTCTATCAAGTGTCCAAAACTTCAATCAAACTCAAGAAAAGGAGGATTGAAGAAAAAGGTTTTGGATTTACTCTACGTGAAGGAAAAATTAAGGTTTTTGAAACCCAATCACCAAACTCGATCCAACTCCAAATTAAGATAATTTCTTGTTTTTAATCTTGGGTTTAGTTTTCTCATTAGTGGATTGATATTTATTATGGAAATTTGGGAAATTTCATTTGAAGATCAAAACCCTAGAAATTGTGAATAATAAAATTTGGAGAAAAATGGAATGAAAATTTGTTTATAGATGCAAATGATGTGCTAATGGTGGAAATAAAATATATTTTCATGAATTTGAGATATCTAGGGTTTGTGGTACATTAGAAAAAATTCATAAATCCTAGAATTGGAAGTGAATTAATACTAAAATTTTGGTTATTGATTTAGAATAATTGAATTGGAACCCAAGGGGGGATCTCATTGGACTTGATTATAAAATTGGGAGTGAACATCGTCCTAAGTGGTGAGTGGATGACTATGTTGCGTATGAATGAGAAAATAATTTCAAAATTGAATTATGAAATGAATTCTTGAAATGAGTTTTGAAATGAATTTAAATGTTTTATGATTGTGGTTTGTCCAAATTGAATTATTGCTAAGTTTATGACTCTTTTATTGATTTGATGAATTATTTGCACTGTATTACAATGAGACATTGATTTATGGATTGTGCACTTCTCTTGTTTGCATATGAGCTCAAATCTTGATTGATAAACTGAATTTTTATAACACGATGCATGAATAATAAAAATAACTATAGTCTAAATTTGCCACGAACCGAGGCCATTGGGGCGGCGTAGTTAAGGCTGGTTAAAATTTTGCTTGGCAGTAGGCAAGTTAGAGATCCTCCTCAAACCATTCCTATGATAATGTTGTAACACCCCATGAAACTCTGGGCCAAACTAAAGAGAAGGAGATTTTATAGAAAATTATAAAAAACCCCTTGGCGGAATCTTACCAACTGCCATTGGTAGGATAATAGTTATGGCAATCCTAAAAAAAGTTAAAAAGAAAATTTAATTGTTTATTGAATTGGGATTTTGAGTCATGAAAGATTTGATCTGAATTCATTTTATAAATTGGCATTTTTTATTTCCTTGGGATGTATATTTGACATACATGTTTGACACCACCACCCTCATTCCTCATTCATGTTCATCATGCCATTACTCTCTATTCACCGATTATTTTTAAATACTCACTCCCCTCTCTCTATTTTTTCGGATGAAACTTAGATTGGAAGCACAGACTTTAATTAGTGCTAGTTAGAAGAAATTTATTTTGGAAATCTTCGATAGGTATTAAATCTGTAAATATTATTTTTGGGCTCTATGTTATATGAACAATGGAAGAAAATTTTTGTACTTTACATTATATTTGGATTTGATAAATATTTGTTTTATTTCTTTAAACAAGTATTGGACAAATCCATGATTTTATGATGATGAACTTTATTAATTTGCTTTAAGAATTTCTTTAGCAAACTTATTGCTTTCATTTGGGACATTTGGATTGTATTATGAATTTTGAGATACATCTTGAGTTGTAAACTTATGCAAATGTTTGGGAACTATTTGCATGGCTGGGATAGTCTTTGAGTGATTCGGTATCTATTTTTATTTCATAAAATGAGTTGGATATCGAAATGCCTTGCGGTATCATGGGACACAGAGTGGGGTTCACACGTATTTTGGAGTAACGCGGTTATTATTACATGCTCAATGGGAGGATCGGGGCATGACACACTTGTTTTTGAAAATTTTAAGAGGTTATTAAATATTTCCAAGTATTTTCAAAAGTTCTCAATTGCTTTCAAATTATTTTAAAGTTTTGATATTAAAAGTGTTTCCAAAGGATTTTAAAATGCCTCTTATGGGTTCTAGAAAGTTATGAATATTTTTAAAGGGGTTAAGTGCCTAGTTCAATTTCTATTCTATTTGTTAAGTTTAGATTCTCTTTTGTAAGATTATGACTCCTTGAAGAAGAATACTCAAATAAGTATTCCTATGTTTCATTTGACTTTTTCTAATTTTTATCTGGATTCATTTTTGGACCATAAGTATACTTTATAAGATCTGGCATTACAAGTCGAGAGCCGGATCTGGGTCAGATTTGGGAGGGCCCAGGCGGCCTAGGCAGCCATGAGGGTCGCGACCCTCGTGGCCAGCCGCTGCCCTGAGGGCCGTGCCCTTGGCACCCAGGCGTGGCCGTGAGGGCTGCGGCCCTGGCACCCAAGTGCGGCCGCAAGGGCAGTGCCTAGGCGCTACCGTATGGACAGCACCCCTGATGCCTAGGCATTGCCGCGAGGGCAGTGCCCCTGGGACCCACGCGCGGCCGCGAGGGTAGTGCCCCTGGCGCCCATGCGCGGCCACAAGGGCCGCGCCCTACCTCTGGGCACTACCGCCGCAAGAGGGGGTGCCCTCCCTCCTTGTGGTTTTTTTTAATGTTTTTTTTTTACAAATTTCCTAATAATTACATAATTAAACTAATTAATGTTTTGTATTTTTTTTCTCAAATTTATTAACCCTATGTCTTTGTGGATTTGCAGGTTTGATCTTCCCAAATTCATGGTTTGGAGTGATCTTTATTTATTTGACTTGTGCGTGATCTTGAGGTTGAGAAGGATAGCATACTGAAGGCAGGTGGTTTTATTCATGCCGTAAGAGTCAATGGAAGTCTAAATCTTGCAAGAGCAATAGGTATTCCAGTTCCCTTATTTGTTAACTCAATATACTGTATCCAATGGAAGTTTGAGTTGGCTTATTGCATCTAGTTGTGATCTGAATACGGGGAATTTGTATGGCTTACATCTTGTAACCATTTTTGGACTTAGATTTGATGGCCGGTAAGTATTCTTTTCTTAAAACATTAAATTTTATCTTCATATGTGGTAATATTAGATATCTTCATATATGTTTTTATTATAAAATTTGATTTTTTTCCCTTAATCGTTCGACAATGAAAATACATTAAAGTCTAAATGATGTGACATGAAATTGTTTTTTTTTTTTTTTTTGCTTTTAAAAAACATGGTGGTAGATGACAAATTGATAGAGGTAGCTGTGCTCATGCTTTTTGACTGATTGCTGACTCTCGTATGCCTTCTCTGACTTTTTTTTGTAAACATCATAATTTCTATTTTATTTGAATTTTTCCAGTCATTCATTATTGATTTTATTTATTTCAAATAAAACTCTAATATTGATTATTTTTTTTAATTGTTTAATTTCAATTCTCAATTTGTTTCATATTTAGTGGCTCAAGTTTTTTTTTTTTTTTGTATTTAGTTCGTGAATATATTATTTTCTTTTTTATAGATAATTTGAAATGAATTTTTTTACTTTTGGTGGCTTGCGAGAAGCTAATATTGCGTTAATTTAAATATGGTAAGTATTTTTATGTGCTCCATTATATTTTTTTAAAGTTGACAATTTTTATTTTCTTTGCGAAGTTAACATTTATATTTGATAGTATTGACGTGGGGGGTATAGACGAAATAGTGATGAAAGATCGGAGTCTTTAGGGTCGCAGTTCGCTTCAGCTGGACCCTCTCATACTCCTTTACCTACTACAGTTGCACCGTCGTCATCCCATTCGGTTGCACCTTTGGTGTAATATTCGCATGTTGATGGAGAAGACACGCGAGAGGTGATTTCCCCTAGTGGAGATTCGTAAGTATTAAATTTGGTTTTTATCACTATTAATTCTTTTATTTATGTAGCATATGATTTTTTTAATTATCTTATTTACTTATCATTCTTTGTTCGTAATATTATAACAGATTCACAAATCCTGTATATGTTGTTCAAAAGCTTAATCAAATTGTGAACAACCATTGGGGAGGGAAGTGGCTATCTTTCACACGCACACCAAATGAAACAAAGGAGTTATGGTGGAGAGAGTTCAAGATAAATTACGTCTTTCAGTTCAAATATAAACTAAATTTATAATTTTAATATAACTAATTGTTTTATTTTTTATTGTAGTGAAAGTTCACTTGGGACGAGGCGGAGGAGTTTGAAATAAAAAAAAAAATTTAACAAGAAATATGGTCATCACATTCGACGGGTATTAAGTCATGCCAAGACTAGTAAAAGGAACCCAAATTGCATAACCGATGAAAATTGGCGCATGATTTTGGATTTTTGGGAATCTGATGGGAGCCGACAGAGAAGTGAGCAAATAAGAAGAATCGAGCTTTCAATTCTGGGGAAATGTTTGCAATTTATACGGGAGGCTCAATCAATATTAATGAGCATAGAAATAGATTGGTAATATTATTAAAACACAAATTTTTTTAAATGTCATTTTTTTTATTTTATAACTATTTCATTATGTTTAACAATATTTTTTTTAGGTCAAGGAAATATGATCACAGTCATCATTTATAGAGACTTTCACACGAACCTTCTAAGAAAAAGACAAGAGCTGGAGTGAGGGGAGAGCTACAGCTGTTGTGGTATTTAATTTGAAAACTTTTCTATATTTTATAAACACTTTCATTATTGATTTGAATTTATTTTGTTGAATCTGTCATTATATTATATGATTATATTGTTAAACTATAAATGAACACTTTGTTTTTTTTTTCGATATTATATATGTTGTTACTCAAATTTTATTTGAAATTATGTACTGACAATGCATGAGAGATATGATGAGCTACAACTGAATTCGATCTGTAATGATGATGTTGGCTCATCTGAGCTATCTGTTGATAGTATAGCTTTATGGGTCGAGGCAAGTGGTGGTGCAAAAAAGGGAGGAGGAGTACTTGGGATGGGCTCTTTGAGCCAGACTTGTAGAATCAATGACCAATCCTCTTCCACTCCAGCAGTTGTTAGGGAAGAAATGATGCAAATGAACAACTGGATGAGCCAGATGCAGAAGCTATTAGTACAAAAAGACAATCAAATTAAAAAATTATGCGCACGGCAAAGGCAAAATGAGAACGTAATCAGCGAGTTACATGCAAACCAGGATTTCATAATGCGGCATCTTCAGTTAGCTCCCGGTTTAAGTCAGACGACCTCATTTCTATTTTCTTCTGATAATCCTCCTGATGGTGATACTGGTGACGATGGTGATCATGATGGTGATGGTGGTGTTTCTTGACATTTCTATTTGTTATTTGATGGTTACATTTAAATGTGGTTTTTGCATACCATTGTCTCTGAATATTTTCATTTTGTATTGTGTTTATTGTTGACATTATTTATTGTTATTTCATAGTTAGTAAATGATTATATTGACAATGTTGATGACGTTGATCATGTGCTTTGTTGATGATATTGTTGTTGAATGGTTGGTTGATGATGGTATTGTTTGATGGTTGGTTGATACTGTTAGATAGTTGGTTGATTGATTGTTAATTTATTATGATGTTGAATGAGATACAGAAACAAGGAATATAGGATGAATGATCAAATTATAGAATTCAATTTGATTTTTGTTGTAAAATTTTTAAATTTGTTACAAAATTTATTGCTAAATTTTCGATACAAAATATCCATATTTGTTGCAAAATTCGTTGCTAAATATGCTTGCAACGAAATTTGGACCAAAATGAAAATTACAACAAACTTGGGTTCGTCGCAGATTAACGACGAACCAGTGTTCGTCACAGATTAGCGACGAACCATGGTTCGTTGCAGAATTCGTCACTAATTTGTGACGAATTTTAATTTTTTGTCGCAATTTTTAGTGACAACCTGATAGCGACAAAAAATTGCTTGTCACTAAATTTGTCGCAAATTGTTTTTGCAACGAATTTTTCTTAAAAATTCATCGCAAAATTCGTTGCAAAATGGTGTCTTTGTTGTAGTGTTAGTATTGATTATTACCATATTTATTCTTGACTATATGTGCTAAAGAGCATACGATTAATAGAAACTTTTATAACAAAATTTGTGTGGAACATGTGTTGTTTTTATTATTTCTCTTTTTGTAGATAATATTATAAACTATTATACTAAGCAGAAAGCTTGTTTCCCAAATCTTGTGCAGGAGGCTCTCGTTCAAACCACTTCTAACTATTTCCTTTCTATTTAGAACCCAAACTGCATTAAGTCAGGTCTCACTTCTTTCATGGTTGAGAACGTATGACTATCTCATAGAGGTTTTAGAAAGGTGGTGGATGATTGTTGGAGAGAAACCAAACATGGAGGATTTCAAGTTCATGATAAAGTTAAAGAGTCTCTGAATGGTTAGAATAAGGAAACATTTGGAAATAATTAGAGTAAAGAAGAACACCATCCTTGATCGGATAGACGTTTCATAAGTAAGATGTTTAAAGTGTCTGTCAGTGAACCTCATTAGTCAGAAAGTGAGTCTTAGAAATGAGTATAAGAAAATTCTTATTAAAGAAGAAGTGAGTTGGAGAAGAAAAAGCAATACACATATTTTATCCAGTGAATGGTGGGGCCTTTATGCTTATTTTGGTTACGCATTCTATTTGAAGGTCACCAACACTATATGTTTCTTCTCATGCAAATATAATGTCTTCATGTTCTTAAATTTCATCTTCAAACAATGCTAAAGGGGCTAGAGATGTTTGGTACATATTTTAAAATGCAATGGGGGTATAAAAGGCACATGGAATATGGAGATCAGTGCCTTCCTATTTAGACAAAAGTGTTATAAAACTATCAATAAGCATTATCAATTTAAGCATTCGTTATTTTATTCATTGTAGGAATTCAAGGTTTCATTAACTTTTGTTTGAATTGAATTGTATAGCATGTGAATTTAGTACATTAGGTAGAGTGAATGATGAAAGACTGGTGAAGGTAAACAGAAATGATATTAGTAGGAATTATCAGAAAGTTTCTTTCAATTGCTAAGAACCTATATGAGAAATTAAGGAGAATCGAGTGGATATGTGTATTGAGACTATAATGTTACGGCAAAATTTTGGTATAAAAAGAAATTTGTTGGTGAAAATCAGATATTGTAATTGTCTATAGTATAGGAGTTACAAATTAGAAACAGAAAATGTGCAAAAGTGTCCATGAGTTGAGACAACTTATTTTTCACAAGAAAAGAAGTATGGGGTGAAAATCTTTCAAGAATAATAAGGGACAAGCAACCAACTACAGTTGAAGATCGAATTTAGAATTCTTCATTTTATTATGGAGTTTTAGTGTCAATGTTAGATGTTGATCTGGTGCTAGTGGGTGGACTATTATTTTTGAAGTGATGCTCGTAAACTCATTCTTGGCTCCCCATTGAAAGTAAAGGGGGCTCCTCGCCACACAAAAGATACATGAGACTTTAAATTAATTTGACTTCCTAATTAAGCTAAAAGAAAAAAAAAAGGGTGTTAAATGTAAGTTCTTTGATTTGTATGGGATGCTCGATAGTTATTGGCTTCACCTTGCGAGGATAAAGTTGGTAGGTTCCAGTAAGTGTATTTGTGAAATGTTGGACGTAACCCAAATATCCAAGAGAGGAATCACTCTTTGGACAGAAACAAACAAAAATTGAGGAAAAATATCTTCCGATATTTTATAGAGCTCAACTTTTATAACGATATTTTAAGCATATGCCAGTTTCTCTAGTATTGTTGAATACTTCAACCGGTTTAACGAATTGTCCTAAAAATATAGCATCAAGGAAGAACCATTGGTTACCCTCCCTAGGTCTTTGGTCTAAAATTTGAAATTCAAAAGAGGTGAAATTGCACTCCCTTGACTCTATGGAGATGCTTATCAGAAAGCCCTTAAGATTGATAATTATGATAAATCTCCTCTTATGGGTGAGCTTCTTGTATTGTTAGGAAAATTTTAACAGTCTAAAATTGTATTATGCAATAATGTTAGTGATAACACGTAACCTTCTTCTTCCATTCTCAAAAGAGGCTCCCCATCCACTATAGTGACTCGTATTAATGCAACTCACCCTCAAGAATCAGTTTCTTATTCTCAATACACATCCATTTAGTGTCTTCATTGCCATCAGAGAGGACATAATTTTCCTTCCAAAATTTTCATAACGGAACTCTAGTCCTTGACTCTGTGATAGATAAGGACCATAGATATTGTGAGGGCGAAATTGTTAATTTTTATGGAATATCTTTCTAAGGAAGGGGAAGAAGGAGAAGTCTTTGTTGAGGTATGGGTTAAATGTAACACCCTTGGCATTTGGGTAGACGCATGAGGCTACAGGCATACTTATACACAAGGCCATGGTGCAGTTTGGCAGTTGGGCAATAGTAAGACAAAATGTTAGGACAAGAATATAGCAAATAGTAGTTTGGATTGGACTATACTTTTAGGTGGTGAATGCTAAGGCCTTAAGCACTATAGGGACATGAACCCATGTAAAATGTTAGCTAAGCAATGCTGGTTCAAGTTGATTTGAGAGCTTGCAAATGTGTGTAGCATGTGCATGTGGTTGGATATAGTTAAAGGTTGTTTCTTTGGTGGTTGATTGCAATTAAAAACATTTGTGTCTGGTGGCTTGACTCTAGTTGGAGGTAGCTTCATTGATGGAAAGTTAGCTATCTTCAAAGAGACAACAAGCAGGTGATTGCTAGTGTTGTTAGGGAGTTGTGAGTGGCAGTTGGTGGAGCCCACACTCATAGAAAGAGGTGGTTATATAGTTTGATATCTAGATAACTACATAGGGTAGTTTTACATGTAATGTTGGGACAAAAAAATTGCATGGACGATTTGTATTTTGGAATGGGGTTTTTATATTTCTCAATGAAATTGTTGTATCTTGGGTCGAGAGATAGTAAAAATTGGGGGTTATTCCTAAACATTGTGATCTTGTGTTTGGCTACATAATAGGCTCATACTAAGTAGGATTTGTAGTGTACAAACTAAGGGCTAGTTTACACATTTAGAAAACATGGTAGACCAAATAGTCGATGCGAAAAACAGCACCCTCACCAAGGGGTGTGAAATATTTGGTGATAATCGAATATCCGACCGAATCAAATTAAATTTGAATTCGATTTTTGGATTCGAAACAATTTTTGGTTAGAACCGAATTTCAAATTTGGTTTTCGGTTCGAGTTTCAAATTGAGATTTTTAATACAAATTTGAACCGAAAACAGAATTAGGGTTTTTAATTATCTTATTTTTTATTTATTTTGATTATTTATTATTTATTTTCTTTTCTTTTTATGCAAACTTTGATTGATGATTTTTTTTAAGCAAGCAATAAAATAGTAGTTAAAAAATTCATTGTTTTATTAATTCGAATTTGGTTAAATTGAATTTATATGAAAATTTAGATTTCAAAAATCAAAATCGATTTATTTGGTTTATTCTATTCAATTCGAATTCAAATCAAAAACCGAATTTTGAATTTAAACGAATTCGATTCGATTTTCGGTTTAGGATTAAAAAAGGTTAAACCGAACCAAATTAATCAAAGAATTTGAAAACCGAATTGATGAACACCCCTACCCTCACCTTTGGATGTATAATTTTCTTTTAAATTTTGAGAATGAAATTTCTTTTTAAGGAGATAAGTGTTGTAAGACCAAAAATTTGGTATTTGAATTTTCTATTTGTTCTTTCATGTAATTCTAAAAAGATTCGGACTTGTACTGGTTTTGATATATTGAAAGGGGTTTTATGAACCTTCCTTGGGATTTTATGTCTTCCTTAGAATTTGAGGGTGTGAACGGAAATGATGAAAGTGTGAAAATGCAGCAGAAATTTTGATTTTTCTAGGACTTAGGCTTGTCGGGTCGACTCATTTTCTTGTTAGGTCAACTTATGTCTATGAAGTGTGGGGGACAAGTCCACTTATGTAGTGTCCAAGTTGACTTATGGGTTTATATCGATGGCTCAGGTCGACTTGTAAAACTAACAAGTCGACTCGGTTAGCCCATAGACTAGGATTCTGAGTCTCGATTTTGATAGGTCGACTTGTGCAATTGGTAATATGACTTGGTTGGTTTGCAGAGTAAGCTTCTGAGACCGACTTGTTCTAAGTCTGAGTCAACTTGATACTTGTGTCATTATGAGGTCAAGTCAACTTTCCCTATGGCGAGGTCAACTTGTTTTATGGCTAGGTTGACTTGTCGAATTTCAGCATTGGGGTTTTTGAGTCCTATTTTCCTTAGGTCAACTTGTGTAGTGCTCATGTCGACTTGAGACTTAAATTTTTGAACTATAGGTCAACTTGTTCATAATGTGGGTCGACTTGGCCTTGATGAATTCTAAGCTATAGGTCGACTTGTTACAAAGCAAGTTGACTTGCCCAATCGAACTTCAATTGTTTTAAGGTGCATAATAACAAAAGAGGACAACCAACCCAATAAAAACTCTTAAGTTATGAAGGGTAATATGGTAAATGACCTTCCACTATAAAAGGGTATGAATCAAACCCTAATTTTATTTCTCACTCTCTCCTTCACACAATCTCACTCTCCCTCTCTCTCGTTTGCCTCTCCCTTTCCTCACTCTCTCTTTCTCTTGAAAATCGATTGAAGCTCTCTCCAAAACCATAGATTTGAGCTTTAAAACCCACAATCAAATACCAAGAATATCAAACCTAGAGAGAGAACAAGGTTTTCTAGCGAAAGAAAACCTAAGGCTTCATGAGATTTCAACTTGGAGAAGAAATTGGCGACACAAATAGAGATAATACTTCTCTCTTATCTTAGATATGAGTTTAACTTACTGGTTTTTAAGATCCATGTTAAGATTTGAAATGTGAAATTTGGAAAATTAAGCCTAAAGCTTATAAATATGAGATTTGGGGAAATTGTGAATAAAAATGGAATATAGATGCAAATAGTAGGTTGATGGAATTAGAACATGGATTTATAAATTGTGAAAATTAGGGTTTGTGCTGTGTTTAGGGCAACCGATTAACCCTAATCCTACAAATGATTGAATGATAAATTGACATCTGATGCCATAGGTTTAAGGAGATTGGAACCCGAGGAAGAATTTTTGTAACACCGGACAAGTCCGAATTGCGATATTTACTTTAAATGGACTATTTAAAATTTTTATATTTGTGAAAATATGGGAGAATAATTGATTAGAATAAAAATTTAAATTTTTACTATTTAGAATGATTATAAATCTTTTAAACACTTAGTCGATAGATATTTAAATTTTTAAATTATCGATCATTAGAGTCTTAATCACTATAGCCATCAATTACTTGAGTGTTTGGTGTTAGATAGGATCTGATTTTTTCTTATGAAACTTTGCTATTTAGTGTTTGGTATTTAGTGAAATTTGATTTGGAGACTATCTATCGGCAGATTGATAATTTTAAACGATCAGTAATTATAGTGTGGGTATTCGATAGAGTTTAAATTGTGATTTAGTAGAATTTAACTATTTGATAAAGTTTTGGTGATCAGTAAACAATTCTTCAAATTTTAACTTGTTGATAAATAGTCAGTAATGACCATCTGTTATTTTAAAAGTGAAAACACCATCGGTATCATTTCTTGGTCATAGCATGAAATTTATAGTCCATCAGTGTAATATTTCTCTATCGGTAATAAGTTCTTAAACTCCTGTTGGTCATTTAGCCACTTGTTGGTATTGAGACTCCCGTCGGTATTATGAGAATCCATCAATATTGAAATTGTGGGAATTCTAGTGTACAATGAAAAATAGAACTTATAATCTCTCATTTTATACACCTATCAGTACACTTTCGTATCCAATTATTTTCCTATTGGTACTTTACTTTATCTTACATGTTCGGTAATGGAACAATCACACCATCGGCATATTGTTGGACTTATTTTCATATACCTGTTCAGTCACTTTGTCCTGTTTGGTCATCGGTCAATTCATTCCTTCAAGTATACCACTCAACTTTCCCTTTCAAATTTAAAGTTCTTGTTAATATATTCATTATTTTATAATTTCAATATACCCATCGGTGGTGGAATACTTACATTTCTATTGTGAAATTCATGTCCGTCGGTAATGAAAATGGAAAGTAGAACTCCTCTTCATTGATTTTGAGAGACTCTTTGGTATTGTTATGTTGGTGGGCATCTAAAATTTACCTATCGGTATACTTCATTCAGCACTATTCGGTCACACTTGAATGGAGCATATCCATTTGCCTTTTCGGAACTACTACAAATTCACCTCTTTGGCACTACACCAACTCCAATTCCACCCATTCGGTAAGTCTCTTCTCTACCTGTTTGGTATCTCTCTTCACCGAACACTTGCAAACACCTCTTGGAAGACAAGTCTTGAAATTTATTACAAATCCTCCAACCTTGACGTCACGTGTTTGGGAAGAGATTTGAACCCATGACTTTTGAGACATCCAAAAAGATTTTTACCACCAAATCACCTAAACATCTTATTAAAATAATACTTCATTTATATTATATTCTCAATTTTAAAATTTTCTTAATTACTTTTCATAAATTACAATTTTCAATCCCCAACTTTCTTTGCCCATCGGGAGACACATTGTCTCTAATAGAACATGACTTCTGGTGTTTAACTCAAAGTGTTAGCCTTCCTAAAGAGTAAAAAATAATATATTGGGCATTTTGTACAAATAGAAAGTAAATGAGGACCACTAGGTAAATATTAAAAATGGGTTGATGATAAAAAGATGAATGAGGTTCCAGAACCTATGAAATCCAAAGTTTCATTTCCCTTTCTAGACTACTCTCTTCCATCTTTTACTTTTCTCTTCTCTTTCAAAACCGAATTGATTTACATCAAATCTCTAGATCAAAGACCCCAAACTACACATGAACTCTCTAAAGATTGATCTTAGTCTTAAATTTTGAGAAAAA
This sequence comes from Dillenia turbinata, assembly GCA_037126225.1. Lineage (NCBI taxonomy): Eukaryota > Viridiplantae > Streptophyta > Magnoliopsida > Dilleniales > Dilleniaceae > Dillenia > Dillenia turbinata. The sequence goes on from JBAMMX010000007.1 coordinate 17,571,526, forward strand.
TCTAAGGGTTTAGTGCTGTCACAACGAAGAAAAATCCAGGGTTTGGTGTGACCCGAATCGGAAGAAATCTTTGGAGACAAGAATAAGGGTCTGGACAAACTGGTCAAGATAGGACTTTTTGCCGTGGACAAATCTGAGAGTGATTACTCTCCCAAACACTGTGAGTGGACGGTTTGTTGTGTTGTGAATGAGAAATGTTTCTCATGATTTTTATAAAATGATTTTATGAACTTGATTTTATAAAATGTTTTGTGATTGTGGAATGTCCATGAAAATATTTTGATTTGACCCATGAGATTTATACGATTGTAAATATATTTTGATGCAAGCTAAACTTTTCCTACGAATGATGTTTGCTGAATTTATGAACAGTGAAACTTGATGATTTATATGACATATGATATGATGTTTGCAAAATGGTTTATATAATGGTTTTGGGATATGAGTCTGAACCCCCATGGTGTATATATGGGGTGTGACCACCCAATTTATGAGATGACCGGTCAAGTGATTTAAGCTTCCACGGACCGATTTGAGGGAGCAGCGTGGAGAGCTTGGTAGACTTGAGGGGGTAGGCGGCGGTAGAGAGATGTCCCCCAAGTCCATTTCGGGGCTATTCAGTTGCACCTCCGAAGAGGCTACGAGCTAACACCAAAGTCGGGATTGATGTTTTATGACCGATGGTAATAAAAACCCCTTGGTGGTTCCACCGGATGGTCCAGGACAAGCCATCGGTGGAGAGATTTTGAGGCAAACCTTATGATGATGGAAATAGTATATTGTGTTATTGAAAAATCAAGGCTCTTGTTATAAATTGTTTGGATGTTGATATTTTGGTTGGAACATAAATATGTTTTGAGAGTATTGTTTGACACTTTCACTTTCACACTCACCACTCATACACTTACACAGCTATGTCATTGTACTCCACTCACTAGGCATTTTATACTCACCCCTCCATCCTCTTATCTCTTTTCAGAGGAAGTGTAGTGACAAGGTTATCCCATCGGTTGCTAGATCCAGCCGAAGAGAAGAGCTGTTCTAGACCGATTGTGGTATTAGTTCTTATTGATGAGGATTTTGTGGCATGTAGATAGACCCATCGAAGGACATTTTTGAAATTCTTCATGTAATACATTTTATCTTTTTTTTTTATTTTTAATTTTTTTTTTTTAAATTTTTTTTTTTAAAATTTTAATAACCTTTTGTTTATTATATCTTTTGTTTAAAATATTATGCAAACTGGGTTTTCTTTGTTGGAAAAGGTATTATCATAGTTTTGCGGGATGTTGAGGTGTGTGTTGGTGATTACACGTACTTTTAGATCACAAGGCGGTTGTCACGTGCTCAAACCTGCGGGTCGGGGCGTGACAATTTTCACTTGTTTAAACTTCATTGTGAATTAGAATTGAGAGTGTTTACCCTCTCAAGAAGTGAGTTGATGTATGCTTATGATTTTGAATGAGAAAATTTTGCTTGATTTTACAAATGCTTTTAAAAATTGGTTTTCAAATTTCTTTATGATTGTAGAGTGTCCCGAAAGGGAGTTTGGAATGGAATATGTATCCATGTGTTGAATTGAAAATAATGTATCATGGTTATCGATTTATGTTGAATATGATTGAATTGAATTCATGTATTGCAAATTCTTTGAATAAGTTAGCACATTCTGATACATGTTGTGATATTGCGAAATGGTATTGTATGCATGATCAATAGGTATAGTCACTCTTTTCCACGGTGTAGCCCGACAGGGGATGTGGTTAGGGGTTTATACGACTAAAATGGTAGTTGCGCTCAAGAGGTGCCTCCAAAGTCATCCCCTTACACTAGCCTTGTAGCACCCAAGAGGAGGGCCAAGCCAATCCAAGATTGGGGGTATTTGTGAGTTGTAAAAATTTAAAAACCCTTGGTGATTTTATCCTTGGTCACGGTATACCATTGTCAAGAGCTGTGATTTTGACAACACCATGATTTTGGAAACATATAAATACGATCGGATGTATATGATTTGTTTATTGTGATATATCAAATTTTATTTGAATATTTGAAGATTTTTTATAGATCCTAAATTTTATGGACATGATGATATGATTTTTGGGATAATTGTTTTGACACTTTCACAATCATTCCTCATTTACTTTCATAACATGTTATGCTCTCACTAAATATTATTTATACTCATTCCTCCTAATCCATTTATCCAGAGAGAAAGTTTAGTTCAGATTTGAGGTCGTCCAGGGTCGGACTTGGGGAGAACACTTTCATGAACTTCTTTTTAGTATAGAATCTATTCTAGTTTTTAGGTATCAACAGATGGATTCGAGGAGGGCATTTTTGTATAAACTTACTTGGAAATCTACTTAATCCTATAATTTGATTTTGGTTGAAACTGTATATTCTACATTGAGAATGTTCACTTTTCTTTTTATGAAGTTTACTTGAGAATTGTTTTCAATAATTTTGACATGTATCCCTTGAGTAGGGACTTCATTCTATAGATTGGATGAGATTTGAGTGACCGAACTAGCGTATAGGTTTCTCTAGAAATTTTGAATGCCTTGCAGTATCTTGAAACATGGGATAGGGCTCCCACTTATTTTAGGGTAGCACGATAGTTGCCGCATGCCAGGACCTGCGAGTCGGGGCGTGACAGTCTAGGAATGATTACCCTCCCAACACAGTGAGTGAATGGTTATGTTGAGTATGAATGATAAAAATATTTTCAATTATTATTTGTAGAATAAATTTTAAACGTAAATCTAAGAAGAGATTTGCAACATGTTTTGTAATTATAGTGTGTCTGACTTAAATTATTTGATAAATTCATGACTCTATCATTGATTTTGATTTGTTGGCATCATGTTACAATTGCATTATTATTGTGATTTGTAAAATTTCATTCACTTGAAAAGGGCCATAACATTGAATGATAAAATGGATTTTGTAACATAGTGCATAGAAAATAATAAATGACTATAGTCTAAGTCTTTCACAGAGTGAGACCATTGGGGCGGAGTAGTAAAAGCTAAGTTAAAAATTTGAGTTGGTGATAGGCGGGATGGAGCGTCTTCCCAAGTTGTTTCCGTAATAACATTGTAGCACCCTATGAAAATCTAGGCCAACATTAAGGATTGGGAATATTTTATGAAAATTATAGAAGATCGCTTAATGAATTCTACAAATGGCTATTGGTAGAAATGTGGTTTTGACAACCCTAAGAAAAATTTGAAAAAGAAAATAAAATTGGTTGTTGATAGGAAAATGAGTCATGGGAAATTTGTTCTAAACTTATTTTATGTAAATGATTTTTAGTATTGCATTGAAATAAATTTTGATATACTCATTTGGCACAACCACTTTCACGTCCTCATTCATGTTCATTATACCATTGCACTTCACTCACTGAATATTTTATACTCACCCCTCTCTTTTTTTTTTAGGGGAAGCCAAGTTTGGAGACTTAGACATTATCTAATGTTGATTTGAAGAAATTACTTTGTTGATCTTTAATAGGTACGAGCCTTGAGAATACTTTTGAGAATTGTGTAGCCTAGACCTATTGAAGGAGCTTTGTAAAACTCTTAAAAAGTTTGGATTTGTTGAATACCTATTTTTTTATTTTAGACAAATATTGGGAAAAAAAAAACCTTTACTTACTCAATTTGGAACTCTCTCTTTATCTGGTACAAACTTTCCTTTATAAAAATTTATTGGTTTTATTAGTACATTTGGATTGTTGATGGATTTTGGATTTAGTTGATTTTGAATTGTCCCTTACGTAGGGACCTATGTTGAGTTTGTAAATTTATTTTAATGGTTTGTGATCTATTTAAACAGCTGGCATGGCCTATGGATGATTTGAATTTCTCTTAATGCGTTTGAGATTTTGGAATATCTTGTGCTATCTTAGAACATGGAGTGAGGTTCACACGTATTTTGGGATAATGCGACCGTTATCACGTGTTTGACTAGAAGATCGAGGTATGACAATTTTATTAATATAAGAGCAAAGGTATTGGTGTTTTTAAATATTTTTAAGTGTTTTGAAATGTTTTCAATAATAGCAAATGTTCTCAAATATTTTCAAATGTTTTTAAAAATTTCTATATTTTTAAATATTTTGAAAAATTCAAAAACCTCTTACCGGTCCTAAAAAGTGGAGTTACATTTAGGTGTGAGTACATTAATCAAGTTATTAGCATATGATATAGTCAGAACCAAGAAACTTGTCGGATAACTTCTGAGAGAGAATAGAGAGATGATAAATAAAGGCAAGAGCCTCAGGCCTAAACTCCTTGTGTTCAGATTTCATATGGATTAAATTTTTACCAGACTTTGGATAGTTTTGGAGATAGCGGGCACTTGTGTTCAGAGGCTTTTGAAGAAGAAGATAAAACCTTTATAAGTCTCTTATTTTTATGTAAACTTTTTATATATTAATAAAAGTTCAATTATTTCTTTTAATTGTGGAGATTGATTTTATTTCATTACTTATAATAGTGGAGATCATTTACTGCTCAAAGGTCCCATGTTTTAAATTTATTTGCTTATATACTTCAGAATTCAGCAGGCACTACCTCCCATAAATCTCTAGTCCTCTTTTTTTTTTATTTCTGTTTATGTACTCCAGAGTGCGATAGCCTCTGCCTACCTTATATATATATGGAATGATAGCTAGATTGTCTTAGCCAGAGTGAAATTGTAGATGTTTCTTCAACTATTTAGGACACTATTACACCTTCAGTTACATTAGGCACATTAGTGTCTCCAACTCCAATAGTTAACTCTTAGTTAGATCTGGCCAAATCATATGATATTAGTGTAACACCGAAAATTCGATATTAGAGAATTTTCATTGAATTTTTTGCTATGTAATTGATTTTGACTCATCAATAAAAGTCCTATAAAGTTTTGTTGAGAAAAGTATATTTTGGTGAAAATTTGAGATAATTAAAATTTATTTGGCATCAATTAATGGATGACAAGTTGACTTAACCCATGATAAGTCTACTAAGAGTTTAGAAATTGAATTTTGGTTAAGTATGAAACTCATCAAGTCGACCTAAGCAAGTGCCAAGTCGACTTGAGGAACTCAAGTCTTAGAATTCTCAACCCTGCAAATGACCAAGTCGACTTGCCTAATCACAAGTCGACTTGAGTTTCAAAACTATAACCTTGTAAGTCGACTTGCTCCCAAAACAAGTCGACTTGTCAGATATAACCCTCAGAAAATATGTCTGCAATTTAAGGAAGTCGATTTACTAAAATGTTGAGTCAACTTAAAGGTTACACAAAAAAAAAGTTGGGTCGACTTGATCTATATTCAAGTTGACTTGACCCTGGAAGAAATTAGACACATAAGTCAACTTCCAAACAATTCAAATCGACTCAAGAGCCAAGAAATCTACAAAATGACAAAAGAGGACAATAAAACCCACTTAAATTCTTAAGCCATGGGGGCAAATTGGTAAATGAACCCTCCACTATAAAAGGGCATGAATAAAGCTCAAAGTTCATTTCTCATCCTCTCCCTCACATGATCTCACTCTGTCTCACATTCATCACTCCCTCTCCTCACTCTGTCTCTCTTTCTCTTTGAAATCAATTGAAGCACCCTCCCAAACCCATAGATTTGAGCCTCCAAGCCCCTCAAACAAGTACTAAAAGATCAAACCTAGAGAGAGACAAGGTTTTTTAGTAAGAAAAAACATAAGGTTTCATGGGATTTCAACTTGGAGATGAAATTGGCGACACAAATTAGTGAAACAAATAAGGGGTTAGCTAATTAGTCCTTCACTTAATCTTGTATGCTAAGTATAGTTCTCTTTTATAGAACTATGGCTCCTCAAAGAAGAATGAGAAATCTGAATGAGACTACTCCTACTCCACCTCCTCAACATGAGGTCAAATTGTCTTCACATGTGCTTCTCTGATACCGACACAACACAAATACACTCGGCTCCTCCAACTGGGATCCCTACTCCTCCCTTAGTCGTCTTCCAGTAGGTAATGGAGTGATGGAATGCCCACGGAGTACAGTTGCAAGCTCCATCTCAGACTCCAGCTCCCCCACAATTCCTCTTTCAATGTCGGCCTAGCACCGAGTGCCCCGATGGCACCACCTCCTCTTCCAGCTATTATATCAACCAACTGCTCTATCGTTGAGTTGTCAAAGCTGATCAAAGATGGGAGACAATTTGGATGTGAGATGTTCTCGAGCACGTGTGATGCCTTAGTGGCCAAGGACTGGATTGGTCGAATCCAGGAACCATCCCTAACATGAGGTTGGATGACGAGACGAAGTTATGGGTAATTGTGAAGCTATTGAATAAAGGTGCACAAAATTTGTGGGAAAATGTAAAGGGTAGGACTTTTACTCCTCCTTCATGGGGAGAATTTCTTAAGGTTTTGGAAGAAAAGTACTACACTTGATTCTATAAGGACCAAAAGAGGGAACAGTTCTTTAAGTTAGCACAAGGAAATAAGATGGTAGCGAAGTACGAGACGGAGCTAAGAGAATTAGTTACTTGTATTCCAGAGTTTGTGAATTTTAAGGAGTCCCTTAATGTGAAGTTTAAATCAAGGTTGAATTTAAACATAAAAGAGAATATGTCGATAACGAAAAGGAATACATTTCAAGATGTCCTAGAATTGGACTTGAGGGCAGAGAAGATGGTAATTGAGAGAGGAAAGGTTAGGGAAAGTCAGGGTGAGAAGAAAAAGCCTGGGTTAACTCCGGGTGAAGGTTCCAAATGGAGCAGACACACGAACTCATTTGGTGGAGTTTTAGTTTCTGGGTTCATTGACTCTCCGAGGGGCCAATAATTCTCTAAGTTTGGTACTCCTACTCCTAATGCCATATCAGGGAGCAAATCAGTGGGGTCATAGAAAAAACCCTGCCAGAATTGCAAGAACTATCATCCCGAACTATGTCCTGAACCTTCAAGGTGTTTCCAATGTGGGAAGGTTAAGCATTTCTGCAATACTTGTCCTGAAATAGGTCTAAGCGGACATGGAGGTCAGCCAAGTCGAGACCACTCGAGTGGCTCAAGGAGTGGTCGATCAAATAGCCCTAGACCATCGACTAGTACTAATCCACAGACAGAGACAGGGAGTAACACGGTGGTTGTTCCTCCTCAATATCCCCAATCAAGAACTCAGACGAGGATTTACATGATGACAAATGAAGATACTCAAAATAATACAGACGTTGTTACATATAAATTTCCTTGAACTTGGATTTGATGACTTAGAGATTTTTAATGCAAACATTATATGATTAACTGTGTATGATTAAATTGGGAGGTATATTGATGACTTTGCATAATAATGAAGTTTAGGGGGTATGATTTTGATATTTTGTGATAGTTTATGGTGTTAGTGATGACTATATACCTTGATTGAGATTGGTTGAATTTGCTAATTGATTCTCTTTATCTGGACATATAGATGTTATTCATATGGGTCGACTCGTTAAACTTTAGAGTCAACTTGTTCTTGAATTTAAAGGTACTTTGGTTGACTTGTTGAGAGTTAGATCAACTTCCCTATATCTGCATATGCGTGGTAGGTCGACTTGTCTTAGTGCTAGGTTAACTCACTTATGTCACAGACACTCATTTCTGTGACCTTGCCTTCTAAGGTCAAATTGGTTTATGGCTAGGTCGACTTGTGGGCCTATTTGCTTTTTGGTCAGGTTAACTTGTATATTTTCAGGTCGACTTAGTAATGTTACAGGCCTGTATTTCTGAGAGCATGTTAGCCTAAGTCAACTTGTGACTAGCCTAGGTCAACTTCTAATTCTACAAATTTTAGTTTTTGAGAATCGTCTTACTCGAGTCGACTCGTAGTCACGCTTAAGTCGACTTTCTCTCCTCCCAGGTTAACTTCTCCTCTCCCGCAGTCAAGGCAGGTCGACTCGTCCATGGTGCAGGTCGACTTACTTGTATAATGTTCAATTTTAACAATTTTTCTAGATTTTAAAATTTTCCTATAATTACCCCTAATTGTTTTTAATTACTCCTATCCATCATCTAAGCCTATTATACTCGACATTATGGATCACTAATTGCTAATGGTATTATAGTATTCGGTATTATGAACATTTTTGGGGGTAATGCCCGTGTACTTATTGATACGGGTTCAAATAATTCATTTGTGAGTACGAGTTTTGTTAGGTACTTTGATAGGCCATTGACTCCTCTTGAAGAGGAGTTGTTGGTTTTCACCCTCTTAAGGGAACAATTGATTAGAAATACCGTGTACAAGGGTTGTGAAATAAAGGTAGACGATGTGGTTCTTGAGATGAATCTAATTCCACTAGATATAGTGGACTTCGATGCCATTCTAGGTATGGATTGGATATACCTCCATCAAGCATCTATGGATTGCTTTATCAAAGAGGTAGAGTTCCAAAAACAGGGGTATTCGACATTAGTGTTCGTCGACGAATGACGAGTGTTGCTAAGTTGTGTAATCTTGGCAATGAAAACGTGAAGATTAGTGCATAAGAGGTGTGGAGCCTACTTGGCACATATCATTGACACCAGGACGGAAAGTCTGAACTTGGATGATTTTCTGGTGGTAAAGAAGTTTCCAGATGTTTTTTTGGAAGAGTTATCTGAGTTGCCTCCAGTCCAAAAATTCAATTTCACCATTGATTTGATTCTCAACACCACTCTGATCTCAATTCCTCCGTATAGAATGGCACTCTCAGAGTTGAAAGAACGGTGCAACACCAAGAAATATTAGAGAAAGGATTCATCCGGCCAAGTACCTCACCATGGGGTGCTCCGATTTTGTTTGTGTAGAAAAAGGATGGGACCCTCCGGCTGCGCATTGGCTACTGGCAACTAAATAAAGTCACAATCAAGAACAAGTACCCTCTTCTAAGGATCGATGATCTCTTTGATCAATTTCAAGGGGCTTCAGTATTCTCGAAGATAAATATGAGATCAGGATATCAGCAGTTGAGAATTAAGGAGAATGATATCCATAAGACTGCATTTAGAATACAGTATGGCCACTACAAGCTTATGGTAATGCCCTTTGGATTAACAAATGCTCTCGCGACATTCATGGACTTGATGAATCAGGCCTTTCACTCCTACCTTGATAAATTTGTTATAGTCTTTATTGATGATATCTTGGTATATTTCAAAAACGATGAAGAGTATTCCGAACATCTTTGGAATGTACTGCAAACTCTCTAGGGAGAAATAGTTGTATGCCAAGTTCTCCAAGTGTGAGTTTTGGTTAAGGGAGATTGACTTCTTATGGCACATTATATCTAGAGATGGTATATTTATGGATCCAAAAAATGTTGAGACAATTTTGAAGTGGGAGCAACCCAAGAATGTTATCAAGGTGAGAAGTCTCACAGGATTGACGGGATATTACAAGAGATTTGTTGAGGGATTCTCCAGGATTGTGGTTCCATTGTCTAACTTGACTCGAAAGGGAGTCGAATTTGAGTAGAGTAATAAATGTGAAGAGAGTTTTCAAGAACTCTAGGAAAGACTCACAATCGTAACTATCCTTATCCTTCCCACTACTGGTGGTGACTATGTGGTGTATAACGACCCTAGCTAACAAGGATTGGATGCATGTTAATGCAAAGAGATAAGGTGATCGCGTATGTTTCACGCTAATTGAAGAAACATGAGTTAAACAATCCTACTCAAGACTTGCAGTTGGCCGCGATTATCTTTGCTTTGAAGATTTGGTGGTATTATTTGAATGGGGCGATATGCTGAGTTTTCACCAACCATAAAAGTCTCAAATATTTGCTCATGCAAAAAGAACTCAACTTGAGAAAACGAAGGTGGCTAGAGTTGATAAAAAATTATGATTTAGTAATAGATTACCACCCCGAGATGGCAAATGTAGTCGCGGATGCATTGAGTCACAAGTCTTCTTCTTCAGCATATAATAGGAGTTTTTATCTCCCATATTTGGTAGGACTCCATGGACTTGGAGTCAGGTTGTCCAATGCTGAGCATGGTGCACTTTTGACCAAGTTCGAAGTGAGACCAATCTTGGTGGATCGCATCTAGGAGCTTCAAGCTACCGATGAAGAGTTGAAAGGGGTAATGAAGAAGGTCGACAAGGGTGAAGGTGACGAATTCAGAATCCGGGATGACGGAATAGTTATGTATGGGAAACAGATTTTTGTTCCCAAGAATGATGATCTACGGAAGGCTATTCTTGAAGAGACACATTCCTTGGTGCATGCTATGCATCCTAGAAATACCAAAATGTACCGAACCATCAAAGAAACTTATTGATGGTCAGAATTAAAGCGGGAGATAGTCAAGTTTGTGGTCAAGAGCCTTATATGTCAAGAGGTCAAGGCTGAGCATTAGAAGCCGGCCAGTACCCCCTAACCGTTACCGATTCCCGAATAGAAATGGGAACACATCATTATGAATTTCGTGATGGGATTGCCACTTCGAGCCGTCATGATACAATTTGAGTGATAGTAGACTAGCTCACCAAATCAGCTCATTTCCTCCCAATTTAAAAAACCTACTCTTTAGAGAGATTGGTCAGACTATACATTAATGAGATCGTAAGACTTCACGGAGTTCCAGTATCTATTGTCTCAGATCGTGATCCCCGATTTATTTCACAGTTTTAGCCAAAACTACAAGAGTCCTTAGGGACTAAACTAAAGTTCAGTACCGCATTCCATCCATGATTTGTCTCAGACCGATTAATAGTTTGAGTGCACAATTCAAACCTTGAAGGACATACTTAGGGTATGTGTGATGGACTTGCAAGGAGTTGGGATAAACACATTCCGTTAATTGAGTTTGCATATAACAATAGCTATCAGACTAACATTGGGATGCCACCCTGTGAACCTCTCTATGGAAGAAAGTGATGAACTCCAAGCAAGATTGGGAATGTGGAGTTAATTGAATCAACTGTAGAAAAAGTAAAGTTGATTATGATAAGAATAAAGGCGGTTCAAAATAAACAAAAGAGCTACACAGAGAAAAGGAGAAGACCTTTGGAATTTGAGATCGGAGATATGGTCTTTTGGAAAATATCACCTTGGAAGGTTGTGATCCAATTTCGAAAACGAGGTAAATTGAATTCTTGATATATTGGCCCTTTTAAGATCCTTGAGGGGATAAGAGAAATAGCATATCGACTAGAATTGTCCTCAGATTTGGAGAAAATTAATAATGTAATCTATGTCTCCATACTAAATAAATACTTACCGAATCCCTCACATGTTTTAAAAGCTCCTCCGATAGAATTAAATTCGGACTTGAGTTTCAAGGTACAACCAGTGAAGGTCCTTTATCAACAATTCAAGCAATTGAGGAGCAAGCAAATCCCCTTGGTCAAGGTATTATGGAGAAATAATCAAGTGGAAGAGAAAACTTGGAAAACTGAAGAATCGATGCGAAACCACCATTCCCATTTGTTTGATGTTTAATTTTCTTTTAAATTTTGATAACTAAATTTTTTTTTTTAGGGAATTAAGTGTTGTAACACTGAAAATTTAGTATTAGAGAATTTTCATTGAATATTTGGCAAAGTAATTGATTTTAACTCATTAATAAAAGTCTTATAAAGTTTTGTTAAGAGAATAGATTTTGGTGATGATTTGGGAAAATTAAAATTTATTTGGGGTCAATTAATAAATGAAAAATCGACTTGCACTATGATAAACCGACTTAGAGTTTAGAAATTGAATTTTGGTTAAGAATGGAATTCATCAAGTCGACCTGAGCAAGTGCCAAGTCGACTTGAGAAACTTAAGTCTCAAAATCCTTAACCCTACGCATGACCAAGTCGACTTGTCTAATCACAAGTCAACTTGAGCTTCAAGTCTATGACCTTGTCAGTCAACTTATACCCAGAACAAATCGACTTGTCAAATTTAACCCTCAGAAAACAAGCCTGCAATTTAAGTAAGTCGATTTACTAAGATGTTAAGTCGACTTAGGGGTTACACCAAAAAAGAAATTGGGTCGACTTGATCTATATTTAAGTTGACTTGACCTCGAAAGAAATTAAATACATAAGTCAATTTGCAAACAATCCAAGTCGACTCAAGAGCAAGGAAAGTTACGAAATGCCAAAAGATAGCCAAACCCACTTAAACTCTTAAGCCATGGGGGCAAATTGGTAAATGAACCCTTCACTAAAAAAGGGCATGAATAAAGTCTTGAGTTCATTTCTCACCCTCTCTCTTGTATGATCTCTCTCTCTCTCTCTCTCACATTCGTCTCTCCCTCTCTTTCTCCTTGAAACCGATCGAAGCACCCTCTCAAACCCATAGATTTGAGCCTCCAAACCCTCAAGCAAGCACCAAGAGGATCAGACCTAGAGAGAGAACAAGGTTTTCTGTGAGAGAAAACCTAGGGTTTCGTGGGATTCAACTTGGAGATAAAATTGGTGATACAAATAGAGGTAATACTTCCCTCTCATCTTAGATTTAAGTTTACCTTATTTGTTTTTAAGATCGTTATTAAGATTTGAAAATGTGAAATTTGGGAAATTAAACCTAGGGTTTATAAATGTGAGATTTGGGAAATTGTGAATAAAAATGGAATATAGATACAAATAGTAGGTGATTGATAGATTAGAACATGGATTTATGGATTTTGGGAATTAGGGTTTGTGCTATGTATAGGAAAATCGATTAACCATAATTCTATAAATGATTAAATGATAAATTGGCATTTCATGACTTAGGTTTAAGGCAATTGGAACCGAGGGAAGAATTTTTACTTGATTGAACTTTATTGTGGATTGGAATTGGGAGTGTTTATCTTATCAAAAAGTGAGTGGATACATGACAGTAATTTTGAATGAGAAAATACTTTTAATTGATTTTTAAAATGTTTCTAAAATTGTTTGTAATTATTTTGTGATTGTGGAGTGTCTCATGTGTTAAATTAAAATTAACGTGCCATGTTGATTGATCTATGTTGAACATGTTGACGTTGAATTCATGAATTTGAGAAGTGTTTGAATAATTGTTGACACATTTTGATAGATATCATGATATTTGTGAAAAATGGTGCTGTATATATGACCTAATGGTTATGGTCATTCCCTTCCATGCTGTAGAGCCCAACGGGGTGACATGGTTGGGTTTATATAACTAAAATGGTAACTGCACTCGAGAGGTTTCTCCACGGTCATCCCCTCAGACTAGCCTGGTAGCACTCCAAGGGAGGCCCAAGCCAACGCCAAGATTTGGGGTATTTGTGAGTTGTAAAAGCTTGTTCTACCCTTGAACGTGATAGACCATTATCAAGAACTATGATTTTAGCAACCCATGATTTTGGAAAATATATAAATATGATCAAATGTATATGACTTGTTTATTGTGATATATCAAATTTTATTCGAATACTTGATGATTTTTTATGATCCTTAAATTTTATGGACATGATAATATGAATTTTTTTTTTGAGATAATTGTTTTGACACATCTACAATTATCCTTTATTTACTTTCACAGCATGTTATGCACTTACTAGTATTATTAATACTCATTTCTCCTAATTCATTTATCCACAGAGGAAGTTTAGTCCAAATTTGAGGTCATCCAATGCTGAACTTTGGGGAGACCACTTTCACGGACTTCTTTTTGATATAGAATCTATTCTGGTTTTTTGAAGCATCAATAGATAGACCCGAGAAAGGCTTTTTTGTATAATCTCACTTAAAAACTTATCTATCTTTGTATTTTAAATGTTTAGTTGAAATTGTATAACTTACCTTGTAGGCCATCAATTTTTTTTTTTTTTTTTTTTTTTTTTTTTATGTTTACTTGGGAATTGCTTTTAATGGTTTTGACATGTATCCCTTGACTAAAGACTTTGTTCTATGGATTGAATGAAATTTGAGTGGCCAGCCTGGCCTATGGTTGTCTCTGGAAATTTCAAATGCCTTGCAGTACCTTAAAACATAGGGTGGGGCTCACATGTTCCAGGGTCATGCAACAGTTGTCTTGTATTAGGACCTACGGGTTAAGATGTGACAACTAGAGAGCCACAAAGGACATAAGGACAAAGGAGTAGATGTGTATCCCGAGAGGAATGCCATTTCTAGAAATTAATAACTGCATTCAGGAAAATAGAGTCGATGACTTTTCAGGGGAGTCATGATTTCTGGATCTGTGGAGTATTTCATTGTTGAGTTGTCTAGACTTTTCTGTAAGTTCATGGTTACAGAGGGGTATCAAGTTAGACTTGACACTTGTCATTTGAAGAAAATTACCTATGATTAGTGGAAATTAGATTCGAGAGACTCTTATATGAAAGTAACCATCAGGATGTTTTTTTTTTTAGATAACTTTGCTTAGATCTTCCATGAGAGGTATATACCTGCTTGTATTAGAGGTCAAGAGATATCTAAGTTTCTAGACTTAAGATAGAGTGGTTAGGCTATTAGTGGGTAAAAGACCTCTTTGCCCAACTATTAGTTTATACACAAGAGATAGTTGATACAAATGAAAATAGAGTAAAGAGGTTAAGGGAAGAATTACCATCCTTTTCCTAGAAGTTGTTATGGATACTTAGATTTTCTCAAATAGGACAAAAAAATGAGTAGGTACGTTGTTTGACATACCAATAGTTCAAGATTTTTTTGATGTATTTCTAGATGAATTACCAAAGAGAGATTTTATTATTGAAATTGATGTCAGATACTACACATATCTCTATAGCTCTATAAAGAATGGCATCAGTTGAGTTGAAAGAGTAGAAGACTCAATTACATGAAGTTGTGGAATAAAGATTGGTTCATCTTGGTGCTCCTCCTTGGATTGCACCAATATTACTTAAAAAGGGGATAATGCCTTGGGATTTTGTATAGATTGTTGAAGATTAAATCAAGTTATCATCGAGAATAAATACCTTTTATGAAGAATGATGATTTGTTTGACTAATTGAAATTGAGAGGTGCCATAGTCTTCTCCAAGTTAGATATTAGATCAAGTTATCATCGTATTATGGTAAGGGAAAGGATATGCTTAAGACAATTTTCCATGCTTGCTATGGTTAATATGAATTCTTGGTGATACCATGATCCCACGTGTTTTAGACACTATCTAGATGACTTTATTGTTGTATTCATAGATGATATTCTAGTTTTCTCTAAAGTTACATTCTAGTATAAGTACCATCTCTGGATTATTTTACAAACTTTGAGAGCTAAAGAATTGTCTTGCTAAATTGAGTAAATGTGAGATTCGACACAATGAAGTAACTTTTTAGGTCTCATTGGTTTTGGTAAACAAATTTCTATGGAGTCAAATAAAAATTGAAGTTATTGTTAAATGGTACACACCTATTGCAGACACAAAGGTATCTAGTATTTTGGGTTTAATAGAGTGTTTTTGCAGAATTATTAAGGATTTCACCTTGATAACAGCTTCACTTACTGGTCTGACTAGCAAGAAGGTGCCTTATAGATAAGATGAGCAATAAAATGCTATTTTTTAGATTATGAAGGGCAAGTTTGTATCAGTTCCAATTTTGACATTGTCGATTAGTGGTAAGACTATATGATTTATAGTGATACGTCCAAGAATGTTTTGAAGTCTCATGAGGACAATAGGACAACTATTTTACTCATGATTTAGAATTGGAGGCCATTATTTTACTTTGAAGATTTGGAGACATCACTTTTATAGTGAGCATTGTAAAATAGTCATTAATAATCAGTTTTGAGTACTTATTTTTCTAGAAAGAGTTGAATTTGTGACAATAGAGATGTCTTGAGTTATTAAAGGACTATGAAGTTACCATTAAATATCACCTAGCTAAAGCAAAAGTTGTTTCAGAAGTACTTAACCACAAAGCTGTAGCATCTATAGCAGCTCCATAGTTGTGAGGATATCAGATGATATTAGAGTTTGAGAAATTGAGGATTGATTCTAAGGTTATCGGCTACGATCTCTTTTGGCTAAATTTATTATCCGATCAGATCTATATGATCATTTTCCCTCGATTGTAGTGATTTATTTTATATAGAAAAGCTATGCCGATAAAAAGAAGACCATTGGAATTTGAGATCGGTGATAGAGTCTTTTTGTAAGTATCCCTCTGGAAGGGTGTGACCCATTTCTAGGGTCAAAGGAAGCTAAACCTTTGATACATTGGTACATGTTCTCGAAGCTCATCCAATTGAGTTGAGAGAAGATTTGAACTTTGGAGTCTAACCAATATCTATCCTGGAGAAACAAGTTAAGAGATTAAAAAATAATCAAATCCCAATTGTCAAGCTCATATGGAAGAGCAACAATGTAGAGGAGATAACTTGAGAACCTGAGGAAGCCATGAGAAAGCAATACCCTCATCTGTTTGAAAAATAATTATGTAATGAAATTTTAAGAACAAAATTTCTATTAGGGGGCAGGAATTGTAACATTAAACAAATTCAAATTGTGATATTGACTCTAAATGTACTATTTAAAAATTTTTATAATTTGTAAAAATGTGGGATAATAATTAATTCAGATATATATATAAATTTGGGGCCCTTTTGACTGTTCGAGAACTCCCTTAGGCACTTGATCAATAGACCTTCAATTTTTAAGTCATCAGTTATTAGAGTGTAGGGTGTTTGGTAGAATTTGATTTCCCCGTGAGAAATTTGACTTGATCAGTAGAGCTTTAACTTGGTGGAATGTTTCTCAAATTTTGGATTCCTAGTCGGTGGTGACCATCTACACTTATTTTTATATCTCTTTCGGTACACTGGGAAGCTTGTAAACATTTCTCGATGATTACTATCTTTCGGTTATCTCTTGGTATATTGTGAAGTTTATAATCTGTCGATATATCCATTTCAAAATCTTGTCGGTATCCATTTTGGTATAATTTTTCCATTCGCCTCTCAGTTGTCGGCTGTCTTAGTGTTAGTACCAATTGGTGTCGTACTCCATTCCTCCATGTTGGTACACATACATCTACTTGCTTGGTGTTTGAGATTTTCCAATTTTTCTCGATGCTATTCAAAAATTCATAGTACACTTGTACTTTGGAAATTGTTTTCTTTCATTTGCTTCTCAGCACCCTTTCAATTTGCTTCTCGTAGTTACATTTACCCTTTCAATTTGCTTCTCAGTAAAATGGTCCTAAAAAACTTTTAACTACCAAGCCATCTAGGCTCCTTAATTATGTGATACTTCATTTATATTATATTCTAAATTTTTAATATTTCTAAATTTATTTTCCAAAAAATTGCATTTTCATTTCTAACTTTTCTTGCTCATCGACAGATATATTGTCCTTAACAGAACATAACTTCAAGTACTTAGCTCATAGTGTTAACCTTCTTAAAGACTTAAAAGGATATATTTGGGTTTGTTGTGCAAATTATGAAGATAAGAGGGCTATCAAGTAAATATTAGAAATGGGTTTGAGGATAAAAGGAGAAGTGAGATTCCAGAACCTACGAAACCTAAATTTCACCTCTTTCTCTCTAGACTATTCTTCTCTTTTCTTCCAAACCCAAATCAATCCACTACCAAAACTTAAGATCAAAAATTCTAGACTACACATCTAACGTCCAAAATTTAGATTTTAGCTTTGATTTTAGAAGAAAGTTTGTGGATCTAGATCTAGACTTGTCACACAACAGGAAAATCAAGGATTTGGTGTAATCTAAACCAGAAAAACCTTTAAGAGATGAAATTTGGGTAATATAATTTTCTTATCCCAAGTTTTATTTTGATTAACTACTTGTTCACTTGAATTTGGAGGATTTTAAATCACCGTAAGTGATAGAAAAATTAAATATTGAATGTTAGGGTTTTGAGTTTATTTGGATAAATTAATATTGATGATAGTGGTTATTTGATAATGTCCCTTAGGGGTTGGCTGAAACTGAACGAGACAAAACATTCACTGTAGAAAAACCCGAGAGTGATTACCCTCCCTAGCATAGTAAGTGAATGGTTATGTTGAATATGAATCATAAAAATATTTTCAATTATTATTTTGTGGAATAAATTTTAAACGGAATTTTGAGAAGAGATTTGTAATGTGTTTTGTGATTGTAGTGTGTCTGATTTAAATTATTTGATAAATCTATAACTCTATCATTGATTTTGATTTGTTGGCATCATGTTACAATTGCATTATAATTGTGATTTGTGAAATTTTATTCCCCCTGCAAAGGGCTATATATTGAATGATAAAATGGATTTTATAACATAGTGTATGGAAATAAATAAATGACTATAGTTTAAGTTTTTCACGAATCAACACTATCGGAACAGCGTGTAAAGACTAAGTTAAAAATTTGGTTTAGTGGTAGACAGGATGGAGAGCCTCTTCAAGTTATTCCTGTGATAACGAAGTAACACCTCATGAAACTTCGGGCCAACGCTAAGAATAGGAAATATTTTATGAAAATTGTGAAAAACCCCATAGCAGATTCTACCAACGGTCATTGATAAAAATGTGATTTTGAGATCCCCAAAAAAAATTTGGAAAAGAAAATAAAACTGCTTGGTATGGGAAAATATGAGTCATGGGAAATTTGTTCTAAACTTATTTTATACCAATAATTTTTAGTATTGTATTGAAATAAATTTTGACATACTCATTTGGCAAAACCACTCTTACCCCTCATTCATGTTTATTATGCCATTGTACTTCACTCATCGAGTATTTTAAATTCACTCCTCTCTTTCTATATTTTTTTAGGAGAAGCCTAACTTGAAAACTTAGACATCATCTAGTGCCAATTTAAAAAAATTACTTTGTTGATTTTCAATAGATTCTAGCCTTGAGAACACTTTTGAGAATTGTGTAGCCTAGACCCCATGGAGAGAGTTTTGTAAAACTCTTAAAAGTTTGGATTTGTTGAATACCTATTTGTTTATTTTAGATAAATATTAAAAACAAAAAAAAAAAAAACCTTTACTTACTCAATTTTGAACTCTCTCTTTACCTGGTACAAACTTTCCTTTGTAAAAATTTATTGGTTTTATTGAAATATTTGAATTTTTGATGAATTTTGGATATAGTTGATTTTGAATTGTCCCTCGTGTAGGGACCTATGTTGAGTTTATTAATTTATTTTAACGGTTTGTGATTTGTTCAGAAGGCCGGCATGGCTTTTGGATAATTTGAATTTATCTTAATATGTTTGAGATTATCTCGAGATATAGAATAGTATACATGTTTTTTGATAACGTGATGGTTATCGTGTTAAGGATCAGGATTTGACAAATACATACTTTAATTATGGCGGTCCTGCAAGCTATACAAAATCCTCCTTAGATTCTTAATTCTCCCATAATAATGAGAGGGGAGCGAGAGGGAGGGAGGGAGAGGGAGAGTTTCCCTACTAGGTAATGGCAAGCTTTCCTCGCTTTGGGGTTCTGTAGCCAATAACAAACACCATACATTTATTTGGTCCTCCCGTTCACAGAAATTCTCTTGCACAGAGAATCATGCAACTGTACCTTTAAAATGGGTGCTTTGGTAAGCAACTTCGAAAAATTGACAACATCAAACTCGTTTTAAAAGGTGAGTCTCTATTTGTTGATCAGTTCCTCGCAATTCCAATTCTATTCCAAGTTCTAAACTCGCCCACCAACTGAGAAATTTTTTGCCTTGTGGTGTTCTCTTTTGAAAACTGCACAAGATTAGCAAAAGTTAGTGTTCATAGTAAAGCTGAGCCAGGGAAGTCAGCTTAATGATGAAGTGGTCATCAGAGATGAATTCCTTAAAACCTCAGTCATGTCGTCTGGGTTAATATCATACTTACAATTGGCAAGAATTCAATCATGAACAATCTTGCAACGAAAATTCGTGTTGAAACTTTCATACTTAGCACTAAGGTTGTAACCCACTTTGCTTGTTTTCCATTTTCAACACGAACCACTTAAAAGGACATAATGGTAGGGTGTTAATGCTCCACCAAAATGGTGTTTGTGACTTCATGATACAATGGCAGAACACAAAGGCCTTCTGCCACATTACCTGTCAAAATTTAATTTTCTTTTCCCTCCCGTCATTAAGTGTTGACTTGACCCATAACTGCTTATGGTGCTGGATCATGTTCCGGTCCAAACAACAAATTAACGACATAATTGGCCAACACTAAAAAAAAAAAAAAGGGTGTTTGAGGTTTGTAAATTATCAAAACCACAGCGATTTTCACGGTGCCCACGTAGAATGGAACAAATGTCAACTCAAGGTGGGAAACACACTTGAACATATAATACTCAAGAATATATATATATATATATATATATATATATATTATATGCTGACATAATTCTTAAGAAACATATGTAACAGGTAATAAGATAATAAATCTGTAGATGGTAGGTAAGATGGTTGCTAGGATTCCGGTATTAGAACTGTGTAGACGCTTAAAAAGAAAAAAACAAAAAAAACAAAAAACAAAAACCGTCATGCCCCAACCCCTTGAGTCGAGCACGTGATAACCATCGCGTCATCCCAAAATACGAGTAAACATTATCCGTACACCAAAATAGCGCAAGGCATTCATTAAAAAAAAAAAAAAATCCAACCTTTCCCAAAATAGCATAACAAATTCCAAAAGACTAATGCAGTCTACCCTTATCTCAAGAGGCATGCATAAGGCCGACCCAACCATTCTAAATTCAATACATGTATAAGACCAACCAACCAATAAAACATTTCCAATAAAATCTCCACAAATTCAATAGAAATGTTAGCAAAAAAAGACGTAAAATATTTGAGAACACTTTGAACTAAAAATTTAAAAGAATTGACAAAATGAAATTCAAAAATAATTTCAAAAAATATCCTCCAAATGGGGCCAACTAGTCTCATCAAAATTTCAACCACAACAAGAACTAGTATCAGTGGTAGGAAACTCCACAAAACTAGCTCGAACTTGACAAAATCCGACACTAGCTTCAATTAGATCTCTCAACTTAAGTTTCTTCTAAAAAATAAAAAAAAAAAAAAAGGAAAAATGAGTATAAAAATATTCAATGAGTGGAGTGCAATGACATGGTTGTGATAATAAATGAGCGGTGTGTGTGAAAAAATCAAAACATATATCGCAAATAACTCATCGAATATAAAATAGTTCCAAACAATTATAACAATTAAAAAGAAATGCATCCATAATTTTATATTTTCCAAAAATATTTGGATCTTCCTAAAGAAACCACTTCTACCAAAGATTTGGCTAAATCCAAGTGGAAGCCCGCTAAAGGGTTTTCAATCCATTTGTTTCATAACACTACATCCCCTTTCATTGACGTCGACTCATACCTCATCGTGGTGTAATTGGATAGTACGAAATTGGTTATGGGGCCACGTTTACTACCCCTTGCCAATAAATCATAACCTTGTCACTCCGTTGGATTGCTCTGTACATGGAATGACTATAGTCATTTACATCACATACATTATTCTTTCATAATCATTCAAATTTTATTCAATGTGTCATGATTTCAATAAATGATTACCAAACTATACTATAGCATTCATGCATAAAACATCCAACAACATATAGCACATATTCATTCATAAATACAACAAATGTATATATATTTCAAATTCTTATTTCGGATATTCCACAATCACAAAATTTGCACGAAATCATATAAAATCATTTAAAACTATTTATAAAAGAATTTAAAACTATTTTTCTCATTTAAAAACATAATGATCCGTTCACTCATATCTTAGGAGGGTAATCACTCCCAAATCCACAATTAAACAAAATTCAACCCCTCCATTAATTCCGAAAACCTTAACCTAAAATATTGGTCACAATTAATCATTAAATCATATACTAACACTAGAGCAAATTGGTCACTTTTCAATATGTCATAATCCTAGTTTTCCAATAAATTTCCAGCACAATATGTCATAAAAACATGATTGTAACTTGATCTATACTTTTCAAATTGTGAAAATTTCAATTTTCACTTAAAAATTAGACATAAAACTATAATTTTTATGTTTATGTCTCATTCTCATTCAAATAATACAAAAGTATCTAAATTCATGAATATTATATTCTAGAACTTATGACTTACATTTGCGTAGTTACCGAAAAATTGTCATAACTTTCACCACATATATTGAATTTAAGTGATTCAAGTCTCAAATTAAAAATATGATATAGATATACAATTTTCATATTCAAAGGTTAGCCTAATTCAATCCAGAAGGTATATCAAAATTGAAATAAAGCATTCGGCCAAAATAAAGCAGAATAGAGTGTGTTTTTGCGGAGTGCATCCATTTGAAAAATAATTAAAAATCCAATTCTCATCCAAATATTTCGAATAATAAATCATTTTTAGGGTATGAAAGTTTAGTTTCATGAGAAGAAAATCTCACTTAATTTGCCTATATATAAAAGAGGTTATGACTGAAAGATTACAGGAAGCACAAACTATCCATAATGCAAATAAATCAAGGATTTCAGCCCAAACACCATGTTTCTAATCTATGAAAATTTCTTCAAGAATACGAACAAGAAATTAGGGCAGTACCAAAAACTAGGTCTAGAGCAAAGTCGAACTCTCGAACTAATGGCAACCCAGGCAACTCTTCTGAAAAAACGCCCCAAAACTCATTCACTATGGGGACATCACTCAAATTAAGACTCTCCACTGTGGTGTCAATAATATGGAATAAGTAGGTTTTGCACCCTTTGTGTACTAGTCTCCATACTTCAAGGGTCGAAATTACACAGTTTGGCAACACCCAACGCTCGCCAACAAAGACGAATGTCGAACACCTTGGTTTCCAGAATTCCATTTCCTTCATGAAACAATCCACTGACACTCGATGAATATGCAGTCAATCTATACCTAGGATGGAGTCAAAATTTCTCATCTCTAACAGAATCAAGTCCGCTTCAAGAGTTACCTTATCAACCTTCACCTCACAATCCTTGTATACAGTATTCCTAATCAGCTATTTTCCTAAAAAAGTGATAACCAATAACTTCGCCACAAGTGGAGTTAGAGACCTATCAGAATGCCTAGCAAAATCCACACTCACAACTAAATTATTAGACCCAGTATCTATTAACACATGAATATTAATGCCAAAGATTTTCATCATACCTATCAGTATAGACCATAAAGTAATTATTAGTTGATTCACAAATTACATCATTCATATATGACCCCTTATAACATTTCATCACACTACACAATCATGAACATTTCATATATTCACCTATCATAAAAATTCACACTATTGGCATAATCATAATATTATACTAATGACCATAAATAAAATCACATCTTCAACATTCATCAAGTCTTGGTCACATATAATCTATATCATATCTTTAAATTATCTAATTCAAGTTTCTGAGTGATTTACATGTAACCACGTCCGGATTAGTTTGGATCTCTTCATTTGTCATTGCAAAAATTCTCACATGAGTTCTTGGTTGGGGTTGCTGAGTAAGAGTGGTTATGGTGTTGCTTCTCATTCTCGTTCTTAGAGTAACACTAGTGGAAGGTGCCGAAATAGTTGTCGAATCTCTTTTAGAGCCACTAGGGGGACCTCAAATTTGTCGATTCCCTTAACCTTCCGCATTCAACTCCAAACAAAAATATCGAAGGTGACCCTCTTTCCAGCAATGATAACATTTTGTGGGTTCCCTACATGGACCCAAGTAGTATCCCTTGCAATTTGGGCAAGTTTCTTCTCTACTTTCTCTCGATCATACTCCCGATCCAACATTTCCACTAGGAGTATTTGGCTTGAAAGATGATTGGCCTTAGGAGAGTCAACCGATTCTGAGATGGAACCACCATTGTAGAAACCTGTGTTTTTGCTTTTCTTGGAGTTTTGGCCCGGTGTGAACCCACCAGACCTCTTCTTCTCCCTATGGTATTCTCTGACCTTACCTCTCTCCAGTACCATTTTCTTGGCCCTCAAAACCAATTCTAGAACATTTTGGAATGTATGTCCCTTAGTTATTAACATTTTCTCTCTCATGTTCAATTTCAGTCCCGACTCAAATTTCGCACACATGGACTCCTCGGAGTTCACAAACTCCAAAACATAAGTAACAAGCTCCCTAAATTCTATCTCATACTCTGCCATTGTCCTGTTCCCTTAACCAAGCTTGAAAAATTCCTCTCTCTTATGATCCCTATAGGCCCCAGTATAGTATTTTTCTTTAAATGCTCTAAAAAATTCTCTCCAAGTGGGAGGAGTGGATGTCCTACCCTTCATATTTTTTCACCAAGTTCATACACTCTTATCCAATAGTTTCACAACTATCCACAAGTTCATCTCGTCATCTAACTTCATATCAGTGACAGTCTCTTGAATCCGACGAATCTATTTCTTCACCACTGAGGTATCACACATGCCGGAGAAAGTCTCACATCTGAATTGTCTTGCCTCTTTGATTAACTTTGACAACTCAATGGTAGGACGATTGGTTGATACAACAACCAAAGGAGAAGGTATTATAGGAGTACTTAGTGTGATAGCCGGCTTTGGAGAAGGAACTGACAGAGAAGTTAAAGTTTGGTATGGAGCTTGAAACAGCACTCTGTAGGTGTTCCACCATTCCATCACTTGCTGGAGGGTGGCTATGGGAAGAGCAAGAATCCTGGTTAGAGGAGTTAGGTCTATAGATACTGAAGGAGATAGAGCAAACGAGGACAATTCATCCTCAAGCTCTTGACAAGAAATCTCACTTATATTCCTCATTTTTCTACGTGGAGGCATGATAATCTACAAAAAGAAAAAAGCCATTTTTAGTTTACTACTCTAAAATGATGCTAAACACCTGCATCTAGAGGTGTGTCAATACCCAAGGATCCACAAGAGGTTTTAAAAATTATTCAAGACATTTTGAACATACAAACTTTTGAAAATTTTTGAAAATCTTTTGAATTGTTTGGAAAAAATTTTTAAAAGTTCTCTAAACTTTCAAGACATTTAAAATCAAAACTAAGGTCTGATACTAATAAAATTGTCATATCCAAACCCTCGAGTCGAGTATGCAACAATTGTCACATCACCCCAAAATATGAGTAAATCGTGCCTGTACACCGAAATAATGCAAGGCATTCATAAAAAAATCCAACCTTTCCCAAAATAGCATAACAAAATCTAAAAGACTAACTCAGTCCATTCCTATCTCAAGAGGCATGCATAAGGCCGACCCAGACATTCTAAATCCAATATATGTATAAAGCCAACCCGGCCAATAAAATATTTCCAATAAAATCTCCACAAGTTCAACAAAATGTCCAACAAAAGAAAACGTAAAATATTCAAGAACACTTTAAAGTTAAAAATCCAAAAAGATTGACAAAATGAAGTTCAAATACAATTTTAAAAAAATATCCTCCAAATGGGCCCAACTAGTCTCTTCAAAATCTTAACCACAGCAAGAACCAGTGCCGGTAGTAGGAAACTCCATAAAAACTAACTCTAACTCGACAAAATCCGACACTAGAATCAACTTGATCTCCAAACTTAAGTTTCCTCAGAAAAATGAAAGAAAGAAAAGTGAGTATAAAAATACTCAGTGAGCGAAATGCAATGTATGGTTGTGACAATAAATGAGGTGTGAGTGTGGGAAAGTCCAAACATATATCGTAAATAACTCATCGAATATAAAATAGTTCCAAACAATCATGATAATTAAAAAGAAATGCATCCACAATTTTATGTTTTTCAAAAAATCCTATGATCTCCCTAAAGAAACCACTTCCACTCAAAATTTAGTTGGGTGGAAGCCCGTCAAGGGGTTTTCAATCCATTTATTTCACAACATAATATCCATTTTCCTTGACATTGACTCATACCTCACTGAGATACAATCAGATTATTCGACGTGGGCAGAGGGGGGCCGCGTCTACCACCCCTCGCCAATAAACCCCAACCATGTCACCCTATCAGGTCGCTCCGTGGAGGGAATAATTATAGTCATTTACATCAGTTATTTACGTCACATGCACCATTCTTTCACAATTATTCAAATCCCATTCAATGTATTATGATTTCAACAAATGGTTACCAAACTATACTATAGCATTCATGCATAAAACATCCAACAACATATGGCACATATTCATTCGTAAATACAATAGACACATAAATATTTCAAATTCTTATTTTGAATATCTCACAATCACAAAATTTACACAAAATCATATAAAATCATTTAAAACCATTTATAAAAGAATTTAAAATTATTTTTCTCATTTAAAAACACAATAATCCGTCCACTTATCTTTTGGGAGGGTAATCACTCACAAATCAATAATTAAACAAAATCCAACCCCACCTTCGATTTCTAAAGCCTTAACCTAAGATATTAGTCACAAATTAATCATTAAATCATATACCAACGCTAGAGCAAATTGGTTATTTTTTAATATGTTACAATCCTAGTTTATCAATAAATTTTTGACACAACATGTCATAGAAAGATGAGCATATCTTGACCTATGCTTCTCAGATTATGAAAATTCCAATTTTTACTTAAATATTAGACATAAAACTATAACTTTTATATTTATATCCTAAACTCATTCAAATCATACAAAAGTATCGAAGTCCATAAATATTATGTCCAGAATTCATGACTTACATTTGCGTGGTCATCAAAAAATCGTCATAAATTTCACCACACATATTAGATTTAAGTGATTCAAATCTCAAATTAAAGAAAATACAGATCTACAACTTTTATTCAGAAGTTAGCCTAATTCACTCTAGAAAGCATCTCAAAATTGAAACAAAGCATTTGCCCAAAACAGAGCAAAACAGAGTGTGTTTCTGCAGAGTGCATCTATTTGAAAAATTATTAAAAATCCAATTCTCATCCAAATATTTCGAATTATATGCCATTTTTAAGGTATGGAAATTTAGTTTCATGAGAAAAAAATCCCACTTAATTTTCCTATATGTAGAAGAGGTTATGATTGAAAGATCATAGAAAGCACAAACTATTCATGATGCAAAAAAAATCAAGGATTTCAGCCCAAACATCATATTTCTAATCTATGAAAATTTCTTCAAGACTATGAACAAGAAATAGAGGAAGAAAAGGCAAAAATCAAGTAAACAAATTTTTGGGCTAATTGAAGAGGGTGTGTAATTTGTTTGTGCATTTCAGGTTATGGACAAATTCACGATGACTAATTGTATTGAGTGAGATGGATAATATCAAAGGCTTACCTGATTCTAATTCGTAGCTTGAAATTCTAGACCTTCCTCAACCTACAAAATCTAAAAGGAGAGAGAGAGAGAGATTAGTAAAACAAAAGACATGAGTTTAAAATTGATGTTTAAAGTTTAGGAAGACTAAAAAGCTTGAAAAAAAAAATGCAAGATTTATCTGTTGATTGAATGATTCTTCTTCTTATCATTGACAATCATAGCAAATGATGGTGATATTCGAATTTTCTTAAAGACACTCAAATTTGAAGGTTTATATGCATTTTTTGAAGTACTAGAATCCAATTTTATGAGAGATTGAGAGAGAATCAAGAGAGGAAGAGAGTTGTGAAAGTGAGAGGGAGAGGAGAGGAGGGTGAGAATGGGTGTTGGGTCTCGAGTATGTGGGGGGAGAGAGAGGAGAGTGGCAGTGGGTTTTTTTTTTTTTTACTTTTCGTTCTCCTTTTTTTTTTTTTTCCTCTTCCCTTCTTCTGGCTTTTCTCTGTGCTACAAAAACAAAAAATAAAAAACGAAATTAAGAAAACGAAAGGAAATTAAAAAAAAAAAAAAAAAAAAACAAAACACAGGTAAAGTGGAATAGAAATTGAGAACTGCACGCCGAGAGGGAGAGAGAGAGATGAATAATGATTGGTGGACTGAAGTTGAAATGTGCCAAGGGAATGGCGCACTAACTCACCAACAAGCGCACAAGAAAGAGCATAATTTTTTGAATTCAATATCAGAACATACAAACACCGTCACTCAACTCAGCCCCTTCACCAGAAGGGTCCATTTACCTTCAAACACTAAAAAACTCCATCATTGCAATCAAGATCAGCCGCACCCACACGATCACCCACCACAATTAAAAACTGTTTTCTTTCTCTAAACCCATTTGATGTTTTTGTGGTTGATCTCTCTGCGGGGCATCTAATTAGTCATTTCTTGTTTAAAGGGATTAGTCCAAGTTTTGAATTTTAGCTATTTTGAATGATGAATTATTGTTGTTGTTGTCGTCGTCATTGTTATTGTTGTTGCCGAGTAGAAAAAAAGTTTGGTAGTTGGCTGTTTCTGGTTTTGGTATAATGGGTAATTGCTGCTGCGGGTATGAACCTTCCGTTTACAGAGTTTCATCCAATGCAAAACCAGGTCTACTTCTCTATATTTTATTCACTAATGGTGTTTTGCATTTTTGAGATTTTGGAGGCCTTTTTTGTTGCTTTCCTTATTTTTGGCTTTTTTGTTCGTTCTACTCCTTTTCTCTAACGTAATTTAGACAGAGTTTTTGAAGCTTGATTTGGATGGTGTAGCTTTGTCTTGTTATTTTGCTTTTGGTTGCCTGTTCTAGAGATCATGTCTTAGGTTATATTTCTATTTGTAGCTTGATTGTACAACCTAGCATGCATAATTGAGATAAAAGTTCTGTTCTTGATATAAACTTCATGTTTTGTCAGGTCAGGCTATTCATGCCTCTGTTTGCCGGATTCCTCGTTATTTGTTTTTGGGGTTCTGTGAATGTTATTGGATAAAATATGGAATTAACCTGACCATCAACAGAGTGCCTCCTCCTAAAAGGGCCTGTATCTAATGTATGGTCACATGACAACAACAGATTCACAAAACTTACTGTTTTCATAATGAATATGAGACCTTGATCTTGGTCTGCTATGGGCATATAGCTAACTTGCTTCAGCATCTTGCTCGGTCAGCTGCATGGAGTTTCAATCTCGTGTTACATAGACTTCTATTGTTAAACCTATAGTTTGCTCTTGTTCCTAAACTTGCTTTCCTTTCCAACATGGAGAAGTTGAATTTTGGCTATCAAAGATATTTTATTTCTTGTGGCACATGTATTTGTCATTTTCTCTCTATTCACTGCATCCTTTTTACCAAGTTTGTGTTCAATGATGAATTGGAAATAGGGTTCAACAACTTGATGTTAATATGCTGACTTCTTCTTCAGAATCTCCCAAATACCAAAGCGCCCTAGTGAAAGAAAGAAAAGATGACCATAAATTACCTTCAAATCCCAAGGAAGTAGAATCCCTGCGCGGTCATTCAGCTGCAAAACCATTGATTGCTTTCACGTTTAATGAACTAAAGATAATAACTAGCAATTTTAGACAAGATTATGTAGTGGGTGGCGGAGGGTTTGGCTGTGTTTACAAAGGGTTCATTTCTGCCGACCTGAGGGAGGGGCTTAAGCTGCTTCAAGTTGCTGTCAAGGTTCATGATGGGGACAACAGTTATCAAGGACACAGAGAATGGCTGGTAGTTTCTTTGTTACTCATGACCATCAAAAGCGGATGCTTCATCCTTAATTTTTGCAAAAGTAGCACCAATACTAGTTCAACTGATCACCATTTTTTTTTAGGCTGAAGTCATATTTCTTGGGCAACTTTCTCATCCCAATTTGGTCAAGCTGATTGGATACTGCTGTGAAGATGAACATCGGGTACTAATCTATGAATACATGGCTCGGGGTAGTGTGGAAAATAACCTATTTTCAAGTAAGCCGCGCATAACCTGAATCACTTATTCATGGGTTTCTTCCGTGTGTTAGTAAATGCTATAAAAGCATAGGAAAATTATTTCTTCAAGGTAAACCCGTAGTAATAGAAATACAGTGCAGGCTTGCAAAAGGGTAGCTGTATCATGCTGTCCACTCCACGTTTTATCGAAATTAGTAGTTAACTAAGAGTAAATTCATTTACTGAGTAACGGGGGTTCACTTGTCAAAAGCACTGTGGAAATGGTTCGATCATATTTATAGAAGGCAATGTCATCATTTGTAATGCTTTATTTTGAATTAAGCTGCTTCTTTAGGAATTTAGGAACTTCAAATTGGTAGGAGACACAAACCAAATTCGCTTAACTTCAGTGAAGACATATGTTGTGCTTTAATTTATTTTAAGTGACAATTTGTTGCAGGAGTATTGCTTCCCCTTCCATGGTCTGTAAGGATGAAGATAGCATTCGGAGCTGCAAAGGGACTTGCATTTCTCCATGAGGCTGAAAAACCTGTCATCTATCGTGACTTCAAGACTTCTAATATATTACTACATCTGGTTAGTATCGGGATCTTTGCTTTCACTTTTGTGAACAATAAAATATGAATGGGATGTCTGTAGATATTATGTACACCAACAATTTGTTTAATAATGATTGGAGAGGAGTGGGGAAAAAATAGCAACAACAACAAGAGGAAGTGTTTGCATATTATCTTGGTAAAATGGATCTTAAATTTACCATTTCTGCTAGAAGATTGTATACCATGTGGTTTGAACTTTTGGTGATCTACTAGCATTAGCACAGCGTTGCATTTGCGGTTTTGTACTGTGCTGGATAAATAGGACTACAATGCAAAGCTCTCTGACTTTGGTCTTGCCAAGAATGGACCAGTTGGGGATAAATCTCATGTTTCTACTGGCATAATGGGAACATATGGGTATGCAGCGCCTGAGTATATCATGACAGGTAATTGATTCCTCCTCAACATCACTAATGCAACTTAAAAGATACAATGCGTGGAATTAGGGAATCCTGCCCTTGCAAGGGATTTATATAAGGTTTTGAACCAGTTGGATGAGCAGCAGTACTGGAAGGATGTACAGGGACTACTTTGAAACTGTAGTCACTTGCAGTATAACACCAAATTCCCCTTTTTCTGGCAGGCCATCTTACTTCTAGAAGTGATGTTTACAGCTTTGGGGTTGTCCTCCTTGAACTTCTCACAGGCAGAAAATCTCTAGACAAGTCTCGTCCAGCCGGAGAGCAAAACCTTACGGATTGGGCACTTCCTTTGCTTAGGGAGAAGAAGAAATTGCTTAATATTGTGGATCCAAGACTAGAAGGAGATTACGCAGTTAAAGGAGTTCATAAAGCCTCCATGTTAGCTTATCACTGCCTTAATCGCAACCCAAAAGCAAGGCCTCTGATGCGGGATATAGTTGAGACCTTGGAGCCTCTTCAGGCAGAATGTGAGTCTACAAATGCAAATTCCACTATGAAGGTAATAAGTGAGGTGCCAAATGCAGTGCCTGCGGTGTGTAAATGATCTGAACGTTGTTTTTCTGTTGAATTCTCTTCTCCAGTTTTTAAGGAGAGTTTTTGGCTATCACTTCCAGTATAGCGTTGTTTGGCTGTAATTGAAAATGAAGAGGTATATGGTTTTTCTTCTTTGTAATTCCTCTTGTCAAGGGCACATTGATCATACTTTTTTTGTTGGTGGGGTTTGACCTCTCGCAGGACATGAATAACCGGTGCTTCTCACGGGCCATTACTCATCATGACCAAAATGCAAGACACCTCTAAATTAAATCTATTAAATTTAAATCGAAATCTAACTCGCTGACAATGTTCACCATCTAAGGCTTTTACTGCGCTTGACTACTGCGATGATGAACGAGAGGAAGAAGAAACAATCTAGACTCTTTCTTTGTTGATACATGCAACTTCCCTTGAATTCGAAGGATGATGCTTCTCCATTCACTCCTTTTAATATGTTTTAATTTAAAATGAATGAAATAATAGATACTTTAAAAAAACTTATAAAAATCTCCACAAATCCACTGCAACACAAAACACATGAATTATAATGATGAATTACTAAATTAATCATTGTTGAGGGTGGGCTTTGATTTTAATGTTCTGATAGTATTAAAATCTAAAAAGATTCAATTTTTATTAATAAATACATAATTGGTTTATTTAAATTAAATTATTTAATTCTATGATATAAATTAGAATACTAACAAAGTCATAAATTTATGTCATTCACAACTATATTAAAATAAACAAACAATTACGGATTTACAGTTTTAATTATTCGTAAGCCTTTTTAGAATTATCAAATATAGAATTTTTATTCAATAGACCCAAAATAAATCATAAGCAATAAAGTATAGGGATTAAATAAATATCAATGACATGTTGATGTAATATATTTAATTAGATCTCACAATCATGAAAAATCAAGATTTCAATAACTCTTCAACTAAAAAATTAATTTAGAATGAAAATATGAAGGAAAGAAAACTCACAAAATAATTAAATTCCTGCTGAAATAAAAACATGTGCTGAAGAAACAAAGAAAACATGGCTGCTTCTGGAAGAACTACAAGACGTGGGGTGGCTACCACCCTATTCTTTTTAACAACATATAATATCCTATATATAAGAATGAGTTTCCTATTTACTAGAAAGGTAAACTATCTAAACCCTAAGGCAATTGCTAAATGAATAAAACGGAAGTTTATAATAACTAAATAGTCTAAAGAAATAGATTAAATAAAATAGAAGATTACAAAAGTTGGAGTTTTCAAAATTTCTATTCTTAAATATTAGAAAAAAAATTCAAACTCTTTAATGTTTCCACATTAAGTTCCATCGTTCCTTAAATTTTCGTACAACTAGAAAAAGAGTTTGCTGATTTGGCTTTTAAGAAAATCTTACAACATCTCCAGAGATTCATGTGCCCACGCGCTAATAGAAAAAGCATTGTTGTCCAATTTTTCCATTTCTTACATAAATATTCCAAATTAACTCCTTTTTCTCCACTTTCCTTTATGAGTCTCCTTCATCAATTCTAGAGTATCAAATATCATAAAACATAACTACTAGTATAATATTTATTTAAAAATAAGGTAAAATCAATCACAATTATTACACTAATTTATACCATATCAAATTTCTCTGCACCCAGATAATGTTTGTCCTTAAGCATTCCTCACTCAAATAAATCTAGCACTACTTTGTAAACCTATCCTATTTTCTTTCAAACTCCCAAGCCAATATGTGCCATAAAAATCAAATTGGAAACATAATCAAAATAATAAGTACTTCATAGTATTTTGCATTATAACAACCATTACATCTCATAACAGCTCATTTGAATTCAAAACTGCAAGATTCAATAATTCTCTCTAAAGGTTTACTCAAATTCACTAAAAATGAGTTGTAGAATATATAATACTCAAATCAACATAATGGAATGACATTACCATAAACTTGCAAATATATCAAATCTCTATCACTAAAAAGTTTGAATTTCATACACCAATCATAAGATCTTTCATTTGGTTGTAATAGGGTTAGGGTTAAAAGTAGGATAAAAAGGATTTTTAAGGGTGAAAACATACCGAAGAAAATATGTATAATTAACCACATAATTTTTCAGTAATAAGTACTTTTGCGCCAAACAATCAGCACATAAAAATTGTCTTCTCACTAGCTAATAGTTCTTGTTCAACTTTTTTTCTCATTTCCATGAATGAAAAGTGAATGAATAGAAATTTAACAAGATACAACACTTTTCTTTCTCTTCTTTTTCCTTTTCTTTTTTTCTTCTTTTTTTTTCAAACAATCATCCAACATAAAATAGCCAAGAAAATCAAATTTCTTTCTTTGCACAATCATTTCATATCATATCATATCTAGGAAAGTATCAAATTCAAGATTCCAATAATCATTTTTCCCTTGAGACAAACAAATAACCAAACCATTCAATTAACTACATATATATTTGGTACAAGAGTTTGAAAAGAAGACCAAATTAAGAGATAAAAGATTAGGTATTATATTAAGGTGGTTATAAAAGAAGAAAAGGGATTATAGGTTCAACTTTGTTAACCAAGGGTTTTAATAAGTCAAGGTGGGAATTTTAACAAAAGCTAAATGAGGGTAAAACTTAAATGTCTTTGCATTTCAATGCATAGAATTCTAAAATATAGTTTCAATATGCATAACAGAGCAAATTCTTGAATGTCCAATCAAGTATGAAAAACAATCTCGAGTATATAAAATGAATTGCTTATTTTAGACTCAAAACCTCACTTTTAAATAGATTTGTGTCAAATTTTGTATATTTATTCTTCAAAGAAAACCGTTCAAGAAACGAACAGTCATTGCAAGTATCAAAACCATTAATACAAGTCATTTCTCATAAACCTCTAGTGTAACCAAATAACACATATCAACTGGAAAGTTTGAAATTTTTTTAGTTTTTTCTCCTTTTTAATAAATAATTCAAATGAAACAAAAATTAATCTATTGTAGAAAAACAAGTATACTATCAAAAACAAAAGCACATAACATCTCCCCATACCTAAATCATACATTGTCTCCAATATATGCTAGGTTGCTAGAGAAAGAATGGATGTAACCAGCTCAAGCAAAACAAAAAGAAAAACAAAGAAACAAAAGAGTAAGATTAGAGCAATACTCCCCTAGGGTAGAGTGAAGAATGAAGAGTCAAATCCAATGATCTTGAAGAAAAAATTAAGTCATGGGTACACCTTAGCCGTGGACTACTTCTTTCCCTTTTTAAAACCGTCCTTGAATCCTCCTTGTTGCAAGCAAAAATGAAACTCGGTCAAGGCATGGGCACGCCTTAGCTCTAGAGCACATCTATTTCTTCCAAAATTAACTCTTCACATTCTTCAACTTTCATATAGGCACGTACTAAATTTTTGGCAGATCTGGCTATCAAAGTCTTCCAACTTTTATTCACCTACAAAATACCATCAAAAATTAAATCTAAATTAAATCAATAAGAATAAATATTAAACAAACAAAAAAAAAAACATAAAAACATTGGGTTACCTTCCAATATGTGCCTTTATTTAATGTTTTTAGCTTGACATGATCTCCTTGCTTCATCTCCGTTCAAAGATTGATTCGGTCTATTTAGATTTTTTTTTTTGCTTAGCATAAACTTCAAATTTGAATTGAAGTGAAGGACTTTTTGGTCTACCAAAGATTACTTTCGATGTAGAGGTTTGTTATGGAAAAACTTGTCCCAATGTGTAACCTTATCGATCAAATTTTTCTTAAACACAAAATACAATTCAATTTTTACAAAATTATAATATACAATAAAATCCACCATGCTATCACAAAAAATAAATTTAAAATCATTTGAATACTTCATGACATCAAAAATATTAAAAGTATCAACTTTATCATCAAACTCAAGATTAAAATATCCAAGTCCGCATAAATTTTTGTTTTGATTATTTTCATAAATAGTCTTGGCACTTGCCCTATTGCTTCCAAAAGTGGAATATTGATCTCTAACTTTTGGAAATTTTCCAAAATATCTTTCTCTTCATCGTCTTTCTTTAATTGTGCCAACCTGTAAGGAAAAGGTGATTAAACCACTATCTCAAATTCTTAATTAAATTCATTACTTACCTCTTTAATAGAAGTCTTAAAAGTTATTAACTTTTCTTTGATTTTGGTCTCCTTTTTTCCTTCCACTTTTGGTGTAGTATCTTGTATCTCCTTTCCAATTCTAAGGATCATGGCTATATCATTTTCTTTGGATTGATTTCAACTTAAAAGGGTAATTTTCATGATTAGACTTGAGTTTTCTCTGTGTTGTCGCCAATTGCGATACTTGGGTACCAAGATTTTGAACATTAGCTCTTGTTTCTAGCTGGAATTCCTGTATCTCCTGTATAAAGCTTTTTACAAAATCTTCTAGGGTTGGTTCTTGATTTTGTGGGGTAGGTTGCGGTTGAAATGGCGGTCCATAAGATTTTAGTGAAAATACTTGTGGTTGAGTCCCATAACTTAGATTTGCATGGTCTCTCCAATCTTAGTTGTAGGTGTTAGAATAAGTGTCATATTTTCTTTTGAGCTGCCCAAAAAAATTCGCCTACAATATCATAGGGGTCATCTTGAAGAGTGGAATACATGTCAGTTGGATGAACCACATTTAAACAAACTCCACAAGTCTTTACCTGACGCATTTGCCCTACAACCAATTTCTCTACAAAAGATGTTAGTGTATTTAATCTTTGATCAATGGGAAAAATATTTACCTCATTGACCTTTCTTGAAATATCTTGTCATATTCCAAATTGTTGTACATTGGTCGTCATGTTAGATATTTGCTTCCTCTGGTATTTTATTTACCAATACACCTCCACTAGCAGCATCAATCATACTCCTATCTATAGGTGAGAGCCCTTCATAAAAATATTGAATAAACAATTGTTCTGAAATTTGGTTTGAGGGACAACTCGCATACAATTGTTTGAATCTAACTCAATACTCAAATAAATTCTCTCCACTATATTGTCTTATACCACATATCTCCTTCCTAATCATGGCAACACGAGATGTTGGGAAAAATCTTTTTAAAAACAACTTTTTCAGGCCATTCTATGTAGTGATAGAATCAGAGGACAAACAGTAAAGCCAATCGTTTGGTTTATCAACTAAAAAAAAAAAAAACTCTCAATCTAAGTTGTTCTTCAGTTATCCCTTGTGATCTCATTATCGAGCACACAACATAGAAATCCTTTAAATGCTTGTAAAGATCCTCTCCTGCAAGACCATAGAAAGTAGGCAATAAACGTATCAATTCATAATTTAGTTCAAAAGGAGTCTCAATATTAGGAAAATCAATGCAAAAAGAATATTCATTAACATTGGAGATTAATAACTTCCTTAAAGTCCTTTGCGCAGCCATATCTTCATGCTTAAAGTCTTTCTCTTCTATGTCATTGTTAACTTTATACAAGTTCACTGTAAGAGTTAGTCTCAAAAATAAGGAAAAAGCAAAATTTAAAATAAATAAATCATTTAAGACCATTCCTTAGCAACAGCACCAAAATTTAGTGTGTCGTCAAACAACAAAAAATAAATTAACATAATTCATAAAATACTAGTATATAGTGAATATGGTTATTTTCTTGAGAAGTAGTAGATTTATCTCTTTTAAGAAAATAAAAATAAAAATATGGAGGTTTGATAATTAAAAAAACTAACAAATTAATTTAAGAAAATAAATAATTGACTAAAAGAAAATAAATAAATAACTTGAAACTAAAAGAATAAAAATTTATGAAAAATCAATTTCTGATCAAAGGAATAATATCCACCTTGATTTCATATGATTGATAATTGATCTGCCTAATGGATTCAACAAATCATAAATAAATTGGTTATAGTTATTCAACAAATGCTAAACAACCAATCTCTTCTTATTTTGTCGATAATTAAAAGAAACTCGTTAATTATTTTCCTAATCGAAAGACAATTCTAGATAAACTCTTAGGATTTAATATTTCAACTTTATTAAAATCTAGAAAAATCTAATTCTAATTAATAAAAACACAATGAGTTTATTTAAATTAGATTATTTAATTTTATGATATAGATTAGACTACTAACAAAACCATGAATTTATGTCATTCACCACTATATTAAAATAAATAAACAATTACACATTTTTCATTTAAATTGGTTGTAAACTATTTTAGAATTATCAAATATAGGTTTTTTTTTTAATAAACCCAAAATAAATCATAAACAATAAAGTGTAGAAATTAAATAAATACCAATAATATATTGATGTAATATGCTCGATTAGGTCTCATAACAAAAAAACAAATCAAGATTTCAATAATCTTTCAACTAAAAAATTAATTTAGAATTAAAATATGAAGAAAAGAGAACTCATAAAATAATTAAATTCTTGCTGAAATAAAAAACGTGTGCCGAGGAAACAAAGAAAATGTGGCTGTTGCTGGAAGAACTACAAGACATGGGGTGGCTACACCCACTTCTTTTTTGCAACGTATCATGTCCTATATATAGGAATGAGTTTCTATTTTCTAAAAGGGCAAACTCCCTAAACCCTAAGGCAATTGATAAATAAATAAAAAGGAAGTTTCTAATGACTAAATAGCCTAAAGAAATTGATTAAATAAAACAGGAAATTACAAAAGTTGGAGTTTTCAAAATTTCTATTCTTAAATATTATGAATATAATAAAATTTTCAAACTCTTTAATGTTTCTACATTAAGCTTCATCCTTCCTTAAATTTTTGTGCAACTAGAAAGGGAATATATTGATTTGACCTTCAAGAGAATCTTACAATATCTCCTGAGATTCACTTGCTCACACGCTAATGGAAAAGCATTGTTGTTTAATTTTTCCACTCCTTGCATAAATCTCCAAATTAGCTCTCTTTTCTCCACTTTCTTTTATGAGCCTCCTCCATCAATTTTAAAGTATCAAATATCATATAACATAACTATTAGTGTAATATTTATTCAAAAATAAGGTAAAATCAATCACAATTATTACACTAATTTATGTCCTATCAGTGAATACCCTGATGTCTTGGGCTCCTAATAATGCTGCAATCCACAGCTTGTTAAAAGTGTCTTATATTCAGCCTAGTATTTTGTAGCTTAGAAATCAAAACGAAGTGCATTCTCTATTTTGAAGTTGTTGAGACCCATGAGGACGAGTCCGGCGCCACTTTTAGACAAATTAGAGGATTCGTTTATATATGTTGTGCAAGCTTGCAATGTGCCCTCTTCTTGGGGGTCAACGTGTGTCTACTTGGTGTAGCTTGGAAGCTTGCATCTAAGAATGAAATTGGCAAGTGCCTGACCTTTAATGGCAGGCTTTGGTTGGTACTCGATGTTAAATTCTTCGAGTTCGATGCTCCATTTGATTAGGTCCTTTTTCTATAGGATTTATTTCATGATCGGTTAGCACCACGATCATATGTGCTTGAAAGTATGGGTGATGGCGGTGAGCCGTTACAACGAGAGAAAATGCCACCTTCTCGATAGGCCTATAGTTGATTTCTGCCTCCTGGAGGACTCAGCTAACATAGTATATAGGCCTTTGTACATTGACCTCCTATCTTACAAGTACAGAATAAAGGACACAGTCAAAAATAGATAGATAGAGGTAAAGTTTCTCATCAATGATTGGGCAGGAGAGTAGCAGCGGCAACGAAAGACACTTCTTGAGCTTATCAAAAGTAGTTTGACATTTTAACGTCCATGCAAATTTTTAGGACCTCTTTAAAGCATCAGGTTTGTATTTTTCCTCAACTTTTGACAAGAACCGGCTCAGGGCAGCGATCCACCCCATGAGGCATCACATCTCCTTTAATGTTTTGGGAGGTGCCATGTCGAAGATGGCTTAAATCTTTTCTGGGTTGGCTTCGACTTCTCAGTTTATGATCAAGAAATCTAGAAAGTTTCCCAATGTGATCCCAAAGACACATTTTGTCGGGTTCAACTTCATATTGTAATGTTCCAGTGTCTGAAATGTTTCCTCCAGATCTGCAAAGTGGCCTTCTGGGTTTGCACTCTTGACGAGCATGTCGTTGACATAGGCTTCCACATTCCCGCCAAGTTGGTCATCAAAGACCTTGTTGACTAGCTATTGAAAGGCCTCTCCCGCATTCTTTAAGTCAAAGGGCAAAACTCTGTAACAGTAAATACCGAACTTTGTAATGAATCTCATCTTCTGTTCGTCTTCTAGGGTCATGCTTACTTGGTTAAAACCAAAATATGCATCTATAAAATTCAAAAGTTGATGGCCTGACGAGTTATCCACAAGTTTGTCGATATTAAGGAGCGAATAACAATCTTTTTGGGCACACTTTGTTAAGATCGGTGAAATCAACGCACGTCCTCCACTTACCATTCGCCTTCTTCACCATGACTATGTTGACCAACAACTCAGGATACTTTACTTCTCTGATAAAGCCCGCTACTAGAAGTTTCTAGACCTCTTCTTATATTGTTCATTGGCACTCTAGTGTGAACACCATTTTCTTTCGCTTCACAGGCTTGTAGCTCGTGTCCACAGTCAGCTTATGGACAACCACTAAGTGGTGGATACCCAATGTGTCTTCTGGTGACCATGCGAAGACTTTAGAATGTTGATGGAGGCATTCAATGATTGCCTTGTGTAAGGATGATGACAATTGAGCTCCAATTTTGACAGTTCGTCCAAGGGTGTCGATGATTGGGATCTCGAGTACCTCTTCGACAGGCTATGATTTAACTAGTTGCTCAGTATTGTCCTTCAATTTGCATTCTCTATCACCCTGACCCGCAGGTCTGAGCACGTAACAATCGCCGCGTGATCTAAAAATATGTGTCATCACTAACACGCACCCCAAGATCCCGCAAGACTGTGATAAATAACACTTCAAGTTAAGAAAATCCAGCACGCGAAATGCTTGAACTCAAAATATCTAAGAAGCAAGTGAACATTTAACATTTCAAAATATAACTTCTAAAATATAAATTTAGATTTTTGATAAACATGTATATAAAATATTACACCAAAAAAGTTTAGAAATGCACTCCGAAGGGTCCGTCTACATGCCTCCAATAATCCACAAATAAGAAGGATCGATACGAATAGTTGGTCCCTAGCAACTCTCTTCTCGATAGGATCTAGCTAATGATGAAGCGGTTCTTATCTCTACATTTCCTATGAAAAAAAAATAAAATAATGGAGTGAGTATAATAGTACTCAATGAGTGGAGTACAATGGTATAGTTGTGCAAATGAGTGAGTGATGAGTGTAGAAATGTCAAACAATAATTACAAAATCACATTTTCGATACTACAAAACACAATGTAGTCATCAAAACATTTGTCAACAAACTTCATAATTTCATTGAAACATAATAAACGTTAAACATTGTACTTGTGTTTCAAAATCATAGAGTTTGCCTCAAAATCTTTCCACTAATGGGTTGGTCTGGACCATCTGGTGGAACTATCAAGGGATTTTCAATTATGTCTAGTCATAAACATCACCCTCAACCATGGCTTTATCTCGTAGCCTCCTTAGTGGTACAACCGAATAGCCAAACAGGACTTAGGGCATCTCTCTACCACCGCCTACCCTCTTAAGTCTAACAAGCTCTCCACGCCACCCCTTCGAATCGGTCCATGGAAGCTTAAGACCAGTCATCACATAAACTGAGTACTCACACCTCACACATGCTCCATTTCCACAAAATCATATCATGTGTCATGCCCCGACCCACACCCGAGCCGGGCACGTGACCAGCCCGCCGCGGCACCTCGATGCACGGGCACCACGTCCCGCACATCGAAGCACCGTAAGGCTATCGACATTCACAAAATCTAGGTTTCCAAATCATAGAGATCCCCAAGAAATAAAAATAATACATGTATGCCTCAATGCAAATTAAAACAAGTGAGAGTTAAACTTATACATATAAGAAAAATTATAAATACAGTCATCCAATTTAAACAAATACAATGGTCATCCTAACTTCCTC
Organism: Dillenia turbinata; assembly: GCA_037126225.1. Classification (NCBI taxonomy): domain Eukaryota; kingdom Viridiplantae; phylum Streptophyta; class Magnoliopsida; order Dilleniales; family Dilleniaceae; genus Dillenia; species Dillenia turbinata. Next base: position 17,612,774 of record JBAMMX010000007.1, read on the forward strand.
AAAATAATAAAATAACCTCAATACATAGCGGAATAGCGGGTAGTCATACCCCGGCCCAGTAGTCTCCAAAGAATGTCCAATACAATAATGCGAACAAATCTCTCAGTCTGAGTCTACACCTGTAGGAGGGGAATGTGAGGGGTGAGTACCGTAGAGAGGGGGGGTTGGTACTCAGCAAGTCGGGGGGATGACATGCTACAATTAATTTTTGGGTGAATTAGGAGTGTCAAAATTATGTCCCAATAAATCCATGGTATGCAAAAATATTATGACATCTCAATAAATCATTCACGGCATACGTATCAAATCAAATATGCATCCATTATGCATGTCCATCATATCATGTAGAGCCGGCCGAAAATATCCCGGCAAAGGCCAACCATGGCTAAGGACGGGCAACGTTGGGGGTTTTCACGGTGCAAGTAATAAAATAAGGCTCTCCACCCCAACGTTGGCCACAGACTACTCCAACTAGCCTGTATATATATATCGCACACGTATCAAGGATCAAGCGTGTATGGAAACCCGCCGGTGCTAGACCTACCAAGGTCCTCCCCGAATTGGTTCAACCGACGACTGTCCGTACAATATGTATGACAATCTGGCGGATACCCCCTGCAGAGGCGTATCCGGGCACAACAGGTGCCTCTACCAAATGTCCTTCGTAGCTACGGAATGCCATAAGAAGCATATCATCATCATCATGGTATCCACAGGGGCATCCAGCCCAAATCACATATCTCAAGCCATAACATGTCAAAATCATGTGCCAATATGCAATGGAAGCATAAAATCATTTGGATATATCAAAGTGTGGCACAATTATCAAGTGTCAAAATCATGGATGCATATCGATATAAACAAGTTGGGACACTCCATATATCACAAAACATTTTCATAAATCCAGGAAAATAGGTCAATCATACCATTTTAAATCATGCCTTTGAAAGCTTTTTAAAACACGGTATCAATTAAAAGTAGATGTCAAGTCCCACTCACAGTTAGGGGAGGATAATGCACTCCCCAATATCTCTACAAAGCGTAAATCAAGTGCTCCCTCCGTTCAACTCAAATAACTCTTAGGGAGACAGTCTGCAGATTTTTTTAACCTGCGCAGTCATGGAAAACAGACTATAACTTTGGCTATACTAGTCCAAATCAGATGATTCTTATCTCATTTTAAAGCTAAGAGATAGCACTATAACTTTCATTTTTCACACTTCCTCAGATTCAAATCACAGAATTCCCGGTAAGCCTAATTTTGTTACTGTCATATTTAAGTTTTGGATTCTGTCCAGTTTTTGTGCAGAAGCCATAACTTTCGTTCTACTCACTAAAGTCTAATGAAATTTTAACATGTTATAGCTAAGATGTAGATCTACAACTTTCGTGTTTTGAGTTTTATCCAAATATGCTTGGAAGGGGTTCAACAAAATTCATGAACAAGACTGATACGTTTTAGTGAAACATAAAGTTTCTGTCAACACAGTTTTAAGGAAAATTGTATAACTTTCAATTTCCACGTGCGAAATGGCTGAAATTTTTATATGTTATAGGCAAGAAGTATATCTATAACTTTCATGTTTTGTGTTTCTTCAAACTAAGACTGTAGAGGGGTCGTTTTTACTCACTACTGTCAAGGTTCGAAACTGGACACTTCTATGTCGAGTTTCAGGAAAAGTGCCATAACTTTTGGCACAAGCATCTGATTTTGGTGATTCTTATCTCGTTGGAAAGATAAGACTTTGATCTACAATTCATATAACTAGCACATTTTCAAATTCTGGCTCTAAGATGTCTTAAAATAGAGATGAAATCACGGACAGAAATAAAATTTAAAGTGAGACAGGATAAAATTTCTTACCTCACTTTCTTGGTCTTCCTCTCTTGCTCTCTCCTTGTTCTCACGAATTGGGAAGAATGAACAAGCCTTCTAAGGCCTTCTTCTTTTATTATTGTGGGGCGGTTCCCGGAGCTATGTCGATCTCAAAGTCAAACTCCCGAGCCGGTGGAAGGCCGGGTAGCTCCTCAGGGAAAACATCTGCAAACTCCTGTACTACAGGGACATCCTCATTCCTCGGTTCCTTCATAGTAGTATCCACAACATGGGCCAAGTACGCCGTGCAGCCTCGGCGTATTAACCTCCTGGCCTCCATCACCGAAATAACACAGCGAGACAATACTCTCCTCTTGCCAGAAAACCTCAAAGCAAGTCCCTCCGATCTCCGGAACTCAACCTCCTTAGTGAAACAATCAACGGAGGCTCTGTGTCTGCTCAGCCAATCCATGCCAAGGATGGCATCAATATCGGTCAAGTCCAAAGGGATCAAATCTGCCTCAAGTACGGTGTTTCCAATCATGACCTCTGTCCCTCTATAGACTGAATCTCTCAAGAGCTGTTCACCAAGAGGTGTGAAAACCAATATCTCCTCTCCAAGTGGCGTCAAAGGCTTACCCATCAGGTGGGCAAAGGACGCTCTCACATACGAGTAGTTCGACCCGGTGTCGATAAGGACACGGGCGTCGACTCCATAAATCTTCATAGTTCCTAAATGTGGGGAAAATAAAGAGATCAATTTAGATAAAGGTGGAAATAGATGCTCATCATATATATCTCAAAAGTAGGTACAACCAACATAGTCAAGCCTCTAAGGCTTTGGATTATGATGAGTCTCAAAATAAAAGTACAGGGGAAATCTCTAAGCGTGTGAGTCAGAAAGGGGAGTACCAATAATGACATCGGGGTTCGTCTGTGCATCCTCCTGCGTCATCGCGTACACTCGGGCCTGAGCCCTCGGCTGCTGCCGCGATGGTCCCGGTGCCATACTACTCCCAGCTACTGCTCGTGGGGCTATAGGGCTAGAGTGTGCTGGTGCTTCCTGCTGTCCCCCTCGTGGAGCACTCGACTGAATAGAAACTGCCTGACCTCCTGCTCCAAGATCAGGGCACTGGCTCTTGATGTGCCCCGGTCTCCCACACTGGAAGCAAGTCACTGTCACCCCGCAAGCTCCGAAGGGGTGATGTCTGCCGCATCGACGACAAAAAGGGTGTCGTCGGGCTGTAGTCTGAGTGGAGACACTCGGGGCTGGTGCTCTAAACCCCTGGGACTGCGATCCCTGCCTCTGAGAAGGGTCCCCGTGAAACCCTGAGGTCCTCCCCTTCTTCGAACTCTGGCCCCCAGAAAACTCAGCCCTCTTCCTCCTCTGCTCCCTGCTCTCTCTCTGTCGTCCCTCAGCATGGACGATCTCCTCAGCCCGGAGTGCTGAGTCTACTATCTCTGGAAATGAGAAGTTAGGGGTCACCGTCATATACCTCCGGATGTTCAAGTTGAGGCCATCCTCAAACTTGAACCTCAACTGACTGGGTGTGGCTAGGTCCGGAACAAAAGCAGCCAGTCTCCTCAACTCAGCCTCATACTCGGTCACAGTCCGAGTCCCCTGCCGCAGGTGGTGGAACTCCGTCCTCTTCCTGTTCTGCTGGAACGCTGAAAAATATCTGCGGTTGAACTCCCGCAGAAAGTCCTCCCAACTCCTGGGCTCCGCTGCATCATCACAAACTGCCTCCCACCACGAGAGGGCATCTCCATCCAATAATCTCTCGGCCACTCGGAGTCTGAACTCCTCACTCAAGCCAAGGTCTGTCAACACTCGACGGGTGCGGTTGATCCAGTGCTTCGCAGCAGTGGAATCACCCACCCCAGAAAACTCGGTACAGCCTAGCTGTCTCGCCTCCTTCACGAGCTGAGTGAGCTCGTGAATACGTCTCAACGTCGAAGAAGTACCGTCGCTGGGTCTAGAAACTGCAGATGGACCGATAACCGGTGGAGGCTCCGGTGCGACTGGTCGTGGCACGGCCATAGGGGTTGGCTCGGCCATCGGTGGTGGTGGTGGTGGTGGCATCTGAATGCCATGGGCAGCGTACCACTCGAACACCTGTCGGTAGGCGTCCAACGGTGGCGGTGGTGGTAGATCTGCGGCCGTGGTGGCCGGTGGTGTAGGCACTGAAGGAGAACCGTGTGAGGAAGACACGTCCTCTGGTACACTGGGGGGCTCAATAGGTAAGAAGTGGGTACCTCGCCTAGTCGTCATACTTCTGCGAAGAAAAAGGCACTAATCAGGCAGATATATAAGAATTAGGGTTAGTTATGGAATAACTAACCACCTAAAAGAAATCAACTTGGCATCGGAAACAATGGATAAGGTATACTAGGTTAGATATGACCCGTATCCAACCCTCTAAAAATGGATGAACTTATCTGCCTATGACCATGTACTGGGATTTCATGACTGTACTATAACTCTCACATGCATTGAGGACTTTCAAAATCAAATTTACTTGGGGATATTTTCGAAATCAGTTTCTCAAACTCAGCTCTAACCAAGAGCTCTGATACCAACCGAGGCCTGTCACGCCCCGACCCACACCCGAGCCGGGCACGTGACCAGCCCGCCGCGGCACCTCGATGCACGGGCACCACGTCCCGCACATCGAAGCACCGTAAGGCTATCGACATTCACAAAATCCAGGTTTCCAAATCATAGAGATCCCCAAGAAATAAAAATAATACATGTATGCCTCAATGCAAATTAAAACAAGTGAGAGTTAAACTTATACAGATAAGAAAAATTATAAATACAGTCATCCCAATTTAAACAAATACAATGGTCATCCTAACTTTCTCAAAATAATAAAATAACCTCAATACATAGCGGAATAGCGGGTAGTCATACCCCGGCCCAGTAGTCTCCAAAGAATATCCAATACAATAATGCGAACAAATCTCTCAGTCTGAGTCTACACCTGTAGGAGGGGAATGTGAGGGGTGAGTACCGTAGAGTGGGAGGGTTGGTACTCAGCAAGTCGGGGGGATGACATGCTACAATTAATTTTTGGGTGAATTAGGAGTGTCAAAATTATGTCCCAATAAATCCATGGTATGCAAAAATATTATGACATCTCAATAAATCATTCACGGCATACGTATCAAATCAAATATGCATCCATTATGCATGTCCATCATATCATGTAGAGCCGGCCGAAAATATCCCGGCAAAGGCCAACCATGGCCAAGGACGGGCAACGTTGGGGGTTTTCACGGTGCAAGTAATAAAATAAGGCTCTCCACCCCAACGTTGGCCACAGACTACTCCAACTAGCCTGTATATATATATCGCACACGTATCAAGGATCAAGCGTGTATGGAAACCCGCCGGTGCTAGACCTACCAAGGTCCTCCCCGAAATGGTTCAACCGACGACTGTTCGTACAATATGTATGACAATCTGGCGGATACCCCCTGCAGAGGCGTATCCGGGCACAACAGGTGCCTCTACCAAATGTCCTTCGTAGCTACGGAATGCCATAGGAAGCATATCATCATCATCACAGTATCCACAGGGGCATCCAGCCCAAATCACATATCTCAAGCCATAACATGTCAAAATCATGTGCCAATATGCAATGGAAGCATAAAATCATTTGGATATATCAAAGTGTGGCACAATTATCAAGTGTCAAAATCATGGATGCATATCGATATAAACAAGTTGGGACACTCCATATATCACAAAACATTTTCATAAATCCAGGAAAATAGGTCAATCATACCATTTTAAATCATGCCTTTGAAAGCTTTTTAAAACACGGTATCAATTAAAAGTAGATGTCAAGTCTCACTCACAGTTAGGGGAGGATAATGCACTCCCCAATATCTCCACAAAGCTAAATCAAGTGCTCCCTCCGTTCAACTCAAATAACTCTTAGGGAGACAGTCTGCAGATTTTTTTAACCTGCGCAGTCATGGAAAACAGACTATAACTTTGGCTATACTAGTCCAAATCAGATGATTCTTATCTCATTTTAAAGCTAAGAAATAGCACTATAACTTTCATTTTGCACACTTCCTCAGATTCAAATCACAGAATTCCCGGTAAGCCTAATTTTGTTACTGTCATATTTAAGTTTTGGATTCTGTCCAGTTTTTGTGCAGAAGCCATAACTTTCGTTCTACTCACTAAAGTCTAATGAAATTTTAACATGTTATAGCTAAGATGTAGATCTACAACTTTCGTGTTTTGAGTTTTATCCAAATATGCCTGGAAGGGGTTCAACAAAATTCATGAACAAGACTGATACGTTTTAGTGAAACATAAAGTTTCTGTCAACACAGTTTTAAGGAAAATTGTATAACTTTCAATTTCCACGTGCGAAATGGCTGAAATTTTTATATGTTATAGGCAAGAAGTATATCTATAACTTTAATGTTTTGTGTTTCTTCAAACTAAGACTGGAGAGGGGTCGTTTTTACTCATACTGTCAAGGTTCGAAACTGGACACTTCTATGTCGAGTTTCAGGAAAAGTGCCATAACTTTTGGCACAAGCATCTGATTTTGGTGATTCTTATCTCGTTGGAAAGATAAGACTTTGATCTACAATTCATATAACTAGCACATTTTCAAATTCTGGCTCTAAGATGTCTTAAAACAGAGATGAAATCACGGACAGAAATAAAATTTAAAGTGAGACAGGATAAAATTTCTTACCTCACTTTCTTGGTCTTCCTCTCTTGCTCTCTCCTTGTTCTCACGAATTGGGAAGAATGAACAAGCCTTCTAAGGCCTTCTTCTTTTATTATTGTGTTAATAACTCACCACCCTAGGATCAAATCTCCAATTAATCTAAACCATAGGATCATTTTTACTATTGCATATGTTCTCATTGGTTTTCATGTGCATGTGTTCTCATTGGCCCACCTTGCCTTTCTCATCTCCATTTGGCCAACACTTGTCCTCCTCACTATAACACTTGTTCAATACAAGAATACACTTGTCACATTTCATTTAAGTTTTGTTAATTGCTAACAAGTCCTTTGACTTATAAAAATTCTAATTTGACCCCTAAAATTTTCATAATTACACACTAGGCCCAAAATCTTATATTAGACCTAATTAAATTTATTTATTGTGAAATTAAGGTTTTGAATCTCTTTGAGTCAAAATTGATCCGATTTGTATTTTATCGTCAAATATCTAAGGTTGATTTATCGGAAAAATTTTCTTAGTGAAAATTTATGAATATAGTAGTAAAAACATCATATATATATATATATATATATATATATATATATATGAAATGGAATTCACTATAGAATACACCGAGAGTCGGTGTTACATCATGTGCCATAAAAAATCAACATAACTCACAATCCACAAATTCAACAAATAAAATCTAACAAGAAATGTAACATGGTACAAGATATATTTGTAAGTGCATAAATTTTATGGCTCAAAGCAACACAATTTCAGAGACACTCTACATTCACAAAACATTTCATAAAATTAAATTAATAAAATCATTTTATAAAATCATAAAAAATATTTTTTATTCACAAATACAACAAATCATCCACTCACAGTTTTTAGAGATGGTGGTCACTCCCAGATCCGTTTACGATAAATGGTTATTCCAACCCCTATTAGTCATCAAGTAACTAACAACATCACTATTTTCCGATGTAAGTCAACTCATAAATCTCTACACTCAAAACCTAAACTTTCTATCACTCCCAGTGGCTTAAAAACCTCCAAATCCAAATAGACAGAGAGCTAAATAAGGTAAAACTTGAGTTAAAAAAAATTATATTATCTTGATTTTGTTTTTAAAAATCTTTCCAATTTGGATCACACCAAAACCCTTGATTTTTTCCTCTTTGTGACAACACTAAATCTTAAACTTTTTCTCCAAAATCAAGACTAAAATCTAACTTTGGAGGGTTAAATGAGTGGTTTGGAGTCTTTGATCTAGAGTTGTGGTAGTGGATTGATTGGTTTTGGAAAAGAGAGAAATGGTCTAAAGAGAGAGAAGTTAGATTTTTGGGTTCAATACTCATTTTATTCTCAATTGCTTTGTGATCATCTTATACTCCTAAATTACACAAATGCCCTGGGTCATTGGGATGGTCACTCAATAGTTTCAATCACTTAACCTTGTGTTCTGCTGGGAAAATGTGTTCGGTGCCGAACAGGAAGAGTTGAAATGAGCCTTACAAATTTACATGAAGCAGAATTATGGAAATTTTGAAAATTTTCAAAATATGAAATATAATATAAATTTAACATATTATGATTGAAGAGTTTGGGTGGCTTGGCAGCATAAGTTTTTTTGGATGACTTGAACCTCATGAGTTCAATTCCACCTACAAGCAAGTGACGATAGGATATAGGGAAATTTGCAGGTCTAAATACAAGATGTTGCAAGTACTACGTGACCACCGAATGGTGAAATGAGAAGAAGTGCCGAACAAGAAAATGAAAATAGGGAACCAAACAGTTAAATGAGCACCGAACAGGTAAATGGCCAAATGAGTATCGAGAAACATATTGAAATTTTGACAAGTACCAACAAGCATTAGAAATTTAGAGAGATTGTACTGAACAACCAAGAGGTGGTAGAGTAAATCTCACATTACCGATGGATTCACAATTCCAATCAGTGGCGAGATAACCAATAGGAATTTCATGGGCATCTCGTAATAAAAATGGGGATTTAAAATTGCATGTCACCAAACATAGAAAAACAAGGTGGTAGGAAAAATGTACCAACAAGGTGAGGTAGTACCATCAGAAAATATAAGTGGAATGCACTATACTGAAGGATATATGGAAATTGGATGTACCGTTGGGCATATAAAAATTGTGAAATAATAAGTCTATTGAAAGATTATAACTTCCTCCATTTTTCGATAGCCTATAGACCTCAAAATACACCAATATGATTCTCACTCATAAATCAGCAGATGATCACCACTGACTACCGACTTAAAAAAAAAAAAAAAAAAAAAAAAAAAAAAAAAAAAAACAAACAAACAAACAAACAAACAAACAAAATTTGGAGAATTGTTTATCGATTGCTAAACTTTTATCGAACAACTAAAGTCTCATAAGAGAATCAAATCTTATCAAATACCGAACAGTTAAATTCTACTGAGTACTGAACACCAAGCATTTAAGCAACCGATAACTCTGGTAATTGGGAAGTGAAAATTTTAAAAGTATATCTACCAAGTGTCCAAAGGATTTTCTTATCAGTTTAAATAGTAAAAATCCACATTTTTATTCTAAATAATTATTCTTTCACATTTTCACCAATATAAAAATTTTTTAAATTGTCTATTTAGAGTAAATATCTCAATCCGAATTTATCCGATGTTACAATTCCTACCCCCCAAAAAAATTTTTTGTCTTCAAAATTTCAATACAAAATCAATCTCCACACAACTGGGGGTTTTATCTACTCATAATTACTTCAGACTCCTTAGTCATTTCTTTTACATGATTATTCTTTCACAAAATCTTAACAATTGGAATTCATTTATTTCTGAACTTCTTAACTTGCTGGCCTTGGATAGTTATCGGTCAGACTCAAAAATTTAAATTTTTCCTCAATTCAATTGGAGACTCCAAGGATCAAACTATCTCAACTTTATATCTCATGTGGTGTAAGATGTCCCAAGTTCCCAAAATTTTCCTATAATATCAAGTTTTCTGGAGTGGGAAAATATGTTCAGACCATAAGCCAGAAACCAAATCTTCTTAATTATTCATTCACCTTACACATTTCTTTTTTTAAGTATCCCTAATTGGTCGTCAACTAATTGGATCCATTAAAGAAAATAATCATCTGGAATGTATAATTATTATATTTTAGTTATTTTGCTAGTCCTTGTTATTTCCTCTAAATGTTTACAAACTTCTAGCCACATATGCTATGCAATCCTATTAATTCTCATCTTCTTCGGCTACTTGTACATCACAATTTCTATACTTCTATTCAGTTACTTACTGAAGGGCAAAGGGCTGTCGTCATGTCTAGCAAGCGTGCAGGTATTAATCACCAAAGATTTTCATCATGTCTATTAATATAAATTGTCAAGTGATTATTAATCAAACCTTTTAATACATCTTTCGTACATACTTCGTATAACAAGGCATCCAATCATGGACATCAACCAATTCTGAATATTCTCCTAGAATAGTCATCAATACCTCTAACATCATACAACTTGCTCAACAATATTTAAATATTCATCACATAGCAACACTATCAATCACCACAATTCATTATATAAAGTCGATACTCAAAATTGATTCATCAATTATCTCTAACATATAATGGTTCAATATTACTAGCAACATCAAAGATCAAGTCACACCAACAACATACGTTTCAAATCAATAAATTTATACTTAATCAAATTTACCCGTGACAATATCAGAATTATTCTGTACCTCTTCGTTGGTCATCGCATAGATCTTAATTTGGATTTGAGGTTAGAAATGTTGGGGATTAACAGCCACAGTGTTGCTTTCGGTCCCTATCCTTAGAGTAGTATTGGAAGGAGGTGTGGGAATGTTTGCTGGTCCATCCTAGGAGCTACTAGGAAAACCTTGGTTTTGTTGACTTCCTTGCTCTCTTAAACCCAATTCAAGGCAATTATATCAGAGATGACCCTTCTGCTCACAGTGGTAACATCTTCTAGGTTTGTTACAAGATCCAAAGTGGAATTTCTTGCAATTCTTGAAAGAAACCTTGTTATTTCCCATCAACTGGGTTCCGAATACGGCACTAGTGTTTAGAACACTCTCTTTGAAAAAGTATTGACCTTGGGAAAAGCCAACAAATCTCATGACAGAGGTACTACCATAAGAACTCAGACTCTTACTTTTCTTAAAACTATGACCTGAAGTGGATTCGGATCTCCTTTTCCTTCAATAGACTTCTCAAGCCTTTTCTCTTTTTTCGACCATCTTCTCGGCCCTCAAGACTAATTGTAAGATATCTTTAAAAGTATGAGTCTGGGTAACTGATATCTTTTCCCTAATGCTTAAGTTTAGTCCCTCCTCAAATTTGGAATACAAATATTCTTTGGAAGCCACAAATTCTGGAACAAACAATGATAACTCTCTCAGCTCGGTCTCATACTCTGCCACTGACTTATTTTCTTGCCTAAGATGGAAAAATTATTTGCTCTTTAAGTCCCGGTAAAACTAGTATAATACATCTAATCAAATTCTCTAAAGAACTTGCTCTATGAGATAGGAGTAGAGGATCTCCTCTTCAAGTTCTCCCACTATGTACAGGCACTCTTCTCGAGTAACCTTATAGCCACCATAAGTTTTATCACATTATCTAATCTCATGTCAACCACAGTCTCTTGAACTCTATTGATCTAATCTTTTGCCAGTGTAACATCATTAGTACCCGAAAAAGTCTCACAGCCAAGTTTTCTTGCTTACTTTATCAACTTGGACAGTTCAATGGTTGGACAGGTTTATTGATACAACTACTGATGGAGGAGCTATTAGGGGAGTGTTTGTTGGGGCAGTAGTGTTTGCTAGAGGAGGAGTTTGCATTTGAGGTTGGGTTTGGAACTGAATACCATACTTATTCCATCATTCCATAAACTGTTGGAATGCAGCAATTGGTGGTGGAAGAATCCCAAATGGTGCAATCAAAAGTTTAGGTACACTAATAGAAGGAGCACGGGAAGACGAGGTAGCCTCATGCTCAGAACGAGTGATCTTAATCAAAGTCTTTGTTTTCTGATGAGGAGCCATTGGATTCCACCAGCAAAAAAAAAAAGAAAGGAAACCAACCTTAGCTTACTAAATTAGATAAACTATTAATGTGCTCATGCCTAAAGAAACCAACCCATAGGAGGCTTTTGAATCTTCCCAAAACATTAGAAATATAGGAACTTTTAACAACATTTATAAATATTTGAAAACATTTGAAATTATTCTAAACATTTAGAAATATTTGAAAACATTTAATAACTCCAAAATATTTGCTATGATACCAATATAATTGTCATGCCCTGACCCGTAGATCTGAGCACGTAATAACCACCGTGTGATCTAAAAGTATGTGTCATCACCAACACGCGCCCTAAGATCTCCCAAGACTATGATAAATGACACTTCAAGTTAAGAAAATTCGGCATGTGAAATGCTTGAACTCAAAATATCTAAGAAGCAAGTGAATAATTAACGTTTCAAAATATAACTTCCAAAATATAAATTTAGATTTTTGATAAATATGTATATAAAATATTATACAAAAAGAGTTTAGAAATGCGTTTCGATGAATCTGTCTACATGCCTCCAAAAATCCACAACTAAGAAGGACCGATACCAATAGTTGGTCCCTAACAACTCTCTTCTCAACAAGATCTAGCTAATGATGAAGCAGCTCTTATCTCTACACTTCCTCTGAAAAGGAATAAAATGATGGAGTGAGTATAATAATATTCAGGGAGTGTAATGGCATAGTTGTGTAAATGAGTAAATGGTGAGCATAGAAGTGTTAAACAATAATTACAAAATCACATTTCCAATACTACAAAACACAATGTAGTCATCAAAGCATTTGTCAACAAACATCATAATTTCATTAGAACATAATAAACGTTAAACATTTCACTTGCTTTTCAAAATCACGGGGTTTGCCTCAAAATTTTTCCACCAATGGCTTGACCCAGACCATCTGGTGGAACCATTAAGAAATTTTCAATTGTTTCTAATCATAAATATCACTCCTAATCTTGGTGTTAGTCGTAGTCTCCTTGATGCTGCAACCAAATAATCCGACGAGACTTGGGGGTATCTCTTTACCACCGCCCACCCCCTTAAGTCTAACAATCTCTCTATGCCGCCCCCTCGAATTGGTCCGTGGAAGCTTAAAACCAGTCATCATATAAATTGGGTGCTCACACCCCACATATGCACCATTTCCACAAAATCATATCATGTGCCATAGAAAATCTAAATAACTCACAATCCACATATTCAACAAATAAAATCTAGTAGGAAATGTAACATGGCACAAGATATATTTGTAAGTGCATAAATTTTATGGCTCAAAACAACACAATTTCAGGGACACTCCACATTCACAAAACATTTCATAAAATCAAGTTAAGAAAATCATTTTATAAAATCACGAAAAACATTTCTCATTTACAAATACAACAAACCATCTACTCATAGTTTTTAGGAAGGGTGGTCACTCCTAGATCCATTCACGATAAATGGTCTGACTTCGATCAGCTCATTCCAGCCCCTATTAGTCATCATCAAGTAACTAACAACATTAATATCTTTCAATCTAAGTCAACCCATAAATCTCTACACTGAAAATCTAAACTTTCTATCACTCTCGGTGGCTTAAAAACCTCCAAATCCAAATGGACAGAGAACTAAATAAAGTAAAACTTGAGTTAAAAAAAATTATATTACCTTGATTCTGTCTCCAAAGATCTTTCCAACTTAGGTCACACCAAAACCCTTAATTTTACTTCTTGGTGACAGCACTAAATCTTAAACTTTTTCTCCAAAATCAAGGCAAAAATCTAACTTTGGAAGGTTGAATGAGAGGTTTGGAGTCTTTGAACTAGAGTTGTGGTGCTGGATTGATTAGGTTTTGGAAAAGAGACAAATGGTCTAGAGAAAGAGAAGTGAGATTTTTGGATTCGTAGATTCTAGAACCTCAATACTAATTTTATTCTCAAAACCAATTTTTAATAATTGCTTAGTGATCCTCTTATACTCCTAAATTGCACAAATACCCTGGGTCATTGGGATGGTCACCCAATAGCTTTAATCACTTAATCTTGTGTTCTGCTAAGAAGATGTGTTCAGTGTCAAATAGGAAGAGTTGAAATGAGCCTTACAAATTTACCGGAAGCAAAGTAGAGTTATGAAAATTTTGAAATATTTCAAAATATGAAATATAATATAAATTTAACATATTATGATTGAAGAGATTGGGTAGCTTAGTGGCATAAATTTTTTTGGATAACTTGAAACTCATGAGTTCAATTCCACATGCAAGCAAGTGATGATGGGAAATGGGGAAATTGGCAAATCTAAGTATAAGATGTTGCAAGTACTACGTGACCACCGAATGGTGAAATGAGAAGAAGTGCCGAACAAGAAAACGAAAACAGGGAACCGAGCAGCTAAATGAGCACCGAACAAGTAAATGGCCAAATGAGTATCAAGAAACATATGAAAATTTTGACAAGTACCGACAAGCATTGGAAATTTGGAGAGATTGTACCGAACAACCAAGAGGTGGTAGAGTAAGTCTCACGTTACCGGTGGATTCATAATATCAATCATGGATTCACAATACCGATCAGTGGCAAGATAACCAATAGAAATTTCATTAACATCTCATAATAAAAATTGGGATTTAAAATTGGATATCACCGAACATATAGAAAAATAAGGCGGTATAAAAAATGTACCGACAGGGTGAGGTAGTACCATCAGATAATATATGTGGAATGCACTATACCAAAGGGTATATGGAAATTAGATGTACCAATGGGTATATAAAAATTATAAAATAATAAGTCTATTAAAAGATTATAACTTTTTCCATTTACCGACAGCTTATAGACCTCACAGTACACAAATAGGATTCTCACTTGCAAATCAATAGATGATCACCACCGACTACCGATTAAAAAAAAAATTGGAGAATTATTTATCAATTGCTAAACCTTTACTGAACAACTAAAGTCTCATAGGAGAATCAAATCCTATCAAGTACCGAACAGTTAAATTCTACAGAGTACCGAGCACTGAGCACTCAAGCAACCGATGACTCTGGTGATCAAGAAGTGAAAATTTTAAAAGTCAATCTACCAAATGTTTGAAGGATTTTCTGATCAATTTAAACAGCAAAAATTTACATTTTTATTCTAAATAATTATTCTTTCACATTTTTGCCAATATAAAAATTTTTTAAATTGTCCATTTAGAGTAAACATTTCAATCTGAACTTGTCCGGTGTTACAGAAGTTCTTTATACTTCCTTCCAATAGAGGGATGGTTTACGAAAAAGGATCACAATTGAGGATTGCAATACCCTCTACCATTTTAAATTTAATTTTCATCTGTTTGGTGCTTGGCAAAGCCTAACTATTCAAACTAAGATGGCATAGGATGACATTGTAAAGGAATGGAAGTTTGATTACGTTGGATGTGGTCAAGGTGATGGCATGATTTGGGGGTGTCTCCAAAGTTACAGGAAGTGAAATAGTACTTTTTGAGTATAGCCATTCACCAAAGAATTCTCTTAGGGAAGTGATCTGGGGTTGTAGACATGCCGGCACAAAACCCATATACTAAAAAGTATCCCAATAAAGGAGATTATAATCTGCTTCCTAATCAACGAGAACTCCCCAATCAACGAGAACTCTCCTCATAGTATATGGACCTATCTTGGCTGTAACAACTAGTGGATCATAATGATCTGAGGTAACTCCGACTAGATTATCGTCATTAAAACCAATTGGTGGTCTTTTATCCTTTTTGACATGGCGGCAAGGGCAATAAAAGAAATGACACAAAATGAATCTCTTCCTAGTCTATTTTCCACATATTGTACCTATCTGTTAAAGGTGGGTTTAGATTCTACAGATAAATGCTCCGTAAACTCGAAGATAGAGTCAACATCAATGGAATTCCTTGCTCGCCCTAGAAGGTTAAACCTACAAAAGACCATAAGAGATTGCTCCGACAGATGAGACTCTAACACTCAAACCAAAAAGAGTAATTTAAAGAAAGAGAGAAGTAGACTTGGTAGAGTTGTCCCGTAGCCCCATGCAATCCTATGTGTTTTTGTAGAGTTAGAAAACATACATAGCGGATTATCTCTACATAGTATATATAGTATGCCTGCATGGCAAGTATCGTATGTGCTTTGGGGTGTGAAACTTGAGTTTCCTTATGGGGAGATTGATGTGAACCCGATGGATATAGAAACCCTAGAACCCACAAACAAGTTAATTTAACCCAAAAATCGTCCCAACGAATTATTTGAACCGGTGGAATTAAAGATCTCAACCATTGATCTAAAGAATGAAGAATTTAAGGTATATGACCTTAGACCCGTTTCTCATTAGAACAAAAATTTTGGTATAAAGATGGAATGAATGACGCCACAACCTAGATCGATCGAAGCCTAGATTGATAAGTCAAAGAACTAAACAAAACTTCTATCTTGAATAAGTTCAAAAGTTCTCAAAAGAACAAGACTTGTGTGAAGAAACCTCACTAATTTATTAATTCTCTCAAAATTGTCTTTTATACAATGTGTAATGCCCTATTTATAGGTTAAAGGTAAAAACAAAATTGATAACTAAAAATTTAGTAACTCCTAAATAATTAAAAAAATAGAAAACTAAAATATAAACTATAAAGAAGAATTGGGAAACTAAATAAACCAAACTATTTTGACCAAATCTTAATGCTATTTTTCTTTATTTTCATCCTCCCTTGGTCTTGGGTAGTTTTGGGCCCTTTATTCTTTCAATTGGGCTTGTATGAGCATAATTAACACTCCTTTGGGTTCTTCATTCATTTGGACTCCAATTTCTTGTTGTAAAATCCTCTGAATTAAGTTATTCAGTACTTTTTTTAATCTTTTAACTCGAGCCTTTGCCACTGGTCTAACTGGAACTTGAGTTGGATCTTGTGAATTCCTTGCAATCTTAATGACCTCATCATTCCCCCCTCTTGAGAAGGATTTGTCTTCAAATCGTCACCTATATCAAAAGGACTCAAGTCAATAATATTGAAAGTAGCACTAACATTATACTCACATGGTAAATCAAGTCTGTAAGCGTTGTCATTGATCCGTTCTAACACTTGAAAAGGACCATCTCCTCGGGGTAACAATTTAGAACGTCTTTATACCGAAAATCTTTCTTTTCGCATATGTAATCAAACCCAATCACCGGTTCAAAAATAAGCTTGTGACGTCCTTTGTTCACTTGTTTGATATATTATTCGGTCATCTTCTCTATGTTGAACCGTACTTTAATTGCTTTACAAATTCTGTCTTTTTCTTACTATCTAAATTCACTTGCGCAGAAATAGGTAAAGGTAATAAATCTAAAGGAATTAAAGGATTAAAACCATAAACAATTTCAAACGGTAAGAACTTGGTAGCAGAGTGAATAGTACGATTATATGCAAACTCAACATGTGGCAAACATTCTTCCCAAGTTTTAATATTTTTACTAATGATAGCTCTCAACAAAGTGGATAAAGTCTTGTTGACTACTTCTGTTTGACCATCAGTTTGAGGATAATAAGTTGTTGAAAATAAAAGTTTCGTTTCTAACTTTTCCCATAATGTCTTCCAAAAGTAACTCAAGAACTTAGCATCTCGATCTGAAACGATTGTTCTAAGCATCCCATGTAACCTTACAATCTCTATAAAGAATAAATCAGCAATATGAGAAGCATCATCAGACTTATGACAAGGAATAAAATGAGTAATCTTAGAAAACCGATCTACAATCATAAAGATCGAATCCCGTTCATATCTACTCTTAGATAAACCCAAAACAAAATCCATCGAAATGTCAATTCAAGGTAAACTAGAATAGGTAGGGGTGTGTAAAGACCATTAGATTGAACCCTAGATTTAGCTTGCCTATAGGTAATACATCTACCACAAAATCTCTCAACATCTGGCTTCATGTGTGGTCAATAAAAGTGTTCATGTAAAATAGCCAAGGTTTTGGTGACTCCAAAATGTCCCATTAACCCTCCACTATGAGATTCCCGAACTACCAAATCTCTCAATGAACAATTTGGCATGCATAACTTATTTTCCCTAAACAAAAAGTTCTCATGCCTATAGAAGTTACCCTCTTCAGATTTTTCACAAGCATTATAAATTTCTCCAAAATCATGGTCATCATGATAAAATTCCTTAATATGCTCAAAACCAAGAATTTTACCATCAAGAGTAGAGATTAAGGTATACCTGCGTGAAAGTGCATCGCGATCACATTCTCCTTACCTTGTTTATATCGAATGAATTAAGGAAAAGTTTCAATGAATTTCATCCATCGAGCATGTCTCTTATTTAACTTGTGTTGACTTTTCAAATGTTTTAAGGATTCATGATCCATACGGATCACAAATTCTTTTGGCCACAAATAGTATTGTCATGTCTCCAAAGTTCTAACCAAGGCGTACAATTCTTTGTCATAGGTAGGATAGTTAAGTGCAGCCTCGCTTAACTTCTCGCTAAAGTACGCAAGTGGTCTTTCATCCTGCATAAGAACAACGTCTATACCTACACCAGAAATATCACATTCAATTTCAAACATTTTAGAAAAATTAGGTAAAACAAGTAAAGGAGCATAAGTAAGTTTATGTTTAATAAGTTGAAACACCTTTTGTTTGCTCTTCGCTCCATTTGAATGCAACATTCTTCTTGATGATTTGTGTAAGCGGTGCAGCAATGGTGCTAAAATCTTTCACCAACCTTCTATAAAAACTAGCAAGCCCATGAAAACTTCTAACGTCACCGATACTGGAGGGGGTCGGCCAATCTTGGATGGTTTTGATTTTTTCTTCATCAACCTCAATTCATTTAGCACTCACAACAAAACCTAGAAAAACAAGCTTATCGGTGCAAAAAGTATACTTTTTAAGGTTAGCATATAACTTTTCCTTTCTAAACACATCCAAAATCGAATGTAAATGTGAAACACGATCATGAAAACTTTTACTATAAATTAGAATATCATCAAAGTAAACAACTACGAATTTACCAATGAAAACACGTAAAACATGATTCATTAAGCGCATGAATGTACTAGGAGCATTGGTTAATCCAAAAGGCATGATTAACCACTCATACAATCCATATTTAGTTTTAAATGTTGTTTTCCATTCATCACCCTCTTTCATTCATATTTGATGATATCCACTCTTAAGGTCAATCTTAGAAAACACATAGGCACCATGCAATTCATCTAATATGTCATCTAATCGAGAAATAGGGTATCGATATCTTACCGTTATATTGTTGATAGCTCGGAAATCAACACACATCCTCCATGTCCCATCTTTCTTAGGCACTAAAATCACTGGAACTATGTATGGACTCATGCTTTCTCTCACATATCCTTTTCCCATCAACTCTTCGACTTGCCTTTGCAGCTCCATCGCCTCTTCTGGGTTGCTTCTATACGCTAGACGATTTGGAATTGATGCATCGGGTACGAAATCGATTTGATGTTCAATTCCTCAAATCGTTGGCAATCCTTGGGGTAGATCTTCAGGAAATATATCTTCGAATTCCTGCAAAAGAGAAACAATAGCACTAGGCAAAGAAGGGTTAAGTTGGTCAGTGCTTAAAAGGGATTCCTTGTACATAAGTACAATCATTGGCCGTTTTGAGAGTATTGCTCACTTAACCTCACTTGTTTTGGCATAGAAATTCCTTTCTTTTCTCTCGGATTTTACCTCATTGGCTGAACTTTTCTCTCTTTTTTCTTCCTCATCAAATTCAGCCTCTCTTTCTTCTTTTCTCTCTTTTTTCTCTTCTCTCAACTCATTTTGATCTCTCTATTTCTTTTGTTTACTCAATTTTTGCAATCTCACTCGGTCTTCATAGACTTGTGTTGGTGTTATCGGAATCAGAGTGGTTTTTTATTGATTAAATATGAATGAATACTTGTTGGTGAAGCCGTCATGTTATACATGTCGATCAAATTTTTAAGGCCTTCTTAACAAAATATGCCCAGCTTGCATTGGCACCACATCATATAATACCTCATCCTCATATTTCCCAATTCGGAATGACATAACAACTTACTTTATAACCCTCACTTCTCTACTATCATTCAACCATTGTAGTTTGTATGGTTGGGAATGTTTAGTAGTTAGCAAATTCAGTTTTTCTACTAATGTCGTACTCACAACATTAGTAAAACTACCACCGTCAATAATTAAAATACATACATTATCTTTCACATGGTAACGAGTGTGAAAGATATTCTCCTATTGTACTTCTTTTTCATCTCCTTTGGCTTGTAAGCTTAAAGTTCAGCACGTAACTAGTGCTAACATTTCACCGTGTTCAGCCCCGTACTCCTCATCTCCAATGGTGGCAAACAACCAATGTCATCTTCATCTTCGGACTCAATTGCACCATTTTTTCGAATCACCATAACTCGCTTGTTTGGACATTGGTCATCGGTAAATCATTTATTCATTACAAGTCTAACAGTACTCATTGGTGATCCATTATCATTTTCTCTTCGGTCATTTGATGACCGAATGCCCAAACCCATCGGTATATTATTGGGCTCATTTCCACACACCCGTCTGATCACCTTCCCTTGTTTGGTCATTGAGGAATAATTGTCATTTTCCTTCAGTCATGCCCACAAATTTCTGATCGGTCATGCAATCCTCCAAATTTCCTGTTCAAGCTTCGTTCGGTCATGCACATTGTAACACCGACTTTGCGGTGCCGAATTTCTGTACTCCCATTTCCTGAATTTAATAAAATAATTCTCAATTTATATATATAGAGAAAAATATTTAATTTTATTAAATCTTGATTTTGGGGTTTTTAAATTTAATTTTTGGTATATTTCAAATACCGTTTCTGGGATTTGAAAAATAAGGTTAGTATAAAAATATATATATGTAAATAATTATTTATTTATTAATTTATTTATTTACTCAATTAGCTATTTATAAAATCTATTTATATAAAAATATATATATAAATAATAATAATAATAAATAATAATAATAATGATAAAAAAAAAATTCGAATTAGGGCTTATAGCCCTAATTCCTCTTCTCTCTCTCTCTCCCTTTCGCGATCGCCCTCACCCGCGACTTTCACGCCCTCCCTCTCGCGGTTCTCCGTCGCGACTCGGCTCCACCACATGCCACCGCTCACCTCTCTCTATCACAGTCTCTCTCTCGGCCTCTCACACTCACTGTCCCTCAGTCTCTCTCGCTCTGCTTCTCCATGCTCGCGTGACTGCACGCGACTACTCGCACGACTGTTCGTGCGATTGTCCCTGCCTCAGCGCGTGACTGCTCGCGCGAGACTGCCTAGCATGCCGACTGCAGCACGCCACAGCTCCCGCACGCGCGGCTGCAGCGCTACTTTCCTTGCTCGCTCGCTCGAGCAATCTACACTCTCCTTCGAGAGCCCACTGCGATCCTTCCACTGCGTAGGTAAAGACCAATTTTTTATTTTTATTCATAGAGTTAATACTCTTAAGTGGTTTAGTCTAACGGTTAGAATCCGTTTTGAATTAGGAATACTGCAGGTCTTGGATTGAACGAAGTGTATTCGGAAGTTAGGTCTGCGATTGGAGAAAACCCTAGGTGAGGGATTTCTAACTGATTCAGTTAATTTAATGCATTTATGGTGAAATTAGCATAAGGAAGTGTTGTATAGGTTTAGGATATATGTTAGATTCGATTAGAACACATTGTTTGACATTATATGTTATTATTTAGGTTAAGTATAGAATTTTATACGAAATTGAGTTGTTTCGGATGATAGAATTGAGTTAAATTGATTTAAATGGTTTCACGTAGAGTTTAATTTGATGAATGCATGAAAACAGTCAAAATTTGGGACTTGAGCTTAAGGATCGATGTAGTCTTTTCCATTATAAGTTGCCCTACATATAGGAAATCAAAATACAATTTTCGTATTATGAAAATAGGTTTCAATACCTTTAAAATGACATATGGTTTGACGAAATCGGATGAGAAATGAAAAGTGTATGAATTTTCAAAGATTTTTCTAATTTATAGAGAATTTATGTATTTCAACGTGTTTTCGATTTTGAACGATTTTAGGTTTGAATTTAACTTGATTTTTGATTTGGTTAATTACTTATAAATGGAATGAAAATTGATGACATTGGAGTTTATTCAAAAATTGGAGAATTAAGGGATTGTACAAACTTAGGGAAAATGATAAACCCTAAGAATAATTGGAAATTTGATGACTATTGTGATAATTTGATTGGTTAGGTTGATCTTTTTGGAGACTCGATGAGTCGAGTTTGGTTTGATTGTGGAAATAGGGAATGACCACCCTCCCATATACTGTGAGTGAGACCCTAATCTCTTGCATGAAATGGTAAAAATCTGATTTTACTGTGTTTTAAATAAAACATGCTTTGATATGCATTAATTCGACGTGTGATATTAAATCTCAAATCTGTTTTGAGACTATTGGAGTGTCGTACTTACGTTTTCTACGATTATGCATCCATGTTTGAAAAGAAATGAAATTGTGCCATGATTTGAGAAACGGAATGTTTGCTATTCGACCATTGCATTGGTTTGTTGAATTTAAAATGATTTTTATGAAATTGTATTGGCACACGGATTTGAAATGTTTTGATGAACTGTGAGGGCACCGAGATGTCCACTTGTGATGAGATACTATGATGATGACATTGATGATTCCGTAGCTACGAAGGGACTTTGTAGAGGCACGAGTTGCCCGAATACGCTTCTGTAGAAGGTATCCGCAAACATCCAGTTATTTATTCATAGGCGCGGCCGGTTGAACCCTCATCGGGGGAGGACGTGTGTCCATCACCGTCTTGCACCGCACGTGGTCCTATTGACGAGCATATATATATTCATAGGCACGGCCGGTTGAACCCATATTTGGGGGAGGACGTGTGTCCATCACCGTCTAGCACCACACGTGGTCCTATTGACGAGTCTGGGTAAGTAAGGGCTAAACCCACGGCCAACGTCGGGGTAGAGAGCTACTTTTGAAACACTTTGCATATTAAAACCCCCGATGCGTCTGTCCTAGGTCATGGTTGACCTTTGCCAGGATTCTTTTGGCTTGCTTTATGATATACTTGATTTTAAATGGATGCATACATGTATGATATCGTGTGATTGAATAAATGAGTTCATTTTATTGAACATATCATGATTTATTGCGAAACTTGAGTTATTGTTTACGAATGATACTATTTGACACTCCAATATTCACCTACACTATTAGTACTTGAGATTAATCCCCTCACTCACTGAGTATTCTTCCCTGAGTACTCACCCCTCCTCTTTCCCTCCCCAGACAGGATTATTGTTGTACCGGAGCGACGCTTCAGATTTTGGAGATTTTGGTGGATTTGGGTGATTTACGACGGTGAGATTAAGTATTAATTGAAAATATGAATTTAATACTTCATGTCAACCCTGTGTGGTCTTGATATTGAGGTCCGTAGTTTACCGTGTACTTATTTTGGGATGACTATATAAATTATGTATGTTTATTTGCGAAACTCTCATATTTCATTTGCATTGAGGCGATTGTACGTATTTGAATGTTACTTGGAAAATTTGTTATACATTTGTATAAATTTAGGTCCGCTCGGTGTGGCGGCTGCTCATGCTCTAGTTGGACATGACAGTAGAGGTCTGTGGCTAGGGTTATTGATAGATTTTTCTAGCCTTGCGTTGTTCTGGATGTCGGCTTTGGGAGTTGTTGGTTTTGGAGAGGTCGGGATGGCCATTTGTTTTATTTTCAGGATAATTTTAAATTTATACAGGTATACAGGTTTAATTGTACATCGGAGACCTCCGATTTATGGGGAGATTCTGCCCGATTTTCTATAGAAATATAGCCGGCATTCAAGGCAACGGGTGGCTGTTCACGATTCCCGGTTCGGGGCGTGACACACATGCTTGTAAATTCCAAACCCGTTCGGTGATGCTCCTGCTTGTAAATCCCCAAATTCAGCTTTAGCCTCTGTCTCATAACTGAACAGCCTTCTTTCATTTGTCTCATGACCGAACAGCTTATCCCATATTTCACAAATGTACTTGACCGAACAGCTTGTCCTTTAATTCATATATGCACTTGACCGGACAGCTTTCTTTCTATTCATGACCAGACAACATATGCACACTTCACAATTTTTCAACTTCTCCAACGTGAAAGCACACTTCAATTTGCAATCTTCTTCCAAGACTTGAATTTTACCAAAACCTATTGGCATATACACATATTGGGAATTGAACCCATGATCTTTGGGCTATCCAAAAAGAAACTATCCACCAAGCCATTCAATTATTCTAATTATAATATGCATAATATTTATTATATTTTATATTTTGTGTTTACCACTTGTGTAAATGTAACCTATCGGGGAGCAAATTTTCCATTCACATTGTGTTTGAACAATTATCTACTCTTGTTCAACATTACCGATCAACTCATTCCCAATAAATATTTAAACTCATTGGGTTGAATTCTGAATTACCAACGAGGACATATTGGGCACCTGGGTATATTGAAAGTGAAAGAAGATAACTAAGTAAATTCAAGAAATGGGTTTATAAGTAAAGAGAAAAGGTGGGACAATAGAACCCATAAAGGCCAAACTTCATTTTTCTTCTTCTTTCTTTTCTCTCTCGGTTCACACCTTCTCTCTCTCTTTCTTCCTGTTTCTTCCAAAAATCAATCAAAATACCTCTAGACCCATACTCTAAAAGTTTCAAAACTCATGACACAACCTCTAACAAGTCAAAACTAGTGAGAGAGTTGAGATTTCTAGTGAGAGAAAATCTAGAATTTGATCGTGATTCGACTTGAGACAAATCAGAGACTGAAATTTATGTAATATTTTTAATTTTAGTTTGGGTTTATTTTCCTCTTTTTATGACTTTAGAGTTATGCTGAAATTTGATGAAAAAGAAGTTGTGGGTTTTGAGTCACTGTAAGTGAGAGAAAGATTGGATATTCAATGTTAGGATTTTGGGTTTTCTTGAAAGAATTGATATTGATGATGGTGGATATTTGATTATATCTCTTAGGAGTTGGCGAAAACTGAACAAAGCAAGACATTTGCTGCAGAGATGTTTGGGAGTGACTATCATCCATAGTACAGTGAGTGGGATTTCGATATTATATTTTTGATTGAACAAATTTATGTTTTATAACTTTTCAAATGACATATTTTAAGGGATGTATGAAAGCATATGATTTTGACTATGGATTATAAATGATGGCTTTTGTGATTCATTGGAGTGTCGCAAATGATTGATTTGAATATAATACATCCACGGTTTGTAATGAAATGATATCGTGCCACTCTTTGAAATCTTGACATGATTTATATACTACTATTGCATTGTCATTTTGATTTGAAATGATTTGATTAAATATATTGGCATGCGGATTTGATATGATTTGATGATATATGTGGGTCGGATACCTACCTGTGATATGTTGATGTGATGATATCCTTGATGGATTTCCATAGCTACAAAGAGCGTTTGTTGAGACACCCATTGTGTCTAGAAACGCTTCTGCAAGAGGTATCCTCAAATGTCATATGTATAGTTGCGGCCGGATGAACCAAATCGGGGAGAACATGTGTGACGCCACTGTCTAGTTCTGAATGAGATTTTATACATGGTTAATTATTTATATGCGTATAGACACGGGCTAGTCAAGTTGAACCGAAAGGGGAGGACATGTGTGAGCCACTGTTTAGCACTTGGTGAGGTCCGTGGCCAACGTTGGGGTAGAGAGCTAAATTTTTTTTATATATATACTTGCATATGAAAAACTCCCAACGCGCCCGTCATTGGTCGATGTAGACCTTTGTCGGGGTTATTTTCTTGGCAAGCTCTAAATGATTTCGGAAATATGAATGGATATATACTTTGATACCATGATGTGTGATATGTGATCACCTGACTTCTGGAAATGACATGCTTGGTTTTGATATCATTATGGTTTTGAAATGTCCTTCGACACTCCATATTCACACTTATTATTGAGAACATATTGTCGATCTCCTTACTCACTGAATATTTTTCCATAATACTCACCCCTCACTTATCCTTGATTTCAATTATAGACTTGGCAGGGAGACGTGTCGAGAAAGTTCGAAAAACTTGATTCACATTTGGAAACCTTGGACTTGGGTATGGTATTGACCATTCTTCCGCAGTGATGTATTTGATGATGATGTACATTTGAAGTCTATAGAATGACCATTGTATACATTTATTGGAATGACTGTAATTTTGTTATGTAATATAATTGAAACTCTCACCAGTGTTGTATAATTATGCATTGAGATATTGTTTTGTATTCTACATTCTTTACTTGGGAAATGATATTTTTGAGGAAAAACACGTTTTAAACAGATTTGAGCAGGTGATTGTTTTAGCCTTCATTTCCTTGGTATGTGTGTCCTATGATGGGCAGCGTACGGGGTAATGGGCAGCTGTTTACGGTCTCAGATCGAGAATCGGAACGTGATAGTTTGGTTGGTATCAGAGCTCTAGATTGAGAGCTATATTTTATAAAAGAGTTTTGAAAATATTCCCAAGTATATTTTAAAAGTCCTTATTGCATATGAGAGTTTCTTTACAGTCATGAGATCCCAGTACATGGTTTTAGGCATATGAGTTCTTTCATTTTAGGGGGTTAGATATGGTTCGTATCTAACCTATCTTATTATTTCTATCGGTTCTTAAACTGATAACTTCATTCATTTTAGGGGGTTAGTTACTTCGTAACTAATGCAAATTCTTGAATCCCAACTAATGAGAATTATTCCTATGTAGAACTATGACGAGTAGGTGGGGTACTAGGTTTGTACCCCCTGAGCCACTTCCTGAGACGCCTAGAGTATCCGAGGATGTTTCCTCATCACATGCACCTCTTCCGGTGCCTTCTCAGTCGGCTGCTACAGCCGTTGTTCCACCACTATCACTTGAGGCATTTAGGTAGGTATATGAGTGGTACACCACACACGGGGTTCAGATGCCACCCCCACCACCACCGATGGCAGTGCCGACTCCTACGGTAGCGCCTATTCTTATAACAACACCTTCTCCAGTAGCACCGGATCCTCCACTAGTGGCCGGTTCTTCTTTAGTTTCTGGTCCGAGTGACACTACGTCATCCACACTTAGATGCATCCACGAGCTGACTAGTTAGTCAAGGAAGCTCGGAAATTGGGATGCACAGATTTTGAGGGACTCGGTGATGCCACTGGGTCAACCAGACCCGTCGGATTTTGACAGATTTTGGGTTGAGTGAGGAGTACAGGCTGCGGGTAGCAGAGAGGTTGTTAGATAGGGATGCCCTCACTTGGTAGGAGGCTATCTGTGATGACGCTATCGAGTCATTGTGATGGGAGGACTTCTTGAGGGAGTTTGACTGTAGGTACTTCTCAGAGTTTCAGCAGGATCGTAAGAGGGCAGAGTTCCTTCACTTGCAACAGGGGACTAGGTCAATTGCAGAATACGAGACAGAACTGAGGGATTAGCAGCTTTTGTCCCCGATTTAGCTACACCAAAACAGTTAAGGTTCAAGTTTGAGGATGGCCTCAACTTAAACATTAGGATGCATATGACGGTCACATCCAGCTTCTCCCTTGCAGAGATAGTCGATTCAGCCCACCGTGCTGACGAGATTGTCCGCGCCAAGAGTAGGCAGAGGGAGAGTAGAGATCAGAGGAAGAATGCTGGGACCTAGATGAGTCAGAGCTCAAAGAAGGGTAGGACTTCTGGTTTTCATGGAGGCCCCTCTCACTTCAGACCAGCACACTTTGGACAGGGACCACATCCCCAGGGATTTAGAGCACTAGCCCCCAGTGCCACGAGTCAGACTACAGCTCAGCGGCACCTTCCTTGCCGCAGATGTAGCAGGCACCATCTTCTGGGAGTTTGTAGGGTACCTATCACGTGCTTCCAGTATGGGAAGACAAGACATATCAAGAGTTCGTGCCCTGATCTAGGACTTGGAGGTCAGGTGACTTCAAGTCATTCGAGTGGTCCGCTAGTAGGACAGTAGGGAGCACCTGCACATTCGAGTCACATTGCTCTACGGACGACAGCCAAGAGCAATACTGTACCCGGCCCCTTAGGACAGCAGCCGAGGGCACTGGCCCGCGTATATGCTATGACGCGGGAGGATGCTCAGGCGAACCCAGATGTGATCATGGGTAATCTTCCCACAGATCCCCCTGTTTAAGAGCTTTTAGTACTCTTCTTTTTGGAAATCATGTGTATCATGATGATTATGTACAGTTATGACTAGTTAAAGCTCTAGAGGCTTAACTATTTTGATATATATATATACATATATCTCTAGTGCACCCTAAATTGATCCCTCTTCCAATCTCTTGCATCTAGGTACCATGAAAATATTCGGAGTCGACATCCATGTTCTTATAGACACTGGATCGAATTATTCTTATTTGAGAGCTTCTTTCACTCAACAGTCGGGTAGGCCGTTATCACCACTAGAAGAGGAGTTAATGATTATCACTCCTCTTCGTGAGCAGTTGATCAAGGATTTCGTATATAGAGGGAGCGATGTCATGATTAGGGAGACAGTGTTAGAAGCAGACCTAATTCCACTCAACATGACAAACTTCGATGCCATCCTAGGGATGGATTGGCTGAGTACTTATAAGGTTTTCGTGGACTGTTTCACTAAGGAAGCAGAGTTCCGGAGATCTTAAGGGCCACTATTGATGTTTGTGGGTGAGAGACGGGTATTATCCTATTGTGTAGTATCAATGATGGAGGCCAGACGGATGATACGCCGAGGCTGCACAGCATATCTGGCCCATGTAATAGATACCACCATAGAGGGTCCGAGGCTTGATGAGGTCCCGGTGGTACAGGACTTTCCCAATGTATTCCCCGACGAGCTACCCAGATTACCACCAATTCGGGAATTTGATTTTGAAATCGATTTGACTTTGGGGACTACTCCTATCTCTATTCTGCCATATAGAATGGCACCAGTCAAACTGAGACAGCTCAAGGTTCAACTACAGGAACTGCTAGACAAAGGATTTATCCATCTGAGCACTTCACCTTAGGATGCTCCGGTGTTATTTGTGAAAAAGAATGATGGTACTCTCAAACTTTGTGTGGATTATTGGCAATTAAACAAAGTCACTATCAAGAACCAATATCCATTATCCTGCATTGATGATCTGTTTGATCAGCTTCAGGGTGCTAGGGTTTTCTCAAATATAGATCTCCTATCGGGTTATCACCAGTTACGGATTAGGGCCGAGGATGTGCCCAAGACCACATTTCGCACCTGATATGGACATTTTGAGTTCTTAAGCATGCCATTTGGGCTGACTAATGCGCCAACCGCATTCATGGACCTGATGAATCGGGTCTTCCACGATTACGTAGATCAGTTCGTCATCATGTTTATTGATGACATCCTAGTCTACTCGCAAAGTGATAAGGAGCATGCTCAACACCTTTGGGTTGTTTTACAGATTCTTCGCGAGAGACGGTTATATGCCAAATTCACCAAGTGTGAATTTTGGCTACGGTAGATTGGTTTTTTGGGGCACATAGTCTCTGCGGAAGGTATTTTTGTTGATCCACAAAAAGTTGAGACTATATTGAGATAGGAGCAATCGCAGACCGTGACTGAGATCCAGAGTTTCCTTGGTCTTACAGGTTATTATCGGCGGTTTGTAGAGGGATTCTCTCGAATCGTTGTTCCTCTATCGAAGTTGATGCGGAAGGACGTCAAATTCCATTGGGATGATTGTTGTGAGGCGAGCTTTCAGGAGCTCAAACAACAATTGACATCGGCACCAATATTGGCCCTTTTCACTAGTAGTCTGGAGTATGTGGTATACAGTGATGTCAGCTGACAGGGATTGGGTTGTGTACTGATGCAGGATGGTCGGGTTATTGCATATGCTTCTCCACAGTTGAAGAAGCATGAGTTAAACTACCCAACACACAATCTTGAGTTGGTTGCCATAGTCTTTGCCTTAATGATATGGCGACATTACTTATACGGGGTAACTTGCAGAGTATTCATAGACCATAAAAATTTAAAGTACTTGTTCACCCAGTAGGAATTAACCTCAAACAGAGGAGATAGTTGGAGTTATTGAAAGATTACGATCTTATCAATGATTATCATCCGGGAAAGGCAAATGTTGTGGCAGATGCCTTGAGCTGGAAGTAATCATCTTCTTCTCAAACGACAGAGAGTGCTTACCTCTCTTGTTTGGTGAGACTCCGTGCGCTAGGAGTTAGCTTGGCTAGTGATGATCGAGGAGCACTACTAGCCCGATTTGAAGTGAGGCCGACCTTACTTGACCACATTAAGGAGCTCCAGGGATCAGATAAGGAACTCCGAGGTATTCTTGATAGGATCCGCAGAGGTGATGGCGGAGATTTCCGAGTCAGTGATGACAAACTAGTAGTATACCGAGAGCGAGTTTGCATTCCCATCGACAGCGATCTTCGGAGAGCTATTCTTAAGTCGGCTCATTCCTCTACTTATGTTATGCATCCAAACGGCATAAAGATGTATCGGACTATCCGAGGTAATTAGGGAGATCGCAGAGTTTGTTGCTCGATGCCTGGTTTGTCAGCAGGTAAAGACCGAGCATCAGCAACCCGCCGATACTTTACAATCTCTTCCCATTCCCGAATGAAAGTGGGAACACATCACGATGGATTTTGTGATGGGACTACCGCAGACTTCGACACGGCATAATGTTATATGGGTGATCATCGATAGACTCACCAAGTCTACACACTTCATCCCTATTCATGGTGATTCTTCCTTAGAGGTGTGGGCACACCTTTATATCGATGCCATTATTAGACTTCACGGGGTACCTGTGTCGATAGTGTCAGACAGAGATCCCAGATTTACGTCTAGATTTTGGCCTAGATTACATGAGGCATTGAGCACTAGACTGAACTTCAGCACAGCATACCACCCCCAAATCGATGGTCAGTCAGAGTGGACCATCCAGACTCTAGAGGACATGCTGAGAGCACGTGTTATGGATTTTCGGGGTAGCTGGGATCGGCATCTCCCATTGGTAGAGTTTGCATATAATAACAGCTACCAGGCCAGTATTGGGATGTCTCTATATGAGGCATTGTATGGGAGGAAATGTCGTACTCTGTTGTGTTGGGATGAGGTAGGAGAGAGGCGACTCACCAGTGTTGAGATTGTAGATAAAACTAGAGAAAAAGTAAAGATCATCCGTGAGCGAATGAAGGACGCCCAAGACCGACAGAAGGCTTATGCCGATAGGAGGCAACGACCACTTGAGTTCGAAGAGGAGACCTAGGAGCCCGAGGAAGCCATGAGGAGATAGTATCCCTAACTTTTCTCCATATAGTTTTCTTTTAGTTTCGATGAGGAAACTTATTTGTAGGGGGTTAGAAAATGTAACACCGACACCTCGGTGTACTCATATTGTACTTCTGCTCACATTTATATAGAATGTTCTTCATGTTTCATAGAGCGAAATTCACTCAGAAATTTTTTTCACTAAAACCGTTCCCCAAAAATTTTGGCCTAGTCGCCGGCAATTCAAAAATTTTTAAAGTGACCACCGATAGTCCAATAATAATGAGGATTTGACTTTTGTAAGAGAATTTACCCGTTCGGTGAGATATTAGTGTGTAGTAAACAAATTCTTCAAATTTTGATCTTTCTGATCGGTAGCCGATAGTGACCGTTCCTTAGTGATTTACTATCTTTCGGTGTAAAGCGAAGTTACGAATTTATTGCATATTGTAGAGTTGAGTAGACAGATCATTTCCCATAACCTTTATAATTATATATATATACCCATCAGTAACCGTTGGTTATTTTACCAATTAAGAACCCCTATCGGTATTTTACTTTATTCCTTCGGTCGGTATATCCATCCGACTCATGATGTTTACTTTACCAATTTTTAAAATTTTTATCCGGTACACTATAATTCCATTTAAACTGATCGATTATTTTGTCACCGATCGGTAATATATACTATCGATAACATGAGACTTGTGAATTTCATTTTCATCATCCATCGATAATGTTTTTGACTGTTCGGTAAAATCATTCATCGGTACAATATATTTTCATTTACCTGTTCGGTGCCGTCTTTGATTTTCATATATCCATTCGGTCACTGTGTATTCAATTGACCGAACACCCACCTTTATCGGACACTCAACTCAATAAAATTTTCTACTCTCAATCGGTAATTCATTTTCATTGGTCATCCGTAAATCATTTCTTCATTACAAGTCTAACAATACTCATTGGTGACCCATTATCATTTTCTCTTCGGTCATTCGGTGATCGAATGCCCAAGCCCATCGGTATATTGTTGGGCTCATTTCCACACACCCATCTGATCGCCTTGCCTTGTTTGGTCATTGAGGAATAATTGTCATTTTCCTTCAATCATGCTTACAAATTTCTAATCGGTCATGCAATCCTCCAAATTTCCTGTTCAAGCTTCATTCGGTCATGCACATACTTGTAAATTCCAAACTCGTTTGGTGATGCTCCTGCTTGTAAATCCCCAAATTCAGTTTTAGCCTTTGTCTCATAACCGATCAACCTTCTTTCATTTATCTCATGACTGAACAGCTTATCCCATATTTCACAAATGCACTTGACCGAACAGCTTGTCCTTTAATTCATATATGCACTTGACTAGACAGCTTTCTTTCCATTCATGACCGAACAACATATGCACACTTCACAATTCTTTAACTTCTCCAACGTGAAAGCACATTTCAATTTGTAAATCTTCCTCCAAGACTTGAATTTCATGAAAACCCATCGGCATATGCACACATTGGGAATTGAACCCATGATCTTTGGGCTGTCCAAAAAGAAACTATCTACCAAGCCATTCAATTATTCTAATTATCATATGCATAATATTTATTATATTTTATATTTTGTGATTTCCACTTGTGTAAATATAACCCATCGGTGGAGTGAATTTTCCATTCACATTGTGTTTGAACAATTATCTACTCTTGTTCGACATTACCGTTCAACCCATTCCCAATAAATATTTAAACTCATTGGGTTGAGTTCCGAATTACCAACGAGGACATATTGGGCACCTGGGTACATTGAAAGTGAAAGAGGATAACTAAGTAAATTCAAGAAATGTGTTTATAAGTAAAGAGAAAGGGTGTGGCATTAGAACCCACGAAATCCAAACTTCATTTTTCTTTTTCTTTCTTTTCTCTCTCGGTTCACACCTTCTCTCTCTCTTTCTTCCTGTTTCTTTCAAAGATCAATCAAAATATCTCTAAATCCCTTTAGACCCACACTCTAAAAGTTTCAAAACTCATGACCCAACCTCTAACAAGTTAAAACTAGTGAGAGAGTTGAGGTTTCTATTAAGAGAAAATCTAGGGTTTGATCGTGATTCGACTTGAGACAAATCGAAGACTGAAATTTAGGTAATATTTTTAATTTTAATTTGGATTTATTTCCATCTTTCATGACTTTGGAGTTATGTTGAAATTTGATGAAAAAGAATTGGTGAGTTTTGAGTCACTATAAGTGCTAGAAAGATTGGGTATTCAATGTTAAGGTTTTGGGTTTTCTTGAAAGAATTGATATTGATGATGGTGGATATTTGATTATGTCTCTTAGGAGTTGGTGAAAACTGAACAAAGCAAGACATTCACTGCAGAGATATTCAGGAGTGATTATCGTCCATAGTACAGTGAGTGGGACTTCGATGTTATGTTTTCAATTGAACAAATTCATGTTTTATAACTTTTCAAATGACATTTTTTAAGCTATGTGTGAAAACATATGATTTTGACTATGTATCATAAATGATGGCTTTTGTGATTCATTGAAGTGTCCCAAATGATTGATTCGAATATTATGCATCCATGATTTGTAATGAAATGATATCGTGTCACTTTTTGAAACCTTGACATGATTTATATGCTACCATTGCGTTGGCACTTTGATTTGAAATGATTTGATGAAATATATTGGCACGCGGATTTGATATGATTTGATGATATATGTGAGCCGGATGCCTACCTATGATATGTTGATGTGATGATATCCTTGATGGATTTCCGTGGCTACGAAGGACGTTTGTTGAGGCACCCATTGTATCCGGATACGCTTCTATAGGGGGTATCCCCAAACGTCATATGTATAGTTGCGGCCGGATGAACCAAATTGGGGAGGATATGTATGACGCCACTGTCTAGTTCCGGACGGGATTCTGTACATGGTTGATTATTTATATGCGCATAGACATGGGATAGTCAAGTTGAACCGAAAGGGGAGGACATGCGTGAGCCATTGTCTAGCACTTGGTGAGGTCCGTGGCCAACGTTGGGGTAGAGAGCTAAATTTTTTATATATATATACTTGCATATGAAAAACCCCCCGCGCCCGTCATTAGTCGAGGTTGACCTTTGTCGGGGTTATTTTCTTGGAAAGCTCTAAATGATTTCGGAAATATAAATGGATGCATATTTTGATACTATGATGTGTGATATGTGATCACCTGACTTCTGGAAATGACATGCTTGGTTCTGATATCATTATGGTTTTGAAATGTCCTTTAACACTCCATATTCACACTTATTATTGAGAACATATTGTCGATCTCCTCAGTCACTGAGTATTTTTCTATAATATTTATCCCTCACTTATCCTTGTTTTAGTTATAAATTTGACAGGGAGACATGTCGAGAGAGTTCGATACACTTTATTCACATTTGAAAACCTTGGATTTGGGTATGGTATCGACCATTCTTTCGCAGTGATGTATTTGATGATGATAAACATTTGAGGTCTATAGAATGACCATTGTATACATTTATCGGGATGATTGTAATTTTGTTATTTAATGTAATTGAAACTCTCACCAGTATTGTATAATTATGCATTGAGGTATTATCTTGTATTCTACATTCTTTACTTGGGAAATGATGTTTTCGAGGAAAATATGTTTTAAACAGATTTGAACAGGTGATTATTTTTACCTTCGTTGCCTTGGTATGTGTGTCCTGTGATGGGCAGCGTATGGGGTAACGGGCCGTTCACGGCCTCAGATCAAGGATCAGGGCGTGACGTGGTTTGTGTTCAGATTTAATTTTGGAGGTGGCTAAATTTTCTTCTTTTTTTGGATAATTCGTTCTCCAAGATGTTGCACTCGAAATCTGTGGGGCTGGTTTTGGTCGTGTGCTGCCTCTATTGAGCTATCTCTCAACCTTTATTGCCATATGTACTAAATCCTCCAACTCCACATAATGATGAAACTCGATCGTGTTGACAATCTCTCGATTTAAACCATTCAAAAATATAGTCATCGTCGCTTCTCTATCTTCTTCCACATTGGCCCTAATCATAGCCATCTCCATCTCTTTGTAATATTCGTCTACGCTTCGGTTACCTTGGTGTAGACTCTGCAACTTGAGATATAAATCCCTATAGTAATGACTCGGCATAAATCGTCGTCTCATCACCCTCTTCATCTCATCCCAAGTTTCAATAGGTCAATCCACGTTCTACCTTCTATTGATGCACAACTGATCCCACCATACAATTGCATAATCAGTAAACTCAATAACAGCCAGTTTTACCTTCTTTAATTCGGAATAGTTGTGACAATAAAAAACTAGCTCAATTTTCTTTTCCCACTCAAGATATGCTTCGGGATCACTTTTACATTAAAACGACGAAATTTTCATCTTGATACTACCTAAGTTATTGTCTACC
Organism: Dillenia turbinata; assembly: GCA_037126225.1. Classification (NCBI taxonomy): domain Eukaryota; kingdom Viridiplantae; phylum Streptophyta; class Magnoliopsida; order Dilleniales; family Dilleniaceae; genus Dillenia; species Dillenia turbinata. The sequence goes on from JBAMMX010000007.1 coordinate 17,648,202, forward strand.
CGATTTCTAACCTCTCTATCCTGACCCAATCTCCTATGAAAACCCACTGATAATCTATCAAACTCCTCCTCCAACCTATACCCTTGAAACTCATCCACAATTTCAGTTTCTCTTTGATAAAACCTATTCCTTCTTGAGGGGTTCGGCCCTATTGATGGCTGTCCCTTTTGCGATCCCTCTTCTACCCTATCCAACCTTTCATGTATACGATCTAGCTCCCTCTTCATCATCCGTCTCGTCTCCCCCATAAATGTTTGTAGTTGTAGAGTCGGCTCAACCTGTGGTTAAACCTCATCACTTGTGTTATTTTTTTGATTTTGAGACATGATTGGAATCTATAAGACAATATTAAAATAAAATAGGAAAAAACCTCACCACACTCCCTCACATGTTTCACTCAAAAATAATGATTCACTCATATTTCACTCTTTGAATTTGGCTTTTATCTTTTAATGAATTCTCTCTTGTATTTTACCACTCCTCTTTACTTAGTCAAGTTCTTTATTGAACTCAAGAATTCAACTCAAGAATAATTATCGTGTGAAATTCAAAGACTTATATGAAAAAAATATTAATAAGAGGCACAAAGAAAGAAAGATCAAGAAAAAAAAATGAGAAATAAAGAAAGTTACAAATTTAGAAAAAATTCCAATTTAAGAGGAAACAAATAAGGAATGAAACAAATAAGAAGGGGAGCAAATAAGGAAAGAGATCAAGAATAAAAAACAATTATAGAAAGTTTTGAATTTAGGAAAGTGTATAAATTTAGAAAAGTGCACAAATAAGAAAATATTTCAAATTCAACAAAAAAATTTAGAAAATTCTATTTCAAATTTGGTAATAACACTTTAGAACTTGTCAAATTTGAATAAAATCACAAAATGAAGAATTATCAATTTTGTAAAATTTGGAAGCTGTCCCATTTTTTTTTTCAGGGCCTTTTTTTGGCGGGACTTTTTTTTTTTGCCTCTTCTTCTTCTTCTTCTTTTTTTCATGACCTCTTTTTTTTTTTTGCGGGTCTTCTTTTTTTTTTTTGGCCTCTTCTTGTTTTTTTTTTTTTTTGGTATGACCCTTTTTTTTAACGACCTCACTTTTTTTTTGAACTATGACAACACAAAATAAAGAATGAAATACACAAAAAATAAGAAATAAACCAACGAATGAAGAATTTTGATCAAGATGATGAATCGAGATTGGAATTAGAGTTTTAAGACACAAACAATAACAAAGAGAAAGAAAATAAAATAAAATAAGAATAATTCGATGGAAAAAAAACCTGGATTAACTCTGATACCAACTAATGTGATTCCGATGGGTATATAAATCCTAGAATTCACGAACAATTTAATTTAACCCAAAAATCATCCCAACGAATTATTTGAATTGGTGTAATTAAAAATCTCAACTCTTACTCTAAAGGAGGAAGAATTTAAGATATATGATCTTAGATCCGTTTCTCACTAGAACAAAAATCTTGATATAAAGATGGAATGAATGACGTCAAAATTTAGATGGTTCAAAATCTAGATTGATAAATCAAAGAACTAAACAAGACTTCTATCTTAAATAAGTTCAAAAGTTCTCAAAAGAACATGACTTGTGTGAAAAAATCTTACAATTTTATTAATTCTCACAAAGTTATCTTTTACACAATATGTAATGGTCTATTTATAGGCTAAAGGTAAAGACTAAATTGACAATTAAAAATTTAGTAACTCCTAAACAATTAAAAAAATATGAAACTAAAATATAAACCATAAAGAAAAATTATAAAACTAAATAAATCAAACTATTTTGACTAAGTTTTACTGCTATTTTTCTTTATTTTCGTTTTCCTTTGGTCTTAGATAGTTTAGACCATTTATTCTTCTAATTGAGCTTGTATTAACATAATTAAGGTCCATTTTGGTTTTTCATTCATTTGGACTCAAATTTCTTATTGTAAAATACTCTAAATTAAGTTATTCAGTATTTTTTTTGAATTTTTTAACTCGATCCTTTGTCATCGACCCAATTGAAAGTTGAGTTGGATCTTGTGAATTTCTTACAATATTGATAACCTCATCAGAGATCGTATGAGATCTTTTGAGATTACAGAAATAATGAATGTAAACTCTCTATCGATTGAGGAGCCCTTTTTATTAGGAAAGGATTTAGTTGTCATGAACACTTATTTCCTTATCGAGTGAGATTACAATAGATTCGTATTGGATTTAAAAAATTTGAATTCATTAAAAATTTGCTTCCTTCTTGGATTCTCAAAGTTTATACTCGCCACTCAAAGTTTATACTTGCCACATAGCGAGAATTACTTCCATAGTTGCTCAATAAGGTGCAGGGTAGCGACAAATAGGTCAGTGTGTAGAGCTAACGTGATCGAGGGGTCAAGGGATCGAGAAGCCGAGAAATTGAGTGACATAAGCAACAACATTAGATCGAGAGCACGTAGACCACTGCAATGTCTAATTGAGAGTCCAAAGACAAGGGAGAGATTTTGGCTAAATAGCAATCGAGAGCATGCTCGATTGTTCATGAAATTTATAAACTATTGGATTTGGGTGATTCCAATCTTATGTAATAAATCATTGGACCATGTATCATAAGTCATGAACTAAATTTATAAGTTTAGATCACTTAATTGTAATAAAATTATTATAATTAAATAATTATGAAGTGTGAAGAAGTCATGCAGGCGCAATAATATTTCTTATGGTAAATATTTTGCTATGAGCAAACCCCTCAAAAAAAAAAAAAAGCAAAATTAAAATTAAATATCAGGTGGGAAAGATTAAAATTGCGATTTGCAATTTTTTGGATTGAGTGGGTGGACCAAAAAGTGAGGCGGGTATGCATTCTGGGATGGGCTGTTTGGGTTCGGATAAGAGAGGTGAGGGAGGGATGTGTGTTGGGTCTTGGTCTGGGGTGGCATCGGCATGACACGAATGAACGACTTTTCCGGATTCGTGAGTGTTCTAGAGTGTTCCGTAAAATGAAATATACGACGATAAAAGTAAATGAAGAAAATCCGACGGCGGAGATTAAAAGAAGATTCAAGGGCAGCCCTCTAATGTTATTAGCAAAGCAATCCTTAGAGTTGTTGGGAGTGTTCACCTGCTGAAACCTAATCTTCTGGACTCCTCATTTCTCTGCTCAGTGCCTAGTCTAGCAGTCCCAAGCCTGTCGGCGGAATACCTAGGCCCCCACTCTCTTGCTGTCTCTAGGCTTTTGATTTTCCTCGGGTGAGTTTCTTTGTTTATATCCTTTGCTCTTTTTTTTTTTTTTTTTTTTTTTTACTTCATTTTAGTGATGGATTTGAACTCAAATTTTGCTAATTTCTCTTTTGGGTGGTTCTAATTTCTTGCGTTAAACTTGGAAATCAACAAAATTCTTAAAACCGTTGTTTTCTTTCTCTAATTTTGTAAGTTTGGTGTTTTAATTGGAATAAGACTGGTGAAATCGTTTTTGAATTGTGAATATTTGGGTGAGCAGGAGGAGTTGAGAAATGGCATCAGCATTTGCCACCGTTTCTACAGCTGGTTCAATGGTTGCACCACCTCGTCCTGCTGGCCGGCTATCTTCTCTTGCTTCCATCTCTTCTTCTTCGTTAACCCCTCTAGCTGGTAGGAGACAACACCTCTCCCTTCGCAAGTCGCGCTCTCCCACAATCAATGCCATGGCTAAGGACTTGTACTTCAACAAGGATGGCTCCGCCATTAAGAAGCTCCAAGTCAGTCCCTTCGATCAATTTGCATTCTTTTGCTCTCCTCTTCTTTCTATCATTTTTTCAGTAACAGCCATTTGTTTCTTTGTAGACTGGAGTGAACAAGCTTGCAGACCTAGTTGGGGTGACACTTGGTCCTAAAGGTCGTAATGTTGTTCTGGAGAGCAAGTATGGCTCCCCTAAAATTGTTAATGATGGTGTCACCGTCGCCAAAGAGGTATCATTTATTTACTGTTTTCTTAAAATTATTAGCACTAGAACCACAACCATTTTGTGCTCTGGACTGTTCCCATCACCATTTCTCTTCAGTGAAATGATAAATGTTAAGCTCCCATGGCTGACTGTAGATCATTATTCGTTCTTTATAGTAATTCTTCCACATGATAGTTTCATTGATTGCGGTTACTGAATTTTTAGACTCTGGTTCATTATTCTTGCTGGTGTGGTTTTAATTTTGTTGCACATTAATATATATATATGTGGTTGTCTAGGTTGAGTTGGAGGACCCAGTTGAAAACGTTGGTGCCAAGTTAGTGAGGCAAGCAGCTGCAAAGACCAACGACTTGGCTGGGGATGGGACCACAACATCCGTTGTTCTGGCACAAGGCCTCATCACTGAGGGTGTTAAGGTTTGTATTTTCATAAATAATGTTATGGTATTTTGTTAGTTATCTGGAATAACCGGTGTTCCTTTTTTCCCTCCTCTCTCCAGGTTGTTGCTGCCGGTGCAAACCCTGTCCTCATCACTCGAGGCATTGAGAAGACCACAAAAGCTCTTGTGTCCGAGCTGAAATTGTTGTCAAAAGAGGTATGATCTTCCTATGTTTGCCTGTGCTCATTTTGGATTGGGAGCAGAGAAGCTTTTCATTTCGTACATTCTTTAGCCCATGGTTGCTAAAAAGCAGGCCTGACCATTATGTATTGTGGAATTGCAGGTTGAAGACAGTGAACTGGCTGATGTGGCTGCAGTCAGTGCTGGAAACAACTATGAAGTAGGAAACATGATAGCTGAAGCAATGAGCAAGGTGGGCCGAAAGGGAGTTGTGACACTTGAAGAAGGAAAAAGTGCCGAGAATAGCTTATATGTAGTCGAGGGGATGCAATTTGACCGTGGCTACATATCTCCTTACTTCGTTACTGATAGTGAGAAGATGTCAGTTGAATATGAGAATTGCAAAGTATGTGCTATCTTGTTTTGAAGTGATTCAGTTTTTTTTTTTTGGGTAAATACCATGTCAAAAAAAGTCATCTCCAATCAATCCATTTTGTTGATGCAGTTGCTTCTTGTTGACAAGAAGATAACAAACGCAAGAGATTTGATTAATGTTCTAGAAGATGCCATTAGGGGTGGATACCCGATTTTGATAATTGCAGAAGACATTGAACAAGAAGCTTTGGCAACCCTTGTGGTGAATAAGCTTAGAGGGGCTCTGAAAATTGCTGCACTTAAAGCTCCGGGTTTTGGAGAGCGCAAGAGCCAATACCTTGATGATATTGCAATCTTGACCGGCGGTTAGATAGCACCATACTCATCTTCCTGTGTCTCCTTTGGGACATAAAAAATACAAATAGAAGTGTTTTTTTTGGGGGGTGGGGTGGGGGTGGGGGTCTGAGGGTGCGGGGATATTGAGCAAATAGCTTGAAGTTCGTTGATAAGTATTTGTATGGATACAATGGAAATAATATATATATGTATATATATATATATATATATATATGTTTTTCTAATTTATTTTTAACAGAGTTTCTCCTTCTGGATTTTGCAGGAACTGTGATCAGAGATGAAGTGGGTCTGACTCTTGACAAGGCCGAGAAGGAGGTTCTTGGCCATGCTGCCAAGGTTGTACTAACTAAGGACACAACCATTATTGTTGGTGATGGGAGCACTCAAGAAGCAGTGAATAAACGAGTTGCACAGATTAGAAACCTGATAGAGGTATGGCTCTCCCCCCACGCTGATGCAGAAGCACCACCTTTGTATAATTTATTTATTCATTTCTGGGGGTTAATCATTTATGCTTGTCCTTGCAGGCTGCAGAGCAAGACTATGAAAAGGAAAAACTGAATGAAAGAATTGCAAAGTTGTCAGGTGGTGTTGCTGTAATTCAGGTGAGGTTTTTCTTCGTAAAAGCAGTTAACGAAACAGTTGAAGAGTGACTGCTAATTTTTTTAGATGTGTATATGAAGGTTGGCGCCCAAACAGAGACAGAGCTGAAAGAGAAGAAGTTAAGAGTAGAGGATGCGCTTAATGCGACTAAGGTAACCTCTCAAGGCCATTTGCCATGAGGAATTTCATACTTATCCTTGTATTATCAAAATTATACAATGCCTTTTAATGATTTGTAGGCTGCTGTTGAGGAAGGTATTGTTGTTGGTGGTGGATGCACCTTGTTGAGACTTGCATCAAAGGTAGATGCAATTAAGGACACCCTTGAAAATGATGAGGAGAAGGTAAATTTTTTTTCTTTTTTTTTTTTGGTTAGACTGTTCTTATGTAAGTTTCACTGCTGTTTGTTGTATCCTTTTTGATGACATACATACGATTTGATGGGATGGGTTTAGGTTGGAGCTGATATTGTCAAGCGAGCTTTGAGCTATCCACTTAAGTTGATTGCCAAAAATGCTGGTGTTAATGGCAGTGTTGTCAGTGAGAAGGTAAGAGATTGAAAAATTCTTCATTGAAGTATGACTTCTTATATAGATAAATGACTGGTTAAATAAGAAACCTCTATATGCTCTATACAGATTCTCTCAAGTGACAATCCTAAATATGGATACAATGCTGCAACTGGAGTATATGAAGATCTAATGGCTGCCGGAATTATTGATCCAACAAAGGTGAGTGGTGAGGACAAACTATTAGTGGAATGTAGCTAGATGTATATCGTAAATTCTTCCTTTAAGGAGATTTATATATATATATATTCTTGGTGGTCATGTCGGGTCATTGTGAACTTTGTGTTTGATGTAGCCAATATCCATGGACAAATAGTAATAGATCACAAAAAGATATATATATATATATATATATATAAAAAAATAAAAAAATAAAAAATAAAAAAAAAAAAATTCATGTCCAGTGACTGTTTGCAAATTGTAACATGAATTAGAAGGTTTTTGATGCCATATAACATTGGAAATTTGCACAGCTCTTTTATCAACAGGTTTTTGTTCACAATAGAAAAAGAATGTTAGTTCTTCGGAAAGAAAGAAACTATAAACATGACAAGACCAAATTACCTTTGTTTCTTTTTCCTTGTTGATGTCTTGATCCCCTTGCTGTACTATTTTGGTTGTTTGGAGTGACGTATTTGATTTTTATAACAGGGCATTACTGATAATGCCAGATATCACTCACTTAAATGGAGAAATTAATTTTTTTTTCCCATCTATATACCAGGAGTACCTTTGTTTAAAGAGGATCTTTTATATTAAGTGATTATGGTAGCTCATTTTCATTACCACATTAGTAACTAATCTAATTCTATTTGTTTTTGTCTGACGTAGGTTGTCAGATGTTGCTTGGAGCATGCTGCCTCTGTGGCAAAAACCTTTCTAATGTCTGATTGTGTGGTTGTTGAGATTAAGGAGCCAGAGCCGGTTGTTGTCACTGGTAACCCTATGGACAACTCAGGTAATTTTGTTTTATTTATTTATTTTTGTCTAGCGTAGCTAATTTTCAGGCCTTGGATGTCAGTGCGGTACTAATCATGTTAATTCCCCCCCCCCCAAAAAAAAATCTGGGATTTTCAGGATATCCATATTAATCAGAGGTATGTGCATTCAAGGAGAAACTTGGGGACGGGAGGGCATATAAATGGCAGGAGCAGCATAAATGTTGGAGGGATATGATCGTTCTTCATTTTTGTAAATTTAGTTATTTGATGCATTGTAGGAAATACAAATTACAGCAAGCTTTGTTTTAGCTTGGTGGAAATGCGGCTACTTGTACTGGAATAATGAATTTTGGAATGCAAATTTTTGTGATGTTAAATTTTGGTATTATAGTGAGAGAGTGCTTCAATGGGAGGCCTTTGCACTAGCCTTGGTTTGGGCACTCATTGTGTTGATTTGGTTTGATTTGTCTAGGAAGAGAATTGAAATTTGATCCAAAGGAGGCAGGCTTTGAGACCTCAATGGAGACGCATCAAAAGATGTCCCTACTCCCACCCGTTAACTGAAAATCTCCCAGTTCTGTTGTAAAAATTTTCCAAATCACGACGGAGGTGGAGACTGGATATACTTTCACAGGCTGTGTCGGTTGAATTAGGAAAGAGGGAAATTAGGATCCTACACCAGCTAAGTTGATTGGGTGTTGGATTTTAGGTGTCGATTAGTGAAAGAGAGGAGAAGTGGGGTGTGGTGTTGGCGGCGGTGGTGGTGGTGGAGAGAAGAAGTGCACGAGAATTTAATTTAAGGGAGGGAGGGGGAGAGAGAGATGTTGCCCATGTAGATGGTAATCATCAAGCTAATGGAAACATGGTCAAATTTGTTGAAACTCATTTGCTTGACTTAGTGCCAGTGGTGATTGCTTCAACACCATTTTTCTCCCAACTTTTAATTCTTCAATTGGTAGCATTTGACTGTCTCTTTCTTGGCTCAAGAATTTGAGGAATTTTGGAGACAAAAAAGGAATCTTCTCGTAACTTTAATCCCGATTTTTTCTTTCTATATATGAATATTTTATCAAATATTTATTTGATATCCTGTAATAATATCTTGGGTGACTCCTTATTAGGAAGCAAGCGTGTATTGCTGGTGGTCGCGGTCATATAATTTTATTTTGATTTCGTGTGTGAAAATATAATATATAATCAAGGCTAAGCATGTCAACAAGTGTATTTCACAAGGAAAAGAATTTTTGACTCGTGGAAGCAAGAATTCTTAATCCGGAATAATGCTTTGTTTTGTACTAATACTGATACTACGCTTCTGTTGTATTCTTAGCTTACATAACAGACACACATCCGCCCCAAAATTCCATATGCGAATCCAACCTCCAAATCCAATTTTGTGATTTCGATCCATTATCAAATCAAATGAAATTTGATTCCTCAAAAATCCTATTCCTTCTCTGCTTGTGTTTTGTTATCAAACTTACCGTTGCATTTCCTTGGAAATCTATTTCTTAGATTTATTTATTTGTGTATGTATGTATCTTCCCATTTCCCATACCCATTTTCCTAGTAAAAGTTAATTCATTGTCACCCATGGTTTACCCTCTTCTTTCGTTTTTCGTACATATGGGAGATGAAAAGGGAAGTTGCAGGTTGAGTTATATTTCATTGACCGGTTTACTTTCTTCTATCTTTTGTATTTTATGTTTTGTTAGATAAAAAGGAGAAATGACCTACGTCATGACATCTCTCAAAAGATGCTTAAAATCTCTTACAAATAATTGATTTAAATTATAATCATTATTTAAAAATTTAAATATTTGACACCAAATTTAACTCATATACTCACAAATAGTTTCAAATTTGCAATCTGGCAAATATAAACCATCAGCATCAATGTAGCTACGGAGGTGCTTGGCAAAGCAAATGTGGAATTAAAAATGTGTTAGGTGAAATTTTAAATATAAAAAAATAATGATATAATCGTAGTTTTAGTTTTTTGTAAAAACCAAAAAAAGAACCGATTCTTATTTGAAAAACATTTTATTTTTTAACAATTTTTTTTTGAAGTCTAGTAGAGAAATATTATAAATAAACTACATTAAATTAAATGACATCGTTTTACCATTGCTTGCACCCTCTGAAACGAGGCGAGTTTCCTCCATTACTAGAAAAAGGGAAATAAAATACTTTTAGGTTAGGGCGGGGTGGTCATGATGCGAGAGGAGGAAGATCCCCAACCCAATTGTAAGGTTGACAAGGAAGGAGCAAGGTTATAAATTTCTTTTTGCTTGATTGTACGATCATTTTATTCTCATATCATTTATATTAAAAAAAAAATTATTTAGTCCAGAATTTTGAGAGTGTTTTAAATTCTAGAATTCATATATTATATATTTTGAATTAATATTTTAAATTATTTTTTTAAATATACATAGAGATTCAGAATTAAATATTAAAATATTCCGTAAGCGAAATATATTGATTTTGTAAAAAAAATGGAAATGGAATTGAAAATTTTGGAAGAAGACCCCATAATTCAGTTTAATGATTCCCGGATTTGAAAAATTGTTAATATGCATATAAATAATTTACACCTTTTTTATTTTTTACTTTTTAGTTATAAAGAAAAGAGAATCAAAACGCAAGCTCAAAAGTAAGGTCAAAAGAGGAGCATTTAGTATGTTGATCAATGTTATTCACTACAAATCACTAAGAAATTTTTTTACAATATTACAACTTAAACATTTCCTTTTTTTCTTTTTACTTAAAAATTGGGAAAAAATTATTGATATTGCTCTGTAGTCTAAATATTATCGAAATAGGATCTAATCGGCAATTATTTAACTCATAATTATACATTTCAAAATGAATAATAGATCATAATTGTACTAATAAAATGTCAAAATAGCTGCTTTTTTTTTTGGGGGGGGGGAGGTTATTCATAAGTTATAGCATCAAGTTGGGGTTACGAGCCAATTTATAATTGTTATTTTTATTCAGTTTAACTTTCGGGTATGCTCTTAACTTTAGATTTCGCAGTTGACTCTTAGCCTTAGCACAGAAACAGAAAGTTTCATTCTTGTCTTTGCCACAAAAATCTTTAATTTGTAGTTTTTTTTTTCGAGCCTGGGAATAAAATATTTGACGTTCGAGGGAATAAAATAATAAATAATTATAATAGGAATGAAGTATTAGATACATAAAAAGGAGGAAGTGGAAGAGAAAGAATCGAGGAGGTGACCAAAAAGCGTCCCAAAAACAAACAAAAGAAAAGATAGACTAAAGTCTAAAGACTAAGAAAATAAATGGGAAGAATCCATGCATGGTGATGGTAATTCAATCGCTTTCTTTGTAGTTTGATATGTGTATGGTTTGATTTGGTTTGGCTTGGCTTGATTTGGCTTTGGTGTTGTGTTGTAATATGCTATGCTATTGCTATGACCCTTTCTCACTTTTATCTGTCTCTTTGTATTTTGAAAACCTCTCCTTCTTCGTGCCGCCTCCTAGACGTGTGTAATATTCGGTAATAATTGAATATCCGATCGAATCGAATTAAATTTGAATTTAATTTTTAGATTCGAATCAGTTTTCAATTAGAATCGAATTTCAAATTTGATTTTCGGTTCGAGTTTCGAATTGAGATTTTTAATACGAATTCGAACCGAAAATTGAATTAGAATTTTTAATTATCTTATTTTTTATTTATTTTAATTATTTTTTATTTATTTTTTTTATGTAAAATTTGTTATGTAATTTTTCTTATTTAAGCAAGTAATAATAGTAATTAAAAAATTTATTATTTTATCAATTCGAAATTAAATTAGATTTATATAAAAATTTAGATCTTAAAAATTAAAATCGATTTATTTGATTTATTTTATTTAATTTAAATTTAAATCAAAAATTAAATTTCAAATTTAAACGAATTTGATTTGATTTTTAATTTAAAATTAAAAAATATTAAACTGTGTTAACGGAATCATCCGTTTTAACACCACTACCGCCTCCCTCCCTTCACCCCCTTAAACCAATAGCACTGTCACTCTGCATTTCTCTCAATTTCTCTTAATTTAACGATTAGACTCTCAAAGAATGCATTTGTCCTCCAAAATTCAATCATCTATTGCTTCTTCTTCTACTCCTTCTCTCTAATGCCTTCACTTCTGTCACTGGTACGTCTTCCTTTCAAGTCTTCTTTGACGGTGGATCTTCTTTCTGGTCCTTTCTCCCTGATAACCAACTTGTAATGTGAACATGTGTTGTTTATTCATATCTTATGATTGGATTGTTTCAATTGTGAAATGGGATTTTCTTTTCTGATAATAATCTGGGCTATGGGTTTGATGACCGGAGCTAATGGGGTTTAGCCACATTTGTTGAATTGATTAAAATTGACTTTTGTTTTTGTGGGTTTCATCCAAAACATTGAGATTTGTTAATTTTCCCGATGGAATGTTTAGTTTTGGACGTGGAATTCGAGAAAACACATTCCAGGATGGAATTTGATGAGTCTGATGATGATGACAAAATGGGCCTAATGTATGTTTTTTTTTTTTTTTTTTTTTTTTTTTGTTTGGATTAGAGATGTCAGCATTGATTGTCTTTCACGTCTTAGATTTGTTCGCATTCACTCAGGTATACTATAGATACTATGGATGACCTTTATTTTTTGTTCCAATTTCTCATCATTTTGTTACTTTCCCCTAGATGAGATTATATTCTAAGATTGTAACTCTGCTGATGCTGATGAATCTGAACTGAGAGTAGATGATCCCTTTTCACACCTTTTAATCAAGTTTCTGTTATTTCCAATTCAGCTACACTGTAGTTGTTTCCTGGTTTTTGTTTTTTCAAAATATTCCTGATTATAAAATATCTTATTGCACAATGAGTTTCAGTGTTGGAAGAAGGAAATGACTGAATAAGGGTTTCTAATGAATTCTGACCTTTTTCTTGGTCCAAATTGAATTCCAATGATTATTATTATTATTATTATTTTAATATAATGAACTTATCTTGTACGAAGGGTTTGGTGGATCTGCATTCGAGCTTGTTCGATTTAGACCTAGGGAACTGCAAGTGCTATACTCCTGCAATTTAGCAGCATGGAAGAAGGAAGGCACGAATTAGAATTCGACGAATTTGAGTAGGCAAGATGCCAAGTGCTACTTCTGCTACTCCTAGTTCCGATGAATTGGGACTTGTCAAGTCCTCAATTGATTTAAAGAGATTGGCGTTGGATGACAGCCTCTCCTTTAAGGGATTGTCACCCGCTTCTGTTGGTTCTCCCGAGAAGCCTTTCACCGAGAAACTTCAAAACGCACCAAGTTTGGGTGAGAATAGTCAAATTATGAACAAACTACCCATGAAGGATGTTCAAGTGGAAGGAAGAAACTTGCCCAATGGCCAAACACTGACAAATGCTTCTGCAGAGTTGAGCTTTAAGGATGGAGCTATGTAGGCTGCAAGTCCTAATCTGATTGCTTATGAATCTTTACCAACTTACACGGTCCTGTCAGATGGGAAATACCCCAACAATTTGGTGAAACCTGTTTTCAATCGGGATTCCCACATCATGGCTGTTCCCTTCCCCCGGTCACCAAATAATCCTAATGCCTTCAGTAAGTTTGATGTGGAAAAGAATGGACTAGAGGAGTCAAAGATCTTAAAACTCAATGTCCAAGAGCTCAAGAGACAGCAAGTTGGTTATTGCCCACCAGTTGAAAACACATCTAATGGTGTTCCACTGGGTCATGGAGTGCACAGTTTTCAGTTCCTCCCAAATGTAGCAATTGCTGGAATGGATTATCCAATAATTTCTAATCAGCAACATTACTTATACCAGACACAATCTTTTCTTCCATACTTGCCCTCACAGCAGTTGACTCAGCCTCAAATAGCATGGAGACATATGGATGTAGAAAGGCTTCACAGGTTGCATCAGCAATATCTTTACTTGCTGCATTTTTGCAATCAATGGCTCGAATCTCAACATCCTATCCAGGCAAATGGCAATATGGGCACTAGATTGGTGAGTCATAATCCAAGGCAACAGCATTCTGGGATGCCAGCATCTCAACATCTTGAACAACCAAATCAAGTGACATTTCGAATAGTGCTGCAATTGCAAAAAGTTTAAGCCACTCAAATTATTTCACTTCCTACCCTAATCCCAGTGTCACGCAAGCTTTAGAAAAAACAGACAAACAAAATTTCCCTGAAAAGCTTCTCATGAGAGCAAATGGGCCAAATTCTCTGAAAGCTGTGAAATTTGGGTCTTTCAGAGAAAGTGAATCAGCTACCTGCATGAACCAGAGCGAAAGAGGTTTTTCAGATGAACATATCCACTTTTGTTTTTCCTCTCCTAATGCTGGATGCTTTCAATTTGATGGTCCTAGATCACGGGGTTCATTTCCTAATGGAGTAGATTTCAATAAGCATGATACTTTTAGGCCACAGCTTCATAAATTTAGCTCCATTGATGAGGTTGTGGGGAGGATTTATTGTTTGGCAAAGGATCAACACGGCTGTCGCTTCTTACAGAGAAAATTCACTGAGGGCACCGCGGGGGATATTGAGAATATTTTTCTTGAGATTATTGATCGTGTTGTTGAGCTCATGACAGACCCCTTTGGGAATTACCTTGTTCAGAAACTGCTTGAAGTATGTGATGAGAATCAACTAATGCAGATTCTTCATGCAGTCACTCGAAGAGCTGGGGTGCTTGTGAGGATATCTTGTGATATGCATGGGTCTCTCTCTCTCTCATGTTTTCTTTTTCTTTTTCTTTTTTTTTTCACTGACATTTTTCAAATGATTATCTGATTTCCCATTCTTTAAAGCTACAGGACCCGGGCTGTACAGAAAATTATTGAGACCCTTAATACTCCAGAGCATTTTTCCCTTCTTATGAATTCTCTAAAACCTGGAGTGGTGACTCTGATAAAGAACATGAATGGTAACCATGTTGCACAATGCTGTTTGCAGTACCTCATGCCTGAGTATAGAGAGGTAAGGGGTATGCAGTTTTAGATGATTATTTATTTGTTTGCATGGATAATATGCTTTTGATCTGCAGCTATTCTGGTTTGGGCTAGGCTATGCATACGGTGGTACCAAAATCTTTGATTATTAATCAAATCAATAATGGAAATCAAAAGTTATGTTTCACCTGATGTTAACAACTGGATGGCATCCTTTTGGATCATGAAGTGCGATTCTTGAATGAATTGACCAGTTAGGTGCCATTCACACTGTTAAACAATGATGCTTTGATGTATTATACATTGAGCTTTTTATCACTATATATAAGTCAGAGCTTCATTGGGTGTGATCTTATTTCAAGTATTGCGTATCATAAGAAATTTTATAGAGCCAGGATTTGTTGGTGTAATCCTCTCTGCAATTAGCATCTTTATTAGAGTCCTTTTGGTTTTGAGAATAATGGTTCCATGTATGTCTGGCCCCTGAATTCCCAACACATTGTCACCCCCTATCTTTGATATTTTGCTGGCATGCAACCATATCAGTTTTAGGGGAATCTATGGAGAGTGCTTAAACATTAAAAGAGAAAGCTATTGGCTTGTCTGTTTATGTCAACACATTCTCAAAGGCTACTTTGAATTTCAAATGTATTTCTGCAGAGAATGATCTGCGCATATACCTCAGTGTACACATTTCTCATATTTACTGACAACCAGATTTTGATCATGAATATTTTTATTGGAAATGCAAAATAGTATTTTTCTTTTCTTCTGAATGCTAGGAAGTTTGTTTGCCAGCCATTGTCAGAGCGAAAGAGAATGTATTCTGTCATCTGACCTTTTTTTCCCCTGATTTTCTTCTGTTGTATTATTATGCATGATTCAAGAGGATTACTTAGATAATTCTGGATTTGTTTGATAATACTTAAAAAGAAAAAAGGAACAAGGTAAATACATAATTCTGGATTTTTTTGATAATACTTAAAAAGAAAAACAAACAAGGTAAAAACTGACCACAAAAGATGATACTAATTGGAAAATATTGCTAGTGTTGCAACAAGCTACTGACCTGTACCAGGAGCAACAACTGCCTTGGTTAGTGACAGTATATGACTGGGTTTCAGTGGATCTGGGGGTCTTACACTAGCTATGGGTACTGGTCTTGTCTAAAATAGGAGT
Organism: Dillenia turbinata; assembly: GCA_037126225.1. Lineage (NCBI taxonomy): Eukaryota > Viridiplantae > Streptophyta > Magnoliopsida > Dilleniales > Dilleniaceae > Dillenia > Dillenia turbinata. The sequence continues at coordinate 17,663,705 of JBAMMX010000007.1, forward strand.
TATTAGAGGTAAGAGGGTACGAGCAAAAAGTATAAAATAAAGAAAGGAAAAGGTGGCAATGCCTTTGTAATTATGGATCACATCCATTTCCTCGGTTTTCACTAGGTCCCCAACTTGTTGGACATTTTGGACTTGGATAAAAGTTAGTACTTTTGATTGATTTTCTGGAATCCAGCAGCAAACCTGGGTGCTTATCGTGTATTGCTTGATGGTACTTATTTTATGAGTCATAATATACTTCTTATGGCCTATTAGATATTCTGCAAGGTCATTGTATGTGCTAATTGTATGAAGGATATTTTTTATTTTTGGGGGGTAATATGAAAATGATTTAGCAGGGTCGAAGCTAGAGAGGAGAGTGAAAGTTTCAAATTTAAAAATTTGTTGTAAGAGCCTAGAATTAATTACGGAAAACTTTTGCCATTCAAGTCAAGGCCCAAGAACTGCAAATGATGCAAACATATGTTGATTGACTGAATTTCCTAACTTCATAAGCCCAATTGGAAGTATGCCACACCCTTGAGCACACACAAGAAGCATCTTCATTGGCCTTTGGTGATTGGCTGATTTTCCTAAGCCCAAATGTTACCTGTGGAAGACTAACAGGATACAAGAATGAGACCTTCCCTCAAAACTGTGATGCCATATTTGCATGATTTGCACACTTAACAAGTTTATGCAGCTGCAAGTCTCTTGCTCTTGCCATGATCGCATCTTCCTTGCTACATTGACTCCAAAAACTCAGTATTTGCTTTGTTTAGTTCTCCCTAAGCATGTCACTGTGGTATTTCTTGTGTACATAAAGTTTGTAGATGCTCAAATGCTACAATAGCTATAAAGCTTCTTCCTCGCCCTATTTGGGGTTAACATTTCGTCCTTGTTTTCTTTTTTATAATATTATCACGATGTTCTCATAATGATTGTTCTTGATGCTTGGATCCCTTGTATATCATTGTTAGTGCATCCAGTTGGCAGGGACACATTCTGCTTCATCATATTCTCCTACGGATACACTTCCACTTGTGGTTTTGTAAATTGTTCAAGCACTTATGGCCGTTGCCTTAGTGCTACTCATGAAATTTGTAAATTGTTCACGTATAGTGCCATTGTCTTTCCTACTCTGAGCTTATCTCTGCTCATTCAATGAGTCTGGAGGTGTCTGAAATAATTTGAAATTATTTATGAGGTGGACCATATTCTTGTTTTCTGCTATTATGTTTAGTTATAGATTCTGATTATCAGTATTAGACATTGTCAGGAAATTGTATAATTCAGCTCTGTTCAAATTACGAGTGAAATGACTTTATAGCTTTTCCATAATGCTTTGATAACCATATGAAATTTGCATGAACTATAATGTCAAGTGAATGTTGGTCAATTGTAGGTTGTGGTGAATGTTTACCTTAGGTCTCGTTCTATGAGAGAGTTGATAAAATTTTTTATTTTGGTAACCTCAAGGCATATGGAATGATCAATTCTCATTATTTGAACTCAATTCTTATCTCATGTGTTTATTGCATATACTGTTCCTAATGAATATGTACTGAGTGTTACACTTTCTAAGTGAATCCTCAAAAGACACTGATTATGAACTTTCATGCAGTTCCTTTTTGAGGCGGCAACTAGTCATTGTGTCGAGCTTGCAACAGATCGGCATGGCTGTTGTGTGCTCCAAAAGTGCCTTACCCATTCTGATGGTGAACCAAGGCATCATTTGATCTGCGAGGTCTCCTCAAATGCATTAATTCTTTCCCAAGATCCATTTGGGTCCTCTATTCCCTCTTTTTTCTCCTTTTACCTGCAAACTTATGGAGATCTTAAGTATTGGGTTGACATTTTTTTTTTTTTTTAATTTTATCTTTGTTCTCTTTGGTCAATTAGATGGTTTTCAGCAAAATTGTCATGGAAAAGTACTATGCAGTCCTGGCAATGAAGTCTTTTGGTTGTTATGTCAATAATATAGTATCAGGTTCTTCTTCACCAATGCTAGGAACTTTGTAGTTTCAAAGGGGTGCGAACTCCTCTATGGTCAGAGCATAACTGGCACATATCAGTTTAAGAGTGATGATGTGTTGGCATCTTGTGTTGTGGAAACTATGGCACTCATTAAGCTGAATTGTGGGTCTGACTCCATAGATGTGCTAGCCCTTTTCATGAATGTTGTCTGCTTGAAGGATCCAGAAACTAAAGTGGCAACAAGGTGCAGTTGTCACCAGGAGGATCCCTCCAAAAGGAACTGATGAAATTAGGCACAACCACCGCTTCGAGACAAATTTTTACTTGCAGTTCTGGAAAAAAGACCATTTTAGTAGTTTGATTAGCTACAACTGATGCTGTGTGCTGCTCTGTGATAAACCTACCTACAATGACTAAAATCCAGGGCTTTTAGATAAGATGCTTTGTGTATTTGGTTCTATTTTATGCTTCATAAGATGAAGCTGGATCTAAGGTTCAATTTGCAAGTGGCTTTATTTTGGAAATGTGAATCAGAATTTCTTTTAATAGGATTCAGCTATGTTAGAGGACCATATTGTTTAATCTCTCTGAATGCTAAGACTGACCAATCTACTTTATGCATCTATTACACTTCCATTAATATTATTTTTGTTTCAATTATGACAGTTTTGTTAACTTATTATTTGTTTTTTCTTATAAGTGGATGCAGCAATTATGTTGTGCAGTTTGTTTTTGAGCTTGGGCTTCCATGGGCAACAAATGATGTTCTGGATGAACTGGAGGGCAACTTTGCTGACCTATCAATGCAGAAATATAGCAGTAATGTTGTTGAGAAATGCTTGAAATATGCAGGTGAGGAGCGGCGTCCCCGGATTATTCAAGAGCTGATAAGTAATCCTCGACTAGATCAAATAATGCAAGATCCTTATGGAAATTACGTTATTCAAGCAGCATTAAGTGATTCAGAGGTAAGTGAAATGTCTCTAACTACTTTCTGTTCTAAGGCAACTCATTTAAAGCAATGTTAACAGCTTGCAAAAATAGCATGAGACCCACACTATGATGCTAAATGCCACCTTGGTTTGGTTATTACTCCCCTACTCCTTTAGAATAGTGGTTGAGTTTTTCAATGATGGCAGGATTTTATGTGCGAGATTGTTTACAGCCAAACAAAAGTTTAAAACAACAGTGCCAGTTTAACAAGAAGCCATGAGAGAGAAGTTATTTGGCACGTTATCATGCAACATTGAAATGGGATAGCAAAAAGTTGCCAGACTTCGGAAAGTCTGTCATTTAACATTACTTTTGCAGAATAATCTCTGATTTCATTGTCTTTTTTAAGGTTACGTTAGTAATATGTGTAGAGTTGGCTATACTTCTGAACAGTAATTGATTTCAGAGGAAACAGCGGATAGCTAAGAAACACAGAGTACAGGTCTTGTCATCCTTCTATTGGTAACTTTGTTCGTATGTATGCCAACTTTGGAAATTAAACCCCCCACTTAAAAAAAAAAAATAAAAATAAAAATAATAAAAGGAAAAAAGGAAAGGAACTCTGTTGTAGCATTAGTTCTTTATAGTGAGAAAATGGCATGATTACTTTTCAGAAGAACAAATTTCATGTGACTTTTCTCATGGTTGTGTAAGTCTTGTGGAAGTTCCAATTGATAAAGGCGCTTTTGATGGAAGAGAGTCTTTTCTTACAATTTTTTGCTTGGGTGATGGACAGGGAGCTCTTCATGATGTTTTGGTCGAGGCCATAAAACCTCATGTTTCTGCACTTCGCACGAGCCCATACGGGAAGAAAGTTCTCAAGCCATAGTCTTAAGAAATAATACTTGGGTAAGAGATTTTGGCCCCTTCCCTTTTGTCCTTGCAAAATGTACCCTACTCTGCACCATTCTGACTTGAATGAATATCTTGTTGTTTTCAGCGGAAGACTGTAAATTTTGTAATAAATGGAGCGTAAAAGGATGGGAGCATAAGATGAGAGGTGCATTGCACAGTCTAACGCCGAAGGCAAACCTAGCCGTTGCTTTGTTTTCTCATTGCTTGTAATTCCCTGAACTCTCATATTTTTTGTTCAGCGTCTGCCTGAATGCAGATGGGTATATTACTATTTCCACAGGAATAAATTACTGCGAGCGTGTAGAGTATTTATTAAGTGGTTGGGGTGGAAGAAAAAGATATATTTGGAGCACCTTAATTTGTGGGTTTTTTTTTTTTTTTCCTGGCCCCCCCGCCGCCCGGGGGGGGGGGGGGTTTGTTGTTGCAGAGTTGACTGGATGTATTTGCTAATTTATGCCACATAAAAATAATTATAATTCGTTTGATGTACATTCTTGTAAGGGTTTTGCCTGCATTCTGTTTCATTAGCAAAAGCTTCTTTCCGGCGTTTAACCATAAGTTCTGGATCACAGTTTTGTTTTATGTCAAAATTTCCATTGACAATTAGCTCAGGCTGTACCGAGCTTGTCCAGGATTTCTTTGCTTCAACGGTGGTCTGCCTGTTCTGTTCTATTTTCTTTTTGTTTTTTTTTTCCTTAAATTAATAAACCAGTGGGACTTTTTCTTAATAAAATAAAGGGAATGAAAAACTATTAATCCACCTCTTGCTTAGCTAACGCTATTAAAGATGAAATATATGTGTGTATATCATTTGCTCACTGATTTGCTGACTGAGACAGGATACATTTTAAGAAAATAAGTAAAATATTATTGTGTGTTTAGACGTACGCTAATAAGGTATCATATTCATTATTATTATTGTTATTATTATTTTGTTTATTCTAAATTAAACTATAAGAAGTGTTTTTCTTTCTTTTTCGCCACGAGCACGTGGCATCGTGTGACCTAGAGATGGTTTATGGGGATCTGATAAGAGGTTAAATGAATGTGGGGGAAGATGACACGTGGGGCAGAACAATTGAGCAGAACGCAAATGGCAAATGAGAGCCACAAAGTCCTATCAATGCTTTTCTCCCTCCATATCCAATCATCAACAGACCCAAGAATTTACAACTTTACATTTTTTCCATTTTTTTTCTTTTTTGAATTTCCGAGACTCACGAACACAAAAGCACTGCCTCTCCGGTCCAAAATCAAAGTAGGGATCAACAAGAAATTAAAGAATGTCACCTTCATTAGCATCTCTGTGTTCTTCTTTCCACATAACATTGCATATGCGTGGTGGTGGTGGTGGTGGTAAAACCCCACCCTTGTCAACCACCTCCTCTTCCATTTCCGTTGCCAAGCAAAACCCTCCTCTGTTTTCCTGTCACTCTCACTATCATCACACCGTTCCCAATACCACCGTTCTCAATTTCTCTTCCATCACTTTTAATGGACGACATCCCGATCCCGTCAGGTGGATGGTCAAGGCATCCGAAACAACAAAACCAGAGACAGATGATCAGAGCAAGAAAGAAGACGACGAAGAAGAAGAGTACGAGGTAGAGATAGGGAAGCCCTACGGATTGAAGTTCGCCAAAGGACGTGACGACGGCACTTATATAGATGCTATTGCTCCTGGTGGCTCTGCCGACAAGACCGGCAAGTTCACCGTGGGTGACAAAGTCATCGCCACCAGGTCTTTCTCCTTCTAATTCATTTCCCTCAATTGGGTGTGGCATGTTTTTTTTTTTTTTTTTGGAACCCCCCCCAACAAAAAGATTTTAAAAAAATAATGTTTGAAAAATGAAGTCTTTATTATGTATTTCTGTTGCCAGAATTTCAATTTTTTTTTCCTACTGGAAATTTTGGAGGCAGTGCAGTGTTTGGGACGGAGATATGGCCGGCTGCCGAGTATGGGAGGACAATGTACACCATCCGGCAGAGGATTGGTCCTTTGTTGATGAAAATGCAGAAGCGATATGGTTAGTTTAATTCATTTTGATTCCATTACAATCTACACCATACATTTCCATCTACAAAATCCAAGTGAATTGTAATTGTATGTGTCTTCAGGAAAGACTGACAACATTGGTGAGCTGACGGAAAAAGAGATCATCAGAGCTGAAAGGAACTCTGGAGTGATTAGTAACCGAGTCAGGGAAATCCAAGTGAGTATTTAACTTAAATAATTGTTATCCTCAAATGGAACTAGGACTTTTTGCTGAAAATTTGTGTTATTTAGATGCAAAATTACATGAGGAAGATGGAGCAGAAACAGCGGAGAGAAAAGGACCTCCGAGAAGGGCTTCAACTTTACAAGTAAGCCAAAACTCAAGGGCTTGTCTCCGATCTTGTCGATACATTTTTCTTGAACTTTAACGGCGAGGAAACATCAAGCCAGCTAGGTTAGGTGGTAGCTTAGATAGTGATGCTGTTGCATTGCAAGTGATTGGATTGTATTAGTTTTCCTGGCCACAATTATTATTTGATTAGATATATTTGAAGCCCCAACCAATGCCCGTAATTCAACATAGGGATGCCAAATACGAAGAAGCATTGGAGAGGTTTGAATCAGTCTTGGGATCAAAACCAGAGGCAAACGAAGCTTCAGTAGCCAGCTATAACGTTGCATGTTGTTATTCTATGCTTAATCAGGTATTTATCAATTTATTGTACTTCTGACTTCCCATGCTCTAAGTTTAAACAAGCAACCACATTATCAACTCTCTCTCTCTCAACTTCCCATTATGTAAACAGACCAAGTTTTTGATTTAATGGCCCTAACCCTAATCCATTCAAATCCATTTTTAAAAGGTACAAGCAGGATTATCCGCACTTGAAGATGCCATGGAAGCTGGATATGAAGATTTTAAGGTAAATTACCAAAATCACGACGAAATGTTGTTGCTTACTTTGGCTGTGGTTACCACAAGCCACTGAAATTGTTGTTATTGCCACAGAGAATTCGGACAGACCCTGACTTAGCCAACTTAAGAACATCTGAGGAATTTGAAGCTCTTTTGAAAAGGTTTGATGAGTCTTTCATCAACGAGAATGCTGTCAATGCCATTAAATCACTCTTTGGCATATTCTACAAGAACTAAAAGCTTCAGCTTCTGTCCACGAATGGACAAGTCCAGTCAATAATGAGGGAATTCCTTTGCTTGATTTTGTCCATAGCCTATATTATAATATGCCTTTTTACAATTCTTTGGAGGGGGGAATTCAACTGTTTTGATTGTTTCTCCTGCTAGTAGTATTTGTAATTTTTTCTCAGACGTGATCGAAATGGACTTTTAAATAGCTTTGCACTCATGTTTTTTTTTTTTTTTTTTTTTTTTGGGCATAATTTCATATATAAATCTGTTGCTTTTTCAAAAGCATTATTTTTGAAACAAAACCATAGGCAACTATTGAAGAGTCGAACTTCCTTTAGGCTTTGATTTTAATTACAAACTAGAGTTGTAATTGCTAATTGTATTGATTATTTTTCGTCTAATTGTAATTGCTAATAATTAATGATGTAAAATAGGTCCGATTCTATTAAAATATTTTGAACTATGAATCTGGAAAATATTATATAATAAAAAAAAATACGGATTAATCTAAAATATTTTTTATGGGAAAAGTTCTGGTTGATTTCAAATAGCAAACTAGATGCTCCCAAAGGCGTCCTTAATCTTCTCAAATGGTACTTTCTTAAAATTTCTAGGAGATGAAGTGGTTTCTCTCTTACCAGCAAGGAAACAAAAAATTAGTAGTAAATTTTGTGGAAGAAGGGACCATTGGGTTAATTTGCTGTTGCAGGACGCGGAAATAATAATTCAAAGTCAAAGTCTAAAATACTCGACGGTGCGGCAGGATAAAGTGGGTAGGGTAGAATTTTGGCGTTGGAGACAACGCGCATAGAGACAAGCTCAAGTGCCTTCCCATCTCTCTCATGAAACAAACTGGGAGACCTGAGTCCACCACCAAACCAGGGGTTCGGATGGATTGACGATTGTGTTATGCAGGTCGCCTTGCCTGGTTTTGAGTGTAATTGTTTTCTCAGTGTTGCCTTTCTTTAATTGTCACTCCTATAATACCCATTTGCATTTCTTCAATTCAATCACCATTGCATTGAAACCCCACCATCTGCGCAAGATGTCCAAAACATCATTCAATTTGCCATCAGTAATGGCTGCACACTTCATGGTCTTCATGATTTTCATTCCCCAACTAATAAAATGTTGCCCAGAACATCAAAAGCAAGCTCTTCTCCAGTTCAAATCCAACTTCCTCAAATATGCCCCAACTCCTACTTCTGATGCCTCTCTATTTGGCTTAGCATCATGGAATTCCACTTCTGATTGCTGCCGCAGTTGGGACCTTGTTGTTTGCAAGCACGAGCACTGGGATTCCTCCACTTCTAGTTCCATGCCAACTGTCGTTGCTCTCCATCTCGACTCCCTTTTTCCACAGCCGGCTTTGTACCCTCCTTCAAACTCCACGGCCTTGCCTCACTCGCCCGTGTTGACACCGCTCTTCAGCATAACAACTTTAATGCTGCTTGACATCTCCTCTAATTCCATTCAAGGAGACATTCCGGCTACAGGGTTTGCTAATCTCACCAAGTTGGTTCACCTCGACTTGATGGAGAATGCCTTCACAGGTTCCATTCCTCCTCAACTTTATCATTTGAGATTCCTGCGCTACCTTGACTTGAGCACCAACTCACTTCAAGGCTTGCTCACTCCCCAACTGGGCTTTCTCCAAAATCTGAGAGTGTTGAAGCTAGACTACAATTATCTCACTGGAAACATCCCTGACGAGATTGGAAACATCTCCAGATTGCAGCAGCTGTCCCTCCGTCAGAACAACTTGTCTGGTGAGATTCCATCCTCACTTGTCAAACTCCGCCATTTGGAAATCCTGGACCTCAGGGACAATGCTTTTTCGGCAGAGATTCCCCCAAACATTGGAATCTTATCCAATTTATCATTTCTGGCACTCAGCAACAACAGTTTCACAGGTCAAATCCCACCATCTCTGAGCAACTTGTCCAACCTGAAGACTCTGAGAGTGGAAAACAACTTGCTGACCGGAGAAATTCCTTCCTGGATTTTTGACATCAAGAGCTTGAAGGAATTGTTTCTAGGAAGAAACAATCTGACCTGGAATAATAAAATACACATAGTACCCAAGTGTTTATTGTCTAAACTATCCATGCAGTCCTGTGGTCTCACTGGAGAAATTCCAAACTGGGTATCTACACAGAAGACTCTTGACATTCTGGATTTGAGTAGAAACAATCTGGAAGGAACCTTCCCTGAATGGCTTGCAGAGTCGCAAGTTAGTGGCATTATCCTGTCGGATAACAAGCTTACAGGTTCTCTTCCTCCTAGTCTGTTTAAATCCCAAAGCCTCTCAGTTCTTGCGCTTTCCAGGAATAATTTCTCCGGAGAGCTACCTGAGAACATTGGAGATGCTAATGCGATCATGATCCTTATGCTGGCTGGAAACAATTTCAGTGGACAGATTCCGAAATCTATAGCCAACATTTACAGGCTGCTCCTGCTGGACCTGTCTAAAAACAGGTTAACGGGAAATAGTTTCCCAGTGTTTGATTCCCATGCTCTCCTTGCTTATGTTGACCTATCCGATAATAAATTCTTTGGTGAAATCCCAATGAGCTTCTCCTCAGAAACCAAGATACTTGCACTGGGGAAGAATAATTTCTCCGGGGCTCTGCCTAAGAATTTGAGCAACTTGAACCAGATTGAACATTTGGATCTCTGTGACAACAAAATCACCGGTGAGTTACCAGATGTTCTTTTCCAAATCTCAACCCTCCAAATCTTAAACTTGCACAATAATTCCCTGCAAGGTTCAATCCCCAGAACAATTTCTAATCTTACTAGTCTTCAAATTCTTGATATCTCAAGCAACAACCTGAGTGGAGAAATCCCCAAGCAGCTTGGGAACCTTGTTGGAATGATAGAAACCCCTGATACTTATTCATCAATCACTAATCCGTTCACTATCTTGATTGAATTCAACGACTTGATAGTGGACTGGAAGAGGTCAAGGCAAGGTCTGCCAAGCCACAGCCTTAGCATATACTCTCTATTGGATATGTCAAAGAACCAACTCTCTGGGAAAATTCCAGACTCGGTAGGTCTTCTCAAGGGTCTGAAGTCACTCAACGTCTCTTTCAACAAACTGTCTGGAGAGATACCTGAAAGCTTTGGTGGACTTGAGAGTGTAGAGAGTTTGGACCTGTCGCACAACAAGCTCTCTGGCTCAATCCCACAAACACTGGCAAAGCTGCAGGAACTTACTACTTTGGATTTGAGCAACAATGAGCTAGTGGGTCGGATTCCAGTGGGTGCTCAGATGGACACCATGAACGATCCAAACAATTTTGCCAATAATAGTGGCTTGTGCGGAGTGCAGATTCAGGTGCTTTGTCCGGAGGACTTGTCACCGCTTGAGCCAGAATTGGAACCGGAGGAGAAGGATCCGTTGCTTTCCTGGGAAGGAGTAGAAATCGGTTATGCTGCTGGTTTTGTTATGGCTATACTAATCATCTTTCTTACAGGCTACTTTGAAGCAACTTCACATCATCTACGTCCCCCGCCAAAAAAGGCGAAGAATTTAAAGCCTATTCAGTAGATTTGCTTTCAAAGGTATGGATGTTGAGGGTAGTCTAGCCATGCAATGATGAAATAATAGAGAAGTAGTGTTTCCTAACAAAAGGATGCATGTAAAACAAGTTTCATTTATATCAAAAAAAAAAAAAAACCAAGTATCATGTCCTGAGGTTACGAAAAAATTTGGGAGTGACAGTGTGGGTGTGAATCGGTCGATATTAAGCCATACGCTCTTGTAATATAACATGTTTGAACAACAAAAGTTTTGAACAAATTATCTTAAACCATGTTTTAGTTAAAAAAATTATTCAAAACTTTAAGCTTGGAAGTTTAATAGTACATTAGGGACCTTAATAGGTACTAACGAACCTTAACCTTAGTGACTTAAAAACGGAACTTGTACCAGAACTTTGGGCCGAGCCATTTGGCCGCTGCCATTCACTTTTTCACCGCTGTCCTTCAACCACAGTTGCCTGGATGGGAGACGGAGCCCGAGAGATTTGGTGATGATTCACATTTTCTTTGCATTCTTCTCGATTCTCTGTGTGCTCTCAAATGGAGGAGGAGAAGGGGCTCGAGAAATCTGATAATGGCGGTGATGTTGAAAAGTCGATTCGATGAATAGGTGTGGATTTTCGGATGTATAGAGAGAAGATTTTACTCTTCTTCTTCTTCTCCGTGCTGTTTCTTTCGAATGCGGGTATCACTACCATGGTTCCAATTGCGAGATTCGTCAGAATGAAGAGCACTGTTGGAGTAAACCAGCTACTCATCAACACCATCGCCGACGACATGATTGCATAATGGAAAACGAACGGGGAGGGGGAAGAAGGGAATCCACAAAGTAAATATAACCTACAGTTTTCAGCCAAGGTAATTTTATTAAAAAAATATATATATTATTATTAAAAATTAAGGAAATATTTATTTAAAAAACTACGTTTATATATTTCACCGAGTTAGACAAATAAGACCATTAAACAATTTTCAAATATTTTCATAATTCGTGCGATGCGAAAAACCAAATTATTGCAAGACACAATTTACGATATTAAAATTCATAATCCTATCTTCACCTATGAGGTATGTATATATACACACGCGCGCGCGTCAAAAACAGTGACTTTGTGATGACAAGGTTAAATCGGGGCTTTGAAATCCGAAAAAATCAGGCAAAATAAAAAAATTTTAGATGATATCATCGTGACATTATAAATAAATTTAAATTATAATATATTAATAATTAAAAAAAATTATATATCTAATTATAAATATTTATAAGATTAAGATGAAAATTTACAATATTAATTAGACCTATCATGAAATAAAAAAGAGGATGAGACAAATAACCATATTATGTGGTTTGGTGGTTATGGCCACTCAATTCTCCTATCTAAAATTCTTACAAACAAAAAAACCTGGATCGATCGGTTCAATCCGTTTCCCAATCCAACACAATTTTGATCGATTTTTTAAAATCTGGTTATTTTAATAAACCCGGACCGACTACTAGAGATGGAACTAGTTCAGGTGGGCCGGTTCCTAGGGGTATGCACGGACTGGATATCTGATCCGAATGGACATTATCTGCTCCAATCCGAATATTTTGGATACTGAATTTTGTGATCCGAATCCGTATTGTCATGGCCCGACCCGCAGGTCCGAACACGCGACAACCTCTACGTTTCGCTAATCACATGTGAATCTCACCCTGTACTCTAAGATTTTGTAAGACATTCAGCAAATAAAATCATAACCCATCCCGATCATCAAATATCATCAATAAAAAAGAACACAAATCTGTCTTAGGGATAGAAAACAGAACCAACAATAATTCTCAAGTAAATTTCATAAAAAAGAAATTAAGAGTTCTCAATAAATGTTTACTCATAACCAAATCTAACCAGATTCAAAATATAGAGTTACATAACTTGACAATTAGATTTTTATATAAAATGTCCTCATTGGATTAACTATCAATACCTCAAAACAAAAGTAAGTCTATATCCCCAAAGAAATCTCTGACAGTAGTCCTCCCAAAAATCCGACCCTAAACAACTATGCGAATTAACTAAATTTTCTCTGTAAAAATGGAGAGAGACGGGTGAGTATAGAAATGCCCTGTAAGTATATAACATGTTATGATAATAAATGAGAGTTGATTGTGAACATGTCAAACATTTATCTCAAAATCATATCGCTCATGTCATAGGAAAATCTAAATTCATCATAAACCATCAGATTTCAAATAAGATCATAATAAACGGGTTATATGCATCCAGTCAGATCCATTTGTTTTCTAAAAATCAAGAGGTTGTCAAAATTTTTCCACCAAAGATTTGGTCCTAACCAATGGTGAAACCGCCAAGGGGTTCTCATCATCATCAATCATATATATTGCCCCCTACCTTGGTGTTGACTCGGACATCTCCTGAGATGCAATCACACTAGTCAGAAGGGAGGGATTTGGAGGCACCTATTGAGAGCAGTTATCTCCTAAACCAAATAAATGACTAACCACGTCACCCTGTTGGGTCACTCTGTGGAGAGAATGACCATAGTCATTAACCATGCACATAATACCATTTCGCAATTATCACATCACATATCAAAATGTGCCAATAGTTATTCAAATGTATTCTCAGTGCATGAATCTAATCAATCTTATTCAACACAATTCGATAAACATGGCACATAATTTCCAAACTCATGAATGCATTTTTTAATTCAAATTCCCTTTCAGGACACTATATAATCATAAAACAATTTTAAAAATATTTATAAAATTATTAGAAAATATTTATAAAACCAATATAAAGTATTTTTTTATTTAAAATCATAATCATGTATCTACTCATCTCTTGGAATGATCAACACTTTCAATTCCAAACCAAATGGAATCCAACCCTTCTTTGGGTTTCGAATGCTTTAACCTAAGATATGGAATACCAAATAAATTATTAAATCATAAACCAATATTTAGCTATTTTGTTTTTCCTCAATATTCCACTAAAATACTCTAATCCATAATGTATTAAATCTAACTTCATAATTTACTTTTGTGCAGCCCCAGAAAAGCTACAATAACTTTTATTATACTCATCCAATTTAAATGATTCATGTCTCAAATTAAAGACAAAATATAAATCTACAACTTTGATGTTCAGATTTTGGCCTAATTCAACCCAAAGGATAGCTTAAAAATCGCATCAAATCCTACAGCTAGAACAGGACAGAAGACAGGAAATTTCAACAGAACTTGTTTTTTTGAAAAATCACCAAAAATTCAATTCTTATTAAAATATCTACTGTAATATGTCAATTTAAAGTTCTAAAAGTCTAGTTTTAGCAGCAACAAACCCCACTCAATTTACCTACGTACAGAAAAAGTTATGAATGAAAAGTACAATAAACTCAAACTATCAGTCATGTATTATTCATGACTTTTCTTCCATTCTTATTCTATAATTCAAACACTTGCATAAATAATACAGATCTAAGTTGAGAAAGATGTTTTACTTCAGATAGAGTCACCCATTGCATTTCCAAAATTAAACCACAACAAAACCTAATTATTCTCTCTTTATAAAAACTCCCAAAAATTGTATAAATTATCAATACTACCATAATTAACTCAAATATATACTGGGAATAGGTTATTATCTTTATTTAAGATACCAATCTCATCCACGACCCAATTTCTCAATACCCTAGATTTTCTCTCTCTAAAATTTCTTAGATTTCTTATTAGGTTTTATTTTAGGGTTGATGTTTAGGTGTTTAGAATCTTCAGCAATTGATTTCAGGTGTGATTTGGATGACTTTTGGGTAGGGAGAGAAAAATCTCAATGCTGTGTTTTGGGAGAAGAAAGAAAGAAAGATGAGAATAGTCTAGAGAGTGAAGAGAAATTCTTAAGTGTTGTGAATTCTAGAGTCTTCTTTCTACTTTTATATTCAAACCTGTTTTCAATATTTGTCTAATGACCCTCTCACATTTCTAATTTGCACAAATATCCAATATATTCTCTTGGGTCATTGGAAAAGTCATTCTATGAATTTGAATATTGAAAGTTAGGTTCCAGAAGGAATAGTTGTTTGCCGATGGGCTCAGAAAGTTGAAATGAAAATGCAACTTATGAAAAATAAATTAGGATTATTAAAAATTTGGAATACCCAAAATATGGAATGTAAAATCAATTGGATGTTATATGATTAAGAAGTTTAAGTGGCTTAATGGATAAAAACCTTTTGGAGATTTGGTGGACTTGAGTTCAATTCCAAATGGCAACAATGAGAGACAAAATTCAAATAAATATCAAATGCAAGTGGAGGTTGTGTGCCCATGGAAGGCCGACGAGGTCCACAACAATGTCGATGAGATTCAAGTTTCAAGTGCAAGTGGAGGTGGAGGTGGTGTGTGATGAAGTTGTGCCAAAGAGGTACAAATGGGAAAACATGTGGGAAGTTCACAAAACTGAGAGAAAATTTGGCAAGTGACAAGTGATCAAAGTTGTACCGAAGAGGTGCAAATGGAAAATGTCAAATGTTAAGTGGAACTGATGGGAGATAAAAGAATGCAGTTGATGTGAAATAAAAGAATGTTAAATGTTTATCAATTGGACAGGGTTCACCAACGGTTTAGAAAGACATTTGAAAATGTTGGAAAGAACCGATAGGGTAATGGATAAAAAAAAATGTACCGACAAGCTCTTGGTCAGGGCAAATGGATAAAATGGTACTGAGGTTCTTGGTTGGTACTGTGCAACTGTATAGGAGTACCAAGAGAGAAATAAAAATTAAAAATATAAGCGTCCCAAGAGTGACTACCAAGAAGGGATTATGTCAAGTTCTAGTGTTGAGAGTTCAAGGAAATATGCACCGGAGGTTTGGGAGTTCTAGTGTTCACCGAGAGATAAGTGGAGTCAGTGGGAAATAAAAGAATGCATTGAGACAACTGTATACTGAGAGATAGAAGTGGACTTTCAATTGAAAGTAAAATGTTATCATGAGGCTGGATTCGGTAGGGAAAGGTGTACCGAAGAGAGTGTGTACGAAGAGATTCCACAATACACTAATAGGCTCATGGAAATTTTGAGAGTTACCGACAGGTAACAACATACTGAAAGAAAATATTAACTGATAAATAGAAATACCAATAGATGGAAATCAGTAATAAAAATATCAATAGATGGCAACCGGTAACAACCAATACATACATGAAAAAATTGTATAACAATATAGATATTGTTAGCCACAACCGATAGATAATTGAAGTATACCGATAGCAATTGAATAAAAATGTACCAAGAGGAGGATTCTTGGATAGTGCCGAAGAGAATTAGAAAAATTAAATGTACCAAGACGTAGTGACGCCGACAGGGTTTCCTTTTGTAAAAATAGTAGATGTTTTCCAAATAAATAGACACCAAGAGATGAGTGGGAAAAATTATGCCAATAGGTAACAACTACCGACTGGGAATCTAAAATTAGAAAAGAAAAAATAGAAAACAGTCTACCAATCGTTAAAACTCTACCGAGCAACTCTATCACTCATAGAGAAATCAAGTCCTATTCAGGAGATCAATCCTGATAAAAACTCAAGTTTTACCCGTTACCGAACACAAAATTAAACTCTATCGAGTACCGATCACTATAATAACCGATCACTTAAAAATTAAAGGTCTACCGACCAAGTACTTAAGCGTTCCTGAATAACCCAAGGAGCAAGATCCACATTTAAATTTTAAACTAACTATCCTCCTATAATATACAAAATATAGAAATATCAAACAATCATCTTTGTGTTCATACTATGATTGGTCTTTCTGGTATTACACTTTCATTTATAAGCCAAAATTTATTATAGTCAACTTCTCCCATTAATTTACAAGAAAGATTTTATAAAAATTTTCTAATACCGAATTTTCGGTGTTATA
The DNA here is from genome assembly GCA_037126225.1 of Dillenia turbinata. NCBI lineage: Eukaryota > Viridiplantae > Streptophyta > Magnoliopsida > Dilleniales > Dilleniaceae > Dillenia > Dillenia turbinata. The sequence continues at coordinate 17,680,122 of JBAMMX010000007.1, forward strand.
CGTATTTGATGAGACATGACCCAAACACTAATCAGTGTGGTATCGGGGTGCCCAATACCCGACAATGCATTCATGTCCTGAAGGGCCTAGTCCCTTTGAACCATAAAACACATCGACTTGGGTAGCGCAACCGACAATCGGATACATTTGGTGAGAACGAACGCTTATCCTCTCTATCCGACCGATGACTAACAAATACTAAAGAAATCGAATACTTCTACTCTCAATTGGTAATACTCAACTAAATCTCACTTTGATTGAGTTTCTTATTTTAGTACGAAACGTATCTCTCGGATAATGAAGGAAACTTTGAGGATTTAATCAATAAGAGAAAGAATATCCATGTATAATTCAACTTCCTAAATGATAACAACATCTTTGACAATTGAGATCCGAAATTCTTAGATCGTTTCGTAAGGAAATTAGGGTTGCAATGCCCTGCGATCGCACGACTCTAAGAGGGACGCTATATAAATGCTCTCGATGCATTAAGTCAGGTAAGTCCTTTAACTCAACACAGGACACACAAAGGTCATAGGGAGATCTTTTCTCCATTCTTTTCAATCAGTTTATCCTTTCAAAAACCGCTCTTTTTTATTTGACTATTGGAACCTCCTCCACCGGAACACCCTCCGGTGATATTTTGCAAGTTTCAAGCCTCCTCACTGAGTTCCCATTCGAGTCAGAAGGAGCCGGATCTATGGAGTCAAAACTCACCTCCAACAGATTGGCGTCGTCCGTGGGAAATAGGATAGTCGTTAGTCTTTCTCACCAACTTCCTATCACTAAACAAAATATGGTTATTGTTAAGAGAAAACGACCAGTCATCAGATAAGACGATGATGATTTGATCGGGGTCGACCCTAGTCATAATGATCCCATAATTATTACTATCAAAATAGAGTTTCACACGATAAAAAGGGTTCTCATCGGCTAGGGAACGATTACGACATCTTTACTTGGGACGCTCTCTATCGAATAGGTCTAAACTCCTCACACCTTCAGCCCCTAACCGGATCCCTCAAGAGATTATCTGATGAATGCATCTATCCAGAAGGGATCATTCCACTCGTTGTGACTTTAGGGACTCCCCCTAACCATGCAATTATCAAGTCCACCTTCCTCATGGTGAAACTATTCTCACCATATAACACCATCCTTGGCTGATCGAGTCTGGATGAACTAGAAGTATTACTCAGCACTTGACACATGAAGATGAAGTTTAGAATGTCGGAAGGGATCGCAACTATTTACAGCGATCCTAATCCTTATGCCCTCTTCGCTGACTGAGATGGGCGAGAAAACTTTCCTATCGACACCCTAGAACTCAGGGGTGATATCGAACAGATGAATAAACCAAAACCAGGAGAAGAGATGATTGAGATTCCTCTGACGAATGATTCCAATCGAATTGTTTGAATCAGGGCTAGTCTGTCTGCGCCCCTACAAGAAGCTATTGTCAGCTGCCTACAGCGGCACTCCAAAGTTTTCACTTTGTCCTCTGAGGGCATGCCTGGCATCAATCCATCTGTCATCACCCACAAGTTAACTATAAACTTCGGCTATAAGCCAGTCAATTAGAAGAAAAGGGTGTTTGCCCTCGAATGCCAACGTCCCATTCAGGAGGAGGTCCAAAAGTTACAAACCGCGATTCATCCGTGAAGTCAAGAATTCTAAATGGCTAGCCAATGTGGTTCTGGTAAAGAAAGCAAATGGTAAATGGAGGATGTACAAAGACTTTAAAGATCTCAACAAAGTATGCCCAAAGGACAGCTACCCCCTCCAAAATATCAACAAATTGGTGGACAACTCCTCAGGCCACCAACTCTTAAGTTTCATGGATGCCTACTCGATGTACAATCAGATACGAACGGCGCCTAAGGACAAAGAGAAAACAAATTTCATTACTAAGTTCGGTATATACTATTACCAAGTCATGCCCTTTGGTCTAAAGAATGCGAGAGAGACCTTTTAATGATTGGTCAATGAAGTCTTCAAAGATCAAATTGGTCCTAACGTAGAAGTGTACGTGGATGATATGCTAGCACCGAAGCCGAAACTCATATTGTCGATCTTGAGGAAAACTTTCAGACGCTCGAAAGCTACAACATACGACTAAACCTCGCCAAGTGCACTTCGGTATCTCGTCGGGAAAATTCTTGGGTTTTATGATCATCAACCGAGGGATTGAGACAAACCCCGAAAAGATACAAGCTATTTTGAACATGTTGATACCCTTAACGTTAAAGGAGGTACAGCACCTCACCGGTCGGATAACGTCCCTATACCGATTTATGTCAAAAGTTGGGAAGAAGTACAAACCTATTTTTGATGCTCCGAAGAGATCCCAATGGTTTGCATGGACATATGAGTGCCAAGTGGCTTTCAAACAACTCAAAGAGTATCTTATGAACCCTTTATTGCTCTCTCGACTGATTTCTGATGAGAAACTCTACCTTTATCTCTCTATTTTCGATCAGGCACTTTGCTTTATCCTTGTAAGACAGGATTTAACTGCTCAGAAGCCAATCTAGACAACTTCAAAATAGAATATATCCTCCGTTTCGACTTCAGGGCCACTAACAACCATGTGGAATATGAAGCCTTGCTGACAAGACTCCGAATCGTAGCTGATATGGGAACCCAAAATGCTCGGGTATTCACTGATACTCAATTGATAGTCAAGCAGATCGAAAGAGTCTATGAGACAAAAAACCCGACTATGGCCAAATATCTAAGTAAACTATCCAATACGAAGGCAAAACTAGCAAGGGTCAACATCCAACAACTCCCTCACTCAGAAAATACGAGAGCCGATACACTTTCCAAGTTGACCAGCTCAGATTCGATTGCTTCTAGCCGAACGGTCTACATCGAAAGTTTATCATACCCCATTATCAATGAACCCGAAAAGGTCCTTGCAACGGACCAATCTCCAAGTTGGAAAGACCTGATCGAAGCATACTTGAGAGATAACCAACTGCCCAACTCGTTGCTAGAAACAGTTAAGCTAAAACAAAAGGCCACTCATTATGTGATCATTGATAGAAAGCTGTACCAAAAATGTAACACAGATTTTCGGTGACTGTGTAACATGTACCACTCCTCATAATTATATATATTAACATCTTTTTGAAACATCTAAAATGAAATTTTATTTATTTATTTATTTATTTTGATATTTCATCTCAAAATCACAAAAACCGAAAATTTTATCGATAAGTTGAAAACCTTCTCGGTAAGCGCTGACAAGGCCTAAAGAAATCAAATATGGCTAAGAAAAGACCTACACACTTAAATAAATATATTTAAATAAAATTTCACATTTTTAAGGAATTTTGAACAAAATTTCATAGGGACCAGAAATGCAAATTGTTAAAAGTTAGGGGTCTAAATGTAATTAAGAAAATTTGAGGAACTAAGTTACAAACTCAAGGATAGACAATTGGATTCAAATGATTGGTCAAGATGGCATCAAGATTGGTTAGTGGTCACATAGGATTGTTCCACATTCAAGAAATCTCATTGGATGGAAATTTATGCATGAAAAGTGATTGTATGAAAATTTGTGCATGAAATCTAATTAGAATAGTTTGTTCTAACTTGTGACGCCTCTCCCTTTGACATGGACGTCCAAAAAGACACCTAATAGAGTGAATGAAGTTTAATTGAATCAACAATTGCATGGTTTAAGTGTTAGGACAAGTGGAACGTTGAGATGATGCATGGAACGATCCAATGGTCAAGGATATGTTGCTAGGTTTATAAAAGAATTTGTTTAAGAAGAATTTTGGCTTATTTTCTTCATTCTTTTCCCCTTGGATGAAATATATAGGATTTATAGCCAATTTAAGTGTAACCATGAAGCCAAAGAGGTAAGAATATTTTTGAAAATTTTTGAATTTCAAGTTGAAAGTATAGAAGTGTTCTATAGGAATTTATATTTATTTAATTTGACTTTGCTAAGGTGATAAAAAATTCAAGGATTTAAAGGGAGTGCTGATGTTTATTGTTAACAACAGATCTTACAAAAGAAGTAACATGTCTTAACTTTTACAAAGATTTGATTACTTGATGAGTAGTTACAATGGTATCCATACTAGCATGCTAGATATTGATTTTTAGATTTAGTTTTATGTAGTATTCTTATGATATCTCATTCTATAGAAATCAAAAATCTAAGAAATTTATTTTTCTATAAACTAGACTTCCTAATCTTTAAAATGATATATCATGTGAAGCATTTCATGAAGGAATCAATTTTTGGTGATTTTTGAAAATTTAGCATGTTCTATTAACTTTGTTTCATATTCTGTGTAAGATTAGTACGTTTTGTGAATTTTTGAGGTATCTTTAGTATGGAAGTTGGAGAAACTTTAAACATGAAAGTTTTATATCTCTGTCTTAGCTTTAGTTTGAGATAAAGATCACTTAAATCAGAGTTGTATGAAGAAAGTTATGATGTTTTTTTCTAAAACTGTATAGAACTAGTTCTAAAACTAAAACTGAGATGAAAATGGAATTTTATAAAATTACACATTTAGAATATGACGATGGTATAAACTAGAAAGTTTTAGATCTATGTCTTATTTATAATTTGAGATAAGAATCACTTAAATTAGAGAAGTATACTGGGAGATATGGAAATTCTCCCAAAACTGTGCAGAGTTGGTTTTATGAACTTAGACTGAAAAAATTATAAAATTTTCTAAATTCGTGTGTCCAAAATTTGGAGTTAGTATAAACATAAAAATTCGAGATATATGTGTTATATTTAAGAGAAAATTTGAATCATTTGAATTTGATCAAGATTTTAGAAGATATCCTGATTTTACTAAACTTGCGAGTGATAGGTTTTGTAGAAATTTTTATCTAAGTATGGAATTTGAGATTTAATCTTATGAAAGAGAATATTTCTATATATATCTTGTAATTCAACGATATAATATCATCAAAGTAATTGAATTGATGAATGATACATATTGTTTAACTTAGGTGTAGCGTTACGTTTTCATACGATGGGTGACTCCTCTGAGACACGAGGATAGTTAGGGGGAGTGGCGTACCCTCCCCAGTCGAGGTGAGTGGATCTTATTGTTGCCATGTAATTAATAAGCAAAACCATGTTTTATCGTTTTCAAAGCATGATTTGTGAAATGATTTGTAAAATGGATTTGTTAAATGACTGTAAAATATTTTGTGATAAATGGAGTGTCCCAAAATTTTTAAAATATGTATCCATGAATTTTGATGAAAAATATATGTGTAATGTTTTAAATCATGAAATGTATTTTGATGATATATGCTATAATATACTATATATTGGATTTTTATGATTTTCGTCGACATGTATGGCACGGTTGATTAATTGATGATTTTGATACAAGACTAAGTGTTTGGACATTAGAACCTGAATCCTCTTGATCGTAGATCGGGGATAGTACTTATAGCCATGATACTATGATATGATAGGCATTGTTCCGCGCAGACTCGCCTCGTTTACTATAGTAAACCCATCTCGTTATATAGATTGTCGCACGTTTGCAATGTCACGAGACGCAAACACTCCACATGGTTGGGTGGCGTGTATACGATATTAGACTTCGGACTAGCCAAGTTAAACCGAAAGGAGAAGACTGAATGACGTTTCAGTCTAGCACTTGGGGAGGCCCGACACCAACGCCAAGATTTGGGGTTGTTTTTCGTTTACATACAAAAACTCCTTGGTGGCTCGTTATTGGTCGAGGTAGACCTTTGCCGAGAACATGATTTGCATGACCCTACGATTTATGATATGAGATTTTGGATGCATATGTTTTGATCGGATGGAAAACTGTGTTGAAATTGCTATGATTTTGATAATATGTCGTGTATGGATATATATATACATATATGATTTTGACACTCCACCTCACCTCACTTATTATTTATATGTCATGGATTTCTCACTCACTGAGTATTTAATTATACTTATCCCTCAATATTTTTAAATCTCTACAAAGTTAGTCATTGGAGAGACACGTTAACTTATTTCAACGTACATAATATCGGAGACTGCTTAAGGTAATTGACTTCTGCTGTATTTTGAGGTTATTAGTTGATCATATGGGTTGATTACATATAGTAATGAAACTCTCGGTTGAAATTCATATTTGTACTGACTAAGTACTTTGTATATATATATGAGAACTTTATATCTATTACTTTGAGTTGAAAAATGACTTGGAAAAATGATTTTAAAAATATATATAACTGTTTTATGATGAGCCTTGCATTGCCTTAGGATACGTGGCACGGTTGGTCCAGTATCCAAGGTAATAAGCGACTGTTCATAGCTTCTGGATCGTGGATCAGGGTGTGACAGAAAATTTTTTACTCATCCCTACCTGAGATGCTTAACCCCAAAAGAGGGGAACTAAATTCTACGTGAGATCCACGAAGGGATATGCGGCAGCCATTTAGAGGCTCAGAATCTGGTCCACAAAACTTTGCGGCAAGGGTACTACTGGCCGACCATGAAAAATGATTCAAATGACCATGTCAAAAAGTGTGACAAGTGCCAACGATTCCCCTCGGTTCCTAGAATGCCTTTACCGAGCTTAACCCCCTCACAGGACCATGGCCATTCGCTCAATAGGGAATGGATATTCTTGGACCATTCCCACCGGTTACCAGACAGAGAAAATTCTTTATAGTGGCCATCGACTACTTTACTAAGTGGGTAGAGGCTGAACCTCTAGCCCAGATAACCGTAGCTAAGACCAAGTTGTTCGTATGGACTCACATAATCACCTGGCTTGACATACCTTACATCCTTATGACCAACAATAAAAAGCAATTCGACAACGCTAATTTCTGAGAGTTCTGCACAAGGTAGAGATTGATCATCGGTTCTCATCGGTTGCCCAACCATAAACCAACAAACTCACGAAAATAACCAACAGGATGATCCTCTGATGACTAAAAACCATACTAGATATACGGAAGTGAGGCCGTCATACCAGTAGAGATCGGGATCCACTCGTTACAGGTGACCCAGTATGATTCTGAAAAGAACGAATCAACCCTTCGTGAATATCTAGACTTACTCCCTAAACTGCGGGAGTCCGCATCCGTCCAAATGGCTGCGTATCAGCAACAGATGGCACGGTAGTACAATCAGTAAATTAGAAGCCAAACGTTTAAGCCGGTGATCTGGTACTGAGAAAAGTGAAAGCTACCAATCAACTCCAACCCATGGGCAAATTAGCCCGCAATTGGGAAGGTCCTTATCAGATACACTATGGTTTGCCTGGGGGCTTATCACCTTAATAACCTAGATGGATCGACTACACGCAGAACTTGGAACGCAGAGAACTTGTGAATCTATTATCAGTGAGCCACATCATTTCTCTTTCGATAGAGGTATTCCTTATCGAGTAAACCCCTCATGATTTTTCTTTTAATAGTTCTATCATTCAATTCCAAACACTGCCGTTCCAGTTAGCTATTACCTACCGAAGGGTATCTATCTCTCCAAACAGGCCTCAGTTGCCCTATCCTACCAAAGGGTTTCATCTCTCGAATGGGTCTCAGTCACATTGTCTTACTGAAGGGATCTTTCTCCCTAAACAAACCTCAGTCACCCTGTCCTACCGAAGGAATCTATCTCCCCGAATGGGTCTCAGTCGCCGTGTCCTACCGAAGAGATCTATCTCTCCGAACGGGTCTCAGTTGTCATGTCCTACTGAAGGGATCTATCTCCCCGAACGGGTCTCAGTCATCCTGTCCTACCGAAGGGATCTATCTCCTCAAATGGGTCTCAATCGTCCTGTCCCACCAAAAGGGCCTATCTCCCCGAACGAGTCTCAGTCGTCCCGTCCTAGTGAGAGGATTTAATCTCTTGGGTGAACTTCAGTCAAAAGAGCCTATACCATCAATTAAGTTCGTATCAATAGACAGTTGGAATATACTCCTAGTAGTCTGGAAAGCATGAGTACAACATCTAGTATCATTCGTACAAGCAGGTCAATCACATAAGCACTTCAACATATGAAAACAATTCCACCAGACGCTATAAATAACAAGTAAGTGGAATAAGTCTTTTTTATTACGATAAATATATGTTCTATTGTATGAGCAATTACACTTTACAAGTCTCTCGGTTGGACCGATAACTTCAATGTATGGCTATATCATCTCTATTGATTCAACAATGCTGGAGAATACAAAGATAGTAAAAAGAGGAACAACAAAAAACAAAGAGCAACCCCAAACACCGAAAACCACAGAAGTTGCAAGTAAAACTTACATGCGACAATCTACAGCCCCACTAATACAATAGGACTGCCAAAAGGGGAGCCAAATCGATCGGGAAGGGAGTCAAAAGATGCATCAGAATATTATCATATTTTCATCCATCACCTAACTCTACATGCAACCGGCATGCCCTACCACCTGACTCGGAAGGAGACTCCTTTCTTAAATTCGAGTCAGGGGCCCCAACAGGAACCTCGATGAAGCCCATCATAACATTCAGGTAGCGAATGACATGATGAACACTCATACCAACAATTCCCACTCTTGACGAGACCTCATCCCAACAGAAGCATCCCACGCTACAGTGCCCTGCAAAGCCAAAGTGTCCTCAAAACCCCTCCTGGAAGACAACTCTCACAAGAAGAAAACGCTTAAGCATGGAAAAAACTTGGTGAAACAACACTAAGTCCCGCAACCCCTATTTATAGGCACAAAGAGACCTCTCCAAAATCTTGGAGTAGTTGAAATGCCTCTCTAAAAAGTGTGCAAATTAAGAAAGGGAGTACACATCGCCTCACCTTCCTGCGCCATATTAATTTTGAATTGAACCAAGTAGAAGGTGGAATGTATTAATACCCAGAAAGGATAAAACGGTTCAGTCAAAAGGAGGATTCATATTCCATCCACTTTAATTTCGTATCAATTATGAATGATTCAGATGACCTCAGGAGACACGTGTCGCCAGCTTTCATGCTTTTCTAACTTCTCGAGAAGTGAACTTCACTCATGGCGCCTCTCCTACAAATTGACATCATGAGTTGGAGGTAAATGATGAGACATGATCCAAATACTAACCAGTATGGCATCCCGATACCCAATACCCAACAAAGCATTCATGGTCCTGAAGGGCCTAGTCTCTTCAAACCATAAAACACATTGACTTGGATAGTGCAACCGACGAGCGGATACATTCAGTGAAACCGAATGCTTATCCTCTCTATCTGACCGATAACTAACAAATACTAAATGAATCGAATACTTTTACTCCCAATCGATAATACTCAACTGAATCTCGCTCTGATTGAGCTTCTTATTTCATCAAGAAACGTATCTCCCGGATAAGGAATGAAACTTTGAGGATCTAAACGATAAGGGAAAAAATCTTCCTATATAATTCAATTTCTTAAATGATAACAACATCTTTGACAATTGAGATCCAGAATCCTCGGATCGCTTCGTAAGGAAATTAGGGTTGCAATGCTTTGCGATCACATAGCACTAAGAGGGATGCTATATAAAAGTTCTCGATGCATCAAGCCTGATAAGTTTTCTAACTCAACATAAGACATACAAAGGTCACAAGAAGATCTTTCATTCCTTCTCAGTTTGATTATCCTTTCGAAAACCTTTTTTTTTTTATTTGAGCGTTGGAACTTCCCCCGCCAGAGTACCATCCGGTGGTATTTCGCAGGTTTTCAAAGCTCCTCACTGAGCACCCATTCGAGTCACAATGGGTCGGATCTATGGAGTCGAAACCCATCTCTAACAGTGTCCAAATATAGTAGCATCTGATGGAACGGATATCCAAAAATACGGATAGGATATATCGGATTATCCATAGTTGAAAAATCTAATTTAAATCTCATTTTTACTAAAATTAAACTCAATCTGATCATTAAAGTTTAATCATTCAAGTAAACTAAAGTAATATTAAAATACACAATATAATACATTTCATCCAAATGATATAATAACATGTCAAAAAACGGTCGATTGATTGGCCATTTGGTCAAGTGGGAGAAGTGGGCAGTCAGCTGACTAAATGAATAGCCGGCTGACTAGGTGGGTAGCCAGTTGATTCCTTGCTCGGTTGGCCGACTATGCAATAACTTATTAAAAAGTCCACATCAATAGTCAACTGGCTTTCCAAATAGACAGCTGAATATGCTAACTATGTAGTGAGCATCACTAATTTAGCATTTTGATATGGACTTTTTATAATAACTTATTTACCTTTACTTTTCGGATCGGATCGGATATCTATGAATACTAAATATGCTGATTTGCATCCGTATCCGGGAAGAATACTATATGAATTGATCTGATCCAATTTTTTCAAAAATTCGATCTATCGGATATTTTCGGATCGAATACCACAAATATTCAGATACTCAAAATTTTTTGCTCACCCCTATCGGTTCCAGTCCGCTTCCTGGACAGGCCCAAGAACTGCGGGTCTGCTCGACCACAGTTCCGAGGCCTTCCAGGGCTAAGTCAGGCCAGTTCCAAAAAAAAAATTTACTTGGAACTAGCCCGACCCAGTAAACCTGGTCCGCCACGTTGGGCCTAGCCAAGCCAATTTCCGTTTGTTTTTACTATTTTTATTTTCAAACTCTCTTCTGTTTTTTTTCCTCTTTTCGTTTTTTTTTTAATTATTTTTTAACTCTCTCTTTTTTTTTAACTCTCTTTGTTTTTTTTTTTTTTAAACACACTTTGTTTTTTGTTAATCATGAAATAAATAGATAAATAAAACATTAGAGATACATAAAATTTTTAACGTGGTTCCATCGAATTCGGTATACGTCCAATATCAAGTTCTTTACTTGGATTTTTAAATCTACTAATTTAATATTATTACATTTTTTAGTTTTACAAAAATGATTTTTTTATTATATATTTACAAAATTTTTCTATGCACTGAAAATTTATTTTTCTTTTTCTTCATCTTTTATATCCCAATTATTTTCCATACCTTACCTCCTTTTTTCCCTTCCAATCTTTAATGCAAATCAACACTTGTAAAGTATTATCCGTCAAATTTATGTCTTTTCATTAAAACTCGATCATCTGCACTAAAAGTACTTTCTGATGATATTGTAGACATCAAAGAGCTTAGTATGTCTTGGGTCATTTTAGCCAAAAATTGGGTAGTAAGATTCATTATTTCTCCACCAACCTAATATATCAAAATGATTATCATCGTCACAACCTTCTAACATATATATTTATCGATATAAAATTAATTCATTTAGTGACAACAAGGAAGTGTATTATTTTTTTTTCCTAACATATATAAATGATTAAATGAAAATGAAGATGAACGAATCGTTGAACTACTATTACTATTACTATTACTTACATCACTACTACCTATATTATTATATTTCTTTTCATATAATGTAAACATAGATTGTAAAATGTAAAATATTTTTTTTAAAAAAAACTATCAACTAATAAATTTTTTCGTTGGAAAACTATCAACAAAACAATTTATTAGACTTTAACACCTCGTAACACCATATTACTAAAGTTTTATACGTGGATTCAAAGTATTTGTTACTAAATACAAAATATAAATATTTTCATAATATTTTTAAAATTTTATTTTTATCAGTTGAACAATGTCACTAAATATATCTTCATTTTTAAATTGATTAAATACAAAATAAATTTTATAAAAACTAGGTAACATTAAATGAGTTGTTGGATAGTAAATTCTGAAAAATAATTTATACATGTATTAAAAATTTTTAATAATTGAATTAGTGTATTTTTAAAATCAAAAACAATATTATCAATAAAACCATATTCATAATTAGAATAAATAAATTCAGTTAAAATATTTTCAAAAGAAATTACACATTGTAACATATCATAAGTTGAGTTCCACCTAGTGTTATGTTCTTGTTTAAATCATTTAAATTTTATATTATTTAAATTAAATAATTTTCTCTTTTCTTATGTTTTTGTCAGAGAATTTCTAATTTCATAAATTAAATCATGAATTCTAAACCTTTTTTAACACATAAATTTAAAATATGACATGCATACCTATCATGAAAAAATATTCCATCTAATATTATTTTTAAAATATTTGTTAAAATATTAACGGCACTAGTATTAACAAATGCATTATCGAAAGACAAAGAAAAATTTTATCATTAATACCATATTCATGAATAATATTAGTGATTACTCTAGTTATGTTAGTATCAGAATGTGGATATTCCCAATATTGAAAACTTAAAATTCTTTTTTTAAAAACCTATGAATGATTAATCCAATGATATGTTATTATAATAAAATATTCTTTTTTAGATTTATTTTTTCAAAGTATCCAAAGTTAATGAAAATTTATGATTAGTGTTCATAAAATTTCCAATTAAACCATCTTTTAAAACTTAAAAATGGTCTAGTAATCTCCTTCTACCAGTTTTTCTACTACCTTTTTTGTAAGCCGATTGTAAATATTTTTTAACATATTTATCAAAAACTTCACATTCAACTATACTAAGTGGTTACTCTTTATGTATTATTCATTCTATTTGTCCTATTTTTTTGACCTATGCATTATATCTAAATGTACACATAATATTTTTCCCTGGCGATGATTTGTGTTTGCCTAATTTGAGATAATTTATCCGGATGATCTCTTAAAATGTATCTCTTAAGATTCCACACTCCCCAACTCTTCAAAAATTTATATTTTTTATGACAAATTTTACAAATTACCCTTTACTCCTCATAATTTTCAACAAAATAATTTCATGTACTAAAATCATCTTTTTTAATGCATATTGTGTTAAATTGTGTATTACTAGATTCATTTTCTTCAAAAAGATTATCAATATCTATGTGTTCTGGAATATTCTTTTAGAAAAATGAAAATTGGAGGAGAGAAGATTGTGAAAAATGTATTCTATCCATTTTTTAAAAAAAGATTAAGATTAAATATGAAAAAAAAAATTAATGCGAATAAATTAAATATGTAAAAAAGTAAAGTTGCAAAAATAAAATATTATCGATTTGACGAAATCACGGTTATTTATCGCTAAATCTTGAATAATTTGAATTTCCAATCTTGAAATCATACCAAATATTGAGAGATATTGTAAGATGTAGGTGGTGTGATTAGTTTGAAATTGTGGGAAATTGAAAATTGTAAAACATGAAAAGAATGCAAAAAAATTGTAAGTTGGAAATATGAGAGAGTGTAGAAAATTGTAAGTTATAAGAAATTAGAAATGAGTTGTTGCGTAGAGATTTTGAGAGAGTGTAGTAGAGAGAACAAAATTGTGAGAGACAGTAAAAGATTTTGTCGTGTTGGAATTTGAAAATGAGTTGTGGCCTATTTATAGAAAAAAAATTTTATCTTATGAACCAAAACATCCTTCAAATTAGCCGTTTTATAATTGTTGAGATGAGTAAAATTGAAAAAATTTTAAAAAAGGGAAAGAGCTGGTTCCATAATTGTTGGAATTGGTCGGGTCGGGCTAATTCTAGTGACCATTAGAACTGGCATGCTGGTTTCGAGCTCGAGCCGAGCTAGTTCTCAGTTCCAGAAAGGGAGGAACTAGACTAGCCCGATACTATAGCCGAGTCGGTCCGATTCACCAAGCTAGGGCCTAATTCAGGCCCAAACATGTTGGTTGGACCGGCTTCTAGGCTGAAACTGGCTCAGTCCCATCTCTACTAGCTATTGCTCCGATTCCCAGTCGGATCGATCAGACCGGCCGGGTTTCAAAAGATTGGGTTAAATGTATGAATATAGGGGGAGTGGAAAAAAGAAAACACTTGCATTCTTCATTTATGCCAAGGATCGTTGTGATCTCAAAAGGAGAGCTCACATTCATTCTTCACCCGACAAAATAAAAAAAAAATACAATTTACAATGGAAAAAATTAACTGCAACCAAAATTAGCTGCAATTAAATAAAATAGTAAAAAAAAGGGATAAAATATTAAAAAAAATACGTTAACAAAGGGAAAAAAATCAGTTGAAATTAAAAAAGAAAAAAAGAAAAAATGGATAAACAATTACAAAAGGGATGACAAATGATTGGGTTTTTTACCAAAATATTTTATTTTTAATTACAATTATTGAAATAGGGTGGTTTTTTTATTCCAAATTTAGAGAACTAGCGATTGAGGATCGTGACTTCTGAAGTCGAGATCCTAAATCACAATTTCATTAATTTTCTTTTTTTTTGGTTTTTAAGTAATTTTTAAGGAAGAGAAAAAAGGAAAGCGAGATTGTGGATCGCATTTTCAAAACCGCAAGACTGTGGATCAAACTTTCAAAAGCAAGATCCTGAATTCGCTTTCAGAAGACTTGCTTTCCCACTACACACCCACAATTAACAAGATAAATAAACGTAATGGAGAGAGAGAGAAACTCGGTTTTGAATTATTATTTCTATCTGAAGACTAAAAATAAAAATTATTATTTCCAATTGCAATTGGAGGGAGAGAACTTGAGGAGAGAGAAAGACTTTGGTGTAGCCATTGGAGCAAAAAGAAGGAAACCCTTTGGGTTTTTGGTGACCTTCACAATACGGGAATGGAAATGCTCCTCTTTTCGTCAAAATTGATGATCATGTACAATGTTTGCACCGACATAACATGGATCATTGCTAAATCAAGGAAGAAAGTTTGCACCGACATAACAAGGATCATTGCTAAATCAAGGAAGAAAGTATGCAGCACTGGCAAAACCTGAGGAGTTCGGATTGTTGCTCCTTTATTCCTGTGCAGTACGGTTCTAATCTTTTGGGTGACATAGGAAGAGAAGGTTTATAGTCGAAAGCAAGTTCCGGATCTAGCCTTCAATTTTTTTTTAAATGAGTTAAAAATAAAAAAAAAATTAATTAATAAAGTTGAAATTGAGAATCTTGACTTCAGGAAGTTGTGATCCTCAAGCACGTCTTTACGTTTGAAATTAAAAAAAAAAAAAAAAAAAAAAAAAAAAAAAAAACAACAACAATACTATTTAAATAATTTTAATTAAAAAAAATTATTTTGATTAAAAAAAACTCACAAATGATTAATAGAGGACAAAAAGTGATAAAAACAATAACTATCATAACTACACTCCATCTCTCAAACACAACATAAAAATTCTAATTAATTTTAAAAAAAATGTTTACATGGTGTTGATGCCAAAAATGATTTCAACAGATTGTCCTTCTATCTCGAATGAGGAACTACTAGTTGATAGTCTTTAGAATGATCTTTAATATAATAACCTGAAAAAAACCCAGTAGAGGGGGCTCCGGTGGATGGGGCTCCGACGTTCAACTCAAAAAAAGCAATTTTAGGAGGAAAGACTAAAAGAGCCTGTAGTTTGTGTAGTCTCTGTGTGTGGTGTGTAGAAAGAGAAATGTGTACCTGGCATATTGTTTTTTTTTTTTAATAAATATGATATGAACCCGATGGATATAAAAACTCTAAAACACACGAACAAGTTAATTTAACTCAAAAATCGTCCCAATAACTTATTTGAACCGGTGAAATTAAAGACCTCAATCCTTACTCTAAAAGAGGAAAAGTCTAAGATATATGACCTTAAACTCGTTTCTCATTAAAACAAAAATCTTGGTATAAAGATGGAATGAATGATGCCACAACTTTGGTGGTTTGAAACCTAGATTGATAAGTCAAAGAACTAAACAATACTTCTATCTTGAATAAGTTCAAAAATTCTCAAAAGAACAAGATTTGTGTGAAGAAATATCACAATTTTATTAATTCTCTCAAAGTTGTCAAAAGTTATATTTTACACAATGTGTAATTGTCTATTTATAGATTAAAGGTAAAAACTAAATTAACAACTAAAAATTTAGTAACTCTTTAAAAAATTAAAAAATAAAAAACTAAAATATAAACTATAAAGAAAAATTAGAAAACTAAATAAACCAAACTATTTTGATTAAGTCTTATTGTTATTTTTCTTTATTTTCGTCCTCCCTTGGTTTTGAGAAATTTTGACCCCTTTATTCTTCCAATTGGGCTTATATGAGCATAATTAAGGTCCCTTTTGATTCTTCATTCATTTGGACTCCAATTTCTTGTTGTAAAACCCTCTGAATTAAATTATTCAGTACTTCTTTGAATCTTTTAACTCGAACCTTTGTCACCGGCCCAACTAAAATTTGAGTTGGATATTATGAATTCCTTACAATCTTGATGACCTCATCATTCTCCCCTCTTGAGAAGGATTTGCTCTCAAATCGTCACCTAGATCAAAAGAACTCAAGTCAGTAATATTGAAAGTAGCACTAATATTATACTCACTTGGTAAATCAAGTCTGTAAATATTGTCGTTGATCCGTTCTAATACTTGAAAAGGACCATCTCTTCGGGGTAACAATTTAGAACGTCTTTGTGCCGGAAATTTTTCTTTTCGCATATGTAACCAAACCCAATCATCGGGTTCAAAAATCAACTTGTAACGTCCCTTGTTCGCTTGCTTGATATGTTGTTCGGTCCTCTTCTCTATGTTGAACCGTACTTTCTCATAAAATTGCTTTACGAATTCTACATTTTTCTTACCATCTAAATTCATTTGCTCAGAAATAGGTAAAGGTAATAAATCCAAAGGAGTTAAAGGATTAAAACCATAAACAATTTCAAACGGTGAGAACTTGGTAGTAGAGTGAATAGTACGAATATATGCAAACTCAACATGTGGCAAATATTCTTTCTAAGTTTTAATATTTTTACTAATGATAGCTCTCAATAAAGTGGATAAAATCCTATTGACTACTTCTGTTTGACCATCAGTTTGAGGATGACAAGTTGTTGAAAATAAAAGTTTCATTCCTAACTTTCCTCATGATATCTTTTAAAAGTAACTCAAGAACTTTGCATCCCGATCTGAAACGATTGTTCTAGGCATCCCATGTTACCTTACAATCTCCCTAAAGAATAAATCTGCAATATGAGAAACATCATCTGACTTATGATAAGGAATAAAATAAGTTATCTTAGAAAACTGATCTACAACCACAAAGATCGAATTTCGTCCATATCTACTCTTAGATAAACCCAAAACAAAATCTATCAAAATGTCAATCCAATGTGAACTAGGAATAGGTAGGGGTGTGTAAAGACCATTAGGTTGAACCCTAGATTCAGTTTGCCTACAGGTAATACATCTGCCACAAAATATCTCAACATCTCGCTTCATGTGTGGCCAATAAAAGTATTTCTGTAAAATAGCCAAGGTTTTGGCGACTCCAAAATGTCCCATTAACCCTTCACTATGAAATTCCCGAACTAACAAATCTCTCAATGAACAATTTAGCACACATAACTTATTTTCTTTAAACAAAAAGTTCACATGCCTAAAGATCTTACCCTATGCAGATTTTTCACAAGCACTATAAATTTTTCCAAAATCATGATCATCATGATAAAGTTCGTTAATATGCTCAAAACCAAGAAATTTAGCATCAAGAGTAGAGATTAAAACATATCTGCGTGAAAGTGCATCCGCGACCACATTCTCCTTACCTTATTTATATCGAATGACATAATGAAAAGTTTCGATGAATTCCATCCTCGAGCATGTCTCTTAATAAATTTATGTTGACTTTTCAAATGTTTCAAGGATTTATGATCTGTATGGATCATAAATTCTTTCGACCACAAATAGTGTTGCCATGTCTCCAAAGCTCGAACCAAGGCGTACAATTCTTTGTTATAGGTAGGATAGTTAAGTACTGCCCCGCTTAACTTCTCGCTAAAGTATGCAAGTGGTCTTTCATCCTGTATAAGAATAGTGTCTATACCTATACCAAAAATATCATATTCAATTTCAAACGTCTCCAAGGCTTGAACCAAGACATACAATTTTTTGTCAAAGGTAGGATAGTTAAGTATAGCCCCGCTTAACTTCTTGCTAAAGTACGCAAGTGGTCTTTCATCTTGCATAAGAACAACGCCTATACCTACACCAGAAGCATCATATTCAATTTCAAACATTTTAGAAAAATTAGGTAAAGCAAGTAAAGGAGCATGAGTAAGTTTATATTTAATAAGTTGAAATGCTTTGTCTTGCTCTTCACTCCATTTGAATACAACATTCTTCTTGATGATTTGTGTAAGCGGTGCAGCGATTGTGCTAAAATCTTTTACGAACCTTTTATAAAAACTAGCAAACCCATGAAAACTTCTAACATCACTGATATTGGAGGGGGTCTGCCAATCTTAGATGGTTTTGATTTTTTCTTCATCAACCTCAATTCCTTTAGCACTCATAACAAAATCTAGAAAAACAAGCTTATCGGTGCAGAAAGTACACTTTTTAAGGTAAACATATAACTTTTCCTTTCTAAGCACATTCAAAACCGAATGTAAATGTGAAACATGATCATGCAAGCTTTTACTATAAATCAGAATATCATCAAAGTAAACAGCTACGAATTTACTAATGAAAGCACGTAAAGCATGATTCATTAAGCGTATGAATGTACTAGGAGCATTGGTTAATCCAAAATGTATGACTAACCACTCATACAATTCATATTTAGTTTTAAATGTTATTTTTCATTCATCTCCTTCTTTCATTCGTATTTGATGATATCCACTCTTAAGGTCAATCTTAGAAAACACACAGGCACCATGCAATTCATCTAATATGTCATCTAATCAAGGAATAATGTATCGATATCTTACCGTTATATTATTGATGGCTCGGCAATCAACACACATCCTCCATGTCCCATCTTTCTTAGGTACTAAAATCACCGAAACTGTGCATGGACTCATGCTTTCTCTCACATAACCTTTGTCTATCAACTCTTCGATTTGCCTTTGTAACTCCTTCGCCTCTTCTGGGTTGCTTCTATATACTAGACGATTTGGAATTGATGCACCGGATATGAAATTGATTTGATGTTCAATCCCTCAGATCGGTGGCAATCCTTGGGGTAGATCTTCGGAAAATACATCTTCAAATTCATGCAAAAGAGAAATAATAGCACTAGACAAATAAGGGTTAAGTTAGTCAGTGCTTAAAATGGATTCTTCGTACATAAGTACAATCATTGGCCATTTTGAGAGTATCGCTCGCTTAACCTCACTTGTTTTGATATAGAAATTCATTTGTTTTCTCTCAGATTTTACCTCATTGGCCGAACTTTTCTCTCTTTTTTCTTCCTCGCAAAATTTAGCCTCTTTTTCTTCTTTTTTCTCTTCTCTCAACTTATTTTGATCTCTCTGTTTCTTTTGTTCACTCAATTTTAGTAATCTCACTTGGTCTTCATAGACTTGTGTTGGTGATATCGGAATCATAGTGATTTTTCGTTAGTTGAACATGAATGAATACTTGTTGGTGAAGTCGTCATGTTATACATGTCGATCAAATTGCCAAGGCCTTCCTAGCTAAAGATGCCCAGCCTGCATTGGCACCATATCACATAACACCTCATCCTCTTATTTCCCAATTCGGAATGACACAACAACTTATTTTATAATCCTCACTTCTCCACTATCATTGAACCATTGTAGTTTGTATGGTTGAGAATGTTTAGTGGTTGGCAAATTCAGCTTTTCCACTAAAGTCGTACTCGCAACATTAGTAAAACTATCACCGTCAATAACTAAAATACATACATTGTCTTTCACATGGCAACGAGTGTAAAAGATATTCTCCCGTTATACTTATTTTTCATCTCCTCTAGCTTGTAAACTTAAAGCTCGGCATGTAACTAGTGCTAACATCTCACCGTGTTCAGCCCCGTACTCCTCATCTCCGATGGTGGCATCTTCCAATGGTGGCAAACAAGCATTGTCATCTTCATCTGCGGACTCGATTGCACCATTTTCCCGAATCACCATAACTCACTTGTTTGGACATTGGCTAGCTATATGTCCCCTTCCTTGACACCTGAAGCATTTAATCTCACTAGAATGAGTTGAAGTGGAGACTGCCTTACCTTGAGAAGTTGTGGTGGAGGCAGTTGGTTTGTGTTCAGATTTAACTTTGGAGGTGACTAAATTTTCTTCTTTTTTTGGATAGCTCGTTCTCCAAGATGTTGCACTCGAAATCTGTGGGGCTGGTCTTGGCCGTGTGCTGCCTCTCAACCTTTATTGCTATATATATTAAATCCTCCAACTCCACATAATGATAAAGGTTGATCGTGTTAGCAATATCTCGATTTAAATCATTCAAAAATCTAGTTATCGTCGCTTCTTTATCTTCTTCCACATTGGCCCTAATCATAGTCATCTCCATCTCTTTGTAACACTCATCTATGCTTCGGTTATCTTGGTGGAGACTCTGTAACTTGAGATATAAATCCATGTAATAATGACTCGACACAAATTATCGTCTCATCACCCTCTTCATCTCATACCAAGTTTCAATAGGTCGATCCCCGTTCTGCCTTCTATTGATGCACAACTTATCACGCCATACAATTGCATAATCAATAAACTCAATAACAGCCAGTTTTATCTTCTTTAATTAGAAATAGTTGTGACAATAAAAAACCAGCTCAATCTTCTTTTCCCACTCAAGATATGCTTCGGGATCACTTTTACCTTGAAACGACGAAATTTTCATCTTGATACTACCTAAGTTATTGTCTACCTGATTCCTAATTTCTCTATCCCGACCCAATCTCCTATGACTACCCACTGATAACCTATCAAACTCCTCCTCTAACCCATCCCCTTCAAACTCATCCACAATTTCAGTCTTCTTTTAATGAAAAATATTCCTTCTTGAGGGGTTTGGCCCTATTGATGGTTGTCCTTTTTGCGATTCCTCTTTTACCCTATCCAACCTTTCATGTATAAGATCTAACTCCCTCTTCATCATCCGTCTCATCTCCCCCATAAATGCTTGCAGTTGTAAATTTGGCTCAACGTGTGATTGAATCTCCTCACTTGTGTTATCTTTTTTATTTTGAGACATGATTGAAATCTGTAAGACAATGTTAGAATAAAATAGAAAAGAACCTCACCACACTCCCTCACGTGTTTCACTCAAAAATAATGATTCACTCAAATTCACTCGTGTTTCACTCTTTGAATTTGACTTTTATCTTTAATGAATTCTCTCTTACCTTTTACCACTCCTCTTCACTTAGTCAAGTTCTTTATTAAACTCGAGAATTCAACTCAAGAATAATTGTTGTGTGAAATTCAAAGACTTATATGAAAAAAATATTAATAAGAGGCACAAATAAAGAAAGATCAAGAAAGAAAAAAAAAAATGGGCAAGAAGGAAAGTTAAAAATTTGGAAAAAATTCAATTTAATAGGAAACAAATAAGGAATGAAACAAATAAGAAGGAGAGCAAATAAGGAAAGAAATCGAGAATGAAAAACAATTATAGAAAGTTTTAAATTTAGGAAAGTGCACAAATTTAGAAAAGTGCACAAATAAGGAAATATTTCAATCTCAACCCAAAAATTTAGAAAATTTTAATTCAAATTTGGTAATAACACTTTAGAACTTACCAAATTTGAACAAAATCACAAAATAAAAAATTATCAATTTTGTTAAATTTGGAAGCTGCTATTTTTTTTTTACGGCCTCTTTTTTTGTGGGCCTTTTTTTTTATATAACCTTTTTTTTAACGGCCTCTCTTTTTTTTGAACTATGACAGTACAAAATAAAGAACGAAATATACCAAAAATAAGAAATAAACCAACGAATGAAGATTTTTGGTCAAAATGATGAATCGAGATTGGAATTAGAGTTTTAAGACACAAATAAGAACAAAGAGAAAGAAAATAAAATAAAATAAGAATAATTCAATGGAAAAAAAAACTTGGATTAGCTCTGATACCAACTGATGTGAACCCGATGGGTATAAAACCCTAGAACCCACAAACAAGTTAATTTAATCCAAAAATCATCCCAACGAATTATTTGAACCGGTGAAATTAAAGACCTCAACCCTTACTCTAAAAGAGGAAGAACCTAAGGTATATGACCTTATATCCGTTTCTCACTAGAACAAAAACCTTGGTATAAAGATGGAATGAATGATGCTATAACTTAGGTGGTTCGAAACCTAGATTGATAAGTCAAAAAACTAAACAAAACTTCTATCTTGAACAAGTTCAAAAGTTCTCAAAAGAACAAGACTTGTGTGAAAAAATCTCACAATTTTATTAATTCTCTCAAAGTTATCAAAAGTTATATTTTACACAATGTGTAATAGTCTATTTATAGGTCAAAGGTAAAGACTAAATTGACAACTAAAAATTTAATAACTCTTTAAACAATTAAAAAATAATAAACTAAAATATAAACTATAAAGAAGAATTAAGAAACTAAATAAATCAAACTATTTTGACCAAGTCTTACTGCTATTTTTCTTTATTTTCGTCATCCCTTAATTTTGGGTAGTTTTGACCCCTTTATTCTTCTAATTTGGCTTGTATGAGCATAATTAAGACCCCTTTTGATTCTTCATTCATTTGGGCTCTAATTTCTAATTATAAAACTTTCTGAATTAAGTTATTTAGTACTTATTTAAATCTTTTAATTTAAGCCTTTGTCACCGACCCGACTGGAATTTGAGTTGGATCTTGTGAATTCCTTACAATCTTGATGACCTCATCAAAATATGTGGCATGTATGGTAATGTCGTATGTGCTTGAGGATGTAAAAACCCTACTTTCCTTGAAATGAGATCATGCGAGATCTTCCAAAATTATAGGAATTGTGTTGATAAACTTTCTATAGATCCAGAGATCTTTCGAAATAGGAAAGTTCCCATTATCGTCGTGGAGGCCCATGAAGGTTTAAGTTATTGGAAAATTTATTTCCTTATCGAAAGAGATTGTAATAGGTTCATATTAGGTTGGGAAAGTTTTTTAGCTCGCCAAAGATAGTAGTCACAAGTAAGATTTGTTGTATAAATGGGGTCAACTCAAAAAAGATTGAGAGGTTGGGGAGTTGATAGGTAGTTCGGTTTCTTCTTGGGCTCACCTATAACCTAGTGGACCCAATAGAACTTGGGCTCTTACAATCATGAGTTTTACGATTTTGGACTATCAAATCCAATATCATCGTTTGTTCTCCACTCCTAATGTCGATTCGAAAGAGTGGCATTAGGAGTAAAGTAAATGCCATATTAATTAGGAAGTTTGAAGAAACATAACGCATTATGAGTAAATAGAAAAAATGTAATGGGAAACACCAAAGGTGTGATACAGTTATTAAATGCGTTGTGTTTCTTTGATTTTCAAGGGATTATGATGATACAATTTCTAATCTTCAACTATTTATAGATACATTTCACAAACTATGGTGAGATGTAAGGTTTTTCATAGGAGGTGAGTCAGGAAAAGGACTACACATTTGAGGAGAGTTCAAGATCTGAAAGGATCTTTGTTCTTTTGCGAGTTTGACATACAAAAGAGATATGGCGGCCAAGACCGCGAGTGTAAGGCTCTGTCACTAAAGGAACCGTGGGCATAAGGTCCATTCATGTTAGTTAGGGCAAGTCATAGATTGTTGTCATGATGGTCTTGGACCGAAGTGTTCTGACTGGGCTCTTGTAGCTTATCATTGCTCATACGCTTCTTAATTACCAGAGCGTAAGCATAGTATAATGAGCTGCAAAGTCCTTTTAGGATTCTATTTAGTATCTAGCTATTTTTCTAGTCTTAATATTATACTAGATGCTAGATAAGAGCTGTGAGATTCATAAAGTTCATCTATGGATTTATCTGAAGAAGTAGTAGGTGCTGTTTTGATAGGGAAACATTTAGACTGGAATGGTTGTTTTAATGGAGGAGATAAATGTGCTTATCGACAAATTCTTTTGAATTGTACTCTTTAGTTCTTGTTGTCTTTCTCAAGTCTTTAGTTCTTGTACTCTTTTGAATTGTACTCTTTTGATGGAAGAGATGAAGGTGCCTTCTTCAGATAGGCACCTGTCTGAAAAAGCAGCGGGCGCTGTTTCGATAGGAAAACATTTAGACTTGAATGGTTGTTTTGATGGAGGAGATAAAGATGTCTAATATATACGCTTTTGAATTGTACTCTTTTGTTCTTGTAGTCTTTCTCAAGCGTAATAGACTAACCCAGGAATATATAAGCACATGCTTTCTATTGTATTCAAACATGTATTCAGATCTAATACTGAAATAAAACTTTTTTACTTACTTATCAATTCAATTGCTGCCAAAAGAGACAAATCCGGTTTGTTTGAGATTTAAAAGAGCCATATTCGAGAGGTGTATCCGAGAAAGCGAACCAAATAGTGATGTTGGAGTGAACCTTGCCAAGGTGTGAGGGCTAAAATGGCAACCCGTCCTCTTGCTTGACTGCCGAATACAATAACTATTGCAAGCTTTAAGAGATTTCGCTAGCTTATAGGTCTAATAGAATGCTGAAACGCATGACTAAGATGATACCGTGTAGAGTAATGCATCGAGAGTTTACTAAGGCCATCTGTTGAAGAGTGAAGTCTTGCATGGGGCCGAAGGATAAGTGCAGAACCCTTGTAAGGCATTGGAACCGAAAGATTGTTGGGAGCCAAAACCGAAGGGTTGTTGAGAGTTAGATTTCGTATGGAGGCTAAGGATGGGTACAGAACTTATATAAGGTGTTGGAGTCAAAAGGTTGTTGGGCACCACCAACTCAGGAGTTCGATCCCATATGGAAGCTACGAATGGGTGCAAAACTCATGTAAGGCATCAAAGTCGAAAGGTTATTGGGCACCACCCATTTGGGAGTTCGATCCTGTATAGAGACTAAAGATAGGTACGGAACCTATATAAGGTGTTGGAGTTGAAAGGTTGTTGGGACCCACCCGCTTAAGAGTTCGATCTCGTATAGAGGTTATGATGACCCACTATCCAGACGTCGTACCCCCTAGCCAAAGGAGACAAACATGTAAATGTGTCAGCAACTAATACAATTAAAATGCGACATCTGGACTCACGACAATCGCACTCCCTGTATGTGTAACACGGAAGGAGATTTAAATTAAAAGAAAATAAATTACTTGTTCTTTCCAAAAGAAAAATTGATAGAGTCTCCCATATTTAGTGATCATTTAGCCAACATAAAATCTGATAGAACAAACAGAATACTTCTAACTTCAAACAAACTAACATCAATGGCTCTCTCAGCCATCTAGCACAATACACATGATATGTAATCATAATATAAACAACTATATATATAAGGCACTCCTTGGCCATCACTATGCATCTACATATAAAACATAATTAATACAATCCCAAAGAAATACAAAAACTACATGTCTTAACAAAACAAGTGGTAAAAAATGAGTAGGGATCTAAATCCCTTAACTCAAAGACCTCTACCCTGTGATTACCTTTCGTCTCCCTGATTACCTGAAAAATAAGGATATCAGAGTCAGCATAAGCTGAGCAAGTACACGGGGGTTCAATAGCATGTATAGCAAGCAAGTAGGCACAGGGATATCAACACACCTTATAAGCATCAGAAACATAGCAGAGTGTACCAGAGATGTACATTAACTCAAGAAAACAATTACAATGGTAACTTTTAAAATCATTTTCCTTTTTTCTATCTTTGTTGTTTCAATTTAATTTAACAATTAAAGAAAGGAATTGAGTGTCGAACCAAGCAAGTGTACAAGGGTTTGGAAAGTAAGCTAAATTTAGGGATTCCTAAATGAATCTAGTTCTTTTTTTGGGGTTAGACCCTTAAATACTTCACTTGCTTCTAATTTCATCCTCATTGGGAGAAGAGATCCATCTATGGTTCCTCAAGTTTTGCCCATAGGCTTCGCACGAGATTGTGGAACTCTATGTGCAAACCATACTCCTCAAGTTTTGCCCGCTAGCTTCGCACATGCTTTCAGAGGTATTTTCTTGCTATCACTTTCTCTTTATATCTCTTTGTGATTCTCATGATGTAATAATCACAAAGACCACAATCCATCACAAGTTTTACACAAAAGTTGCAATCCAACATCACAATTATACAAGCTATTCAACTCATTAAGCACTCAAGAACTTGTTTAACAAATTTCCAGCAAAGCAGTTTTAGGAAAAGTGCCATAACTCAAACTATAGTGCTTGGATTAAGGTGATTCCAACTGCCCCTTAAAGATAAGACACAAAGTTATAACTTTGATGTTTATAGTTAGGTTCAATTCTAATTATACAAGAAAACACAGATCAATCAAAATTACAGCTGAAAATTCATAACATAGCTTGTGCAGTCATAGAAAAATCAACATAACTTCTTCTACATATATCAGAATGAAGTGATTCTAGTGCTTATTTAAAGATAAGACATAAAACTATAAATTTTATGTTCAATACTTAACTCAATTTAGCCTGAAATATTACTCAAAACTACAATAAATTTCAAACACGAAATAGAGCAGAAAACAGAGCATTTTTCTATAGAAATCATGTTATTTCAAAAATTCACCAAAAATCTACATGAAACTCTTAAGATCACACGTCATATTAAAGCTATGGAAGTCTAGTTTCATTAGGAGAAAACCTCACTTCATTTGTAGTTGTGCAGAAAAAGATATGAAGTAAAGAATAGAGTTTGGTCTTGGTATGAAATAGGGCAGAACCTCTCAATTTTCACACCTTATGTTCAAGATTCGAAATTTCTTTCTTCCTTTCCCACTCTATTCTTATCAAAGCATAATAACAATTTAAGAAACATGATAAACATGGTGTTTAGGCATCAATTAAATATAAACATGCATGGTACTTGCCTTTTCAAGTTTCTAATCTCACTTTGCTCTCCTATCTCCAACTTCCTTGCCTTTCTTTGTATTTCCAACTTGTTCTATAGCTTTTTCACACTTCTTTTTGCTGGGGACAGTAAGCGTATGGATGGAGGTTGCTGAATCTAAGCTAAAAGGGTAGTTTTAATGGAGTTAGGATTTGGTTTCTGAGGGAAAAAGGTGGGATGCGAAAATGGAACAATCTAGGGAGAGGAAGTGTGTGGAGTTCTCTCTCTCTCTCTCTCTCTCTATCTATATATATATATATATATATATCTCATTACTAAGATAGAAAGTGGGCCCTCCCCCAAGCACATATGATGTCTAAAGATCAACCATTCTATGCCTTATAGTTATGGGACATATGCTCATTGTGGGTCCCATACCAAACCCTTTTGGGTCCCACACTAAACCCTCCCCCAAGTACATGTTATATCTAGAAATCAACCATCCTATGTCTTATAATTGTGTGACACTTACTTATTATGGGTCCCACACCAAACCCTCCCCCAAGCACATGTAATGTCTAGAAATCAACCATCTTGTGTCTTGTAATTGTATGACACTTGCCCTTTGTGGGTCCCACACCAAACCCTTTGTAAGTCTCATACCAAACCCTAATTTGGTTCTATTGTTAGCTTATTCTGATCATTCTCATTTGCCAACATGTTCCACTTGTCTTTACCAATTTTAATATGCTTGAACTATAGTTAAACTACAAACATAAAGCCCGGACATGCATTGCATACAAGAGTTTCAACAATTTTAGCATAATGTATTGTGAAAAGAATTTAAATATGCTCAACAAAATAATAATGCAAAGACAAATGCATGTATTAATAATTTCTCGAGACAGGGGCCTTATAGAGGTTAAGGATGGGTACGAAACCCATCTAAAGCGATGGAGTCGGAAGGTTGTTGGAAGCCACCCACTCGAGAGTTCAATCCCATATAGAGTCTAAGGATTGGTGCGGAGCCCATATAAGGTGTTGGTGCTGGAAGGTTGTTAACAGTGCTTGTGTCGGTAAGGGAATAGGGATCTGACTTGTTAATGTCATGTAAAAAGACGATGTTATTGCTAATAACTTGTAACATATATCAAGATTAGAAGAATGACAAAATTTATTGATAGTAGATACGTAGGTTGTCCGAGTTCCATGCTCCAGGTATAGCAGAACCATCTAGGTGGGAGAGTCGATTGGTTCTAGGTCAGACCATTGAGCATACTCAGTAGGAGCCTTCCCAATTTGGTGCAAGTTTTCCTCCTGGATGCAATTGCCCGATAGCCTTTACATTTTGGAGGACTAGATCTGCTGGCTTGAATGTTCTGGTTCTCACCCTCGTATCATAATATTGAGCAATTCACTATTGGTAAGCTGCCATTCGGGCTGATGCAATATCTCAAAGCTCTGGCAGTAGGTCTAGTATCTCGTGCAGCTCGGATTGGTTGGTCTCTGCTTCATGCAAAACGAATGCCTATTTCTACTAGCAGTACTACCTCACAGCCGTAAGTTAGGCTGAACGATGTCTCCCTTGTAGCCATTCTGGGGGTGATTCAATAGGCCCAAAGAATTCCATAGAGTTCGTCCACCTATTGGCCCTTCACTTCATTCAAGCCGTCTTAAGTCCTTGCAGAATTGTTCGGTTTGTGATTTCGACTAGGCCGTTGGCTTGTGGTTATTCAACAAAAGTGAAATGGTGTTGAATCTCGATTTTATTGTAGTACTCCTTAAAGTTCTTGTTGTCAAATTGCTTTCCATTATCAATGACAAGAACATGGGATAAACCGAACCTGATGATAATGGATGTCTACACAAACTCTTGAACATTGCTTGCTGTTATCTGAGCCAAAGGTTCAACCTCGACCCACTTTGTAAAATAGTCGATGGCAACAATAAGAAATTTTCGTAACCCGGTAGCTTGTGGGAACTGTTCCAATATGTCCATCCCCCATCATGCGAATAACCATGGACTTACGAGAGGGCAAAGGAGGGTTGGTGGGGAACCGAAGAGATGCGTTGAAATTTCTCACAATGTTTAACGTATGTCTTCGCATCAGTCCTCAAGGTGAGTCAATAGTACTCTTATCATATGGCCTTGTTTACGAGACTCCGAGCACCCAGTTGGTTGCCACATATCCCTTCGTGGATCTCTCGAAAGATATAATCTACTTCCTCCAGTGTTAGACACTT
The DNA here is from genome assembly GCA_037126225.1 of Dillenia turbinata. NCBI lineage: Eukaryota > Viridiplantae > Streptophyta > Magnoliopsida > Dilleniales > Dilleniaceae > Dillenia > Dillenia turbinata. The sequence goes on from JBAMMX010000007.1 coordinate 17,709,050, forward strand.
AAGGTATGGGTAAATAAAGGATTCTTTGTAAAAGTTCTCTATTGATGAAGGTATAATACACAGCTCTACATTTAATCTTCATCGCTTCTTACTGGAAATCTGCTAATTGGTCATTCTAGAGATAGACAAGGATTAGATCTTTCCAGCTAGGTAGGTTTTTGGTGACCATAATCTGCTTCGACTTGTTTATGCTCGAGTATGAAAGGCTTTCAACAAAAACGGTCTAGTTGGTCTCAAAGGATTCCGAGCTCGCGAGCTTTGAGAGTGTGTCGCTCTGGCAGTCTCAGATCTGGGGATTTGTTGTATACTAACCATATTGAAGTCGGACATTATCTCTCGGAACTTGGAGAGGTATTTTATTAACATCGACTCCTTTGCGTCGTATGTTCCCTCAATCTACTTAACCAAGAATTGACTCTCAGTGAAGACTCGGATGTCCCAAGCCCCTAGTAATGTTGTAATTTGTAGGCTGGTTAGGAGTGGTTCATACTAGGTATGATTACTGGTGGATTGAAAATTGAAGCGGAGCGCATACTTTACCTTGAAGATCTCGAGCCCCACCAGGATGAGTCCTGCTCTGTTCCCTAAAAAATTGGAGGAGTTGTCAACATGTAGTTTCCACGGTGGGGCCGACCATGTTCCTAGGAGGTCATTAGTAGTCAGCTTAATGGAGTTTGGCAAAGTGCATTCGATAATGAAGTTTGCTAAGGCCTGACCTTTATAGTGGGTCTTAGTTGATATTCGATATCGAACTCCCCAAGTTCAATGCTCCATTTAATGAGGTGACCCGAGGTATCTCTCTTTTGTAAAATTAGCTTTAAAGGCTGGTCGATTAACACCACAATCATATGTGCCTGAAAGTAAAGTCGAAAGTAACGAACAGCTATGACAAGAGCAAATGCCATCTTTTCAATAGGCCTATTGTTGATTTCTAACTCTGGGAGCACCCGACTCACATGGTATACAGGTTTTTGCATAGTGGCTTCCTGTCTCACCAGTACAAAACAAAGAGTTTAGTAAATACAAATAGGTAGAGATAGAGTTTTTCACCAAAGGTGGGCCGAGAGAACAAGGGTGGTGATAAGAGATACTCCTTGAGTTTGTCAAAAGTCACCTGACATTCATGTGTCCATGTAAATTTCTGTGATTTCCTCAAGGTGTTGAAGAAGGGTTTATATTTTTCTCCTACTTTCTACATGAACCAATTTAGAGCGATAATCCTTCCAGTGAGACTTTGCATCACCTTCATTGTTCTTGGTGGGGCCATGTCTAAAATGGCTTAGATCTTCTCTAGGTTGGACTCAATTCCTCAAATGGTAATCAAGAAGCCCAAAAACTTACGACAAGTGATTCTAAAAGTGGACTTGACTGGGTTTAACTTCATGTTGAAATACTTTAACATCTGGAACATTTCTTCTAGGTCTGCTACATGGCCTTCCCATTTGGCGGTTTTGATGAGCATGTCATCTACATAAGCCTCGACGTTCTTGCCGAGTTGGTCACTAAAGACTTTGTTAAACGGCCGTTGGAAAGTTGTTGCTATGTTCTTGAGGCCAACTGGCATAACTTTGTAGCATTAAGTGCCAAATTTCATAATGAAACTTGTTTTTTCTTTGTCCTCGGGAACCATGCAAATTTGGTTATAATCGCAGTATGCATTCATGAAACTTAGGAGTTGGTGTCCCAAAAAATTATCCACAAGTTTGTCTATATTCAAAAAGGGGTAGCTATCTTTTGGACACACTTTATTGACGTCGATGAAGTCAACACACATCATTCACTTGCCGTTAGGTTTCTTTACCATGACTACATTGGTTAGCCATTCAAGATACCTCACCTCTTGGATGAAGCCTGCCATCAATAATTTTTATACCTTCTCTTGTATTATCTGTTGCCATTTGAGCACAAATATTTTCTTTTTCTGCTTAACAGGTTTACTATTGGGATCTGTCACTAGTTTGTGCATGATTACTAGGTGTATCCTAGCATTCTTCAGGTTTCCATGCGAAGACACCCAAATGCCACTTTAGGCACTCGATTAGGGCATCTTGAATGGGAGCTAGTAAATTGGCCCTGATTAAGACAGTCTGGTCTGAGATGTCAATGATCTGGATCTCCAATATATCTTCATCCGGTTCAGTTTTGGTGGACTGGTTGATTTCATCTCTGAATTCTACAACATCAATGCTAAGATTCTTTTTCTCTTCTTTCATCGTCGAGATACTTTAAAGGTCAAGATCACAAGCAAGTGCCATGACACCCCTGAACTTGATCTTCATATGTTTGGTGCTTGGTAGTGTTTCTAGACTGTTTAGGCTAGGACGGCCTAGAATGGTATTGTACAGAAAGGGCAAGTTGACTATACCAACTAAAACACAATGGAAGGGTGATTTGGTGGCGTCCCAAAGGTAATGGGGAGAGAGATATTACTTTCGGGTATAGTCATTCGCTCAAGCAGCCTTTCAAAGGGCCAATAGGTGGTTGAAGGTGCGATTGCTAAAAGCCTATCTGAGAGAAGGTGTCTCAGTAAACAAGATAGCGTTCTGCCCCTTGGTCGACAAAAATTCTCTTTACAATATACTAGCCTATTTTGACCATAATAATGAAGGGGTCATGTCGAGTCAGATCTATCCCTTGTAAGTCGTCATCGTCAAAATCGATTGTTGATCTTCCTATTTTTAGTGGCATGTTGGTAGAGAGGACAGGGTGTGTACAATTTTCATGGCCAGTCAATCAGTCGTTTCCATAGACACCAAAAAATGACCTCAGCAGATCGCCCTTTTGTCTCAAACGAGGAACTGGTGGTTGATAGTCTTTAGAATGATCTTCAATATAATAACCTGCAAAAAGCCTGTTAGAGGGAGTTTCGGTGGAGGAGACTTTGACGTTAAAGTCAAAAGGAATGATTTTAGAAGAAAATACTAAAAGAGCATGTACCTTGTGTAGTCTTCATGTGTGGAGTGTAAAGGAGAAATACATACTTGACATATTGCCTCTATTTAATAAATAAATGTGTGTGTGTGTCGGGGGGGTCACGTATGGTGATACCCAATGTGATTAGGGGTGTAAAACCTTACTTTTCTTGAATAGAAATCATGCGAGATCTTCCAAAATTATAGAAATTGTGTCGGTAAACTTTCTGCAATCTGGTGATCTTTCGAAATAGGAAGTTCTCATTATTGCCGCGAAGACCCGTGAACATTGTTATTGAAAAATTTACTTCCTTATTGAAAAAGATCATAATAGGCTGTATTAGGTTGGAAAAGGTTTTTGGCTTGCCAAAAATTTCCTTCCTTATCAAGTAATCATAAGTAAAATTTGTTGCATAAATAGGATCAGCTCAATAAAGAGCGAGAGGTCGGGGAGCAAAGAGGTAGTTCGATTTCTTCTTGGGCTCACCTATAACCTAGTGGACCTAGTGGAACTTGGGCTCTTTCAATCGTGGATTGTACAATTTTGGACTATCAAATCCGATATCATCACATGGTAAATTAAAACTTTGAAAAGAGTAACTTTACAATCTTAATCAGATATAAAATTGCTAAATAATTGACTAGCCATCAGATATATTTCAAAAAATAAAAAAAAAAAATTAAAATGTTTGACCATAAGACAAAAATCCAGTGATATGCTGCATAGTTCAAAAAAAAAAAAAGAATAACAAATTATGTTTATATGTTAAAAACCTACAATTCATGGATTTAGGCAAATAAAAGCACTAAATAATTTACTAATAAGAATATAATGCTAGCTTACTCTAAAAGGCTTCATATTCATATAAAAATTGTGGGGTCATTGTAAATATATTTATTTTGGAGATTTTAGACTCTGTCTCACAGAAACATTCTGTCCATGACTCTGGAGTTCTTTGTCCGTTGTTTGTTTCCAGTAATGAGATTGATTTGCACCAATGACTACCATGGCCAGAAATCAGGGTGATGAGAAAGCCATGTTTGATCAAACATGTCAGAATGCTATCATGTATTTTTGCCATTTTTGGCCCGATTCTTCCGATTTTCATTATAAATAATGACCATCATATGGCCTAAAACACAAAGTTCTGAAATAGCAAAAGCCTCCTGAAAAGGAATTTATCTTCGAAGACCCAGAGCCAATGGAAACAAAATATTAATTTGAAAGATTTCTCACTAAATATTAATTCGAAACAAAATACTAATGCCGAATGATATCTACCATGCTTGTGCTTCAGCAGCCTTGAAAAGAGGGAAGCAATCAAATAATATGCATGTGGCACTTCTCAAAACCCAGACTTGTTCTGGGCGGAGAGAATAAATCAGGATTCTTGGCTTTGATCTTGTCCTTGGTGTAGCAACGATTGTGTTTTCCCGAGGTGAAGCCAGCGGAAGTAAGGATCAAAGAATGACACAGATGCAGCCCCTATCATATACACCTTCATAGTCTGTTTCTGTTTCACTGTGCATTAAGAAAAAAGGAAGAAAAAAGAACAATAGCCTTGTTAAAATCACATTTCAGTTCTAGGGGCCCTTATCTGCAGTTAAAACATGTGACATAAATTCTTCTCTCTACTAAAAAGGGATATAAAATAAAATCGTAATGAAATGCCATTTGCTAAGTCGTCTTCACACGGTGATATTTCAGTTCAGTATGGATGCCCTTTATATAAAAACAATTGAAATCAGAAAACAGACGGCAATCACACTACCAGTTTCGTAGTATGGTTTTCATAGAAAATATGCGCCACAAAATTTGAATTTTCAGCCTCAACTTCCCATGCCATGAAAATACTTCAAAAGGTATCCAAGACATCTATGAAAATAGTTAATCACATTCTTGTATAAAACTAGTGCATGTATTTCTCTTAGAATCTCAGGAGGCCAACATCTAGGAATGTTGACAAGAGTCGGGTCTGGAATATTGGGGAAGGCTAAGTAATAATTCTCGAATTAGGAGTTCCAAGAATAATTCCCTCACAATGTAAGAATGGGAGATGTTTTCATGCAATACAGACAAACAAATGCACATTCCAAGTAGTGACCCCAAAGAGCACCAGTTGTCTTAAGATGTGATGGTGTCAGCAAATCAAAAATGGCTTCTCATCTATGATGAATTCATAGACGGAAAGAACTGGGACCAAATGGAGTGCTTTTTTTTTTTTTTTTTGGGGGGGGGGGGGGGGGGGGCCGTCTAAGCACAACTCAAATATTAACACCATCCTGCCTTCTGTGGCATGAGATCTTATAATAAAGCAAATTACATGACAAAGAAAAGTCCCGTGATGTCTAGAAATTCCTAACAGTGTGATGTAGCAAAGTCCAAAGGCTCATTATCATAACGTTTGAAATCCTCCACACCCGTGATCTAACAGACGAAACGCGCTAGGACGCGCTGAAACGTGTCGTCTACATGAAATATATCTCCCCGATGAATAAACACGACCCACTCTCTCGGTATTTACGACCAGATTCTTCTTGGTAGTAGGCTGATTGGCCCATATACCTCCTCAGTGCTCAGCGTTACCATTTAATTAACCCTATTCACCTTTCCTTAAATCACGGAAATAACATTTCATAATTAAGGAGATCTTTAAATCTTATCAATAAAGAAAATAATCCTTGCCAACCCAGACTTTCCCAATTGGTAAAATTCTGAATCTCCTAGAAATCGTCCTCTGAGACTCCAATAATCTCGGGACTCTTTGATAAGGAAACTAGAGTTTCAATACCTTGGATACACACAAAACTCACACACAAAGGCTATGTATATATACATCAGAGATCATTGTTCAGGTATGCTCTCTCAACTCACAATTCGCACACAAAAGCATTACAAAGTTTCCTTTCAATATGTTTTTATTTTCGAAAACTATTCTTTGATTTGAGCGTTGGAATCTCCCCCGTCGGAGTATCCTTTGACAGTCCTTTATAGATCTCATCGACCAAGATCTACCAACAGACAATTATCCCGCTCGAGTTAGCAAAGCCATTATCTGTGGAGAAAAACTTACCTCCAACAAATTAGTGCCATACGTGGGAATAGACTAGAAAAAAGCTCATTTCGCGCTCTGTTCTGCCGAAGATCATGATTCCAAATAGAAGAACTAAAACCGCTTCCAAATCTGTGTCCACGATGAAAGGCAAACCCAAACCGCCACCCTGACAAATACTATCCAACCTGTAGTGCCAAACAACCATGCATAGGTTTCTACCACCGCTGACTTACTCGATACCCAACTGCCAGTTGTCCACTAGAATCAACCAATTCCGCCCCTTGCACAAATCTCTCCAGAAAGGGCCATGTGACCCCAAAAATGGAAAGACTCAAATCCAAATTGCAGGTTATGAGCAAACAGTTAGAAGAGCTTAGTCGTGCCCTCAGACCAGAAGCACAATCCTCCTCCCATGGGTCGGGTCACATACGCCCACAAAGGCTTAAGCCCACAGAGCACTGAGAGCCATCGGTGACTTCATGACATAACCCTGAAGACCTAAGAAAACAAGTTGAAGAACTCGTAGTAATCGAACTGATATATGCTAACGTGAGAAAAGATGAACTCGTTCAATAGACTACCAGTCTCTCACCGTTTGACTCCAAGGTTTCCACAAAACCGATGCCTCGAGACGTGTTTCTCCCCATATGGAGAGGTATGACGGCACTACCGATACTCGAGACCATGTGACTCACTTCATAACTGTGATGATCCCAAGAGACATGTCAGATGCGACCATGTGCAAGCACTTTCCTACGACCTTAAAGGGCAACGTGCTGACGTGGTTAAACTTGCTCCCACCTTTTAGCATTAAGAGTTTCTTCCAACTTTGGCAGTGGTTCGAGACGCACTTTATGATTAGTAGAGGGGTCAAGAAGAAGTCCACATCCCTCCTCTCATTACGACAGAGGGACGACGAGCCATTGAAAAACTTCATCGACAAATTCAAAATTAAAATGATGAAGGTCTCGGGTTTAGACCATTCTATTGTATTAGCAACACTATTCACTAGGTTGCAACATTCAGGGATGAAAACATCCACAACGAAGAACCTCCCATCTACCATTCAAGAGTTCCATACTCGTGTAGAGAAGTACATTACCGCAAAGGACGCTGAAGCGTTCAACAAACGGCATAACCAACCAGCTCGAAATGAACGCAGTAGATCATCCCAATTGTCCTTGCCTAAGAGGGCTCGGCAACAACCCTCACAGCAATGAAGGTTCACAAGCTACACCCCTCTGAACGAGGCATCGAGTCAAGTGTTGCTTCAAATCCAAAACAAATTCTACGTCAGGTGGCCCCCTCGCTCCACGGAGGAGGATTCCAAAAAGGACAAGACACGATACTGCCACTTCCACCATGATTACGGCCATCTAACGAATGAATACAGGAAGTTAAAGGATGAGTTCGAGTTTCTCATACGCAACGGCTGGCTACAAAGGTTTATAAGCACGGAAAGAGAAAGCCTCCCTCAAGATCCACATGCTGTGGGACATGAGAATGAGCAAGACGAGCAGCCGATTCCAGGGACACCATCAACTGACCAGATGGGGTAATTTTTTTTTAAGTGCAAAATGAATACGCTCTTTTAGATCCTTACCTTCCAACTCACGTCTTAATGGCGCTGCACTAACACAACCAAAAATATACACAATGGAATGAGACCGAGCAAATGGTAGCCTTAATTTTTCAAAAAAGACCCATGATCGGATTCAACGATGACGATCTAGTAGGAATCGACCGAACCAACATGATTCTCTTGTTATCATTGCAAAGATTGGACGATACAAAGTAAGGAGAATCTTCGCGGATAAAGAAACTGCATATAACCTCCTTTATTGGAATGCTTTTCAAAAAATGGGTTTCATTCAAGCGCATTTACAACCATACACCGAGCTAATCAATAAGCTCTCAGGTGAATGGATATACCCTAAATGCACCATTTCACTCCCCGTCACCCTCGGGACTCTGCCCGATCATGCAACGACTACAACAATATTCAGTGTGGTCAACTTGCCCTTACTTTACAATGTCATCGTGGGTCGGCCTCAGGACCTCCATCGGCATTGGAAGTCTGTCCTGCGATCCAAAATCTCATGCGCTTCCTCCTAAGTAATCTCAAACTTCTCCCTACTATATTTGCAACCCTAAGTCACTCACTAAACATTTCATCGCTCCTAACCTTATTACTCGTTTTTGCTAATTGCATTATTGTAACCTTTCTTATGACATTTTTCCTTCTGCAATGAATTGATCGTATAGAACGCATGTGATCACACTTCACTCTCTCGAACGAACGTGCCATCAACAAGAGATATATCTCCCTGACGGGCAGGCACAACCCACTTTCTCGAACGAACGTGCCATCACTAAGGGATGTATTACCCAACGAGTAAGCACGATCCACTCTCTCAAACGAAAGTGTCATTAATAAGGGATCTATCCCGCTGACGGACAGACACGGCCTATTCTCTCAAACGAACGTGCAGTCAACAAAGTATATTTCTCCTTAACGGACAAACATGACCAACTTTCTCGAACGAACGTGTTGTCAATAAGGGATATATCCCCCGATGGATAGGCACGGTCCACTCTCTCCGACTAGTGTGCCCTCCATAAGGAATGTATCCCCAACAAGCAGGCACGACCCACTCTCTCAAACGAACGTGCCGTCAACAAGGGATGTATCCCCCCAACAAATAGGCACGGCCCACTCTCTTGAACGAATGTGGCTTCAACAAGGGATGTATCCCCCCTAACAAGTAGGCACGGTCCACTCTCTGGAACGAACATGCCGGCAACAAGGGATGTATCCTCCGACGAGCAAGCACGACCCAATTTCTCAAACGAACATGCCATCAACAAGGGATGTATTTTCCCAACGAGTAAGCACTACCGATACAATGATCTAAATACTTACAGTTTACCGATGAAACTATCATAAATTTCCATTAATCAAAGTGCAAGGGTCCCTAGGGGCATTTTGTGGTGGGCACCGATAAAAAAAGGGATTTCACTAAAATACATTAACTTTATTAGAAATATGTATGAAGAAGTTGTGATCAATGTAAGAATTTACGAGGGTATGGGCAATAACTTTTCTATTAACATTAGGTTCCATCAAGGTTCGGCACTGAGTCCACTACTATTCGCGATAGTGATAGATGAAATCACATAAAATATTCAAAATGAAATACCATGGTATATGCTCTTCGTAAATGATATAGACTACTATTCGCGATAGTGATAGATGAAATCACATAAAATATTCAAAATTAAATACCATGGTATATGCTCTTCGTAAATGATATAGTTTTGGTTGATGAAAATAAAGAATGTATTAATACTTAATTTGAGTTATAGATGGTCACATTGAAATCTATAAAATTTAGATTAAGTAGATCCATAACTGAGTATATGAGATGTGAGTTTGGCGACAACCATCAAAAAAATGAAGAAACGATTAAATTAGAATGAAGAAAAGTACCAAAAAGTGAACGATTTAGATATTTTTATTCCGTCATTCAAAACGATGATAATATCGATGAAGATGTGTACAATCGAATTCAAGCGGGTTGAATGAAGTGGCAAAAGATATTCGAAGTCCTCTGTGATCGCACGATACCATTACATTTAAAGGAAAAATTTTATAGAATCGCAATAAAACCTATACTCTTGTATGGTACTGAGTGTTGGGTTATCAAACAACAAGAACAAAAAATGGTTGTTACTAAGATAAGAATATTTAGATGGATATGTGACAAAACTAGAAAACATAGAATGAGAAACGATGAGATACGTAATAAGTTGAAACTTAGTTCAATTGTAAATAAGATGAGAGAGTACCGCCTGAGGTGGTTTGGACATGTACAACGAAAACTTAAGAACGCACCTTTTAAGAAAATCGAGAACTTAAATATAGGAGAATTAATAAAACGTAGAAGTAGACCGTTGAAAACTTGGATGCAATGTATTCGTAAAGACATGATAGATATGGATTTAGTTAAAGAGAAATTTTTAGATAAGAATAAGTAGTATAGAAGAATCCGTACAAATTAAATCAATTTTTTTATTTTTTTTTTCTCGATATTTGTCTCTCATATGGTCGTTCCCAAATTTTTTTGATTGAAGATCTAAATTATTGTTGTTGTTATTGTAAAGTGCAAGGGTGTACAAGCGAAGAAAAAATGAAAAAATCTCAAGAAAAAAATCTAAACAGAACAGAAAATAGATCAAGGAATAGTAAGAGACGAAAGAACATTGGGCCCCAAGTTGGCCAGGGGTGCATCGACAACAGCATTCTCGTTCACTACCTCAAGAGGAGCCTCACCCATGGGAACAAGCACAAGTTTAGAATTTAGCGCTTTGAGGCTAGCATCCAGGGGCACAGCACCCAACCCTGCCAAGTGATGATCTTCATTGTGCACTACAACCTCTCGGACAACTTGTGCCGAGGATGTGTGTGCTGATCGATAGTTCTTGTGATGGTCTCTTCCATCTCGACTATCTTTCACTCAATAGTCTGAACAAACCACCCGCACACTTCGGCCAATCTCTCCGTAGCCTGCAGTCGTGCCTCGCACACCTTGACTCCTTTATCCAATTCTTTGCATCTCTTGGAGGCCACTTTGCACCACTGGAGCGCTATGTTCAGGTCAATCCTCTGACGCTCCACCTACTCATTTCTAGCATTCAAAGTGGCCATCGACGCTCTTTCCTCCTTGATCTTCCTCTCTCTCTACGAAAAAGCATCTTGCAACCAAGAAACCTCAATTTGGTCTGTTCGATGCTTCAGATGATCCATCGTTTGCACTCTCCTTAGCCTTCGAAATTCCACTAAAATGATGGTCTGCATGAAATGAAGGTCATAAACGAGAACCAAAAAGTACGAAAAATTACCTTCTGATGCAATCATACCATATGCCCCAAGGACATAATAGCCTTGTCGTCCTGCTAGAGAGACAACTTGTTCAGCTCCACCTCTGAACGGTAGAAATCCATCCAATCAGCTATCCTCCTAGTTTCATTGCTATCGATATAGCTATACCGGCAATCACCTACACTTATTGTCACAGTACCCCTTTCCCTCTGTCCTTTGCGACTGTCATAGGACCGAACATGAATAACAGGGGGAAGAGCGGTCCCCAACGCACCCTTCGGTTGCCCTTCTTCAATGTAAATGGGACAACAAAAGATGGCTCCGCATCGGGCTCCCCAGTTGACTTCAGAGGGACAACTTCAAGATCCCCGATAGCTTGTCCCTCCATCTCCTCTTCTTCTTAAAGGTCCCCGGGGACACAACCCTCGACCTCCTCTTCTCCTTCTTCTCTCTCTTCGACCCCTACATTAACTGCCTCAACGCCTTCCTGTCGCTTCGCCTAAACCTCCGCATCTCCTCGAACCTCAAATCATTGATCTTCGGCCTCCACAGCCCTCAACACACCGGGGGAGCTCTGTCCCCTATTCTCTCTCATAACCTCACCCAATGAGTTCGATAGCTGAAATCTTCTCTTCTTCAATACTAGAGACGAGATAAAAGCGGCATCGGGGCCCGCATCAGATGTACTCTCCGCTTCAGTCGCCTCCTACTTTGACCCAGACCTCGTCTGCTTGTCAATAGTTATCTCCTTGAGGTCTTCCTCCTCCGAAAAGGCGAGAACATCTACAAGCTTCTTCTTTTTTCTTCTCCACTAAGAGGGGTCTCTCGATCTTCCTCTTCTTCCCTGACGACAAATCCACTAGTGCCAACATTTCGTTGTCTAAAAGGGTCTCAAGCCAAATACGTCGACCCGTAGCCTAACAAAAACCACCGACCAAACGGACGAATCGCAAATGGCGAGAAGGTTAAGAGGTCCTCAAACCAAGAAGTGGTTTCTCATCGCCCCCCGGTAACGTAGCCATCAAATCCCTATTCAAGAATTTCATAAAGAAATGCTTGTATATCTAATTCTTGTAAATGATCTCCTTGTACAAGAACTTCCAATTAAATTCTGGCTTGGTTTGCGGGTAAAACCATCCTTAAGTGAGACCCTCATGAGCGCACCTCTTGATAGAGAACACGGTAGTCAAGATCTCGAAGCCAAAGCGGAGACAGCAAAAACTCATCAACAACATCACAGTCACCACCAAGCACCGGGAATCAACATCGTCGGGAAGATGTTCCAATGGAGCAAAACTCGACCGATAGAACGGGTATACGACAGCTTCAAGCCATATTTGATACACTATTTGTACATCGGAACACAATCCTTCGGTACCCTGTTAGCCCTATTTTCATTAATAGCCGACCAAAAAATGTAATCGTCCCCTAATAACATATCGTTCTGGACGCTGCGCAACTCGTCCTACGTCATGGTACTCCTAATGTCGTTGATTTCCCAATGAGCATGCAACAATGAGCCCTTAACCACTTCTAACCAGTGTTTTGAAATCCGAACCGGACCGGACCTGCCAACCAGTCCGACAGGGAACCGAACTAGTAGCCAGTTCAGATTTCTTTATATAACTAGATTTTTAAAAAATTGGTCAAAACCGATCAAAACTAACTAGACCGAAGAACTGAATTGAACTGACCCATTCAAACCCGGGTTTTTTTTTTCGTGTGAGGAAATTGAATCAAAAACTGTAACTATCCATGTTCGAACCTGAGAATGAGATGAAAATATACATAACTTTCGCCATTAGGCCAAGCCTTGTTATAATCTCAGTACATTATAATTTAAATTTATTTATGGTTTCATGATGATATCATCCGGTTTTCCGTCCGAACTGACCGATTTAACCCAATGACCCATTGACCCCTTAGAGTGACCGGTTCGTACTCCAATCCGGATTTCAAAACACTATTTCTAACATGTTTCTTCTCTGAGTATTGCTTGCAAATTCCAAAGAGACTGAGTTGTGAGTTGCCTCTCCGCACAAAAGTTAACTATCAAAAGAAAATACGATAGTGTACGAGCCAATGAAACGTCACTCCTTATAAAGCATATTGGAGACGATTCGCAAGAACCGAAACAATACGTGCCGCATTTAATGCCCTACACTAACGTCCTTTCAAATGCTTATCCATTTAATGTCACTCCTGAATACCTTCCTACGGAACGATATCAATAGTGAGGGGCAAGTGGAGTGCAGTCCAAAGAACCATTATCATAACGCTTGAAATCCTCCGAACCCATGATCCAATAGACGAAATGCACTAGAATGCGCTGAAATGTGTTATCTACATGAGATATATCTCCTCGATGGGTAGACACGACTCACTCTCTCAGTATCTATCGACCAGATTCTTCTCGACAATCAATTGATCAGCCCCGATACCTCCTCGGTGCTCAACATTACCATTTAATTAACCCGATATGATATTCACCTTTCCTTAAATCACGGAAATAACATTTCGTAATTAAGAATGAGATCTTTAACTTATCAAGAAAGAAAATAATCCCTTGACAACCCGGACTTTCCCAGTGGTAGGATTCTGAATCTCCTAAAAATCTTTCACTGAGATTCCGATAATCTCGGGACACTTCGGTAAGAAAATTAGGGTTTCAATATCCCCAATACACACGAAACTCACACACGAAGGCTATATATACATCATGAGATCATTAATCAGGTACGTTCTCTGAACTCACACTTGTCACACAAAGGCATTACAAAATTTTCTTTCAGTCTGTTTCTATTTTCGAAAATCACTCTTTAACTTGAGTATCAAAATCTTCTCCGTCGGAGGCCAAAGCAGCCTCCAACCCCCCCCCCCCCCCCCCCCCCCCCCCCCCCCCCCCCCCAAAAAAAAAACCCCCCCCCCCAAAACCCCCCCCCCAAAAAAAAAACCACCCCCCCCCCCCCCCCCCCCCCCCCCCCCCCCAAAAAAAAAAAAAAAAAAAAAAAAAAAAAAAAAAAAAAAAAAAAAAAAAAAAAAAAAAAAAAACAAAAAAAAAAAAAATTTCCCCCCCCCCCCCCCCACAACACAAAAAACAAAAAAAAAAAAAAAAAAAAAAAAAAAAAAACCCCCAAAAAAAAAACACCCCCCCCCCCCCCCCCCCCCCCCCCCCCCCTCCAAAAAAAAACCCCTTTTCCCTTTTTTTTTCCCCCCCCCCCCTTTCCCCCAAAAAAAAAAAAAAAACAGAGAGAGATAGTGGCCTCATCAAGGACTCGATCTCCATAATTTCCTACATCTTAACGGCAATAACCATTTAATTTTGTTCTCCACATTCAAATGCATCTTCAAATTAATTCCTCTTTTCACTAATCTGTCTTTTTGCAGCACAAGTTACATCGTCGCTGAGATTCCCATTTATTAAAAAAAGAAATACTCAAAAGTGCTGGAATGGAACAAATATTTATTGCATTTATTGATGGGAACCAGATCAAAATTAAATGTGACAGCAGGAGATGTAGTTGCCAGCATTCAATTCAGGTAAACCATGGAGAAGGAATAGAGATAGACAGTGAGGGGCACCGTTATGATTGAAAAGGTATCAGCAGCAGCGGCAATAAAAGCCCTATACAAAAACAACAACAATTTACAACAACAACAATAATTTAGATCTAATTCCCAAATTGCTAATAAATTCTATGTGACACTAAATTCCCAAATTGCCAAAATATTAACTTCGACATTAGGAACTGCAATCAAAATGGCAATGCCAAGTTTTGACCATGATGGTCCAACACCATTTTCTGTTCAAACTCCTTATTAGCATTCAGAATCTTGGCAGCCAATCTAGGACCTAACCTTGACTCATTCAGAATTACCCGTCAACAACCTCATTCCTCCTTGGGATACAATTCCCTTTTCAGTCATGTCCCAAAATTACCAGCTCAGATATGGATTCATTGTCTAATTCATCATTTTCCCTTTCAGAAAGACAATTTGGGCAGGAGGGAGACCGAACTTAATTCCAAATACCCAATTCTCCAGAATTGAAATATTTAACCTCAAAAAGATTAAAAAAAAAATGCATGAAGAGATTGGGGAGAGAGAGAGAGAGAGATTAAGATGCACCTGGATTCAAATTCCTTGACCTGAACAAGTTCCTTGCCTAGGAAATCCATCCACTGAACTTTCTTGGGTTGCTGCTTCTCGGGTTCCTGAGAGCCCTTTTTCTTCTTGAGGCTACTTTTAAGAATATTGAGACTCTGATGCTGTTGTTGTTGTTGTGTGTCAGTCTCATCCACATTCACACAACAGGAATTCTGATTATCCGGCTTGACCTCAACTGTATGATCTTCCTGTGCATCAGGAATAGAGACAACGGTTGAAGAAACAACAGAGGCATGTGGGTGAGGGGTGTCCTCCAATTTCAATGGGCTCGGTTTGTATATCAGCGGAGATGGTCTGCAGAAGCAAATGAATGAAGGACAATGGATCTTGCACAAGAATACCCTCATCAAAATCCCTTCCCTTTTCTCTTTTTCTCTCACCCTTTTATTCTAATTTGGAATTTTTGGCAAACTCAATCAATGACTAAATTCAGTCCATTTCGATGCCGCCGCCCCCCGTTCATTTCTTCCCTAATCCTAATGTGGAATCACAGAAATCAAAGTTTACAATGGATAAACTTCCATAACAAAGGAGTCCATCAATTTCAATATCCATTGGATGGAAGAAGCTTTAGAGATTCTCAAAAGTTTTTTCCAACCAAAAGTAGAATACCCAGAATCCGAACTCAGAGTCTTGACGATAGACAGACACAACTCTGGATTCAGAAAGAGGGCTATTTTGCTATTCAGATTAGAGCCATTGATTAGGCAAAGGATAGAGGATGTTGCAAAATGGGTGCCTCTCCCTTTCTCGACCCCCAGGGAAATACAAGGAAAGGGATTATCCACAAATATCAGGGTTTTTTTTTTTTCCAAATGGAAAAAGAGACACCTTTGTTGCTTGCAGGTACAACGTTTTTGTTCTAGCAGATTCCCAAAAGACCATCCTACCCTCCTCATTCACCTTTAAAATTTTTATGCAGTTTGGCCTGATTCTTGCGCGGCGGAAATAGGGTGCGGAGGGGAAAAACAGCCCATGGAATGAAGTGAAAGATACTCCATGTTTTTGCCTCTCCTAAAACATTCTATCCTTTTATATCTTGTTTATTAACTGTAACCCCACGCCCACGCCCACAGTGAATGGAATTTCAACATTACCTTTCATAAATATATTTTGCTGTGATTTTTTATTTATTATTATTATTATTTGAAACCATACATCCCCAGGAATAGACGATATAATGTTTTGGCTGCTCTTTTATATTAAAGTAAAAAATCATTTTATATATTTAGAGTTATACAAAAGATAATTAAATAAATCAAAATTATTATTAAAAATTATATATATATATATATATATATATATGTATGTATATATATAATAATGGGATGGATGGAGGGTGAGATGGACATAGTTTGATTACTACAAGAAAAGAATATGTTTATTTAGGGGTCGGTCTGTCGGTGTGGAAGGTTGCGTTGGCGTGAAACCAACCGAAAAAAGCAACCCAGCCAAGCCAAGCCAAGCCCAACCATATGGATATAATAATATGGGTCGTCATCTAATGATTCTTAAATGGGGGATTAATTAATTAAATTAATTATAAACTTATGAATTAGGAAAGAGGGGTTGATATAGATACCCTCCTCCAATTTTGATTAATTGTAACCTCCTCCTCCTTCTTTTTGTTCATATTATTAGTGTTATGTTCAATGGATTAATCCACGAATCAATCAAAGAGGAAGGAAAACATAATTATACAAGTTATGTGGACCAATCATAAAGGATATTGGTTGCCCATCAAAATAACAGCTAAGTTGTCTCAAGTTTTGATGCCATAACTTCAACGGTAACTAAGCAAACTATGAATAGAATTGTTTGGCCAGCAGCAGCAGCAATGGCTTGCTTGATTTGAATGTTAATTTGGCATCCGCTATGCCGACGGCTTTGAAGGCCTTTCTGTTTTTATAATAAATTAAAACATGCATATGTTGATGCCCCCATTGTACACGTTTTCTTCTATTAATAAAATATATGATTGTTATATCCCTACTTATTGTTTATTAGGGGGTTCCGGTATGCATATTTGTAATTAAGGACAAAATGTAAATTGTGATGGTAAAGGATGGGTGTGCACCTGCAGTTGTCAAAAATGGGCCACATGGCTAATGACAGGGCACAATTAAAAGATCATGAATGACACATGTGGACCGTAAGGGGGCGCGCCCGCGCACACACACCCCATGATTTTAAAAACCCCTAATCTATTAAAGCTTCTGGTTTGTCAAAAGGAGATTCTTTTTTTTTTTTGGGGCGGAGGGGGGGCGGAGAGAGAGAGAGAGAGAGAGGCATGCTCTAATGTCCTTAATTATTAAGGCAAACCCCATCCCTCCCTTCACTTTTGTTCCTGTGTCTCTCAGCATCATCATTTTTCCCCCTCTATTTCATGTTATTAGTCTCTCTCATCCCCCTCCTCCCACACCTGCAAACCTTTTTCACGCTTCTATTCATTAAAAGCCATCTAAAACATTCTAATGTGTAAGTTTCTGACACGTGGACACTCCGGAGGGCTCCATGAAACAAGTCTCAATTTTTCTTTCCAAGACCTGTTATCTATGGTGAGGGAAAAAAAAAAAAAAACAACATATAAAGTGAGCCACATCGGAGATGCAAGGATGGAGCAGACTAACACTATCATATAACTGAATAAAACCAAGTATATCATATTTTGGCCCTTCACTCATCAAGATTAGTCTCCATTTCAGAATCGAAGGAGTAGTCTGAACTCGCATTCGCATCCCTCTCTGGCATCTGCGTACAAGGAAGACCAAGAGGGGGCAGCAGATGTACCTCATTCTGCCTGCCATGAATTTCACTCATGGTACAAGAAACTTCAGGCAGGTTTCGATGTGAAGCCATCAACGGAAGCTGAAGGCTGGAAGTTGATTGCTGCGGTTGAGAGCTGGGAGGCTGCACAGGACCTTCCCCACCATAGAGCTCATTCTGCAAACAAATCATACAGCAAAACAATGCTTCAAAATGGCTTTGATCTGATAATAGTGCTTTCGACTCCATAGAGTTTCGTTTAGATTAATTGGAGAAAGTACAAAGTAATAATCAATCATCGCATGGATTAGAACAAGATGCATAGGGCAGAGGAGCAGCAGAAGCTTATTTTAAACTATGACGATACAGGAAATGAAACAAAAGAAGACCTGCAGATAGGAAACAATTGCTGCCATGTCAACTGCAAAACCATTGTGCTGCCTCATTTCCATCCACTCTTGCAATTTTTCCTGAAAAGATGATCACAAAAATAAATTGGACTATCTAATTTCAATTTATAATCAAGTACTGGTCAAGTACATCAATTACTTCAGAAGTTCTCCATGATAAATAGGAAGTGATTCTAGGAGGTTCATGATATGTAAAGGCCACAGGAAAAGAGGCTACCTAATTAGTCCGATGGAAAAAGGCTTTGTTGCTAGCTATAAAATTAGATGCACCACATTAGCTTACAAAATTAACCAACTGGAAGGTAAAATCCAGTGCAAAATTTTTTAAATAACCTACAAAACCTATCTACTGATAGCAAATAAAAAGTTCAAAACGAAGAAAAAAGCATCATCATTATTGCAAGAAGATTCATAAAATATACTAGATATTCTTAAGTTTTACAATGCAGTATTCTTCTCTGCACAAGCAAACAGCCATTGCTTACAAAATCGCCAGTGGCAATGAACAAGACAACAGCAGGAAGAGCAATGAAATTGGCTCACACACAACTCTTGGAATATGCTGATAAGTTATGGAGACGAATACAGTGTGAGGAACTGGAAATCATAATATCACAAGACATTGGATACAGATGTATCCACTATTTAAACTGCACTGAGTCTATAAGTTTTGGTCTCTAAGTCAACATCAACATCAGTAAACATTAAAGAACGAAGTATTTTAATTATAAAAAAGGGTCCAAGCAACATCCCTCAGAGGGGATACCATGACTAGTTTATAATACACCAATTAAAAAATGTTAAAAGGCTTCTTGCAGTCGCATGTGGTTCTGGATCTTGCAAGTCAGATTGAAACTGAGGATATTGGTCACCCTTACAACTTTGCATGCATGATATTCCAATATTACAATATTGCATGTAGATAAACCTTCTAACTTTTTTTTTCTGCAAAACAAAAGCTGGTGCTCATCAATCACCTAAAAGGTTAAAATCTTTTGCTTTCAACCTAAATACCAAAATTAATCTTCAATATGAATTTTAACGCATATAGCTACATGCCTCCTGCCTTTGCCATTTATCTTTTCTCCATTCAGGAGTAACAAAAGGGAAAACAACCTTTGGCCCATAATTTGGGGGCAAAGGTTAATTTAGAAGTAATAAAAAGGGAAGCAACCTATACATGTATGAATACAGAATGCACATGACAGGCTGAATATTTCAGACAGACTGATCTTATATGACCTGTTAAACTATTCTCCAACCATCCATAATCAAATGTTGTACTAAATCATTGCAACAATTTTATGGTTGCTAAGGCATGCCTTATATGAGGGGAATTTAAACAAGTACAATGAAGCCATACTTCAGTGGTGGAACACTAAGCCAAAACGTTCCTAATTCTTACGTCACACTTCAAGCAAATCTGCCCATTTTGTTAATATTTCATTTCCTTCATTGTGGCATTCATCATTTAGAAGTGTCAAAGGGATATATTTAATTGACATAAACTGAGATTGGAAAGTCCTACTGATTTAATGTCGTTGGGCCCAATCATTGCTTATTACTTTCTTTTGTTCCTCAAATTTTTCAAAAAATGATAGCCTATCAACTTCTAATTACTTCCTTCATGCAAATTTACATGTCATTTTATGCCATGTAAGATGACAGAAATAGGAAACAATCAGTGGAGGTTATTTTTAGCTCAGGTCAAACTTAAGAAGCACAAGAAGTACGGTCGAAGTAAATCATATCAAGCAATGGGAGCAAATATAGTAATTGAAATTCAAGAAATTTGGAATTAAAAAATAATACTTAAATTTGTATACATTGATTTAACTTTTTGTGCATGTCTTTGCCAATAAAAATGATCAATTCGATTTTAAAGGAAAAGGAAGATAAATAAATTAATGTTCTATACAAAAAGATCAAAAACTTAAAATCTTTCTTTATACAATATACTCTACATTGCTCGACCTGAATTATATCAAAAGTTGGAAATGCCAATAAAGAATGACTTGTTGGTTGTGAGAAGCAGAAAATTATCATCATCACATTGTATTGAAGCTAATAGTGATCTTTAAAATTTACACAATTGAAAAGCTAATGTATAGACGTCTTCCTTTTCTCTTTGCTAAGTAAAACTACGACGAGCATGATCAACATTCCTAACCCCTTTTTTTAGGAGAAAAAAGGACTATGCAAGTTCTATAAAAAATAAAATTAACTTAAACAAATTATTTTATAATCTTGATGGGGCAATGTATATACCTATTAAAAAGAATCATGATATATCATTGACCCCTGGGGTCTTCATCCCTGACAATAAGCACAATCTTAAACAGAAAATAAAGGTGCAAGCTTGAAACCTAACTCAATTAAAAATTAAAGTGTCTAAAGCCAGGATTGCGAAAAGGTCTAGTCTAGTTTAAAAATGTTCAAGAGAATTTTCTGTGTCTAACCAGTTTCATTTCCTTTTAATAAGCAAAAATAGTTCAACTAAAGTAAGAAAGTTATCTGCACCACAAGAAGAATAGTTCCTGAAATTTCGAATGTGCTTCCTTGTATGGAAAATTTGGCAAGAAATATGATCAAGCAGACATGGAAAATTTCTAACCAATAGAGCAAGCACGATGAAATTCTAGAAGTATACACAAAATAACATGCTTGTGAGAGAGGACTGGGATCCATAGTCTAAATGTTGTCATTTTGCAAGATCTGTGGTGAAAGAGATAGCAACACTATCCACATGAACAACAACATTGTCAACCATAAGGGTGAAACTATAGAATGATGACCCCCCCCCCCGGGGGGGGGAGAACCTCTTTTTTGTGTTTTGTGAACCAAAACGCAACTAGGAGCGAAATGGAAGCAAAAAGAAAAGGAAGTGACAGTGAATGGAAACATGAAAAGGTGAACAAAAATAGCAGCTTCGGCATAAAATTAAAGACTCCAGGAATAACAATAGTCTAACCAGTTCACCCTCCAGTTTATCATAAATGTTTATCTCAACATGAAAAAGCTTTCTCTCTTGGTTAGGACCAATTGCAGAACACTTGTATTTTCAAAATATTTATTGACCATATCAGATAACATGATGGAATCTCGAAGCTACTATGTCTATCGCATCTTCACCCAGTAATTCCTCGAGCCTGCTTTATATTCTTATTGCATCATGAATCTTTTTTTTTTTTTTTTTGGAAACCTATTTTGACAAAGCTAGGAAACCTTCAATGTTCGCCTCCATAAGCCTAATGATCATTAAAATTGAAGTTCCAAGAAAAAAATCCATAGCACCAGATTCCTTCACATTTGAACATAATACACATAAAAGTGTCAAAAAGTACTAGAGACTGATGGCTTCATAGATTCGACAAGAATGGCCCTTTGAATACGATACAACTAGTTGGAGTCAAAGAATTCTCCACTTTCACAAAGTTGTCGTATACAACTAACAAAAAAGAAAAAGAAATATTGGATCAGAAATTATATAATCTTTGGAATTTACTTTGATGAGCATTTCGACAATGCTGCCTCCTCCTTGAGGAAAAAAAAAAGGAAAAGAAATCAATTCAAGTTTTATAATAAACAAAATTAACTTAAACACTTTATTGTATAATTTTAATGGGGCAATATATATATCTATTAAAAAGAATTATCATAAATCATTGACCCCCCTCATCCTCTTGACCCTTGACAATAAGCAAAATCTCAAATGAAAAAATAAACATGTAAGTTTGAAACTTTAAACTCAAATCAAAAATTAAAAAGTGCCGGGATTGTGAAAAGGTATAGTCTAGTTGAAAATATTCAAGAGAATCTTCTGCATTTAATTAGTATTTTTTTTTATTTTAATAGGCAAAAAGAGTTTCAACTGTAAAATAAGCAAGTTATCTGCACCACAAGAAGAAATAGTTCCTGAAATTTCGTGCTTCCTTGTACAGAAAAGTTGGCAAGAGATGGGATCTAGTAGACATGGAAAAATTTTTAATTAATAGAGCAAACATGGAGAATAATGTGCTTGTGAGAGAGAACTGGGATCCCTAGTCCAAATGTTGTCCTTTTGCAAGATCTGTAGAGAAAGAGATAGCAGCACTGCCCAAGTGAACAACAACATTGTCAACCCTAAGAATAAAAATATTTCTTTTCACGTTTTGTAAGCCAAAATTTAACTACGATTGAAATGGAAGCAAAAAGAAAAAGGAGTGACAATGAACCGTAAGGTAAAAAGATGAACAAAAAAAGCAGCTTGGCGTATAATCCACAACTCCATGAATTACAACAGTCTAACCAGTTTATCTTGATCTTGGGGAACAACAATATGTTTATCTCAGCATGAAGAAGCTCTCTCTTTTGGAAGGACCAATGACAAAACACTTGTATTCTAAGAAACTTTACCAACCGTGTCACGTAATACGACAGAATCTAAAAGTTACTATGCCCTAATGCATCTTCAACTAGTCTTTTCTTTAACTTGTTGATAAAGCTAGGAAACTTTCAACATTCACCCCCATAAACCTAGTAACCATTGAAATTAAAGTTCCAAGAAAATGATCCATAATACCAGATTCCTTCACATTTGAACATAGTGCACAAAATAACATCAAAAAGTACTACAGATTGATCAAATCATACATATAACAAGAATGCCCTTTTGAACGATCATTAGTTGGATACTAACAATTTTCCACATGCACAAAGTTGTCGTATAAAACCAACAATGACCAAAAAAAGAGAAGAAATATCGCATCAAAAATTACATAATCTTTGGAATTTACTGCATTAAGCATTGTATCTCTCCATAAATTGGCCAACAATTGCACTACATTTTCAAAACAAAATGCACATGCAAACCAATGAATTCAAGCAAAGGGTTTGAACAGAAATCTAGTTAGTTGTGATCACTGAATCAGAATGATCAACAAGATAATAAACAAAGAACCTGCCAAAATGAAAACACAATCATCAAAATACTGCAGCTCAACAAAAAGCAATAACCCACAAAAAAGGAGAGATTGATCAAAATTGGATCAATCAAAAGACACCAACTTGACTTCATATATATATTCCCCACAAAAAGAGGGGAAATCAAGAAATCAGTCTAACACAAGGGCTATATGCAAATTAAATTAAATTCATAGTCATTTATCAAACAAACAAACAAATACATATATATATATATATATATATATATGACAGAAATAGAAGAGAAAGCTGTACAGTGCAGGAGAGCATGGTCTTACGAGGGCTTGTCTTTGGCCAGCCTCAAACCCAGTCTTGTGGTGATTGAGTGATTGAGAGTAAAGCTGGGTGAGACCATTTGCTACGTTACAAAAAATTGAGTGCAAAACTCTGTCAGCGTCATCAACAGCGTCCAGCTGCTCTATCTTACTCTTCGGAGCCATTTCTCTTGCTTCAACTTCCAATGGGGCCAACGGGTTTTCTCTTTGCTCACAAAAAATGCCTCTTTTTTTTTAGCCCCCTCCTTTTCTCTCTGTGCAGAGGCCCACAGAATCACCAGGAAGACCATGGCTGATTTATATAGATGGAAAAAAGAAGAAAACCCCAAATGGGTAAATGAACCGGAGCTATCAATTGCACATTAGCTTCCTCTACTACATTAAATGACAGATGCAACGTAAACGCATCAGCTACGAACAAATGTCCATTTTGGCAGATTGAATACAAAAGAGAGAAAAGAAAGAAGCATTATTTGCCGAACTCGATACTCGTTCTCTCGTTCTCTCTCTCTCTCTCTCTCTCTCTCTCAGCGAGAGTGAGAATGAGAGAGAACGAGCTGTTGCCGAGAGAAGCACAACGAGAGGCCTGTGTCCGCCCAGAAAATCACATCCCTAAATATTTTTCTCCTTTCTAGGATCGTCATGTAGCAAATGTATTTTGCAACTTGCATGTTTGGGAAATGAGAAGGTGGGAATAAAGTGGAACCACTCGTATTAATTTTGAAAGTTACATTAAGATAAAGGAGATTATTTATTAGATATCAAGGCATTAAAAATCCAACGATATCACTCTATCGGGGGATAATATTTCTTTTGTTACTTAATCAAAAAATCACATGTAGAATAAATTTTTTTAATTTAATTATGGATATTCGTTAATTAATGTTATTAATTTTGATTATTTTAAATTAAGTTAGTTGTTGATCTATCAAAGAATAAACTCTTTTAATGATTATTTTTTTTATTTTTAAGAGTTAAATTAAAAATTTTGATTAAAATTTCGTAATCAACAATGAGCTATCCAAATCATAAGAGATTAAAATTATTTAAATTGCTTAGTCAAAAAATACATTATGACATTAAAATTATTTGCTTTGTGCCGTGGAGTCCTGCAGGCCACCTTAAGCCTATAAGAAGACAAAAAAGGACAACGTAACGAATGGGGGGAACTGTATAGATCCATGCCAGGACAGGACCAATAACTTCCCTTGAGGGATAAGCAAAAATTTACCCCCCAAAGTCCTTCAAGATTTGATCTTGACACCCCCAAGGGCCGGAAAGCAACAACATCTCGAATGCTGGAAGTCTACAAGCATTATTAATTTTTTAATAAATAAATAAAGGCATCACTTCGACTAACGATTGTCTATTCTAAATTTTGTGCCTTTTCACTCCTGTTGATTTCTCTTCACCTGCAACATATAAATTTATTTTCTCTTCCCAGCATAAAACTATAAGAATACATATTTGAGTTAATACATGTTTTAATTCATAAATTAAAATTAAAATTAAAATTAAAATTAAAATTAGTAAAAATTAAAATTAGAGATTTAAGATTACCTCCGGTCATAATCTTGTTTTTCACTTCTGACGAATCTAAAAGTATCAACACGATTCTTGGGGTATGAACAATCATTCTAAATCCTCAATTTCACTCAATAGATGGTTTAGAGTTTAGAAATTCAGATTTAGGAACCTAATGTATTGGGAGGGGTTTATATAGGCTCTCAACCATCAAAGAGCCATTAAAACCATACAATTATCATCCTAAATAATTGTTGAAAGTTATGAGAATCCAATTAATTATTCAAAACAGAAAAAACAAGATTAATTGTGTAGAGATTTGAATGAGATACCAAAATCCGACCAAATGTATCTCCAATTCAAATCACTTCCATTTTTCATCACATTTAATCCATTTTAGTTATGTTTTTCCCATTAATTTTGATTTGAATAATTTGAATGCAATTAATTTGAATTCTTTTTGGAATTCCTAACATTCTCTCACTTGTCCCAGCAAACCGATTTGAAATCAGAACCAATTCAATCCCTTATGAAAATAAAGTACACGAATCACGGCAATAAGTCCTCTAATAGCGAGTATTATCTTCCGTGTACCACAAATGCATTCTATCTTCCGACCTTATGGTGACATTTACTTTATGAATAAACCTCATGTTTAATTCAGATCCTTACTTGATGAATTAATCTCAAGAAAACAACATGTGCACAACTTTATTGAGAAAATTCAACTCTGAGTTTCATTTAAATAAGGCAATAAGCTCATATTTACAACATGATTCCTGAACTTATTTGGTGGCATGCCTTTGGTTAAGGGATCAACCAACATATAATCAGTGTTAATGTGTTGGATTGTAACTTTATTTTCCAACACCCTTTCCCTAATGGCTAAATACTTTATGTCGATGTGCTTACTTCGACTACCACTCTTATTGTTCTTAGCCAAAAATACAGCAACTAAATTATCACAAAATATATATAATGATTTAGGTACAAAATCTAAAATCCTAAACCCGGAGATGAAACTCTTGAGCCACACCGCGTATAATATAGCCTCAAAACACGCCACGAACTCAGCTTTCATAGTGGAGGTTGCAGTTAATGTTTGCTTAGCACTCCTCCATGATACAGCTCCGCCAGTCATCATGAAGATGTAACCCGACGTTGATTTTCAGGAATCAACACAGCCGGCAAAGTCTGAATCCGAGTACCCGACTACTTCCAGACTGTCGGTTCTTCTCTATGTAAGCATGTACTTCTTGGTGCCTCGTAGATATCTCAACACCTTCTTTGCAGTCTTCCATGTTCCAAACCCGGATTACTTTGATATCTACCTAACATCCCCACAGCATGCGCTATATCAGGTTTTGTACAGACCTGTGCATACATAAAACTTCCTACAACGGAAGCATATGGGATGTTAGCCATTTGTTCCCTTTCTAAATTTATCTTAGGGCATTGGTCCAAATTGAACTTATCCCCTTTAATAATCGGAGCTATACTTGGTGAACAGTTCTCCATTTTATATCTCTTAAATACTTTGTTGATGTAGGTCTCTTGAGATAGGAGTCTTATTGGATCTATCTCGATGTATCTTAATGTCGATGACATAAGATGCATCACCTAAATCCTTCATCTCAAAGTTTTTAGAGAGAAATTATTTCACCTCATACAGTATCCCTTTATCATTGGTGGCAAGTAGTATATCATCAACATATAGGACAAGTAAAAAAAAACTACTCCCACTAACCTTGAGGTATATATATTAATCCACAATGTTCTCTTCAAAATCGAATGAAGTGATTATATTGTGGAACTTCAAATACCATTGACGAGATGTTTGTTTTAGTCTATATATGGATTTCTTGAGTTTGCACACCAAGTGCTCACTACCACTAGAGGAGAATCCTTTAGGTTGACGCATGTAAACCTCTTCCTCTAGTTCTCTATTAAGGAAAGCCGTTTTCACATCCATTTGTTGCAACTCTAGATCAAAATGTGTAACAAGTGTCAGAAAGATGCGGAAGGAATCCTTCTTAGACACCGGAGAAAATGTCTTCGAGTAGTCGATTCCTTCCCTTTGGGTGAACCCTTTAGCAACGACTCTAGCTTTGTATTTCTCGATATTGCCTAATGAGTCTGTTTTAGTTTTGAAGACTCATTTACATCCGATGGGTTTTACCTCATATGACAACTTTACAAGGTCCCAGACTCCGTTACTTCTCATGGAGTCCATCTCATCTTTCATGGTATTCAGTCATAAATTCGAATCCTTAGAACTCATGGCTTGTGAAAACGTTTCCGAATCCCCTATGGCTCCGATGTTATAGTCAGACTCTTGAAGGTATACCACATAATCATCAGGTATAGTTGACCTTCTTTCTCGAGCAAATCTTCTTAATGTTGATTCAACATTCTCCGTAGGGAAAGGTTTCCAACTTGATATTGGTCAGCTGTTTGTGGAATTTCACGATTGTCATCCCTACTCTGATTTGTGTTTATAGGGACTTGAGGGTTATTTTGGATGAAAACTAACTTGGACTAGAACTTAACAGGATACTTGATGGGTCCCTTTCAGAAGTTAATTCCCGAAAGTAATCACTCCCACTGACCAAGTCATTCTCTAGAAATTTAACATTTATAGATTCCACAAACCTATTATGGTAGGATGGATAATAAAACCGGTATCCTTTGGACTTTTCGGCATAACCGACAAAGTATCCACTCACGATCCTTGGATCCAGTTTTTTTTTTTCGTGGATTATAAACCCTTATCTCTGCAGGACAGCCCCAAATGTGTACGTGTTTCAAACTAGGTTTCTAACCTTTAAACAACTCGAAGGGAGTTTTGGTTACAGCTTTGGTTGGAACCCTATTCAAGATGTACACTGCCGTCTTGAGAGTTTTAGTCCACAAGAACTTAAGTAATTTGGAGTTAGCCATCATGCTCATAACTATATCAAGCAAGGTCATGTTCCTTCTTTCAGCTACCCCATTCTGGTTAGGTGAACTAGGCATGGTGTATTGGGCAACGATCTCATTTTCTTGAAGGAACCTTGTAAATAGACCTGGCGCTTGTCCATCCTCAGTATATCTTACATAGTATTCTCCTCATCTATCTGACCTCACGATCTATATTTGCTTACCGCATTGTTTCTCTACTTCTACCTTAAAAATTTTAAAAACATCCAACGTCTTGTCCTTATGGCGAAAAATATAGAGATACATGTATCGGGAATAGTCATCTATAAATGAGATGAAATAACTATGACCATACGAGTCTGTACCTGGAGTACAAATATCCGTATGTATGATCTCAAACAATTCTGAGCTCTTCGTGGCACCTTTTTGAGTCTTGTTAGTCTACTTTCCCTTAATGCAGTCCACACAAATCTCAAAATCGTTAAAACTTAGGGTGTCAAGTATCCTATCCTTTACCAATTTTTCTATTCTCTTTATGGAGATATGTCATAATCTTCGGTGCTATAACATGGAAGAGTTTTCCTCAATGACACTTCTTTTAACGCATGTTTGTGTTACATTCATGCAAATATTATCTTGTAAAGTAATACTATATAATCCATCCAATAATGGATCATAACCAACAACATTTAAACAATAAAATAATGTCATTTTATTACTAAATTGGAAAGAGTAACTGAATTGTACAAGTTTTGAAATGGAAATTAACTTCCTAGAAAACTTAGGTACATAAAATACTCTATCCAATTTCAAGATATGACCGCTTGCTAGAATGAGCTCGCAATCGCCAATGCTCTTTACTCGTGAACTCATCTTGTTGTCCGAATAGATGAGTTGTTCACGATCCACCGGCTTCCTTAGGTTTTGCAAGCCCTGCAACACATTTGTAATGTGGATGGTACATTCAGAATCAATCCACCATGTGTCATGAGAAACCTCAGTCATGCATGATTCATAACAAACTAATGAGATTTTTGTACTTTTAGTCTCAAGCCACCGTTTGTACTTAACACAATCCTGCTTCATGTGTCCCTTCTTTTTACAGAAGAAACACTTGGACTCCTTCTTAATGTCCATTTTCAGTTTTGTGCCCTTTTGATTTGGCTTGAATTTGCCCTTCTTCTTTTCTTGTATAGCTACATGTGCATTTTCGGAACCTTGCTTCATCTCTATCAACAACCTACCTTCCTCCTGTTCACACATGGTCATCAATTCATTGATGGACCATTTTTCCTTATGTGTGTTGTAGGAGATTTTAAAATGATCATAGGGTTGAGGGAAAGAGTTCAAAATAAAGTGTATGAGAAAGGATTCGGACATCTCAACCTCCAGGTTCTTTAGTTGAGCCGCAATGTCTCCCATCCGCATGATGTGCTCGCGCACACCATGGACAGTAGTGAGTCTCATAAAAGAGAATTGCATAATGAGGGTACTGACCAAAGACTTCTCCAATGCCGTAAATTGCTCGTCTATAGCCTTAAGAAGAGCACGGATATTGGTATGCTGATTGATCGAGCCACGGATACCAGCAGAGATCTTACTTTTTATGAACATGGTACTTAGGCGATTAGATCGCTCCCAATGTTCATAAAGAGTCTTGTCAGTCTCAGAACTAGTATCAATCACCGGAGGTGACTCGTCTTTACAAATAACATAATCAATATCCAAGCAGCCCAAATGGAGAAGCACATTTTCCCTCCATTCCTTATAATTCTCTCCATTCAAATCGGGAAAATCAAATTTTAAATCTACGGTTTGGAATACTGCAAAATAAATAAACATACTTACTAATTATATGTGAAACATTTAATATATGTTTACCAATGCAAACATATAAAAATAAATCTATGACATAGAAATTGCTTATGAGCTAAATTTCTAATTCTATTAGATTTATTTGATCTTATGATAAGATTTATAGAAAATAACTCATTCCCTAATGTCTGTGGGCTAATTAGGAAATTACCAATAGTTAGTCTTTTCTTGATCACCTTATCATTTTCTACTTAGCCCTATAAGACGACATCTCTAGTGTACCAGGTAGGTTCTCAGGTAGGTGGTAGGTCATATGAGACCGCTTAAAAATCAGTCAATTTTAGATTTATCCCCGTCTTTTTGACAAAATCAGCCTACACATGCACTAGATCAACCGTACTTATAGTATTACATAGAAAAAAGAATTTAATTAAGTAGACTACTATTGAAAAATAGTTATTTTGATATCTTATTTCCAATTTTATTATTTTCATGCAACAAAAATTTCTGTGGGATAAGATTCATTACATAAAAATAATTTCATGAAAATTTATCTTTTCCCTAATGTGATCATGCATTTATATATAATTTTCTATTTAATTATGGTTGTTGTGGCTAAATTCTAATTAATTTTAAGAAATTATATTGATCATTAAGATAATAATATTACTTGATTTTTCCATATTAAAGTGCATAAAATTTTAATAAAAAAAATACAATAAAAACTATTTAATGCATTTTATTGATTTTATACCTCCTCTTAATGTATAAAATTAAACTCAAATTAATTTTATGCACTATTAAAAAAAATGAAAAATTTTCGTTCCAATTTTTTTTTTTTTAAAAATTTTAGGGACCAAACTGTTACATTTCAAAGTTTCCAAAAAATGAGAGGACCATACTGTTAATATTTATCAAATTCTGATGCCATAATGTAATTTCCAAAAATCATGGCAAAAAATACTATTTTCAGGGAAAAAAAATGGCAAAAAATCGTGTACCGCCATATTCGAACTCAGGCACATCCAAAAGCCTTAATAACCTTAACCACCAGGCCGCAGACCCAGCGGTATCATTTGCAACAAATTTATTTTATTTATTATTTTTTAGAAATTCACCTTCTTCTCCACCCGAGAGTAGGATAAGGTCCCGACCCGGCTTTATTGATTTCGGCATATCTGGATGCTAGAAAACTACCGAAAAATTCAAAAATACTCCAAAATTATTTTTAAAAATATGATTTTAACCATACAAATATTTCAATTTTGGAATCAATTTCTTGAAAATATTAAGATTTTTGACCGAATTATTTAAAAATCTAAAAAACCCTAATTTTTAAAAATTTTAAAATTTGTCGAAAAACATGCAGACAAAGATAAAATTGGCTCTGATACCAAATATAAGAATGCATGCTAAACCTAATGCATGCTTCAATTCATAAATTAGAGTCAAAATTAGCGGAAGCAAAAATTAGGGATTTAGGGTTACTTCCGACCATACTCTTGTTCTTCACTTTCGACGAATCTAAAAGCACCAACACGATTTTTTGGGTATGCACAAGCCTTCCAAGCCCTCAATTTCACTCAATAGATGGTGTGGAGTTTAGAAATTCGGACTTAGGAACCCAATATATTGGGAAGGGTTTATATAGGCTCTCAACCATCAAAGAACCATTAAAACCTTATAATTATCACCCTAAATAATTGTTAGAGGTTATGACAATCCAATTAATTATTCAAAACGAAAAAAACAAGATTAATTGTGTGGAGGTTTGAATGAGATACCAAAATCCGGCCAAATGTATCCTCAATTCAAATCTCTTCCATTTTTCATCACATTTAATCCATTTCAATTATATTTTTCTCATTAATTTTGATTTGAATAATTTGAATGCAATTAATTTGAATTCCTTTTTGGAATTCCTAACAAAAACATTTTATTTTTTTTCTTTTACATACTTTCTGTTGATGGTCTACATAGCATTGTGCATTTCTTCCCTTGTTATCTCAGTTTTTAGTTCTCCTTCTCTGGTCTATTTTTCTTATAGCAGCTTCTTAGCACAGTTCCTTTTTTTGCCTTCTCCGGTTAACTACATTCGATGTGATTGATGAAATGCCTTTTCTCTGGTTTCTAGAACTGAAATTTTATTAAGTTTAAAACATTATTAATTCAGAATAACAACAACAATAATAATATTTATTATTATTATTATTATTATTATTATTATTATTATAAAAGTACATATTATTTTATCGTTGTGCCGCCATGTTCTACTTTTTGGAAATTCAACCATCATGGCATTAAGAAATTAAGGATCCTACCCGGTGAAATAAGGTGTGAGAATTGAAATATTAAGAACAGACAGCACAACAAATTTTACTTCTTTTCAAAGGGAATGTTCTGGGTATAAATTTTGGTTGAGGGATGTAACATTACCATTCCCAAAGCTGGAGGCATTCCACGTTCCAATGCTGTTTCATCGAGGATCACTTCATACGAGTCATCATCGCTTCTTTTTTGGTTCTTATCTGCATGATTTACCACCTTGAAGGTTAATGTCCTTTTCTTATTATGTTGCCTCACTTGTTCTTCTAGTCGTCCTCTCAGCAACCTTTCAGAAGCGATTGGCTTTCTAATCTGCATTTTACTTGGAAATTGACACTACAACTAACAAAGTACAGAGTAAAGGATCTTTCAGCAGTCCTGTTTTTGAGTCATTAATTTTCTTTTTTTTTTTTTTAAAGGGATTTCTTTTTTTGAACAAAATTATTGATTCTCATCCTATCAAGAGAAGGATACATGTATGGAAAAGGGTGATAGAACAATAAACATTGTTTCCCATAACAACTAACACTAGATTTTCTAATTTCAATAAATATTTTATGCTTACCAAGATTACTAAGAAAGTATGGCAGGGTTATGCAAAGATTGTTGTGGTTAGGAAGAATGATGATAGTTTGAATGGAAAAACACATCCATTTTGGTAAAAACTTAAGGGGGATGAAAAATAAAATAATAAGATCTCTTCCCTCAAACAAACAAAATAAATAAAAAGATAAAATAAGACCACAAAGATAGAAGCCCAGTTGGTGAAGAAGAGAAATAAACCATATTTTCTTCTAGTTGGAACCACTTAACAAGTAGATTCAAACAAAAGAACTGGTATAGACATCCTAGTCTTGGCCACTATAAGGCATAAAACAGAATTCTGAAAGAAATCAAATTTTCTGAAAACACAAGGCAACAGAAAATTCAGAAAATTTAAGGATTAAAAATCCGATCCCCAGTTCACAACCGCATGTGTAATTCAAATCTCTCTGTCAAGCCTGCATGCCTATAAACAAGGATCAACAATGG
This sequence comes from Dillenia turbinata, assembly GCA_037126225.1. NCBI lineage: Eukaryota > Viridiplantae > Streptophyta > Magnoliopsida > Dilleniales > Dilleniaceae > Dillenia > Dillenia turbinata. Next base: position 17,742,095 of record JBAMMX010000007.1, read on the forward strand.
CAATGAGTGCCTTCATGCTTGGGACAAGCTCAACATATAGATATGCGAAGATATAATTTAAATAAATAAATAAATAAATAAAATAATCTCATCACATTAGCATTGTGAACCACTTTTCTATTTATTCTTTCCATAAAACTATTTATCTCCTACATGTCCAAATAAATGACATGCCGATTGAGAATGCTGGATTTGTCCTCTTAAAGTGAGGATAGCTTGACTAAAATAACATAGGAAAGGCGGGCAATTGTCTGGTAACATCTTCAGCTCACAATAATTTCAAGGTTGGAAGCTCGTAAATTGAGTTAGAGGCAAGATTAAAACCCAAATTTGATTCAAAAAGTTTTTAGCATTAGAAAATTAAATTTTGAATGCCATCTCGAATCACATTTCGTGGCCAAAACCTCTGTGCTAGTCATAAATTATCACAAATCTCTGTAGAAGACAGCGGCAAAGAGAAAGATGTGACCTGCAAACTTAAACACAAACCACTCCCACTAGATGGGGTATAATACTACAAATTTTGTAGCAACTTTCTGCATCCAGTACAAGTGAAGAAGTATGCAATAATACATAAATAAATAAACAAAGTACCATGCAAAAAAAACAAAAACAAAAAAACAAAAACAAAATCAAAGACTGTATGTTGAAGTTTTCGTAACTTCGGTGAGGCTTGGTCAAAGGAGAGATCTCAATAGGATAATCTAAAACAAAAATAGGCTTTAAGAGCTTTGGTTCCACAACAATTTCAAAAACATGGACAAGTAGTTCAAAAGTAAGACCCTAGAGGGAAAGTCAGAGAGCAGCTTCATTTAGGAGGATATATGTTTTTTAGCTTGTAGCATCAAACATTCCAGTGTGCCAATTATAAAGAATCTAAAGGTTGCAACATGTTCACAACTTCTGTGTAGAGAAACTTTCAAACCAGGAAATTCTAACTATAAATCCTGAAAACTAAGCAACAATTGCACAACTTCATTTAAGAGCCTTTGAGAAAGAGAGGGGCCAAGTTACTTCATCAAGAACATGGTCAACGGATGTGCATGCTTCAATTGAAAGCATTTATTTTCTCTCATGGTCCACTCTCAGTGTCTTCAGAGCAATTGCTTTAGCAGTTTCAACATCATTTCCCAGCTTATTAAGTCAATTCCAGTAGCTTCGTTTACAAAAATTGTGCATGGTTTCCTTCCTCTAAGGTCACTCCAGACATGTCTCTGTCCCCTGTAATGAAGCCTTGATCAGCTTATACAACATCCACAAGCATGTCAGACAGACAAATTTTGGGGAAAAAAAATGGATACAAGAATCAACCCCATTGAAGTAAACAGTAATACAGCTCAAAAAGCAGTTAAAACTAGGGATTTACACACACACCTCCTCCTGCTGCATCTCCCACCTGGATAACCATTAAAACCCCCAAGCACCCAATAAATATATATAGGATGGAAGCAACTTCAATATAAAAAGAAATCCAGTAATCAGGATATAGAATCTATTTCATCACACACCCCAAGAAACTTCAGAGTTCAAACCGTCTTCAAAATTGTTATTCACTTATTCAAGCACATGCCTGATAATTAGTAGAGAGCACCTCCTGAATTGCTAGAGCACATCTGGTGACTATCTCCTCTGCCATGTTCATCTGCTTCATACATCTAAGTCAAGCTAAGACTCACACTGGTCAACATTTCCCTTCATAATACGAAATAAAGGTAACATAAGCATGCTAAATATACTTACCCAGTCAACAATTTTTGTCATGTAAAGCAAACTTGATCCAAGACATTAAATTTAACAAAGGCAATGAAATAAAAAAATGATACCTCTATAGTTGTAAAACTTGGGATTATGATGGGTGGAAATTCCTTCATTTCAAAATACTCTCCCTATCTCATATACTTGTCACATTTGCAAATAATGATACCTGTCAGGGTAATGTTAAAGCAAATGGACATATTACTGTTAATTACAGAAATAGCATGAGGCACAAAGTGAGCCCTTACAAGTTGGAAATCTATAGGTAGGAGATCCTAGTGCATTCCAAATCAATCCATTTGAATGGATTTACTAGGACACTTATAGAAAGATGAAGAACACAGTATGCACAATATATGGAGCTCAAGTTATTGGCTGTAGTTGTGTTTATTACACTGATAACTGCATCAGTAACAATAACTATGATCAGAGAGAACAGGAAGAATTGATGAGGAAGAATGGAAAAAAAAACTACCCCGAAAAGACAATAAAAAATGGCATAGAGATAACAAAATAGTGTAGAGATATTACAGGAAGATCAAGAAGTGTGAAAGAATAATGTAGGTCAAACTACTTGAATGAGGGAACGTTTCGCGTGGCCAACTATTGGCACCAGAAATTAACATGACAAGGTATTGGAGCATTTCAAAACAACTATTAAAAAAAATTGTGGACCAAAGAGACAAGCCAAGGTGTCCTTAATAGTGACATATCAAGATTTTGAATGCCATGAGAAGGCAGAATCCAATGTAAGTTGTTGGAGGTGGGTTGTAATTCCACAGATACCGATTCCTTGTTGACTCGAACGGTTGCCATCGAAATGATGTGAGACCTACAAAAACCACCGAAGGGTGCTCCGGCAGGGGAAACTCCGACGCTTAAGTCAGGAAGAGTGATTTTCGAATGTAAAGAAACAGACTGAGAGCTCGAAGAGGGAGAGCTTCCCTGTAATTAGAGTGCTTAATGTGTAAAGTCAAGAGAGCGTACTTGGTTTGGAGGGTTTTAGGATGTCTTATATCTGCGAGAGTCGTGCATCGTCGGGGTACTTCAACCCTACTTTTCTTATTGAACCGATCTTGAAATCATGGGAATTCAATATTCCGAATTGATCATAATCTTCATCATATGAGATCTTTTGTTTTTGGGAAGAATTCTTTCCTTAACTGAAAGATCCTGAAAATACTACTGATAAGTAAGAGATCGGAGATATTTCGGCCTTTCCTTAGAATCGTTAGAGCCGTTGGCTATTGATCGGTCATTCAACCGATGAAGAGTCCTCAGGGTTCATTCGTTCGATAGACTAATAGTTAGGTACCCGATCGGGGAGATTACTTTCATTTGATGAATCTTGTTCGGTTGGCGGGGCGATCGAGACCCTATCATTCGAGAGATTCGGGCGACTAAGGTCCTTCGGTAAATAGTCATAGAGAATATTGAATATCGATCGATAGTTGTGGGTTGTGGGCCTTGTGTATGGGCTTTTCGAAGGCTGGCCCTTCTAATTAGGCCTAGTGCTATGTCCCATAATTTGCCCCCGACTCATAGTTTTCTTGGTAAACAAGCGCAATAAGTAGAGACCTATTAGGGTGAGGCGTGCTTAATACGTTACAGAAGTATAGGGTGCTAGGTTCGTCCTAATACATTCCACTTTCTTGCCATGAGCGCAGGTGTGTCTCATCGGAAGTGACCCCTTGATGGGGAATTGAAGATAATTTATTCTCCATTTATGACAGGCTATTCTCGCTGATTCGTTTCACCTTCCCTGAGTTAATTAGGGCTTGCTTCTCCACTGCTATAAATAGCTATAACGGGTACTTGTTTTCTTTTGTAAAGAATTGAGGTTTTTCCTCCCCTCTGGGAGTTTTGTTGAGAGTAGATCCTTTTTTAAAGTTATTTCGTGGGACGTTTTGGTATGCAAAGCTCAATAGCTCGGATAATTTCTGCTGGAATGAGATCTTATTAAGGAGGGGGACCACCGAAATGAGATCTCATTATGTCGGCCATTATTCTATTGGCATGGTGAGATCATCCATCACCGGCAGAGGCGCGTCTTGTACTGCCTTGGGTGATCTGTCCAGATTCCCCTCCATCATCCAATTATGGTGGGGATGTCTCTCGCACCGTGTTCGGTTGGTAGGCTGAGTTCGGATAACTCAGTATTCTCTTGTCTCTATCACTACATTTATTTTTGTACTTTTCAGCATAGGGATTGTGGTTTTTGTATCTTTGAGCGACCCCATTATGTACTTTTACGTGTAGTCGGTCCATCCTAGGGACTTGTATACTTACTCCTGTAACCAAATGTACTTCTTACATAAGGATAAATAAAAGGTTATACTTTACTTATTTGAGTTTTGTCTTTGTTTTCTTTTGTTCTCTCGTGCTTCTCTTCAACTCTCTTCAGAGTAGGTCTGCTTCTGGCTTTAAGTTCCATACTGAGATGTTGAGTAATACCGACCTTTCGAACCGCCAGATGTTCGGTAGTTAGGTTAGGGGTTGCTCATTCGTTCAGGAGGTTCTATCTCTTATTGATAATACGTTCGATCGATAGGAACTAGACGACCTGGACCCGCCATGCAATAGGAAACTTTTAGATTGAGGGGTCATGTCCACTCGTTTGGGAAGTTCTATCTCTTATTGATTACACATACGAATGATAAGATCTAAGCAGTTCAGGCATGCCATACGATAGAAAAATTTTAGATAGAGGGGTCGTGTCCACCCATTCGGCAAGTTTTATCCCTTATTGACAACACGTACGAACGATAAGATTTGGGCGATTTAGACTCGCCATGTGATAAGAAATTTTTAGATATAGGGGTCATGTCCACCTGTTCGGAGAGTTTCATCCCTTATTGACGACACATACGAATGATAAGATCTGGCCGACTTAGGCCCACCATACAATAGGAAATTTTTAGATAGAGGGATCATGTCCACCCGTTCAGGGAGTTCCATCTCTTATTAACGACACGTATGAATGATAAGATCTGAGCGATTTAGACTCGCCATGTGATAGGAAATTTTTAGATAGATGGGCCGTGTCCACCCGTTCGGGGAGTTACATCTCTTATTGACAATACGTACAAATGATAAAATCTTTCGATTAAGGGGCAAAAATTGTTCGGTTCTTACTGAGTTGGCCCCTCTGGCTGCAGATAGTTCCCGACTTTAATGATAGTATATACGTAGGTTCTTCGAGTTCAAGTCCTAGACACTGCCGATCCGTCTAGGTTGCCGTGGCGATAGGTTTCCGGTTGAACCACTGAATGCACTCGATATGGGCCTTCCCAGTTAGGGGCGAGTTTGTCCCCGAGTTGGGGTTGATCAATAGCTTTCACTTTTCTTAGTACCATCTCGTCCGATCTGAACGTTCGGTTCCTGACTCTACAATTGTGATACCGTGTCATCTGTTGTTGATAAGTTGCCATTTGTGTTGATGCGGATTCTCGTAACTCTGGAAGTAAGTCCAATCTTTCACGCAGGGTACGTTCGTCTTGCCCAACGTCATATTGGGCCACCCGAAGTGAGTGAATTCCTATCTCCATGGATATGACTGCCTCACTCTCATAAGTTATGTAACACCGGATAAATCCGAATTGTGATATATATTCTAAGTAGCACATTTAAAATTTTTATATTTTGTAAAATAGAGGAAGTATAGTTTATTTAAATATAAGTGTGAATTTCTACTCTTTGAATCATCCGGAAAATCCCTCTAGATACTAGACCAATAGATTCTAAATTTTTAAGTTTCCGATCAGTAGAGTCATCGATTACTTAAGTATTCGGTAATCGGGATTTGGCGAAATTTAACTTTTCTAAGAGAATTCATTTATTCAGTGAAGTTTTAGTGTCCAATAAATAATCTTTTCAAAATTTTGATTTTTCTGATCGGTAACCGATAGTGACCATTTCTTAGTAATTTAATATCTTTTCGGTATAATGTGAAGTGTGGTTTGTCCATAGACTATGGAGTTGAGATAATAAAATATTTTATAATTTTTATATATTTATCGGTACACTCAATTTTTCTATACCGTTCGGAATATTTTTTTTTCACTTACATCTTTGATAGTAAATATTTGCACCAATATGTGTTTTGGAAATCCCATCGGTAGTCATTTTAAGATATCGATACTGTGTTAATCTATCGATGAACATTTAATCTTATCCCTCGATAGTTACCGTTCACTTGTCTTAAACTGTCGGTAATTGTCTATCGATAATTGTCTTTTTAAATTTTTATCGAACAAATGTTCCATCACTGTTGGTCAACATTTTATTAAAATCTTATCGGTACAATTCATTGTGAAATTCACTGTTCAACATTTTTTTTCACTTTCCCTATCGGTGCCCATATCCAGCATTCCTTTTAATATCATTTTTGGTCAACTTTTCAAATTTTATGTTCGGTTGAGTTTCAACAAGTGAATGCTTTGCTTTCAATTTTTATTTTATTTTATTTTATTTTAATTTTCCTTGTTAGTCTTGGTTACCAAAATTTTTCGGTATTGATTTTAAAATGGCCGATCGGTAATAATACTTTGAAACTCCTCCATTTGGATATTTGAACCTACCCATCGGTAGACAACTAAACCTTTCTGTCGGTAGATGCCCCATCAGTGAGTTCCCTAATCGGTCATGCTTGAATGAATTTTTACCTTCGGTCATCCAATGTCCTTGGTCAACAAGTATCTTCAGTCATTGTTTTGCTGCCTTCAGATATCCTTCAACAAATGCTGCGTTCGGTCATCCTTTTGTTTCCTTCGGTTATTACCTTCAGTCATTCTTAAAGAATTGCAAAATTTATTTTCAAATTCCATTTTGCTTGGCCGAACATGTCTCGATGGAGTTTTGAACCATGACCAACACCTCCTCCAAAAAGATATTATCCATTAAGCCACTCAATCTTCTTAGTTATATTATATTAAATTCATATTATATGTTCATACTTTGAAATATTCTCAGATCTCTAATACTCCCATTTACTTCCTACGAAATTTGTATTGTATCTCTAGACCAACCTATCGGTTACTGGATACAATTGCACCACCGAATAAAAGTCTAAGTGTTTGAATCCATGGAGTGTCCTACTAGCCCAAGATGGGGGCATATAGGGCATTTGTGAATTTAGAAGTAAACAAGGGTTATTTAGCAATTATGAGAAAATAGGTTGAGAATAAGAAAACAGAAATAGGGTAAGATTCCAGAAAATTCATGTAACCCAACATCACATTTCTCTCTAAACAATTTTCTCTTCTCTCCATAAACTCAATCGATCCACTAATAAACCCAAGATTTAAGGTTCCAAATTTCTTATCTAGCACTTCAAAATTAGATTCTAGTCTTGATTTTGGAAGAATCTTAAGAATATAGAGTTGTCATAAGGAAGAGTAAGATTCTAGGGTTTGGTGTAATCTGAACGGAAAAGGTTTCTTGGAGACGATAAATAAGGTATTATCATTTTCCTATTCCATTTTTTGGTTTACTTAACTAGTTATTCACTGGGCATTGAAGAATATTTAGTCACCGGAAGTGAGAGGGAATGAGGGTTTGAATGTTAGGGTCTCTGGGTTTAACTTAAAAATAAATATTGATGATTTTATAAATGAATCTGGGAGTGATTACCCTCCCGAACATAGTGAGTGGACGGACTGTTGTGTTTTGAATGAGAAAATGATTTTTAAATGATTTACTACAACTATTTGTGTTTGTGGGATATCCCAAAATGTGAGTTTGAATACGCATGCATCCATTGTATTTGTGAATAAATATATGTGATTGTTGTTGTGAATTGCATTTATGAATATTGTGATATGGTTTGGTAACCATTTGCTAAAATTATGGCACATTAGAAATGTTTGGATATTGTGAAATGAAGGTACTGGTGATGGTAAATGGCTATAGTCATTCCCCCACGGAGCGATCCGACAGGATGACGTGGTTGAGGGTTTATTTGGCAAGGGAGGTACACGCAACTTCCTGCGTCACCGTCGTACTATCCAGATAGCACCCCGGTGAGGTACGAGTTAATGCCAAGGAAAGGAGAATTAGTGTTTTGAAAGGAAATGATTGAAAACCTCTTGGCAGGCTTCCATCCACGTTCGGCCAAACGTTGGACGCGAGTGTTTTTTTTAGGGGGATCCCATAATTTATGGAAAGTATGAAACTTATGAATGCATCTATTTTTATAATGAGCTGAATTGTATGATACTATTTATGTATTGATGATTTGGTTGGAAATTGTAGCTTTGACATTCCCACATGCATCACTCATTTACTATCACAACATGCCATTACACTCCACTCACTGAGTATTTCACTCACCGCTCCACTTTTATCCTTTTTCAGAAGAAGTGTAGATATAGCAGCGGCCTCCCTCCAGTTAGATAGATCCAGTCGAGAAAAAGCTGTTGGGATCATTTGGTGGTATTGACTCTCCCTAGATGTGAAGTCTTGAGGCTTGTATATGGACCCATCGGAGGACATATTTTTGAAAGTGAAAACTTTTATTTTTGGAAAAAACTTTGAAAACTTATTGTTGTATATCTTACATATTTATATTTCCTTAAATAGAACTTTTGTCAAATATTGGTTAAATATTTGATATGTTGGTTTCTTTGGATTGAATGAGGATATTTCTATAGCCTTACGGGGTCCTGAGATACGTGCTAGTGACTGCATATGTTCCAAGATCATGCGGCGGTTGTCACGTGCTCGGACTTGCGGGTCGGGGCGTGACAATTTTATTGATATCAGAGCAAAGGTTTTGAAGTTATGGAAGGTTTTCAGAAATCTACAAATGATTTTAAAGATTTTTATATTTGTAAATATTTTTTAGAAAATTTAAAAACCTCCAATGGGTCTTAAGAAACTGATATACCTCTAACCATAGGTGCCTAGAGTTGTCCTAGTATTGTGAGCTAAAGTAGCTTATCTTTAGTAAATTATTATGCCTCCTTGTAGAAAAATGAGAAATATAAGCAAGACTCCTCCTTAAGAGCATGAGGATAAGTCGTCCTCGTATGCTCCACCTCCTCCGACTTCTACTCACCTAGCTCCTCCAATCGAGATTCCTTCACCACCACTCGATGCTCTTCAGCAATGGACCGAATGGTGAAATGCATAAGGTGCACATCTTCAAACACCACCTCAAGTCCAAGTTCCTTCACCTTCCAACCCAGTGGTTCCACTAGTCCCTTCTATGGCACTGGTAGCTCCACTTACTTCAGTAGCTACACCGTCTACCCGACCACCTATTGAATTGTCCAAATTGTTGAAAGAGGCTAGACAATTAGGGTGTGTAACCTTTTCGAGTTCTAATGACCCTACGGTAGCCAAGAAATGGATCAAGAGGGTCCAAGAAGCAGTAATAGACATGAGGATTGATGATGAACTGAAGTTTATAGTAGCTGTGAGATTGTTAGATAAGGATACTAGTACTTGGTGGGATGGTGTAAAGGAGAGATCAATCATACCCCTTACTTGGAATGATTTCCTTTGGGAGTTTGATTTAAAATTTTACACACGATTTGATAGGGACTTGAAAAGAAGAGAATTCCTCCACCTTTGTCAAGGAAATAAATTAGAAGCAGAATATGAAGCAGAATATGAAGCAGAGTTTAGTAGTCTGTCTGCATTTGTTCCAGAGATAGTAGCCTCTGGGGAGTATAGGCATTTCAAATTTGAGAATGGTTTGAACTTAAATATCCGAGAGAGGATGTTAGTGAAAGAAGATCATACCTACCAAAATGTTTTGCAGTTGGCCTTGAGGGCCGAACAGATGGTGTTACAGAAAGGCAAGATTAGGGAGCATCACTAGAAAAAAAAAAGGTCTGGGTTCACTTCTAGCCAAAGTTTCAAGAAAAGGAAGAGCACAGGCTCTTACGGTAGTGGTTCTGTCTCAGAGTCGGTTGGCACTCCCCAAGGCCAATCGTTTTTCAAGCCAAATGCCCCAAGTGGTAATGTTGGATCAGAAGTAAGACTAGAAGGAAACAAAGGAAATCCTTGCATAAATTGCAAGGGATATCACTCGGGTCCGTATAGGAGACCTAAACGATGCTATCATTGTGGGAAGGATGACCACTTTTGACACTTTTGTCCTGAGTTAAATATAGAATGGCAAGGGAACCAACCTAATCCAGGTCCTTCTGGTGGCTCCAAAGGTGGTCCGGCTACTACTTCAGTACCACTATCAATTTTACTTCAAGAACGGGGACCGACAGCAATATTGTGGCTACCAATTCCCAGCGTCCTCCATCACGAACTCAAACTAGAATTTATACAATGACCAATATAGAGGTACAAAACAACCCTGATGTTGCCACAAGTAACTTTGTCTGAGCATAAGACTCATTGATTTAAAAGGCAGGTTATTGATGTTACATGACATTAGAAGTATTGCATGGTGATGAATATATGAGTTTTGCTGAGTATATTGCATGATATTGAGGTATTGATGATTATTTTAGAAGAATACTTGGAATGATTAGTGTTTCTATAAAATAAATTCGTGCAATGTTATAGAAGTTGTATATGAAATGTGTGTTATAAGATTTGCCTAATGATTACTTGATGGTTCATATTAATGGGTTAAAAAAAATAGAGAAACCTTTGGTGTTGATGCTCACATATCTATTGACATGAGGTCCAACAATTCTTTCATTAGTGCAAGTTTTGTTAGGCACATCAATAGACCTATGACCCCACTTGAGAAAGAGTTGTTAGTAATTACATTTTGGGTGAATTGCTGGTTAGAAATACAGATTTTGGAGACTATGATGAGCAGATAGGAGAAATTGGAGTTTCGTTTAAAAAGTTTGGGGGTCAATTGATAGAGATATTTATTGATGGTTGAATTTAAAATGGACATAAAGTTTGAAGGGGTATTTGTAGTTTTGGCAGGAAATGGAATGAGGGAAAATAATTAGTTATATGAGAAGAAGTTATTGATTGAGCTCCAAATTCATGGAGATTAATTTATCTAGAGAAGTATAGTGTCAAAATAGTTCCTGTGAAATAAAGAATTTCTTTGGATTATTGGGAGAAATAGAACAAGTAAAGTGCAAATGAGTTTTACAGTAAGATGAGAATGGATAGAGTTGTGTAACATATGTGATTTGAGGTCTGTGAGAGGTAGATGAATAGCTAAGAGAAGTAAATTTCTAGTAGATGATTTAAACTTGTTTACCACTTCTGAGCATTTGTTAATGTAGGAAAACTTTGAGAATTTAGAAAATATTACACCATATGAGATATAAGGTTGAGGTAGTTTGATCCTAGAAGATGATCTATGTGAATTATTCTCAATTGTCTTAGCTTAGTCTCTATTTATGGAAATAAAAGAAAGTATTTGTTAGGACTCTTCTATATTCTTAAATCTCCTACAATTGAGCTGGAGGAAATTTAAAATTTTGGAGTCCAATCGGTAATTATTTTGGAGAAGCAAGTTACTAGTTTGGAAGAACAATCAAGTTGAAAAGATGGCTTGGGAATCTGAGGAGACAATAAGGAAACGATTTCTCCAATTGTTTGAAGTATAATTATGTACTGAAAATTTTGAGGACAAAATTTTTTTTTAGAAGGATAGGAATTATAACACCGAACAAGTTCGGATTGTGATATATATTCTAGGTAGTATATTTAAAATTTTTATATTTTGCAAAATAGATGAAGTATAGTTAATTTAAATATAAGTGTGAATTTCTGCTATCTGAGTTATCCGGGAAACCCCTTTAGATACTAGACCAATAGATTCTAAATTTTTAAGTTCTTGATCAGTAGAGTCATCGGTTACTTAAGTATTTGATAATCGGGATTTGGCAAAATTTAACTTTTCTAAGAGAATTCATTTGTTTGGTGAAATTTTAGTGTCCAATAAATAATCTCTTCAAAATTTTGATTTTTCTGATTGGTAGCCGATAGTGGCAAATTCTTAGTGATTTATTGTCTCTTTGGTATAATATGAAGTGTGGCTTGTCCATAGATTGTGGAGTTGAGATAATAGAATATTTTATAATTTTTACATATCTATCGGTACACTTAATTTTTCTATATCGTTCGGTATATTTTTTTTCACTTACATCTTTAATAGTAAATATTTGCACCAATAGGTGTTTTGAAAATCCCATCGGTAGTCATTTTAAGATATCGGTACTGTGTTAATCTACCGATGAACATTTAATCTTATATCTCGATATGTTACCGTTCACTTGTCTTAAACTGTCGGTAATTGTCTATCGATAATTGTCTTTTTAAATTTCTACCGAACAAATATTTTATCACTGTCGATCAATACCTTATTGAAATCTTATCGATACAATTCATTGTGAAAATCACTGTTCAACATTTTTTTTTCACTTCCCTATCGGTGCGCATATCCAGCATTTCTTTTAATATCCCGTTCGGTCAACTTTTCAAATTTTATGTTCGGTTGAGCTTCAACAAGTGAATGCTTTGCTTTTAATTTTTATTTTATTTTATTTTATTTTAATTTAATTTAATTTAATTTAATTTAATTTTCCTTGTTAGTCTTGGTTAGCAATATTCTTCGATATTGATTTTGAAATAACAGATCGGTAACAATACTGTGAAATTCCTCCATTTGGATATTTGAACCTACCAATCGATAGACAACTAAACCTTTCTATCGGTAGATGCCCCATTGGTGAGTTCCCTGATCGGTCATGCTTGAATAAATTTTTGCCTTCGGTCATCCAATATCCTTGGTCAACAAGTGTCTTCAGTCATTGTTTTGATGCCTTCGGATATCCTTCAACAAATGCTGCATTCGATCATCCTTTTGTTGCCTTCGGTTATTACCTTCGGTCATTCTTGAAGAATTGCAAAATTTATTTTCAAATTCCATTTTGCTTGGCCAAACATGTCTCGATGGAGTTTTGAACCATGACCAACACCTCCTCCAAAAAGATATTATCCATTAAGCCACTCAATCTTCTTAGTTATATTATATAAAATTCATACCATATGTTCAAGCTTTGAAATATTCTCAAATCTCTAATACTCCTATTTACTTCCTACGAAATTTGTATTGTCTCTCTAGACCAACCTATCGGTTACTGGATACAATTGCACCACCGAATAAAAGTCTAACTGTTTAAACCCATGGGGTTTTCTACTAACCCAAGAAGGGGGCATACAGGGCATTTGTGTAATTTAGAAGTAAACAAGGGCTATTTAGCAATTATGAGAAAATGGATTGAGAATAAGAGAACAGAAATGGGGTGAGATTCCAGAAGATTCACATAACCTAACATCACTTTTCTCTCTAAACCATTTTCTCTTCTCTCCCTAAACTCAATCAATCCACCAACAAACCCAAGATTTAAGATTTCAAATTTCTCATCTAGCACTTCAAAATTAGATTCTAGTTTTGATTTTGGAAGAATCTTAAGAATGTAGAGTTGTCCCAAGGAAGAGCAAGATTCTAGGGTTTGGTGTAATCTGAACGGAAAAGGTTTCTTGGAGACGATAAATAAGGTATTATCATTTTCCTATTCCATATTTTGGTTCACTTAACTAGTTGTTCGCTGGGCATTGGAGAATATTTAGTCACCGGAAGTGAGAGGGAATAAGGGTTTGAATGTTAGGGTCTCTGGGTTTAAATTGAAAATAAATATTGATAATTTTATTTCTTGATAATGTCCTTTAGAAGTCGAATGGACTGATAGTGGCAAGACTATTGCTGTAGAGGAATCTGGGAGTGACTATCCCCCCGAACACAATAAGTGGACGGACTGTTGTACTTTGAATGAGAAAATGATTTTTATAAATTCTTTTATAAATGATTTTTAAATGATTTACTGTAACTATTTGTATTTGTGGGATGTCCAAAATGTGATTTTGAATACACATGCATCCAGTGCATTTGTAAATAAATATGTGCCATTGTTATTGTGAATTGTATTTATGAATATTGTGATATAGTTTGATAACCATTTGCTGAAATTATAGTACATTGAAAAATATTTGGATATTGTGAAATGATGGTACTGGCGATGGTAAATGGCTATAGTCATTCTCCCCACGGAGCGACCCGATGGAGTGACGTGGTTGATGGTTTATTTGACAAGGGAGGTAGATGCGGCCTCCTGCGTCCTTATCGTACTATCCAGATAGCACCCCGGTGAGTTATGAGTTAACGTTAAGGAATGGGAAATTAGTGTTTTGAAAGGAAATAATTGAAAACCCATTGGCAGGCTTCCATCCACGTTCGGCCAAACATTAGACGGGAGTGTTTTCTTTAGGGAGATCCCATGATTTATGGAAAGTATGAAACTTGAGGATGCATCTGTTTTTATAATGAGATGAATTGTATGATACTATTTATGCATTGATGATTTGATTGGAAATTGTGGCTTTGACATTCCCACATGCACTGCTCATTTACTGTAACAACATGCCATTGCACTCCACTCACTGGGTATTTCATACTCACTCCTCCACCTTTATCCTTTTTCAGAAGAAATGTATATATAGCAGCAGCCTCCTTCCAGTTAGATAGATTCGGTCGAGGAAAAGCTACTGGGATCATTTGGTGGTATTGACTCTCCCCAGATGTGAAGTCTTGAGGCTTGTAGATAAACCCATCAGAGAACATATTTTTGAAAGTGAACTTTTATTTTTGGAAAGAACTTTGAAAACTTATTGTTGTTTATCTTACATATTTATATTTCCTTAAATAGAACTTTTGTCAAATATTGGTTAAATGTTTGATGTGTTGGTTTCTTTAGATTGAATGATGATATTTCTATAGCCTTGCGGGGTCCTGGGATATGTGCTGGTGACTACACATGTTCCAAGATCATGCGGCGGTTGTCACATGCTCGAACTTGGGGGTCGAGGCGTGACAAGTTAGACTGAACGGAGTTTCTCCTGTTGCTCTCCGAGGTATAGTGCGATATGACCAGAGGATACCATAAAACTCTTTGGCCCACTACCCCTTGGCATCATCTAATATTGTTTTTAATCCTTGTAGAATCATTCGGTTGGTTATCTTTGCCAACCTGTTGGTTTGCGGGTGAGCGACCGATAAAAATCGATATCGAATCTCAAGTTTTTTACAGAACTCCCTGAAGTGCTTATTGTCGAATTGCTTCCTACTGTCCGTAATAAGAACACGCGGTATACCGAACCGGGTGACAATATGAAACAACACGAAGGACTGGACCTTGGCTGCCGTAATCTGAGCTAAAGGCTCGGCCTCTACCCACTTAGTGAAGTAGTAAATCGCTACTATAAGGAATTTTCGTTGTCCTGTGGCTGAGGGAAACTGTTCGAGGGTATCCATCCCCCATTAAGCGAAAGGCTAGGGGCTAGATATAGGGTTGAGCTTGGTGGAAGGTAGTCGAGGCACTAAGAAGAAGCGTTGGCACTTGTCGCATCATTTTATGTAGTTGTCGGAATCGACCTTCATGGTTGGGTAGTAGTACCCCTGACGAAGGGCTTTGTAAACTAGATTTCGAGCGCCCAGGTAATTACCATAGATTCATTCATGGATCTCTCAGAGGACGTACTCCCCCTCTTCGGGAGTTAGGCACCGCTGATATGGGTGAGTGAATGACTTCCGTTAAAAAATCCCATCGTTTATGGTGTAATGAGCAGCTTTTTGCTTCAGCTTCATCACTTTCCTCGGGGACTCCGACAGATGGTCATGTCTTAGATATTCTTCTATAGGGTCCTTCCAACTAGGGGACCGATCAATAAGGAGAGCCTCTTTGGGCTCGTCAATGCTGGGATGCGACAGGCTCTCAATATATACTGTTCGGCTAGAGGCAACTGAATCGAAACTAGCCAACTTCGATAGACTGTCAACTCGTGCGTTCTTCGACCGAGGGATTTGCTGGATGTCAACCTTACCTAATCGTTCCATCGTTTTGTGCAGTTTTCTCAAATAATTAGCCATGATTGGGTCATTAGTTTTATAGATCCCCTCGATTTGTTTCACGACCAACTGGCTACCCGTGAATACCCTGATGTTCCGTGCCCCCATATCAATGGTGATCTGAAGGCCTGTTAGTAAGGCTTCATACTCTACTTGGTTGTTGGTGGCCTGAAAATCGAACCGGATGACATATTTTGCCTTAAAATCATTCGGTCCTACTAGTATAAGCCTGGTACCACTTTATGAGGAATTTGACGATCTGTCAACATGAATGGTCTACTCTGGGTTCAACCACTCTTCTTGATGGTTGTGAGGTTAGTCTTCGGACATCGTAGGCAAAGTACATTCGAGGATGAAACTGGCCAGCTCTTGGCCCTTTATTGTTGGTCGCGGTCGATACTGGATATCGAATTCGTCCAGTTCCACACTCCACTTGATAAGCCGACCGGAAGTATCTCTCTTATGGAGGATTTGTTTCAGCGGTTGGTCGGTGAACACTACAATAGTATGGGCCTGGAAGTATAATCAAAGGCATTTTACTGAGATGACTAAGGCGTAGGCTACCTTCTTGATCAGTCAGTAGTTGATCTCGAACTCCTTTAATATACTACTAATGTAGTAGATAGGTTTTTGGGCAGTGGATTCCTGTCTTACCATCGCAGAGCAGAGTGCTCGTTCGGAGATTGTAAGATGTAGGTAAAGTTCTTCCCCGGGGATGGGCAGTGAAAGTAGTGATGGACTCATCAAGTATTCTTTTAATCGTTCAAAGGCTGCCTGACATTCGGATGTCCATTCGAACTATCGAGACCTCTTCAATGCATCAAATATAGGCTTGTATTTCTCATCGACCCTGGACATGATCCGACTCAGAGCCGTTATCCGACCAATAAGACGTTGTACTTCTTTTAATGTCTGGGGAGGCGACATATCCAATATCGCCCATAGCTTCCCGGGGTTGGCCTCTATCTCTCCATAGATGATCATGAAGTCTAGGAACTTCCCGGAGGCGATTCCAAAGGTGCACTTCGCCGAATTCAACAGCATGTTATATCATTCCAGTGTCTGGAAGGTTTCTTTAAGGTCTGCGACATGGGCTTCTGTGGTAATGCTCTTGACTAGCATGTCATCAACATAGGTTTCAACGTTCCTGCCCAGTTGGTCTTTGAAGACCGCATTGACCAGCCATTGAAAAGTGGCTTCGATATTTTTTAAGCCAAAGGGCATAACCTTGATAGCAATACGTGCCGAACTCAGTAATGAAGCTAGTCCTCTCTTCATCCTCGGATGTCATTCTGTTTTGATTGTAACCGAAATAGGTTTTCAAGAAACTCAAGAGCTGGTGTCCCGAAGAGTTGTTTACGAGCTTGTTAATATTAGGGAGCAGATAACTATCCTTCGGGCATGTTTTGTTGAGATTGATGAAATCTACACACATTCTCTATTTGTCATTGGCCTCTTTCACCAAGACTACGTTAGCTAACCACTCGAGATACTTAAGTTCCCGAATGAACCCAGCTATTAACAGCTTTTGAACTTCTTCCTATATGGCGTGTTGGCGTTCGAGAGCGAATACCCTCTTCTTCTATCTCACTAGTTTGAAATTAGGATTAACTGTTAGCCTATGGGCTATGATGGATAGATCTATGCCTGACATGTCTTCCGGGGTCCAGGCAAAAACTTTAGAGTTTCGTTATAGACAGGCGACTAAGGTCTCTCGTAAGGAAGGTGATAGGCTGGTCCATATCCGGACGGTTTGACTGGGGTCGCTTGTTAAAGGGATCTCAACCATTTCTTCGCCCAGCTCGGGTTTTGATTTCAGCTCAGTACTGTCCCTAGGTTCTAGGGCATCGATTGGAAAAACTTCTTACACGTCTTGAGCTGCAAAGAGGATATAAGGATCAAGATGGCTACGTATGGTGGTGACCCATTGTAGTATTCTGAACTTCACTTTCATGTGTCTTGTGCTTGGCAATGCTTCTAGTTCATCTAGACCGGGCCTTACGAGAATGGTGTTGTAAGGAGAGTAGAGTTTCACCACATAGAATAAAACTTGGGCCATCGCATGATTGGGGGGTTTCCCGAGGGTCACGGAAAGGTAGATAATACCTTTGGGATAGGTGGGTTCATCTGAAAGTCCTCTAAGGGACCAAGCAAACGACAGGAGTCGAGTCGGATCAAGACCCAATCAGCAGAAGGCGTCCCAAGTGAGGAGATCACAGTCAACACCCAGATCCACGAGAACCCTTTTCACGATGTGGGATTCTATCTTGAGGGTAACGATTATGGGGTCGTCACGACGAAAATCTACCCCTGACAAATCATCATCATCAAAGCCTATGACTGACCTTCTTTTCTTGGCTAGCGCTACGCTGGAGGTGATTGTAGTAGACATCGTCACGAGTTTTCAAAAAATTAGTCTATTTTTTACTGACGGTGCTAATCTGTTGGAGATGGGTTGTAACTTCACAGATATCTGCTCCTTGTTGACTCGAATGGTTGTCGTTGAAAGGATGTGAGACCTGCAAAAACCGCCGGAGAGTACTCCAACGGAGGAGACTCCGACGCTCAAGTCAGAATGAGAGGTTTTCGAACGTAAAGAAACAAACTGAGAGTACGAAGAGGAAGATGTTTCCTATGATTAGAGCGCTCAATGTGTAAAGCCAAGAGAGCGTACCTGGTTTGGAGGGTTTTAGAATATCTTATACCTACGAGAGTCGTGCGCCGTCGGGGTGCTTTAACCTTACTTTCCTTGTCGAACCGATCCGAAAATCACGGGAATTCAATATTTTGAATTGATCGTAATCTTTATCGTATGGGATCTTTTGTTGTTGGAGAGGATTTTTTCATTAACTAAAAGATCTTGAAGATACTACTCTTAAGTAGGAGATCGGAGATGTTTCGACTTTTCCTTAAAATCGTTAGAGTCGTTGGCTATTGATCGGTCATTCGACCGATGAAGGGTCCTTAGGGTTCATTCGTTCAATAGACTAATAGTTAGGTACCCAATCGGGGAGATGACTTTCACTTGATGAATCTTGTTCGGTTGGTGGGGCGATCGAGACCCTATCGTTCGGGAGATTCGGGCGACTAAGACCCTTCGATAGATAGTCATAGAGAATATTAAACATCGATCGGTAGTTGTGGGTTGTGGGCCTTGTGTATGGGCCTTTCGAGGGCTGGCCCTTCTAATTAAGCCTAGGGCTATGTCCCATCACAAGTATTAGCACAAGGAATGCCTGATTTTTATGTTGCTACCATAATCAACGAAAAATCCCGTCTATAGATCATAAGCACATAATTTTTGAAAAAACATTGTAACTATGCATCTCCACACTATGCAATTAGACAAGATAAACATAAGTAATGTGTAATAGCTGGTTGAAGTTGCTATGTCTTTCAAACTTCACAATTAAGTCAACAAGTACAATAAAAATGGCAATTTTTGGGTACCACAACAAACTGATGTCAAACTCTTGAATAGAAAATTGAATACATGAATTTGCTAAATCTCACCGGCATCATCTTCAAGTGGAGTTCAATTACAATTCTCAAACAAAGATCCTTTCCAAGAGATTATGGTATGTAATGAATGGCCTTGCTTCTGCTCCACTTGCTGCTCCCTAGTTGATCAGATAAATTAAAATCCACATCCAACAGCAGAAAAAGAAAACCCATAATCCTTTCAAATATCACACATTAACGATATTACCAATAGATTATGAGAATCAAAACTCAAACTAATATGAAACACTAAACGCAAAAGGACAAATACATGAGACTTTCATGGAAAAAACTTGAGCAAGTCTCTTTTGGAGAATTCTTCAAAGATCAAATTGATTTAAAATCAGTATTCCTAACAACAAGCTACATTTGAATTACAAAGTGATTCATAATGAGAAAAATAAATTTAAACTTCTCATGATGAGAATCACTAATTATAAGTTGTTTTGCATTAATTCCATTTAATTTTCTCTCAAGCATCTTTTTCCTGTTTAGTCAGGTAACCTCTAAACTACTTTAGTGCCCTAAGAATATGGCACCAACATAGAAAGCTGTTAGGGTAAAGTCTTTCAGAGAATACATTCAACAATTACACTCTCAGCGCCTGACAGTTGCTGTTTAAAGCTCTCCAGAACTAAATCTAAAATCAGAATACATTATTCTATTGGAGGTGGGTTATGGCTCCACAGATACCGGCTCTTTGTTGACTCGAACGGTTGCCATCAAAAGGGTATGAGATCTGCAAAAACCGCCGGAGAGTGTTTCGGCAAGAAAGACTCCGACGCTCAAGTCAGAAAGAGCGGTTTTCGGATGTAAAGAAACAGAATGAGAGCTCAAAACGAGAGAGGTTCCCTATGATTAGAGTGCTAAATGTGTAAGGCCAATAGAGCTACCTGGTTTAGAGGGTTTTAAGATATTTTATATCTGCGAGAGTCGTACGCCGTCGGGGTGCTTTGACCCTACTTTCCTTATCGAACCGATCCGAAAATCTCGGGAGTTCAATATTCCAAATTGATTGTGATTCTCATCCTACCAGGAACATTCATTTTCTGAAGGAACCATTTCCTCAACTGAAAGATCCTAAAGATGCTACTTTCAAATAGGAAATCAGAATTATTAGAATATTTTGACATTTCCTTTGAATCATTAGAGTTGTTGGCTATCGATCGGTCGTTTGACCGATGAAAGGTCTTCAAAGTTTGTTCATTCGATGGACTAATGATTGAGTACCCGATCGGAGAAGTTACTTTCACTTAATGAATCACATTCTGTTGGCGGGACGACTGAGACCCTATCGTTCAAGAGACTTGGGCGACTGAGATCCTATTGATAGGTAATCACAACCCGGGCGACTAAGGCCCTTCAGTAGATAGTCATAAAGAATATTTAATATCGATCGATGGCGATCATTTGTGGGCCTTTCAAACGATGTTCTTTCGAATTGGGTTTGGAGCTACGCCCCGTCACTTACCCCCTACTCAGGGTGTCATTTCGTGAGAAAGGTACCGTGAGTAATGTTGGCATTGCATGCCGTCGTTGGGGGTATACGGATCGTCTCTTGATGTTTTTATAAGACTATTTGTTCGTGCGTACCTGGCACCTTCATTCTTCTTCCTTCTTTGAGATTTGTTAGAAAAATCATTTCTAGAAACAATGGCGAAAACGTCCATTTCTAAGGCTTTTTCAGGCATCGGCAATATCACGAACACTATGTCCCTAAAGGAACTCCAAGACGTCCAAACTGATATACTGATGGGAGATGATTATACCTTAGTATCTACCATGGATGTCGATAGGGTTAATACGGTGCCAGAGGATTGCGTACCGATGTACCTCCAATCGGTTAGGTATGCATTAAAAGTTCCATACATAGGTCATTTCGCGGAGGTACTACACCGTTGGAATATATTTCCAACTCTCCTGATCCCAAGTGCCTGGCGTCTGGTTGTTGTTGTGGCTTCCCTGCTAGGGTTTTGTCGTCTTCGCTTTGATTTCGACATCTTGTCATCCATCTTTATTTTGATGAGATGTGAAAACAGTAGCTCGACCAGGGGCTGGTACAAACTACAGAGTCGGCCCGAGTCTGACTGGAAGTTTTGCTACAAGGAGTCCATTGATAAGAACTGGATGCACAAGTTATTTTTCGTAGAGTTTTCAGATAAGAATCGTATCCCTTGCGCTAAGGCAGGGTCGCTCGCTTCCATAGCTGTGATGGAGGGAATGACAGGGCCTTCATCTGTTGTTCCAGTTTGGCCTTTGCACAAAGGAAAGCGTAAGGTTCCTAATAGTACTACTTTTCCACCTGCCATTCCCATTCGATCCTTTAATGGGAAGAATGGCTCAAAAGAATGGAGAAACATCGCTATTTGTGTTAGGGATATGCGATACAGCTATATAGACCTGGCTGAGGCGGATCGCATTGCCAACCAGTTAGACTTTCATCGGTGCGAGCTCGACTTCCATAGGATGTCTTACGAGCAAGTTGGGGGGCTCTTAAGTCCCTAGGCTTAATGGTCTCGTTTTCTGTATACTCGTTGGATTCTTTTCTCATTTTGGCTTTTGTTGACTCAGTTTCCCTTTCAGATAATAACTCTTGCTAAATTTCAAGAACAGCAGGAGAGGCAGGTGATAAATCACTTAGAGGGGCGTGTCTCTAAGTTAAGCCATCCAGCTCAAGTGCAGGAAGAAATTCCTATTCGGGAGGAAGAGGGCACAAAGACCAAGAGCACATCTGGTGCGTTGCTCAACAAGAAAGAAGAAGAGTTAAGAAACCTTCGATTAAAGTTGGCCCAGTGTCAAGGGCAATGCTAGAGGTTGATATCGGAGGCTAAGGTGCGCGAGGCACATCTCCATTCGATCGAGAAGTTGGCCCAATTTTGTGAAGAGTCTTTTCGGGTAGCGGAATGCAGAATAACTGGCCTTGAGGAATCTCGCACGAAGGATGCCATCATCTTTAAAGATTCTCAACGCAAATTGTTCGAAAGGTTAAAGTGCACCGAAAAAATAATCCATCGTATGGGTCTAAGTGATGCTCTGCCTTCGGTTAAGGAGGCGACAAAGACTCAGAGTCCGGCTGTCCCTCATTCTTGATTTTATGTAGCCTCCGTTCAAAATTTTGTATTCGGTGCCTTTTGCTTGTTCAATAAGAAATCCTTACTTTTTTATTAGTAAAAGTCGTCTTGTTATTCTCAGTCGTAATTATTGTCGGTCGGTCCTATAGAATCAGGGCGACTTGGGCCCACTGTTTGGTAATAAGTAATAGTAGAATCGTGCACCCGTTCGGAGAGTCCTATCCCTTATTGATAACACGTTCGAATAATAGGATTTTGGTGACTTAGACCCGTCGTTCGGTAGAAACATTAGATATAGGGGCCATGTGCACCCATTCGAAGAGTTCCATCCCTTATTGACAACACATATGAACGATAGGATCTGGGCTACTTAGACCCTTCATTCGGTAGAAACGTTAGATAGAGGGGTCGTGTTTACCCGTTCGGGGAGTTCCATCCCTTATTGACAACACGTACGAACGATAGGATCTGAGCGATTTAGACCCGCCATTCAGTAGGATTAGGGAACATGCTTGCAGAAATTCCATTAAGTCGATGCCTTACTAAATTAAAAGATACCTCCGTAGTCCGGAGGAAGAACCATTAGCAGTAGAGCCTGATGATCACTTAAGAGCAGAAGTCGAGGGCTCCGAATCACATGGCAATGTCCCGATCCCTAGTGGCGTCCTAAACTTGATCTTCATGTGCTTAGTGCTGGGCAGAGCTTCCAGAGCGTTCAAACCCGGCCTGCCCAGGATGACATTGTAGAGCGAAGGAAGATCTACCACATTAAATATGACAGAAGCTGTTGCATGGTTAGGGGGTGTTCGAAGGGTAACCGGAAGTGAGATAATACCTTCAGGGTATATCCATTCGATTGAAAACCCTTTGATCGGCCCTGCATGGTGTTGGAGATGAGCAGAAGTAAACCCTATTCGTCTGAAAACATCCTAGTATAGAAGGTTACAACCTACCCCCTAATCGACAAAGATCCTTCTGACTTCATATTACCCAACCTGGTGGTCATCGCGAGGGGGTCGTGTCGACTTGGGTATATTCCAACTAAATACTCGTCCGTGAAGCCAATGACGGACCTCTTCCCCCCTTGTCGTTTATTGGTGTCTGTCGCTAGAATTTCTTATGGTACAGAAGGAAGTGTTTTTGAGAGATAGAAAATCGGCACGATTAGGCATCTCGCTTCATTTTCTAATGAATTATCGGAAAAATGGGAAGGCTTCTGAAAGACTTGCCCGTCCTGGATTTAGAGTATTACTCCGTCTCTTTCGTCGGTTGGGGGCCAAACAGCTTGTCGGTCCTCTGTCCGGTCACATCGCGACGGTTCATGCCGATGATGACGAGGGGATCTCCTTCCCTTCTGTCGATGAACTCTTGTAGTCTCTTATTGCGTACCAGGAATTCTAGTTCATCTTTTAACTTCTTGCAATCATCTGTTGTGTGGCCGTAATCACGGTGGAAGAGGTAGTATTTGGTTCTGTTCTTACTGGAGTCATCCTCAGTCGACCGTGGGGGCCATCGGATATATGGCTTGTCCCTGATTAAGGCTAAGACCTAGCCAGATGTCTCGTTTAGTGGGGTGTAGTTGTTATACCTCCGCGAAGGAGAGGGATTCTGTCACACCCCGACCCGTAAGTCGAGCACGCGAACAGACCGCCGCAACTCCTTGAGGCATGGATATACCCTACTCGCACATCGAGGCGATGCAAGGCTAATATTATGACAAATATTATAACCCTACTTGATATCATTAAGTCAAAATCATACAGTGGAAGATTTCAAGAAGATAGTTTTCAATAAAAATTTTCTTCAAAATATTTACCTCCAATTTATATATAATATTTATATGCAAGGTCCAATCGTAAATAAAGATGGGTATGATCACATACCCGGTAGCGTCTCTCAGTAATGTTCATAGAGCGGTACCCTAATGTAAGTCAAGTATAATATAAATTGAAAATATTAATATGAGATGTGAGTATAATCCACAAACTCAGTGAGTGAGACGCAAAGACTATATAACGACAATAAATGAATTTATGAGAATGGCAAGTCAAACCATCGTTTTCAAATTATATTTCATTCATTTTCAACATATCATGTAATTCAAAGTAATATGCATTCTTATCATCAATCATATATCATGGGGTATCAAAAATGTATTCTATCCATAGTTTGGCCTAATTATGGTAAAATCTACCAATGGGTCATCAAAATATCATACGAATGAAATACATATATCTTCCCCCTTCTCTTGGTGTTGACACGGTCCTCACGTGGTGCTCGTCTATTGGATTCGTTGGTCAGAGACAGCGAAATCAAACCCCTGCTCCCGTGTTACCCCACCACGTCACCTTATCGGGTAAACGCTCAATACCGTAATAAAGAGTGCGCTATAGCCACTATACACCATCCCATAATGACACACATGTGTCTTACATTTTCATTTATAAATATTTATTTGTAAAACATAGCACTGTTAAATCATCATAATATCATGATGCAATTGTCACAAATATCATTTCAAGACATACCACAAACACTAAAATATTTCTAAATCACATTTTAAAATTTACTTGTAAAAATCATGATCAAAAATATTTTTCATTTAAAGTCAGAAATAGTCATCCCACTCACCTTGACTTAGGAGGGTACGCCACTCCTCCTAACTATCCTCATTTCTCGAACGAGTCACCCTTCGTACGAAAACATAACCCTACACTTAAGTTAAACCATATGCATCATTTATCAATTCAATATTATATCGTTGGATTACAACATGCATATAAAAATGTTATCTTTCATAAGGTTAAATCTCAAATTTTATACTTAGAGAAAAATTCCTACAAAATCTCTCACGCGCATATTTAATAAAATCATGATATCTTCTAAAATTTTAATCGGATTCAAATGATTTAAATTTTCTCTTAAAACTAATATATATATCTCCAACTTTTATATTCAGACCAACTTCAATTTCTGAACACACGAATTTAGAAAATTTATCACATTTTCAGTCTAAGTTCCTAAAACCAATTTTGCACAGTTTTGAAACAATTTCCATATCTCCCTATGCACTTCTCAAATTTAAGTGATTCTTATCTCAAATTGAAGATAAGAAATAGATCTAAAATTTCTTGTTTAGACCATTTTCAGATGTTAAATGTATAATTTTACAAAATTCCATTTTCATCTCAGTTTTGGTTTTAAAACTACTTATGTATAGTTTTAGTAAAAATATCATAACTTTCTGGACACAACTCTAATTTAAGTGCTCTTTATTTCAAATTAAAGATAAGACAGAGACCTAAAACTTTTGTGTTTAAAGTTTCTCCAAATCCTATACATAAGATATCTTAAAAATTTACACAAGTTATTGGTTGTACACAGAATATGAAACAAAGTTGGTGAAACATGCTAAACTTCCAAAAATCGATTCTTTCATGAAATGCTTCACATAGTATACCATTTTAAAATTTAGGAAGTCAAGCTTATAGAGAAATAAATTTCTTAGATTTTTTATTTCTATAGAATGAGATATCATAAAAATACTATACAAGACTAAATTTAAAAATCAATATCTAGCATGCTAGTATGGATACCAAAGCAACTACTCATCAAGAAATCAAATCTTAGTACAAGTATAAACATGTTACCTTCTTTGTAAGATCTCTTGTTAATAATAAATACCAGCACTCCCTTTCAATCCTTGAATTTTTATCACCTTAGAAAAAATCAAATCACAATGAACATAAATTCCTATACAATACCTCTATACTTCCAATTGAATTTCAAAAATTCCCAAAAATATTCTTACCTCTTTGACTCCATGGTTGAATTCAAAATGGGTATGGAGTCTACAAAATTTCATTCAAGTGGGGTTTGAATGAAGAAAATGGGTCAAACTCTTCTTAAACAAGTTCTTTTATAAACCTAGCAAAATATCTTTGACCATTGGATCATTTCATACATCATCTCAACCTTCCACTTGTCCTAACACTTAAACCATGCAATCGTTGATTCAAGCAACCTCCATACATTCCATTAGGTGTTTTATGGATGTCCATGTTAAGGAGAGATGTGTGACAAACTGGAAAAAGTTATTCTAATAAGATTTCATGCAAAAATTTATATCTAATGAGTTTTCATGCATAAATTTCTATCCAATGAGTTTTCTTGAATGTGAAAAAATCCTATGTAGCCACTAACCAACCTTGCTTCCCTCTTGACCAATCATTTGGCTCCAATTATCCATCCTTGAGTGGTTTACAACTTAGTCCCTTAACTTTCCTTAATTGCATTTAAACCCATAACTTTTAACAATTTGCATTTTTGGTCCTTATGAAATTTTGTTCGAAATTTCTTAGTTATGTGAAATTTTATTTAAATATCTCTATTTAAGTGTGTAGACATTTTCTTAGCCATTTTTGATTTCTTTAAGTCTTGTCATCGCTTTCCGAGAAGGTTTTTGGCTTACCGATAAAAATTTCGATTTTTTAGCGATTTTGAGACAAAACCTCAAAATAAATAAATAATTAAATAAAATTTCATTTTAGATGTCTCAAAAGGATGTTAATATATATATAATCATGAGGAGTAGTACATGATATATAGTCACCGAAAATCGATATTACAGATTCACTCGACTCCTCCTTGGTGAAGACCTTTTGGGTGATCGATTACGTTCCTTTCGAACGGATCGATCTCTTCTATGATCAAACATCTCAGCATCCTCAGTGGCAATGTAATTTTTTGCTCCGGCATAAAATTCTTGAATAATAGCAGGAGAGTTCTTCGTGATCGATACTTTCATGCCAGAAGGTCGTACTCTTGTTAATAGCGCAGCCAGCGCGATGGAATGATTCAAAGATGGGACCCTCATCATTTTTGCTTTGAATCTCTCCAGGAAGTCCCTTAGGGACTCATTCTCCATCTGATGTAATGACAGTAGAGAAGTGGACTTTCTTTTGACCCCTCTACTTATCACAAAATATGACTCGAACTGTTCCCGTAGTTGAGAGAAAGTCTTTATGCTCAACGGAGGAAGAGAATTGAACCAAGCTAACACATTTCTCGTGAGAGTGGTGGGAAAATGTTTATACATGGCCACGTCGGACATGTCTATTGAAATCGTCACAGTCATGAAATGGGTCACATGATCCTGTGGATCTGTTATTCCATTGTATCTTTTCATGGGGGTAGGAGTACGTTGCGAGGCATAGGCTCCAAAGAGACCTTCGAATCAAAAGTGAATCATGAGAATAGAGGAAAGTTTGGTTTCCTAGGGCATTAACCTGCCAGAGTTCATTGGTAACGAGTTGTTCAACTTGCTTTCGAAGATCACAAGGATCTAATCTGAAATTTTCGGACACTTCATGGAGTGGGGAAGACGGTCATCGCTGGGGACACCTGAACCCCCCAACAGAAAACTGGCCCTCGGGCCTAAGGGCATGACTGAGACCCTCCAATTGTTTGCTCAAGTCTTGAATCTTTAACTCCAACCTCTCCATCTGGGGGCGGCTGATTTGCTCTGGAGCAGGGTCCACAATCGGTTGTTTCGGAATTGCAGGTTTCAGGGCCTATTCCTGATGAGGCGAGCGAGGGGAGGCTGGACGATCATGAATAGAGTGATCGGGCGCCATAGGAAGGATGGCCTCAGAAGGCGTTGCAGTACACCCTCCTGCAATGGGGGTAGCTTTCAAAGATGCTCTGGTTCTCGGAAGCATGATTGTCAGAATTACAAAAGTTGCTTTAGTCCGTTTCCCACAGACTACACCAATCTGTTGGAGGTGGGTTGTGGTTTCACAGATATCGGCTTCTTGTTGACTCGAACAGTTGCCGTTGAAAGGATGTGGGACCTGCAAAAACCATCAAAAAGTGTTCCGACGGGGGAAACTCCGACGCTCAAGTCAGAAAGAATGGTTTTCAGATATAAAGAAATAGACTGAGATGCCAAAAAGGAAAAGGTTCCCTATGATTAGAGTGCTTAATGTGTAAGGCAAGAGAGCGTACCTGGTTTAGAGAGTTTTACGATGTTTTATACCTGTGAGAATTGTATGCCGTCAGGATGTTTCAACCCTATTGTCCTTATAGAAATGATCCGAAAATCTCGGGAGTTCAATATTCCAAATTGATTATGATTCTCATCCTATGGGGAACATTCGTTTTCTGGAGGAACTCTTTCTTTAACTGAAAGATCCTAAAGATGTTGCTCTCAATAGGAAATCAGAGTTATTAGGATATTTTGACCTTCCCTTAGAATCGTTAGAGCTGTTGGCTATCGATCGATCATTTGGCCAATAAAAGGTCTTCAGAGTTTATTCGTTCGATGGACTAATGATTGAGCACCCGATCGGGGTGGTTACTTTCGTTTAATGAATCACATTTGGTTGGCGAGGCGATTGAGACTCTATCATTCGGGAGATCTGGGCGACCGAAGCCCTATCGATAGGTAATCACAACCTGGGCGACTAAAGCCCTTCAGTAAATAGTCATAGAAAACATTAAATATCGGTCGATAGCTGTCCTTTGTGGACCTTGTGTGTGGGCCTTTCAAACGTTGTCCTTTCGAATTGGGTTTAGGGCTACGCCCCATCACTGCACATTAGCGGTCTTCCACCAGTAGATTAGTGTAACACTAGCCATTTGGATTGCCATATTCAGAATATAAGCATAATTTTATCTTTCTCTTGGTGACAAACTATTGGACCTAGGATGCAAAGTATTACTTTTCGCAACCATGTTACCAAGTTATTTCAGGTAACATAGAAGAGTTAAGAGACAAAAGTGGAGCTAGAGGGGTGAAAAGGAGTGACACCATTCCATTAGAGAGGATGAATTTCTTCAATTTACTTAGTTCTTGATTATTTTGTCACAAATAATAGAATAAGAAAATGATTGAAGACAAGCAAGCTCCAATTGAGAATCACATAAGAAGGTCACGAAAACCAACTGCATTGAGAACATTATTTACATGACAAACAAAGCAATATGTTTTGATACTGCATAATCTTTCTTGTGCTCTTCCTTAACTAATTACTACACCAAGAAATGGAAAGGATTAAAGTGATTGATGCTATGGAGACATGTACAGAATTGACGTTAAAAAATACAAAAAAAAATTAAAACAACTCTTCGGAGAAAGAAATTCCATTTCTAGCACCAACAAGTCGGGACTTGAAAACCCGTCATGCACAGTGCATGACGCATCTTCAAAACCCATCAAGCACTGTGCATGACGGGTCTTGAAGACCCGTCATGCTCACACTCCACAAACAATTGCTTTCTTCTTCTCTTCATTTTTCTTTCTTTCTTTCTCCTCTGCTGCGTTTTTCTCTCTCTTCCTCCACCGCGATCTCTCTCTTCCTCTACCACGATCGATAGCTCCAACGGCCTTATCTCTCTTCTGCTGCTTCTCTCTTTCTCTTCCTCCCACAGCCTCCTTTCTTCCTCGTGATCCACGAAAATACATTGTGAGCGACGAAGGTACTGCGCTTTTCTGCAATTAAAGTTCAGTCCCTTGCGAGTGATCCATCTTCTACTTCACTCCTTAGCACAGATCTGCAAAATTCTGAAAGCACATTGCTTATTTGAATGTGAATGTGAAATCCTTCATTTGAATGTGAATGTGAAATCTCTCCGCACAGATCTGTAACTCTGTTCTTAGTTCTTCGAATATGAAATCTTTCATTTGAATGTGAATGATGTATGTTGAAAGAATGAAATATTTGTGTGTTTGAAAACTATGGAGTGAGGAAGAAATGAGAGCTGTTGAGAGATGTTTTTTAATTAGAAAATTAAATTTTTGGAGTAGTTTTGAGAAATTAAAATGTTTAATTTGAGATTTATTTATTGAAAAAATTGATTATGAATTTTAGGATTTTAGGTTATTTGAATTAGGGTTTGTTTGAATTAGAATTTGTTGAATTTAGAGTTTGTTGAAATTGGGATACAATTATATATTGTTGTCAATCATTTAAATTGTAAAAATTGATTTATTTCTATTAGATTATGACAAGTTTATTTTTGTTGTTTAGAAAAAATAGTGAAAATGGTAAGATTGTTATTGTATTGTAATGACGAAATTGTAAAGGGTGAGGATGGAGTTGGTTATAACGGAGACCCTTCGAAGTTAATTAGGGTGAGAAAGGATGTATGTTATCATGAGTTGGTGTTGAAGATATGTAAAGGACTTCAGATCAATTCAATAACACAACATGTTGAGATTTTTCATCGTTATCCCGTGTCGTACATGCAAAGTATAAATACACGGTTTCAGTTAGTGCCAATTAGTGACGATGACGATGTTTCTAATTTGATGGAGTTTGCGGTGGGCTTGGGAGTAGATACGACTCATGAGTTGTATATCAAATCATACGAGGGTGGAACGTCCGTGAATTGAGATGATGATTATACGGATGAATATCCTCGTATTGAAACTCGAGTGGATTTTACTCTTGCAGATATAGATGTGGGTAATGATATTAATGAGGAAGAAATGGTAGAAGAAGATGCGGAAGAAGAGGAGGATAACGAAGAAAAAGATGGAGAAGTTCGTGCGGGTGGTTGGGGTGGTGCCGCGAACGAGATAACGATTGGATGATCTTCGGCCCCTGCACCCGTAGGTGGTGGTCAGAGATTTATCTATGGCCAAGTAGACGACTTAATTCCCTTTATGACCACAGCACCCGCAAGTGATGGCGTTGTGACCTTTGAAGAAGATTGTAGATTGTCAAACGATAATTGGACTTTCGGCGATGAATTGAAGAAGGGGATGAGGTTTGAGTCGAAGGAGCAACTTATTCATACTGTCAAAATGCATCATGTTGAGCATCATAATCAATTTCGTGTGGGGAGATCAAACTCTACACTTTGGACAGCAATATGTAGTCAAAGGGATGAAGGTTGTATGTGGAGGTTGCGTGCTTATGGAACTAGGCTACTTGATGCCTTTGTGATTACTGTTATTGAGGGACCGCATACATGTGTTAATGCTGGATTGATGCAAGATTATAGGCAGTTAGATTCCAATTTGATGGCTCATTATTTTCTAAACTATGTGGGAGAATATCCAAGTGTTAAAGTTGCTTTTCTCCAAACTGTTATGATTGAGAAGACTTCATATGCAGTTTCCCGGAAGCGAGTTTAGGCAGCCAAAAAAAGAGCTATAGAGATAGTATATGAGGATTGGGATGACTCGTACTTGCAACTGCCTCGACTTTTGAATGCCATAGTGGACAAGAATCTGGGAACACAAGTGAGTTGGAAGTTTGGCCCATCAAATGCAAATGGTGAAATGGTTTTTGAAACTTTATTTTGGGCATTTAGTCCTAGTATCATGACATTTAGGAGTTGTCGGCCATTAATAAGTATCGATGGGATTCACTTATATGGAAAATACAAACACAAGTTGTTGATTGCTTGTAATATGGACGGTGCAAATCACATTATTCCGTTGGCATTCGGATTGGTTGATACAGAATCACTTGCCTCCTAGTCGTGGTTTTTGATGTATGTGTGAGAGTATGTTGTTTGAGATAGGGAGGGTCCCATATGTTTAACTTCTAATCGACATGAAGGGATAAGGGCTACAGTTGCTCGTCCAGAGTTCGGATGGTCACCTCCCAATGCTGTGTGGAGATTTTGCATGTGCCATGTTGCAAGTAATTTCAACATACATCACAAAAGTCAAGCCTGTAAAAGAATTGCAACCATTGCTGCATTTCAGCCACAACCTAAGAAATTTGATTTATATATGGCGAGGATGAAGGAGATAAAAGATGATGTACTTGAATATTTTACAAATATTGCTCCTGAGCAATGGACTCTTTCTCACGATGGTAGCTTTCGTTTTGGATATATGACGACAAATATAAGTGAAAGTTATAATGTCGTGTTAAAGGGTGCAAGGAATCTACCAATTGCTGCCTTAGTACTTAAAACTTTTTATAATTCGGTGAACTATTTTGAGACAAGATTGGGTGAGGCGAGGGCGGGAATAAGTAGAGGGGAGCGATACACAAGGTATGCCTCAGCCATTTTTGGGAGATGGACAAATACGACAAACCTCCATGCGGTTGTCTCCTTTAGGAAGGAGGATGGCATCTTTGAAATAGAAACCGGCCATAGACAAACAAGGTATGGTCACAAGGGAGGTAATAAACAGATCGTAAATGTGACAAATAAGCATTGTACATATGGAAAGTGGAAAATTTATAAAATTCATTACTCTCATGCAATTGTTGCACTTACTAGAACGATGATTGATGTTCATATGATAGTCAGGAAATGGTATACGTGGAAACATCAACTTAGAGTGTATGATCATCATTTCTCACCAATTGGAGGCCATTCCGGCTGGCCCGTGGTTTCATATCCAACTATTCTTCCCAATAGATCACTTAGACGTGAGAAAGGAAGACCTAAATCATCTCGATATCACAATGAGATGGATCTTCGGGAATCATCTTCACGGACATCATGTGGGAGTTGCAGTGCAGAGTGTCACAACAGAAAGAGATGTGCGAGGCAAATTAGATGTGGAATTTGTGACAGACAGGGGCACAATCAGAGGCATTGTCCAAACCAATCGAATCCAAACGCATGATATATTGGTGTATTTGAATTTGTCATTTAAGTAGTGATATGTTTATGTAATTCTTGTACTATATATTGATGTACTTCTTTCTTCAAAGTTAATGGAGATTTGATGTTGTCTTCCGTAATGTTTTTAGTATTGACGGTTTCCTTTTTAATACATGCTCTCTTCTAAGTTTTTATGTATTTAGTATTGAATGAAATAAATATTAATCTTTTATTTTCTTGCAGATGGATCCTGAACCTTCTGATCCTAGTGTTCTACGGTTGCAGAGACGTCACCATTCTTTGATGGTCTGGGAGGGAGACGACCAGACCTGGCTTACTTGTCGCCGATGTGAGGTTGTTTTACGGCATTGGTAGGGTGGTGAGCTTGATGAGCGAATACTTCCTTTTTTGGAGCAGTCAGGTTTTTTAGGACTAGCTACGTTATGTTTTATTCAATTAGATTGGCACTTGATTATAGCTTTAGTAGAGCGTTGGAGGCCGGAGACGCACACATTTCACATGCCCCATGGTGAGCTCACTATCACCCTACAGGACGTAGAGGTGCTTTTTGGTTTATGTGTAGATGACCTTCCTGTACTAGCTAGGACGGCGAGTGTCTCGTGGGGTGATGCCTGTGAGAGATTATTGGGAATTAGGCCTCCACGCTCAGCTTTTAGGGGTTACAGTTTGAGTATGTCGTGGTTGTCCAATTTTGTTGTTCAATTGTCCATTAGTGATGATGTTGTTCATATTATTCAGTGGACACAGGCTTTTATTTTATTGCTATTCGGAGGTATGTTGTTTGTTGATAAAATAGCATATTATGTACATTTACAATACTTGCTATTATTAGAGGATTTAGGTGTCTCAGGTACACGTAGTTGGGGTTCAGCCTACCTGGCATACTTATATAGACAGTTTTGCATAGCCTCGCACGTTGAGTCTCGTGAAATAGGGGGATCTTTAGTTTTGTTACAGATCTGGGCATGGGAGAGGCTTCCTTACTTAAGTCCTGTTAGACGGGATGTACAGATGTCGGATGGTCCACTCGCTGTGCGGTGGAGGACAGATTTTGATGTTACTAGTCTCTCTACACATGTGGTGTCAGTGTATAGCGCTTGATAGGCAGACTATAGATCACGTCGTATGGGTATCATATACTGAGGAGGTACTATCTAGCCTCCCCGACTACTGTCACAGGGGGAGGGATATTTGACACGTACGTGTACCGCTAATCTGTTTTAATATCGTGGAGTGGCACTTTTCAGATAGAGTGATCCGACAGTATGGAGGTTTCCATCATATACCTATTCCTTGTAATACTGAGGATCGACTCCACGACACTACTATGAGAGATGGACATGATATCGATTGGTCAATGGAGCATGCACGATACGTAGATATTTGGACTGAGCAATACGACCATTTAGTTGAGCTAGATACGACGTATGGTCCCTTTGTTTCACTTGCCTATTTTGGTTGGTATCGGACCATCGCCTGTCGATTTATTAGTCGTCAAGGTGCTTGTTTGGGCTACGTAGTAAATGTATAATTTCTTAATTTTCATTTATATCAATGATTGATATTCCTATTTTAACTAACATACATATTTTGTTTGTAGTGGGATACATTGCATCAGATTAGAGACGATGAGGGTGCGGACGTGCATGTATTGGCGGACTCAGCCATCTCAGTTATGAATAAGAAAATGAGTTATCTTTTCAGACCTAAACCGTCCAGAGATGCTGACGAGGGACGTGATGAGGACTGAGCATGTGGACGATGACAAGGGAGAGCACGTCCGAGGAGATCACGACCGTCGTCGGCTCATGCATCACCACCACTGTCTCCGCATCCAGACATCGCAGAACCTTCTACTGTATACATTGAGTCTTCGTCTTTCTACATGCCTGTGTTTGATGATATCCCTCAGCTTTTCACTCCCGGTGCTCCACAGAGGAGGCCTCGGACCGGTATTCATATAGATCAGGGAATCACACAGGTTGAGAGAGACAATGCACCCTCCGCGTATTGTGTATCCCCACCTGTTTTTTCTGAGCCTCACCACGAGGATGTAGGACCCTCTTAGATCACGCAGATAGATGATCTGGGCTTAGTTTCTCGGGATGATAGTACAGATGTTAATCCCAATTTAGGAGTTCGGCAATATACTAGGCGTAGACAACGGCGTTGAGATTTATGTATTCCGTAATTTGTAGATTTTCTTATTATTAATAAAATTTACATCAAATTGTAAATTCGTGATGATCTCTATATTTGCTGTGTTGGTTTGCTCATTTGTTTATTAAATGGAGAATGGTTCGTTGAATGGATGAATGGCTATTGTTTGGAGGTTGGGTGAGAGAGTTGGATAAGTTGATAATTTGGATGAATGTGTATGATCTTATTTGTTTGTTGAATGGATTGTTTTGTTGATGAGTGAATGAATTGATATTGTTTGGAGCTCGGATGAGTTAATGAGTTGGCTGAATAGATAAATTTATATTGTTTGCAGTAGGTTTTTTGAACAGGTGTTTTCTGGTTTCAGCAGTAACAGACTACAATGGTAGGGTTACAGGGTGCATGTGGGGTCTTGAAGACCCGTCATGCACAATGCATGACAGGTCTTCAAGACCCGACTTGTGGGTGCTAGAAATGTAATTTCTTTCTCCGAAGAGTTGTTTTAAAAGTTTTTTTATTTTTTAACGTCAATTCTGTACATGTCTCGATGCTATGAATGAGCACAAATAACAAAGTTTATTGACGAACCTGTAAGAGGGGAGTTTCAACTTCAACAAACCTTAGAGATTCACACTTGCATATCCTCCAACACAATCTAACAGAACCAAAGAAAAGTTAGCATCTCAAAATTTCAGATAAAAATGAAAGTTGGACTTTGATGAGTTACAAGAAATTTTTCCCATGAGAGAGAGAAAAAATTTATTCATAAAACACAAAAAAGAATAGCAGAAGAGCACCAAGGAAGATGTCCAACTAATATTGACAGTCGGCTTGGTTTTCTCATGCTATACAAAAATCCGAGTACAATGAGAGGGAGGTTTAGTTTTTTGATTCCCAATGATGTGCCGCAGTTTTATTAATCGATATCAAAACCAACTGATCATTAACTTTCGCAAGATTTCCAATTTTTCAGCTAGTGACACATAATAAAAATCTACCAATAGATGAGTGCAAGAGGATATTGGCCAGTGATGGCAATGTAGAACACAACCTTTGATCGTGACATTTTGAGGGGGGAGAGAGAGAGAGAGAGAGAGCGCGAGCGAGCGAGGTCACGGTTTTCTAACCTGTCCGATGCTTCTTTGACCAAATACAATATATACAATATACAAGTAAGGCTTGCACTATTAGCAAAATGTGCAAAAAAAACATTTCCTTTTTCGGGTTCCGTGATAGCTTGAGCGAAATGGGATTCTATCGGAAAACCATCGAAAGACATGTACGGAAATAATATTAAATTTTAAAAAAAATGCTTAAAAACTCTATAAAAAAACAAATTTCAAATCTAATCCACATTGATCGAGTGTTCAACACTCGATCAGCACTATTGATCAAGTTTTGAACACTCGATTAATACCCCAACAATCAAAACCTTACCACCACAAAAAAATAAAAACCCTATCATCACAACAAAACCTACCAAACTCATATCTAAATTCAAATTCCAATTCTCATATTCAATTTCTCACCAAAATATAATATCCAATTTTTCACAAATACATGACAACAAAATCAACAAACAAACTAAAGCATTTCACAATATACTAATCAGTAAAATAGAATATAATTTTCATTAATATAACAAAAATATACAAAATACAAATTACACTAGTTTTAATATTTTTTTTTCCTCCTAATATAATACCTAACACCAAAATTAAGTCTAACATTTACCCTTATCATGAAATACAAGACCTAGGTTGTCTATCTGTAAGATCTAGGAGAGTCCAATATCATCGTCCTTGGGATCAGGAAAAACTGGTGGGGACACATGAAACAATAGTGATATATCATCTCTCTCAACCTGTCTACCCTTCAACCATGTAGATATCAGGACAAACTCCCCTCTATTGAGCCCCCAGAGTCAAAACATAAGCCAAATCATCAACCATAGGTGTGAAGAAAGTCTTAAGCATGAACCTACAGGTCAATCCAAATGGTCTTCCACCGAGAATGATAGTTGGTGGTACATCATGGAATAATAGTGGGGATACATTGAACAATGATAGTTAATCATCTCCCTTAACATGTGTCAACCCTTCATCCATATAAACATCGGGACGAGCTCCCCTCTGTGGAGCAACTGAAGTTAAAACATGAACCAAGTCATCAACCACAGTATGAAAAAAGTCATAAGCATGAACCCACGGGCCAATCCAAATGGTCTCCCACTAGGAATAATAGTTGGGTACAAATCTATGAGCCAATCTGAATGCTCTCCCACTAGTAAGAAATGATACACATAAACTCTAAATTGGTGTTCCCATATATTTGATTTCCTGACGATCATATGCACATCAATTATTGTTCGTAATAGTGCAACAACTATATGAGATCAAAGAATTCTA
Organism: Dillenia turbinata; assembly: GCA_037126225.1. Classification (NCBI taxonomy): domain Eukaryota; kingdom Viridiplantae; phylum Streptophyta; class Magnoliopsida; order Dilleniales; family Dilleniaceae; genus Dillenia; species Dillenia turbinata. Next base: position 17,779,495 of record JBAMMX010000007.1, read on the forward strand.
TAAGTTTGTCATTTCTTATCTGTACGATACTTATTTCTCACATCTACAATCTGTTTATTATCTCCCTTGTAACCATATCGTTTTGTCAATAACATATTTCTATCTTAAAAATCTCATATTCTCTACTAAAAGCAACAACCATATGAAGGTTAGCCATACTTATCCATCTTTCTTGCATGACTGAGACATAATTTGTGTACCTTTGTTCTCTTGCAAATCCCGCCCTCACCTCACTAAAATTGATCCTTAAGTAGTTCACTGAGTTGTAAAAAGTTTTAAACACTAAGTTAGAAATAAGTAGATTCTTTGTACCATTTAACACGGTATTATAACTTTTATTTATATTTGTCATCATATATCCAAAATGAAAACCACCATCATAAGAGAGGGTCTATTGTTTAGGAATAATATTTGTAGATTAATCAAGAGTATATTCTTTTTTTCTCCTTTATTCTTGCCATATATAATTAAAATTTCTTAGGTTGTGACTGTAATGCAACAATGGTGGCAAGTCTCTTACAAGTTTGATTTTTATCATGGTATTGAAATTACTAATAACATGATGCATGCAAAATCGTCACACAATATTCGGCGGTGACTATCCAAAATGTGGACGAGCAGTTGTTGCTCTTATTTGCTCATGCTGATATGAAATAAGTAAATGGGATCCTCTCTATCTTCAACAATATGCTCTCATACACAACCAAAAACCACGACAATGAAGCAAGTAACTCTTCATCAACTAACCGAATGCCAATTGAACAATGTGATTGGCGCCTCCATATTGCATGTAGTTAACAATTCATGCTTGTATTTTCCATAGAGGTGGGTTCCATCTATACTGATCAATAGTTTACAAATTTTAAAAATCATGATACTAAAACCAAATATCCAAGACACAAATTCAAATACTTTTTCACCATTTGCATTTGGTGGACCCAATTTCCAACTGACTTGTTTCCCTGGATTCTTTTACACTATTACATCCAAAAGTTAAGATAATTGTTTGTAAGAATCATTCCAATCTTCATATATCATCTCTATTGCCTTTGTTTTTACTGCCCAAACTCTTCTATGTAAAACTTCATCTATAATTCTTTCCATTATAACAGTCCACAGGAAAAAAAAATTAATACTGTGATCTTCTCTCATATAGTTAAGAAAATGTCGGTCCATCAAATTTGAATCTAACCATCTATAATTGTGCATCAACTCAGCATTCATACATATATGCGAACCATCAATAATAGAAATCACAAATATACTAGCATGTCTTATTTTTCGAATACGCAATCTTTACCTACAATCTTGATCCCTTAAAATATATATTGTTATCCAAAGTATAAGGATTGATTTCCCAACATGAAATTAATAGTGATGTTTCAAATGGTGCATTTTGACCAGTGTTTTGAAAATCAGACCGGACCGGCCGGTCCGACCGGTCGAACAGAGAACCAGACCAGCATTCAATTTGGTTTTCATTACAAAACTGGATTTTTTAAAAACCAGTCAAGACCGGTCAAACCCGTGGTCAAACCAGATTGAACAGACCAATCTAAAAGGTTTTTTTAATATAAAAAAATGTGTAAAAATTTTGCAACTGTTTAGATTCGAAACTGAGAAGGTAATGATAATATACATAGTCTTCACCACCATGTCATATGTTATTATTGTTTGAGTATATTATAATTTATATTTATTTATAATTTCATAATAATATCATCCCATTTTTTATTTTAAAATTTCTCCATACTCTAAATATTTTACTCACACCCACAAAAAATGTCTCAATTTTTATTTTAAAATAAAAATCAAAAATTAAAAACTATAAATAACGAGATGACATTTTTCATATAATTTGATTGAGTTAAATTAAATTATAATTTATCATAATTTTGAATTTTGAAATTCAAAGTATGAATTTATATTATTATATCAGTTTTGAATTGTTAAATTAAAACTCATAATCATTATTTTTATTTATTTATTTTGAAAAATTAGAATGATATTTTGATACTATTATCTGGATTTAAATTTTTTTAATTAAAATTATTGTAATAAACAACAAGTTGAGGTAAAAATTTAATAAACATGACCGGTTACTCATTTTATGATATGTTCTTATATTCATGTGTTGATGAAATAAATTCATTTTTTATAGGGATATATGGATTTTATTTTATTTTAAAATATATAATATATAATTATATATGATATCATGATGATATCATCCGGTTCGTAAAACAGTCCGACCGGTCTGACCAATAAACCAATGAACCAATAGGTAGGCTGAGTCATCTATCGGTTCGGTTTTAAAAACACTGATTTTGATTGCATGAATAAGCTATTCTTTCGACTCAAACCTCATCCCCCTTCTTCGATTTATCACTGAAACTCCAACTATCACCTACCAATTTACTATCTTTCTCGAAATACACATAACCATCATCTTCATGTACAATATTCATGAAGAGGACTGAGTCATCCGTTCTGCCATAAGCATTAGGAGTCGAGAAGGTCCCGATTATTAATTCGTTGACATCACAACCACTACTACTACCAACTTCTCCATCATCTTCATCTTCATCATCATCCTCTTCTTCCGCCTCTTTTTCCACCTTTTCTTCCATCATTTCTTCCTCATCTACATCGTTCTCCACTTTTACCAAAGTAAGATCCACTCGAAATTCAATATGTGAATAATCATGCGTATAATCACAATCTTATTGTAAGGACATTCCACCATCGTAAGATTTATGTACAACTCATGAGTAAAACTCACTCTCATATTCACCGCAGACTCCATTAAATTGAAAATATCATTATCATCACTAATCAATACTAATTTATACCGTACTTTTCCACATTAGATGTTTAAGATGTGATATCGATGAAAAATCTTTACATATTGTATCATTTATCTAAAAACTCTTACAAATCACAAATACCAACTCATTAAAATAGAAATTTTTCTCATCCTAATTAACTTAGAAGGACCATGGTTATAATCACTTCCATACTCACTCGCAACAATGTCACCATTACTAAAATATAACGATTTCACCATATCAGCAATTTCTTCTAAATATCAAAATTAAACTTGTTAATATTTAATTAAATTTGTCATAAACTTATAAAATAACCGAATTTTTTCAATTTAAAAATCATTCAACAATTTTATAACAAATTAATTTATGCCAATTTAAATTCTTAATATACTAACATCTAACTAAATATCTAACTAATAATGAAACTCTAAACTATTGACATTAAAAGTTGAATAATTTTTTTTTTAAATATAAATTTAACTTTAAACATACTAAATCTTAAATTAACTCTTCAACAAATTAATTCAGTGAATATCATTAAAATAGATATCATTCAACAAGTATCATTAACTATCAAAATAAACATTTCAAATGAATTAAATAAATTGTCAAGAGAATAATACACCTTCGGCTGGAGACTGACGATCGCTTGCAGAGGTTGAAGAACATTTGTAGTGATCGCAGGAAGTTGCAGTGGTCACAATGTCCATCAAAAACTGCCTCAGATTACAGTGGTGAGTTAGGGTTAGGGTTAGAGTTTCACTTTCGGCCGTGGGGAGAAGAGAGAATGGGGAAAAAAGAGGGCACGAGGGGCTTTCCTCAAGTTTGTCGAGTGTTCAACACTCAATCAATGTGGGATAAATCTAGAATTTAATTTTCGGTAAAGGCTTTTTCAAAATTTTTTCTTTTTAAATTTAAGGTTATTTTCGTCAATGTCACGATTTTTTAGTTTTTGCCATTGTTTGTTGGTCGAGCCATAGGAATGGAACGAGGAGCTTTGTACGGATTTAATAAATTTTTTTTAAAAAAAAAACTCTTAAAACAACACAATGGGAAAAGTAATTCCAAACTTGGCATATGTATGTTGTGTTTTGAAAACGTGACACGGTATGTCGCGACAACATACCTATGTCGCGTCTTTAATACGTGATATTCTTCTGCCCTGAAAGGAGGAGTAGGAAGCAATAGGGTAATAGTGGATATAGAGGTCGTAGGCATCGGTCGGTGGGAGAAAAGAGGAGGAAATGCTTGAGCCTAGACAGTTTTGGAATTTTTGAAAAATCGAGGGATTCTTGAAAATTCTTGGAAATGTTGATTTCTTTTTGGAATTCTTGGAAAACTTGAGGAGGAGGAATTCTTGGAAATGCTGGCCGGAAAGGATGTAGACGCGAGAACATTTATGCGAAAGGGAGTTGCCAAACCATAGATTGATGGCTTGGGGAAGGCAGTCAAGGGCTTCGGTCTTGAACCCACAGAAGAAGCAACTCACATATGGAAGGTTGAAGTTAAGACTTTAGGAGGTGAATGTCGTATTTTCTTAGATGTGATATATTTATATTTTATTTTTAAAACATGACATACTGTGCCACAACCTGACATAAATATATTAATTTTAGAATTTTTTTTTCGTGTTATTTTAAGAGTTATTTTAAAAAATTATTTTAAATCCGTCCAAAGCACCGGAATGAGCTAAGAATCTCTCGAAATCCTTCCTCTCCGCTGGCTCGTAACGGGCTTGATAGTGACATTTTCAGGGGAGAGGGAGAGGGGGAGAGAGGGGGGGGGGAGCTCAGGGTTTTGCTGAAGGTGTTCTTTGCATCGGCTACTCGAAAGCCCTCCTCCACCTCCACCTCCAAATCTCAACTCTAAAATCCGAGCTGACATCGGCTACGATTCCACAAGAACCCTAAATCCCGAATCCGGTGAAGACATCGGCAGCAAGAACACTCTTCAGAAACTGCTGAAGCGCGAATGGATATGGAGTTTCGTCGTAGACATATATCCCTATTCCACTCCCAAAGGGCTTTCCGAGAGCACAATTCGCATGATCTCTGCCCCAATTTCTTGAGACGAAGAAGCCAAAATGGTCAGATAATCAATACCCACCAATTGATTTGAAGATATTTGTTATTATTCTGATCCTAAGCAGAAGAAAACCCTCAAAAGTCTCGAGGAAGCCAATCCCGAGCTTCTTAGGTGCTATGATTAATAAGGGATTCCACTAAATGAGCGAAATCGACTGGCTAATGTTGCCGTCGATGCTGTTTTCAATACTGTCTCGATTGCTACGACTCATTGGAAGATTAGAGAAAACAGGAGTGATATTTTGTTTCTTCTCCGAGGCAATTCAGGAGTATCCTGATTTGGTTAGGAAGTACTGGGGCTAAGTCGTGCCCTGTGAGGATAATTACTATGATGCATTGAATTCTGTGTTTAATTATGGTTCCTTTTGTAATATGCCCAGGGATACTAAGTGCCCCGTGCAGATTTAAACTTATTTTAGGATTTACGCATTGGAGACCGGGCAGTTTGAGAGAACTCTCATAGTTGCAGGTGATAGGATACGCTGCACCTTCTTATGATACCAGTCAGCTTCATGGGGCTGTGGTTGAGTTATATTGTGGGGAGGATGCAGAAATAAGTACTTAACTGTGCAGAATTGGTATGCTGGTGATGAAGAAGGGAAAGGAGGGATATATTACTTTGTACTAAGGGAGGTCTTTGTGCCGATGATCGTTCTTTAAGATTTCTTGGACGCAGGTGGAGACAGGTTCTACTATTACGTGGAAGTATCCGAGTGTTGTTTTGGAGGGGGATGATATGAATGGAGAGTTCTATTCAGTGGCCTTGACCAATAATTATCAGCAAGCATATGAAGATGATTCACAAAGGGAAGAACGCCAGAAGTAGGATCGTCTCAAAAGGCATTTCAGCTGGGCATTTGAGAAATTGTTATAGGGGCCTTGTTCAGGTTCACTCAAAAGCAAAGAATGCTCGAAGCTTCTCTCAGTGTGATTCAATGCTTATTGGTGACCAAGCTGCTGCCAGCACCTATCCCTACATCCAAGTGAGTTATTTGATCTCATAGCTTGTCCTTTCAATATCTTACTGTCAGTCTAACATACTGTTGCGATATTGCTTGAGAACTGCTGCTTCCACTTATTTGGTTCTGGCATTGGCATGCTTATATTTGGATCTTAAAAATTGCCATAGAATAATTTGAGGTTTCCCACCGGATGAATAGTTCACCCGATGAATAGTTCAATTTATCCTGTGGTTTTGACTGAATCTGGTATTCTTTTAGCCTGTTGGTTTATACTGACAAGCCAAATGCTTCCTCTCTCGATTGATGTTCCATAGTCTCATTCATTTTAGTTTGTATAAGGTTTCGAATGAGTACAATAGTTTGGTCGAATAAAGCAATAATATATCACTATTGACCAGACGTTTCTATAAAGTCTCCAAGCTCTTCCTCTCTCATTTTATTACTTCTTCCTTTTGATTCACATCTCGAAACTTGATTTTTGCTTCTTGGATTTTTTTAATATTATTATCATATTCAAGACGTAATTGTATTTTTTATTATTATTATTATTATTATTTTTTACTTTTTGTTTTAGAGATATGTGATATAATTTACAGGACAGACATTTCAATTTAATCCCCATTTTTTTGTTTGTTTCTTTTTTCGATATTCAGAATCAGATGAATTTATTGTTGCTTGAATTGAATTTTACTGTTTTCAGATTTTTCATATGGATATGATATTGATGCCTTATTGATTTCTCAATTGGTTCAAGGAATTGAACCATGTTCTATGGAGAGTTTACTGCTTCTCTGCCCTTTTGCACCCTTATTCATTTGTACTGCATCTGTAATGTGTTTTTGCATTTGACTTGGGTATTAGACAAGGAGTGCTTGCTGCGGACTTTCGTGACAAGCATAAACTCAAATTATTTGGGTGAACATAATTTTTTCTTCTTGGAATGTCATGTCAATATTTTCATGATACTTTATGATTGAAAGCCTGCATCATTCTCATTCAACCAAAAGTTGTGAATAAAGGCTCTCTTTATTTTAGTTCATCAAGTCCTTTTGTTTACACTCACTACTCTGGAGTAGCTTAGCAGGAACCATCAGCATTAATCACCCATTTAGGTGTCTTACAATTAAACAAGATTCATTATGCTCAGGAGCAGAGACCATTTAATCCACTAGTGAACCATTCTACCTGTACCAACTTAGTTTTAGGCTTATCATTGTCGATGTGTTTACCTCTATGATACACATGGCAATTTTCTTTTGGAATCTTACCATGCAACCAAACCTAAAAAGACCACCTAACTTAGGCTTGGAATTCTTTCCATGGGAAACTGACAATCTTGTCTCTGTTAGTGAACACCACCTCCCTTATCAGTGTAGGGTCCTGCAATTTAAGGTTGAAGGAGCAAAGTTTCTTCAATAGCCTTACTGATCTGTGTTACTTATAACCTGTCCTTGGTCTGGAAAATCCTGTCATACTTTCTTTTCTAATGACACTCCTGGACTGTGATGCATTATGTTTTGTCTAGAGTACTTAAAAAGAATTAAATAGGTAGTACAAATGTTTTGAAGCCAAGCAATAACTGTTCCTAACTTTGCCATTTCTATCTATGATTAACACACCATTTACTATCCTTAAATTTTCCCACTATGTTCTCTCTCTACTTCCAGACACACTGTCCTCACCCTCACCCATGTACATCGTATGCACTCTTGTGCTACGGAAGTGAAATGCATCTTTTGTACCTTACCAGATGCTAGTCGAATCTCAAGGGAAGAGAAAAGAGAGGAGTCCCTTTCTATTATAGTAATTGCAAAACTTTTTCATCTATGATACACATAAATTTTACATGCGCAGAAGTCCATTTCTCCAACACTAATTCATGCTACCTTGATAGAACTATAATTCTTGCCTTCTGTCTTCCTCACTGATATATTGTTTCAGGACATGAAGGATGCACACAGTATATATTCCATAAGTCCCCATCTATGATTGGGTTCCACTATAAAGATATCAATCCATCAACAAATGAAGATTGCTGCTCTCAAAATATTGACAAGTTACCTTTTATAGTGCCTGTGTGCTAATTAAGACATTTCTAACCTTATCTACATTGATATTCTTAAGAGACTTGGTTTTAAGTGAGGGAAGCCAAACTAGGCCCTTGACCAGCCCAACTATCTCAAAAGGAAGATTGATCTTAATCTAGTGGATGGATCAAAAGGTTCAATCTCTCCAAACCCATTCTCACTTCCCACCCTCAGCCAAAACTCCGCCAAAGAAGAAAAATAAAGATCTGTAGAAAAGAATGCAGCCAAAATGGGGAGGTCCCCTCCAACACTGAATCTAAGCCTTCAATTTTTCAAATCCATGAGTACTAGATGTTTTGCCATCTTTTGAATCTCTATGGTCTCGCTTAATGGTCTTGTTACGTCCCTCATGCCTTCTATCTCGACTGAATGTTGTTGTCACTAGAAAGGGGTGCCATTTAGGATAAGTACTTGCCCAGCATCTATGACCAGTGTCAAATATTAAATGCATGGAAAAGATGCATGAAAGGGATAAAAAAAAAATAAACGAAATAAATTAAATCAAGAATTTCCATTTTAGAATGCTACTTAAAGGAGGCCGTTAAGTCTAATGACCATTATGATACATAAATAATAATAATAATAATAATAATAATAATAATAATAATAATAATTATTATTATTATTATTATTATTATTATTATTATTGTTGTTATTATTATTATTATTATTATTATTATTATTAGAGCAAGATGGTATTTTAACTTTTAATTCTGGCTTTAGTATTTTTAACTAATTTCTTTATTTCTTTCTCTCTTTTTAGTTTAATTTTAGCTGTACCTGTTTATATTTTTTGTAATTACTTTAATCTGTTAAACAGTACAGCAGAATTTTTAGAAGATTTTCTATAATGATAGCATTTCTTTAAATTTATATGTCTGAATATAAAAAGATAAAATATTTAGATGTTGAACTAAAAAATATAGACAGGAGTTGTTATTTTGATAAAAAATTTAAGGTAGATGATCCAAATAGGTGTACCTTTTCCTCAATCTAGTCATGAATTGATCATTAGAGTTGTAATGTTAAGCCTTGCGAATGAAAACAAATATAATTTTTGTTCCCATCAATCAAGTGCTCCAAGAAGGCACAGCTGTCTGTGTGTATCAGTTACCCTTATAAGAATAAAAACTAAACTCTTCCAAGTCACCTCCAATCCTAACCATTAACTAATAAAAGAACAAGGAAAAAATAAGGAAGCTAAAAAAATGTTGTGCAGGAATGAGGAAGATTCCTCCAACAAAAGAATGGAAATATACTACAACCGCAAAAGAAAAGAAATATTTTAAGGCTGCAAGAGTTACTTTAAATATTCTCAAGTAGAAGGAAAATAATAATAATAATAATAAACAAGCAGAAACTTTCTCTGCAACTGTTGTTATAATTAACAATGTGTAGATGTCCGCAATCCTAAGACCCAAAACAATATCCTTGGTGAATCAAGTTAACAACTTCAAATCATTCTAGTAAATTTATTTTGTGACATCAAATACATCCATCGTAACATAGGATGACCCCTGAGGAAACTCCAGATGATTGAAGAGGTTGCCCAACTTAAAACCAGGAAAAGAAAATAAGAACAAAGAGCTCAAAGTGCATGACCAACTGTAAAAGAAACCAACTGTAAAAGAAGTAAAGAAACAAATCAATGCCGGCTGCTTTCCAATCTTATCCCAGAAGAGCTCAAAGTGCATAACCAGCTACATGTGTTGCAAAATGCAAAATTCATTTTTTTTTTTTGGTCCGTATATTCTTATTCTTTCTCTTGGACCAAAATGAAGCCTGAATTTTATGTTTCATTTTTTTACCCCAAATCATGCAATGTCAAAAGAAGGGAAATTCCATAATTTCTCAAGAAGGAAAAATTGGGATTAAAATTTGATTAAAATGTCAAACTCCGAAGTACGTTTAATTAAAGTATCTCAGCTAAAGAAAAAAAATCTTGCTGAAGTGTGTAATTGTACATCAACCCTCTTTCAGAATTGCAGAGGGTGTGATATTGATGAATGGTAAAACATGTGTTAATTAGGTACAAAGCATACTGAACATGAACAGCTCAATTGATAGGGTTGAGCTGTTCATGATCAACATGCGACCGTTTTGTTCAATTCATTTGAAACCCCATCAATTTTAATTAGGTACTAATTGAATTCAAAACACAAATGCACTATAATGTCTTTATTTGTAATAGATCTCAGATCAACAGATGGGTCTCTTAGGCCTATCCTGGCCAAATATTATTAGGCTTTGTCTGCCATCTCTTGATGCAAAAATATCAAGAAGGCATCCCCCCCCGGGGGGTTTATGAAGCAGTGTTTGGTCGAAATTGTTATCAGTGTCTATCAGGAGCTTGTTCCAACCCCGATACATTATTTATACTTTTTGTGGAGCAGGTAATGAACCCTGTTGCCAGGGTTGAACGTGAAGTGAAGATCACCTATTGTAGTTCAAGCAGAGGGGAATTGACTAAGAGAAAGCTATGGCTGCAATGATTTCTGGGTTCTGTAGAGACGTTTTTAATGTGCATCCTGATGAATTTGGTGCGGAAGTGAATCAGCTCATGAGCTTGAAACTTGAAGGTTCTGTTGATTAGGGATCTAATAATATTTGACACTCATACTTCTTATATGCCCCGGGAAAAAGTCTCTTGGTCCTTTTTGTGTTTTTGGTTGGTTTAAAAGCTGTGTATTAAAAGAGAGACATATGATGTTGTTGTCTTGTAAATATGTTATGTATCATTTCCAGGGCCAGAGAGGATTGGAATACATACCAACTGCAGCTCATAGAAGATAAAAACTTAAAAATCAGTAAGACCGACCCCTCCCTCCATCCATACCTTACATAATTTTTACCTGCTGAAAGATTAATGGATTATTCCAACGACAACTTAATGCACTATTTTTTTAATGTATTTTATTCAATTTATAATTTTTTTTTTTTTGTCTCTTACCATCCTTCTGTCTTCTAGAAAGAAAGAACGAGAATTAATTAATAATAATGGTAAGAAAGCCCCCAAAAAAGTCAAAATTTTGAATAGTGCACCATTTTAGGTTGCGTCCAAACTGCGATTGGGATGGACGGTAGAGAGAGAGGGAGAGACACGGGGAGAGAGAGAGAGATGGTGTTCAACAGTTTGGTGGTGATTTCAGTAGCGAACATATCAACAGAGATATGGCAAGAATTGGCTTGCATCCCCCATCTCCACAGATTAGCCTCACCCCAGCTGTTCCAACTCCTATCTTTCCCGCTCCACCAATTAGTGCATTTCGCTCTCTGCCTTTGCACTTTCTTCTGCCACTTCTCTTCTCCTTACAACATCAATTCCGACTCCGACTCCGACTCCGACTCTGATTCTTTATCATCCTCTTCTTCGTCTTCAATCTCCTTCGTCGCTTATGACTTCTGTGACGCCGATGCTGATGACTATGACTCCCATTCCGATTGATTGAATTGCTCTCACGATCGATGCTTCTGTACAGTGTTTGATTCTCCAATCTTTCTATTGCTTCCCCCTTTTAGTTAACATCTTGAACCTTGATTTTGCATCTTGGGTGTTTCTTTTCTTTCTTTTCATTATAATCAGATTCGAGATTTGACTTTTCCTTTGAGAGCAACACGACATAATTTATGGGCACAGATGTTTCAATTTAATTCGCCCCTTTTCTCTGTTTGTTTCTTTTTGGGATAATCAGATGAATTTCTGGTTGTTTGGATCGTATTTTACTGTATTGGGATTTTCCATATGAATATGATCTTATGGATTTGTAGCTCAGTTTAAAGAATTGAACCATTTTCTGTGGAAAGTTTGCTGCTTATCTGTCCTTTTGCACCCTTATTCATTTGTATTGCGTTTGTAATGCGTTTCTGCATTCAACTTCGGTGGGTGTTTGACGAAAAGCGCTTGCTATGGAATTTGGCAAAAAACACAAACTCGAAATATTTGGCTGAACTTAGTTATTTTGTTCTTCTTGGGATGTCATGCCAATACTTTTGTGCTACCTTTTGATGAGAAGCCCATCATTCTTGTCTAACCAAAAGCTGTGAATAAAGTTCCTTTATTTCCGTGGTTCATCAAGTTCCTTTTGTTGATTGTACTCACTACCTTGGAGTAGCATAGCAGTAACTACTGGTATTAGTCACCATTTTAGGTCTCTTGCCATTAATCAAAGCCATATTATACTCAGGAATGGAGAACCATTCAATCGCACTTTTAAACCATTCTACCTACACCAATTTAGTTTTAGGCTTATCACAGTCAATATGTTTACCTCTATGGCACACTTGGCAATTTTCTGCTCGTCGCTTGCCATGCAACCTGACCTAAAATGATCAGCTAAACTAGGCTTTGAATACTTTCATGGGAAACTGAAAATCTTGAGGTGCAACACTTGTCCCTGTTAGTGGCCTTAACCTCCCTTATCAGTCCACAGTTTCTCCCCAGCCTTACTGATATGTGTTACCTATAACCTTTATTAATAGAACCTGTCCTCTGTCTGTGAAGTTCTGTCATACTTTTTCTTTCAATAACACTCCTGGACCGTGATGCGTTAAGCTTTTAGAGTATTTAAAGTATTTAAATAGGTTATATACATATTTTGAAGCTATGCAATAACTGCTCCTAACTTTGCCATTTCTCTTCATGATTCACAAACCATTTACTACCCTTAAATTCCCCACTTTGTTCTCTCTACTTTCATAGAGCTCTCTTTCCCTCACCCTCTCCCCGATGTACATGGTGTGCACTCATGCCCTAGAGAAGAGAAATGCTTCTTCTGTGCTAGTAGTATCTCAAGGGAAGAGAAAAGAGAGGTGTCCCTTGCAATTATAGTAATTGCAAAATATTTCCTTCTGTTAGACGTTTGTAGAAGTCCTTTTTCTCCTACAGTAATTCTTGCCGCCTTGAGAGTGATTATTCTTGTCTTGCATCTTCCTCGTTGATATCTTGTTTCAGATCATGATGGCACACGGTATATATTCCTAACTCCCCTTCCATGATTGGGCTTCATGATAAAGATATTAGCCCATGCAACAAATAAAAGATTGCTGCTCTCAAAATATTAACAAGTGTTCTTACATGGTACCTCTGTGCTAATTAAATTGGGCACTTTAACCTTATTTATGTTGGTATTCTTACTTAGAGACTTAGTTTTAAGTGAAGGGAGCATTATGGGTGTTGAAGTTGTGATCCCGAATTTGTGGTATTTCAATTTCATTGCTCAAAGTCCTCAAGGTGTTTGAAGATGTTTGGTGGTGTTTGAAGATTGGACCAAGAGAAAAATGAAGGGTGCCTATGCCCAGTGCTGCGGCAACCAGGCGGGCACTAGTTTGGGTATGAGTATTCTAACCATAGTGTAAATACCCCTCTTTCACATTGTATCAAATGAGGGCCGAAATCTTCGGGTTTTGACAGCAATAGAGCATGCAATAGGGCTTGAGAGCTTGTTGAGAGCATTTATGGTGTTTGTGTTATCTCCTTGTACTTCCATCACCTTCATAGTGCATTTGGTTGTTTTATTCTGCACATACGTGTTTCCTAAAATATAGTGTCACTTCATCTTCACCATAAAATCAGTTAAAAAGAATGCAAAGAACTTACAGCATATTAAAATCTTTATCCCAATCCCAATGAGAGACTTCCTGGGTAAATTTCCTTTTGCTGGGTAATTCATGTTGTCTGTTAATGCCCCATTAGTTTTCCATGCATCTCCCTATTTCCATTGACATGGAATGCTAAACCTAATCTTGTTAGGGAATGTGGTTTATATGCACATCTTGTTTCTGTTTCTCGGTGTGTAAGCAACTGAGTGATATGGGACTGATCGATACTTATCTCTTAAACTGATTTCCACAACTGCCAGCAAGCAAACTAATTTTCATAGGATTGACAGGAAATCGCCTGAGCCTCAACATTACAAAGTTGGGACTTCGGAGAATTGAACTGCCGAAAGTATAAAAGATTTTGAATGGACAAGCCCATCCATTCATTTATTGTGCAAAACAATAATTGTGGAAGCTAGTATGCTTGCAAGCACACGTGTGTCTGCGTGTGTGTTTTGAATCACACACTTCACTGTGACAGTTGCTGCCAGCGTAAACATGCTTCACCCCCCCCCCCCCCAAAAAAAAAAAAAAGAAAAAAGAAAATGTCGGAATGTGATTTGCCCTTGAACCATTAGTGTGCCTCAAATTGTTACTTTGGGTTCACATCAACCTCATGCTGCCATGGCAATTGTACATATCTGAAGTATGTTGATGTGGCGCATCTGTGTCTCACTGCTATTGGTATGCTAGGGGCTAAAGTGCATCTAAAACAAGAATCTGGGGTGTGAAGAAAGTAAGTTCAGGGGATGTTGGCCAGGGTAAACTGTTGTCTGTCCCTTTCTCTAGTTGTTTCATTTCATAAACGGCACTTATTTATTCTAATCTTCTTTGAAGTCTTTTTCAGGGTTCTGTTTTCTAGCTTTATATATGTTCCAGGGATGTACGCAAGAGTGAAAAGCTTAATTCTCACAATAGCATAAAACCCATTAGTTTTTACTTCAGTAACTATTGGGATCCATAGCAACTATTATAGGATCAACACCATTTTATGCTTGAACATCAAGTTTTCCAGACTAATAACCACTTTGTCACCACCTCCAAGAAACAGAAAAGCTATCGTTTCACTGGGACAATTACCCCAATGGCGTGTATGATACCAAGGTTAGGTTGACAGGTACTGGTGAATGTACAAGACCGTTGCAATTTAATGCTGTTTAAATTCCAAATGTGGTTCAATAGCAGGTACTTGCAGATGGCAAAATTCTCTATAAAAATAGGCTTCCAGCCTTCACAGAGATTCACTGTGAGAGTATTTGTCAGTGAAATCACAAAGTCTCTAATACCACCCAAGGGACCAACCAGACACCAATCTGGTCTTCTTCTTTGATCCTTTTTTTTTATTATATATGAAGTGATCCTCTGTGTCTATTCGTTACAGAATACTTACGTACGTAGCTGATTCTCGTGTTTATTTTTTTGCAAACCAAAAGTAGGGGCTGGCATACAAAGATTTAGCAAATATACAGCAAGTTCTAGTCATACATCCTCGTATCTACACATTATATTTGGTAACCAACATCATGCAAGATGTGGCATTACAGCTTCTCTAACATTTCAATGATACAATGTTACTCGGATTAATTGATTCTGCAGCACTTATTTTTAGTATCTGCGTTCATTGTTTTGAGGGACAGTAATTTTATTTTGATGGCAATTGAATCACAGACTGGACCTTTGATCCTCCCGTGTCAATGGATTCACAAGGGTTTTGATGAGTTCTCTACTATGATTTTGATATAGGCCCTATTTGCAAAAGCTCAGCTAGGACTCAGCTAACTTCAAATTCCCCCGATTAGCTATAAACCATGACTTTGAAAAATACAAGAGTGATTAGAAAATAGTTAGAGGATTGTTTTTTTTTTTTTTTCCTTTTTTGGTGAGAAAAGTTAAAAGGATTGTAATGTGCCTAGTAAGTAAGTAATTCTACAAATATCTTTTTATGTTATGGACTTACCGGCATTTGAGTTGTATGGTGCAAGTGTTGCTGTTCATGGATGACTAGTATTAGGTGTTTCTGGCCTGATAAAATGTAGAAAAGGGTTCTCAAAATTAGGTGGGTTTTGTGCATCCTAGCTGGCAACATCTGTTATGTTTCTATTTGATTACTGTTCTAAATTTAGAGCTGTTAAGTTCAGCGGGTAGGAACCATTGAGTTGATAGTTTAAGTGGACTTGAAAAGTATGTCATGGCTGTGTGATCTGAAATTATTTGTAAAAGTATGCGTAGAATGTTTGGGTTACAGAAGTTTTGCAATTGCTTGTATCTCAGTGTGGTTATGTGGAAAGTAATAGTTATGTTTGAAACTGAACATTTCATGATGGATGGGTTTTCTTTTCAATGATTATACGAATGGATGGCCGGCCATACCCAGCGAAAGAAAGAAATAGAAGAAGTACCAACCGGTGGGAAGTACAAACACAGCCGAACTTTTATGTCTTTGGACTTTGATTGGGTGAACCATGCGATCAGCCTAATTACCTAAACTGGGTTATAGTTGAATTTCAAATCTGCTTACTAGAAGGCTGACGCCAAATCCTGTTGACAACACCACCACTCCTGCCCGGTATAGGAAATTCTTTTCATTAGTGATGGGACATACCCAAATGCTCGAAGGGATAAAATTGAAAGGCCCATATTCGAGACTCACATCTCAGAAGGGACAACTATCGACCGGTTAGCAAGTACAGACCAGTATTATCGAACGATCACTCTTTATGGCTATTCAATTGATCTACCGAATGACAGGGTTTTAGTCGCTCCATCACCCGAAAGATAGGGTTTTAATCGTTCCACCTATCACACGAGATTTGCCAAGTGGGATTTACCTCCCCGATCGAATACTTTGCCCCTGGTTCACTGAGTGAACAAGCCCGAAGGCTCCGCATTGGCTAAATGACAGTTCGGAGGTCAATAGCCTTATTGATTCTATGGAAATGTCAAAACACCCCAACGACTCTGATTCCCTACTGAAGAGCAATATCTCCCGGATCCTTCAGATAAGGAAAGGATCCCTCCAGGTAACGAAACTTCCCATACAATAAAGATCACGAACGTTTCGAAATATTTAACTTCCAAAATTTTTGAATCATCTCCATAAGAAAAGTAGGGTTGTAACACTCTGAAAACATACGACTCCATCAGGTATAATAAACCCTCAAGTCTTCTAAATCAGATACGTTCTCTCGGACTTACACATTGGGTACACTAATCACAGAGAACCTTTCACTCTCTAAAACTCTCAGTCTGTTTCTTTACACTCGAAAACCGCTCTTTCTGACTTGAGTATCAGAGCCTCCTCTGCCGGAGCACCATTCGATGGATTTTGCAAATCTCACATCCCATCGACGGTAACCGTTCGAGTCATCAAGGAATCGATATCTGTGGAGCCATAACTCACCTCCAACAGATTGGCGCCGTCCATGAGAACAGACTAGAACAACCACCTTTGTAAGACCAACAAATCGATTACGCAATTATGCCTCCAAAGAGAAGAACCAGGATGACTTCAAAAACCGTCCCCACTGTAGATGGTCACATCACAACATCCACTGAAACCGCTCTCCCTGTAGCGTCCGATCACTCCATTCATGATCATGTGGTCTCTCCCTGACCATCTCACCCGGAGCAGGTCCTATAACCTATGATTCAAGAACAACCGATTATGGCCCCTGTGCCGAAACAAGTTAACTATCCCCAGATGGAGAGGTTGGAATCGAAGATTCAAAACATAAGCAAGCAACTAGAGGGCCTTAGCCGAGCCCTTAGGCCCGAGGTCCAGTCTTCCGCCGTGGGATCTAGGCATCCCCGGCGACGACCGTCACCCCCCGCGCCACGAACTGTCTGGAACTTCCCATCGAGACCTTGATGACCTGAGAAAACAGGTGAGCAACTTGTGGCAAACGAACTCAAAAGAGTAGGAGCGAAGAAAAACGAGAATCCCTTTTACTCCTCGGGGGCAACGCCTTTTGGTATGAAGGTTTCCATGGAACCCATGTTGTGGGGCATACTCTTACTTCCTATGGAGAGGTACGACGGAACGACTAATTCTCATGATCACGCGGCTCATTTTGTGACGGTAATGGTGTCAAGAGACATACCAAATGTTGCGATATGCAAACATTTTTCCATTACTCTCAAAGGGAATGCGCTGGTGTGGTTCAATTCACTCCCACTCTTCAGCATCCAGACCTTTTCCCAGTTGCGCCAGATGTTCAAGACCCACTTCATGATCAGCCGGGAGTCAAAAGAAAGTCCACATCATTTTTATCGATACGCCAAAAAGATGACAAACCCCCTAAAGGACTTCCCGGAGAAATTTAAGACTGAGATAATGAAGATCCTGGCTCTGAATCACTCCATCGTGTTAGCTGTGCTACTAATTGGACTATGGCTTTGAAGCATAAAACATCGATCACGAATAATCTTCCTATTACCATCCAGAAATTCTATGCCCGAACCAAAAAATATATTGCCGCTGAAGATGCCTAGACGTTCGATCACAAAAGGAACCGATCTGTTCGAAAGGAACGCAACCGGTCACCTATGAGGTCCCCACCGAATAAGAGCCAAGCAGGTTTCCCCCCTCCGCAGAGGTATAATAACTAGACCCCTCTGAATGAGACCTCTAGCCAGGTCTTATCCTTGATCAGAGATAAACCGTATATTCGGTGGCCTCCACAATCGACTGAAAGTGACCACAACAAAGACAGAATCAAGTACTGTCATTTTTACCACGATTATGGTCACACAACCAATGATTGTAAGAAGTTAAAAGATGAATTAGAGTTTCTGGTGTGTCATGGGAAGCTGCAAGAGTTCATTGGTAGGGAGGAAAGAAACGCTCCCATTGTTCGTCGATACGAATCGCCATGGCACGATGGGTTGGAGGACCGACAAACTGTTCGACTGCCAACCGACAGAAGGGACGAAGTAATACTCCAGGTCCAGGATGAGCACTTCCTTCAGAAGCTACCCCATTCCTCTGACAATCAGGATTCTCAAGACCACCTATCGAAAAACGAGGCGGGGCGCCTAGTCACGCCTATCTTCTACTCCCCGAAGTCACCCCCTTCTACCCCATAAAAAGTTCTAGTGACAGATGCCAATAAACAGTCAGGGGGCAAGAGGCCCATCATTGGCTTCACGGATGAAGATCTAGAAGCCGTTTGAGATTGTTTAAAAAAAGCTGCTTATAAACTCATTTTAACTTTTTTAAAAAATAAGTTTTTATTTGTTTAGATAGATATTACTTAAAAGTAATTAATTGTTTGGTAAAATTAGTACTTATAAACTATAAAGTAGAGAAAAGATCATTGTAGACATAAGACTCTTTTACCTAATTATAGAATACATACTTCAAAAGTGAATAGTATTATAATTTAAATAACATGAAACTAAAATAAAAACAATTCGGCTAAAAACAGATAAATGAAGTAAATAATTTTCAGATTTATTTTTACAAATAAAAAATATATAATTTAAATTAATATGGTTTATATTAAAATCTATAATCAGAAATATGTTACAATGATGCAGATGTAGCTAGTCAACCTCTTGCAATCTCCAATGTAATTGTATCACGAAATGTTGTCTAATCATCATCTTCATTTTCGACCTCCATATTTGTATCGCATGGAATTGATATCATGTTAGATGGGAGATATGTCTTATTCCGAGCAATTTTAAACCCATTGTCTGCTACACTTTTTTTGGCGTATGTAATTATGAATAGTCATTGCAGCAAGTACAATTTTTGTTTGTACATAAATGGGATAATATGGCATATCACCTAAAATTATAAAAAAAAAAAAAAAAAAAAAAAAAAAAAAAAAAAACCGAGCTTTTTAGACTCCAAAAGTACGCTCAATAATATTTCTACAGAAGAATGTAGAAAATTAAACTTTTCTTTGAACCCGTGAGGTTGATGCAATTGTCTTATCCTTGCAAGGTGAAAATCTTCAAGGTGATAACGAATATTTTTCCCTTTATATGGAGCCAAATATCCTGTTTTATTCCTATAGCCAGCATCAACCAAATAATACTTATGACCTAATGGATAAGGAAAATTCAAATTTTGGTTACGTAGAGCTTATCCGAAGATTCTATTATCATGTGCTGCTCCTTCCCATCCTGCCCAAACAAAGGTGAAACACATATTGAAATCAACAATAGCAAGTACATTTTACATGGGATAACCTTTGCGTCCAATATAAGGTATTTCCTCTCCTCTTGGTAAACGAGCTTTTATATGGGTGCCATCAATAGCTCAAATGCAATTCTACTAAAACAATATCAAAAATTCAAAAATGATTGAAATGCATAGCCATGTCTGTAGTTAAAAATATATATATATATATATATATATATATATATATATGCAACAAAAAGATTATAGAATTTCTTACCTTGAAGAAAGGGAGATATTTTTTATTTTAAGGCATGTGATAGCCAACTCCATCATTATAGTATGGATGTGGCTTGATGATATTCTTTGCAAGTTTATTTATAACACCTAAAATTCGATGTAAATGCCTGTGAACTGTTTCACCAGAGTGGTTGAACATTTCTTGAATCAGACAATTATCAACACCATGTGCACAAGTCATTAAGAAAATGTCCACCTCTTCATATATACTCATGCCCCTTGTCGGGTTCAATCCATAGTTATGTTGCAGATCTAGGCAAAAATTTATAAATACTATTCCAGTCATTCGAAATGCCTGATATCATTGTGTTTCATTACCTGCCATTATCTCATGAATCAACTTATGTCCACTGCGTGTTGAAGTACAACATGGAATTTTGTGAATGTATTTTTCATAGTACTCCCAAATACTTGCACAAGTTAATTGACAAAGTAAATGTCACTCTAAATTATCCTCCTCTACTTGACAAATATGTTCTTCATTTTCGACATCTCCTTCGTTTATGATGTCATGACATGATTTTATAACACTTGTGATGTTCCAAGAATCCATTTAACTAAAATAGTTAACAAAACACTCGGATTAATTGTTTACAAAAAATCTCAAATTCAAATCCAAACAAATTATTATAAAATAGCTAGGCATCATGTAAGTGCTAAGACTTAGCTACCAAAAAAAAAATTTATACATCCAAATATCAAAATAGCAAGCAAACATCTTTGAAAATAAATAGTACCTCAATGCATGATTAAGGAACGTATTAAAAATCAATACCATGGTAAGTTCATAAAATAAAAGAAAAGTAAAAAGAACATTCACGATACCTAGGATTTAACAATTTAGAAATAGAATACATATCATGGCATTCTGTTGTTACAAAATAGAGAAAAATTTCACTACAACTAGCCTAACTTCAACTCATCATTTGGTTGTCTAAAAAATATTTCCAAATGCTCTTTCTTGGCAAAAAGGTCACAAGCATAAAACCAAAATCCACTGCCTAATTCAACTCCAGGAAGATTTTTTAGTATATCAAGATATTAAGCAATAGTTGGACCATCTTGGCTACTAAAAGAAAATGTAGATGTGCTCCTAGTAGACATTAGTTTGAGAAGGGATTGAATATCTTCCTTAAGTCCTAAAGCACCAAAAGTCTTTATCTTATTTTCTGGTCTTACTTGGTCTTTCCTTTTCCTTAACATTGAAGGTCGGAGGAAACAAGCTCTCATCACTAATAAAAGTGTCATCAAGACCTCTGATATTCTGAACATCAAATTGAGAATCATCACTTTTATCAATTTCCTCAATATCATGATCTTCAACTTCATATCCCTCTTCACCTTCATTTATATCATCATGCATCAAATTAGTTTGGCTTGGAGCTCAGACTCTATGTCCAGTGGCAATAATATCAGAAAATATTGCATCATATCGATACCAAAATAAGGATAAGTCCTCGTTCCTAAATTTCTTATACCTATTATCTTGCTACAAAATAAAACACAAAAAAATGAAATAATAACAATTAAAATATAATAATAAAATTGATAGAAAAGGGTCGAAAAGGGTAATACCGTAATTTTTTTCTCCCACCATTCATCATCTACTCTAATGGTGTTCCTTGTAGCATCAAAGCCTAATCCTGTCTCCCCATGAGTTAAACTTTTGAAAAGCTTCCATTCACTCTTCATTGTGTCCTAGTGATTTTTTATTTGCTTCTTGTCATAATTCTTCCCAATCATCTGGTTGAGCACAGCTACCAGATTTCTCCATCCATCTTTGGACAAGTAACTTCCAGACCTATTACCTTTTCTAATCTCCTCTTCACACAATTCTACAAATTTTATATGTGCATAATCATCCCATTTTGCACATCGAGCTTTTGTATTTTCTTCGACCCCTTTTGTTTCGCTTTCTTTACTAGTAATCATGTTTTCGTAGTTGTCCATTTATCCTTTGTAAAAGTTGCTAAAGAAAAAAGAGTAACAATAATCATGATACTTAATAAATACTTAATAATAATCATGCTCTTAGTACCAAGAAGAAGTGCACAGTAGAAACAACAAAACCCTAATTTTTATGGTGAGACATCCTCGGATAGGCACATGAATTTGTTTCTCAAACTTGGGTCATGAATTTGTACCTATCTGTACTCTTTTTCTCAAACATGGATTTGTTTCTCAAGTTTGGGTCTCTTTATTTTAGGCTCTCTCTTAATAGTCACAGTCATAGAAATGATTACAGCTAGGCACAGCCCCTTAGGCTGCTTCACACCATTGCTTTATTCTATTTTCTCTTTCTTTTTATTTTTTAATAATTTTAAAAAAGAAAAAGTGTAATGGAATTGATGACATGTGAGAATAAAAGCATAGTTTTGGCCGATCTGAAAAGAAATGAAAGAATAAAGAAGCTCTAATCTCACATTCGGTGATTGTGTTGATATGAAAGAAGTTATAACATGCTTTTCTTTTTGTGGAGTACATTCCAATGTGCGATGTGGTGAACAGACATTGTCTTGATATGAAAGATACATTTAACAAATCAAACTCCAAACAACAACAAACAAAGAGAGAGAGAGAGAGAGATTCTTACACAGGTGATGCAAATAAGAAGAAGGAATTGCCTACAACACGGTACAAAGATTAGGGCAGATAAGTGATTGGACTCATAGAGAGCAGAGAAGAAAATGTCATTTGAAAAAAGAGAAAACCATTGGCGACGGTGAAACCCTAATGTTGGAGGAAAATATAAAACCTGTGATGTAATTGTAATTTTTGTTAAATATAAAGGGTAAAAATGTATTTTTATTGGTCAAAGTAATTTATTTAATTTGTATTTAAAAGTACCAAAATAAAAAAAATAAAAATAAAAAACTAATCAGAGCAGTTTATTGTTTTTTTTTTTTTTTTTTTTTTTTGCTTATAAGCATTTTTTGGACTTATAAACATTTTTATAAATTTTATTTACTAAACAATTATAATTTTAATTTTGACTTATAAGTTGTTTTGACCAGCTTATAAGCACTCCCAAACACCCTCCTAGTCGAGGTAGACCCGAGTCGTCATGACTCCCTCGTAACGGCCGCCAAGTTCGGACAACACGAGGTCAGAAAAATCTTTATCGTTCAGGGAGTAGGCTGTAATTTTCTATACTGGAATGCTTTCAAACGAATGGGGTTCACGTCCACCCATCTCCAACCCCATACGGGTCTGGTCAAAGGGTTATCAGGTGAATGGATATACCTCAAAGATATTATCTTTTTTCTAGTCACCCTTGGCACACCTCCAAATCATACGATGGCTCCAGTTGTATTCAATGTGATAGATTTCTCCTGACTCCACAATGTCATTCTGGGCAAACCAGGCTTGAACGCTCTGGAAGCACTGCCCAGCACCAAGCATATAAAGATCAAGTTTAGAAAACCACGGGGGATAGGAACATTGTCATGTGATACGGAACCTTCGACTTCTGCCCCCAAGTAATCACCAAGGTATGCTCCTATCAGTCTTTTTTCTTAAATGTGAGGGTATTCTCCAATTAGCGAAGTATCGTCTCGACGGATTTCTTACTCGCATATTTCATACTTATGGAAGGTCTAAGTCACCCTGATCCTACCGAGCATCGGGCCTAAGTTGCCCTAGATTTACCGATCGAACGTGTTATCAAAAATGGATAGAACATCCCGAACGGGTGGATACAGTCCCCTATTTAAAATTTCCTACCGATCGAACGTATCATCACTCCCTGTACGGGTGGATACGGCCTCCAACGTGTCATCAAAATTGGAAGGAACTCCCTGAACAGGTGGACACGGTCCCCCTATCTAAAGTTTTCTACTGATCGAATGTGTCATCAAAATTGGATAAAACTCCCCGAATGGGTGGACACGACCCCCTTATATAAAGTTTCCTACAGATCGAACGCGTCATAAGAATGGAATAGAACTCCCAAAACTGGTGGACACGGCCCCCTATCTAAAGTTTTCTACTGATCGAACGTATCATCAAAATGGGCTGGAACTCGCAGAACGGGTGGACATGACCCCCTATCTAAAGTTTCCTACTGCTCGAACGTGTCATCAAAATGGGATGGAACTCCCTAAACAGGTAGATACAGCCTCCTATCTAAAGTTTCCTACCAATCGAACGTGTCATCAGAATGGAACGGAACTCCCCGAACGAGTGGACACGACTCCCTATCAAAAGTTTTCTACCGATCTAATGTGTCATCAGAATGGCACAGAACTCCCCGAATGGGTAAACACGATCTCCTATCTAAAGTTTCATACCGATCCGCATACCCCAACAACAACATGTGGCGTCAAGCCTTAAGCAAAAAATGGCTACTCATGATACATTTCTTACGAAACGACTCCATGAATATGGAGCAAATGATGGGATATAGCCCAATGCTCAAAGAGACAACACTTAAAAGGCCCATATACGAGACCCACAACTCAGAATGGACAACTATCGACCGATGGACGAGCACAGCCTAGTATTATCAAATTATCACTCTCTATGATTATTCAACTGATCTACCGAAGGGTTTTAGTCACCACATCTCCCGAACGATAGGGTCTTAATCGCCCCGCCTATCGAACGAGATTTGCCAAGTGGGATTTACCTCCCCAATCGGATACGTAGCCCCTAGTTCACCGAGCGAACAAGTCCGAAGGTTTTGCATTGGCTAAATGACAATCCGGAGGCCAACGGCCTATTGATCCTACGGAAAGGTCAAAGCACACCAACGACTCTGATTCCCTACTGAAGAACAGTATCTCCCAAATCCTTCAGATAAGGAAAAGATCCCCCTGAGTAACGAAACTTTCCATACGATAAACATCACGAACGTTTCGGAATATTTAACTTCTGAGATTTTCGAATTATCTCCATAAGAAAAGTAGGGTTGTAACATCCCGAAAGCATACGACTCTATCAGGTATAAAAAACTCTCAAACCTTCTAAGTCAGGTACGCTTTTTCGTCCTTACACATTAGACACACTAGTCACAGGGAATCTCTCACTCTCTAAAAGTCTCAATCTGTTTCTTTACACTCGAAAATTGTTCTTTCTGATTTGAACGTTGAAATCTCCTATGACGGAATACCCTCCGACGGCTTTTACAGTTCTCACATCTTGTCAACGGTAACCGTTCAAATTATGATATCACAGTTTTTTGGGCATTTATTTGGTAAAATGGTACAAATATCATTCAAGTGTTAAGTTACATTGTCATAATGCTCTTACTCCTAAATAACAAGTTTTACTTTATTTAGTCGGCTGTGACTTTTCCTTTGTATTGGCACTACCAAGTTCTAAAGATTATATGAATGTTTGGCCTTTTCTCATCACTTACTGTCTTACACCTTTGTTAATTACCGGATTCTCCGAATGAAAGTCATCCACATTAAGAGAACACCTGGCGATCTAATCTAGTCACCTACGGTCACAGGTGATTTAAAATGGATATGATATAAATATGATATGACTAATTACCATGTTATTTTTTTTTTGTAAGAATAGATATGATTAATAAACAATACAACCCATATGATTAAAACGATTATTTTGATTTGATTTTTATAAATACATGGCAAACACAGCATGATATGATAATAAAATATTCAAATAAAAGATTAAAAAAAAAAAAAAAAAAATCAACAACATGCCGAGGCAATGAAATAAGATGCGTAGATCTTAAAAAACAAGTGTCAAAGTCATCCCAACATTAATGTTAATTTAAACATCATACATAAAAGAAAAAATGAAAATCAAACTTAAATACCACATAAAGGATAACTAAATGTCAAACTGGGGAGCTCTTGATCATTTCAAGTGGGATCATAAACTACAATTTGCATAGCATTAAAACATGTCCCAAATAAACTCCACTTGCCAAGAAAAAGTATAAATTAGCATAACAAACTTAATGACAAATTAAAATTACAAAAAATAGACATCTAATTAAGTTAAAATGACTATTAATGATTAGAATACTTCAATATTTGAAGAGTGATAAACAACAATGAAATGGGTTGAGGGATCAATTTTGGATGCTCAAATTTGGTTTTTTTCAGCTTCAATTCAACGAAGGTGTTGGGAATCAACTTGCCGCATGTGACTCTCTACACCTGAGAGTTGAATCCCTATCCATCTGTTGTTACTAAAATTAATTTGACCACTCAATTCTTTCTAGTGCTTTACTTGTTAAAAAAACAGAACAAGAATTTAAAATGCAAGGTTAGAGAAATAATTGAAATGATTATTCTCGTGCCTTGGTCTTATTTAACTACCAGCTCACTACCTGAGGTTCCTTTAATGGAGATGTCACATTTTGCACTTCAGATTAAACATAGAATTCCAGATTAGCATTGGAGAGGAGAGAACACGAAAGGGGAGATTCTATTGTTCTTGGGTTAAATAGTATTTGAAAACAAACAGGTGGCCTTTAGCCCCAAGCACAAATCACGGGCTGTGTGTCCTGTGCTGTGTGTGGTAAGGGGTGGGGGGGGGGTCCATCACCTTTTTTCCACATTTGAAAGTGTATTTTTAGATGCCCATGCTAAGGTAAGAAAGACCCACCATCTTTTTAATGAGAAAAAGAAAGGTAGGGATAACACAATTATGGAGGGGAAAAGGAGAAGGAAAAAAATAATAATAATAAAGACTCCCACTTGATATTGTCACAACTATGGAATGTCTATGACCTAACCCTATTTCCTACTCTGTTTCCCTTTTCTTTTGGAAGTGGGGTTCCTATTTGTAGTTTGAAGCTTTTGTGGTTTATTTTTGTGTCTGGGAATACTTAGCCCGGTAAGTTGCACCCATTTTGAGAAATATAAGAAGGAAGCTCCTTAGATAAGGTCCAAACGCCGGGAACCGGAAGGGCCCCCACAAGCACAATAAGTTTTCTTTGGGGGGGAGGGGGAATGAAATTGAGTATAAAAAAAGGGGAACAAAATTCATTTGGGAAAAAATCATTGGGTTCAGTTTTTTTTGAAAAATTTAAGTAGGTATATATGTACGTTTCGAGGATATAAGTTTGTATATTTGTTTTTCTATTTTATATTTTATAGTGGAATTTTCTATTGAAAAAAAAAATGTCATTTCTCATTATGAAAATTAATGTTCTTCAATCATCACGCGAAATCTGTAAGTCGAAGAACATTTTTGTCTTTAAAAGAGTTAGAATTATTATTATATTAAAACTAATTTGTAATGTTATTTTTCTCAAACCTGACCAGAAAATAGTGATTGTCAATATATCCATAGTGGAGGGAAGGTGATGGTGGGCAAGCGCTCCAAGTCAATTCCGAAAGCCATAAGTAGTAATTCCAAGTGCTCGGGATTGGCTTCAATACCAATACATACAACACTATTTCGGAATCGGGCATTTTCTTTCACATAAATAACATAAAAGTGTTTGTGAATTGAGATTAACTAATAATTAAAAGCCACATAAATCATAAAACCCCTCTCAAAATAAAACTAAAGATATATAACTGTCAACGTTAATCAGGCAAACATGTCATATGTTAAAACCCACATTGTACTTAATTCACAAAGGAACCGTTTTCAAAATTGTTGGGGTTATTTCTCTCTTCTCTTGTCAAAATATGTTGCCCAAAATAAAATCAAGGCCTCAGGGGGCTCCATAATACAGACATGGAGGACAAACTGCTATTAAATGTGGTTTGTATGGACTCGAACCTCATAAGCAAATCCTGTTAGGGAGAGAGAGAGAGAGTGTGTGTGTGTGTGCAATCTCCATCACATTTCACATTTGGGTCAACATCTTATGCCTCCATTCCAAGTAAAGCTCACAATTTTTTTTTCTTTCTTTCTTTTCTTTTTTATATATGGTCGGCACTGATCGAGGGGTCCAATTTTTCTGAACTTTTTCCCTTTGGTTGAGGAATTGAATTGAATTTTCTATTGAAGAAAGTCCCCTCTCCCCGATAGTTTTTTTTTTTTTTTTGGTGACCCTTCCCCATAGTTATTAACCTAATGATTGGGCTGATTTAATGTTGGTGGAGATTATTAATGATGGGTCATAGAGGATTCTCAAATGATTCTCATGGATTTTCCTTTTGGCTAGCAAAAGAGTGTTTTTTTTTTGGGGGGGGGGGTGAAACTATCAAAAGAGTTGTCATTATTTCTTTTGGAAACTAAAGCAATTTCAATCCTTTCCATCATTTAAATTTCCTTCATTTCAAGGTTATTAAAGTGTTGCAAACTCTTTAAAGAACCATTTTAAGCCATGTTATACACCAGACATAATAATAATAATAATAATAATAATAATAATAATAATAATTTTATTTTTCAAGTCTCAGGTGAGGAGGGACTAAATCCAAAGAGTTGCAGTTTTGGTTAAGGAATAAAATTGTGGTAGTTGAGATTAAGAAGAAAATTGAGACACGAAAAAAGGTTTAATCAATTTTCCGACCAGAGAAAAAGGGAAAGTTGAATCGATTCCAATAGAAAAAGGGATGCAACAAGAGTAATGGGATTTATTTATACATTTTTGTCGTGGCTACTTTTGCAAAAGGGCTTCTTTGCCGAGAATGCTGTGTCTGTTGTGATTATCCTATGGAAAGCAAAGCCAGGCAAAGGTTCAATTGAGATGGACTGTGTAGCCTTTTATAAACAAATTAATTTTTGGACTTGCTTTTAATAATGTATTAGAGTGTCAAGAGACAATGAGTATTTTCTTTTTATTATAGATATGAACTTTGAATCTCGTTTATTCATTTAAAAATAATAATAATAAAAAATTGTCGAGAATTTTTTCAAACATCTGCGGTGGTGGTTCCCTCCCTTATTCCTTGTGTAATTCATATGTGTTAAGTTTGCTCAAGCCTATTTGTCATCCTACTTTATCTAATAGTAGTTGAATATGCCCAAGAGGTGCATTATGGTAATTACGAGGGATTAGTGGGAGTCATCCCACTAATCCATAACTACCTCAATAATTCCTTATATTCTCTCTACGGTTTTCAATTTCAATTTGAGACTAATTTCTCATTTTTCTTAATAATGTGTGAAATTAATTAAAAAACAAAAAGAGAAGTTATGAAAGAATGGCTTGAGAGAATATTGAGTGTTTGAGAAAAATTCCGCGTAGGAAATTTTTCCTGTCACAACAATCGCCGGACTAAGGGTTGCGACGTTGTGATATTACGGTGGTGATTCGATTAACATCATGATCACCATCCCGATTGCGAGATCGAAGGGACATACGATTGGATTGATTTTGGAGACTCTACACGTTGAGGTATTTATTCCTATACCCGATCTAATTTTATTTTTCTGAAAATTATTATTTGAATGCTTCCGATGTGATTGAGTCACTAAAATATTCAATATTGGTATTAGAGCCAGGTTGAATTATTAAAAAATAATTTTCAGATTTATCTTATAGGGTATAAAAATTTGGGGTTCAGATCACGGATGAGTTTCGTGAATTCAAGAACACCACTGTGTTACCCATGATCCGTAGAATACGAAAATAATTTTTTCGTAATTTTCTGAGCACGTTTAGAGCAAGAAAATTCCAGTTGAAGCATTCGGTTGTGAATAGTGACCGAACCCTTCAACCCAAGATTTGGAGAGTTTTAGGTCCAATCGGTGCATGAAATTGGTAGATCCATGTTTGTCTCTACTAAATCTATATTTTGATATATATATTGCATATTATTGTGGCCGAAAAATGAGGTTTCAAAATTGACCGTGGAGGGTCGGAATTTTGAATCCAAAATATGTCGAGTTTAGGATGAGATTATTCCAAAAATCGAGTTAAGGATAATTGAAATAATTGGAATTAGAGTTTCCATAAAAAAATCCAGTGAAAACGGTGCTGGACATGGGCATTTTCGGCAACCCGGTCGAAGGACCTGGTTACAGAGATCGTCGGGCGAAGACGAAACGCTCCAACCCACTGGCATGTGCACTGCACGCGTGAGGGTGGAGCGTGAAGCAAAGGAGGTCAGGAGCGTGAGGTTCACGCGCGCAGAAGGTGCGTGAACCAGTCGGGCCGTCCAGGTCGGTTACGACCCGGACACGTGTCCTCCCGACCCGCGACAGGATCCAGACCGGGTTTCGGGGTTCCGACCCACGCACGCAGGTCTCTCGCATGCAGGAGCGTGACCCCGCGCGCCTGCGCGTCTGGCGCTTGCTCCGACGCGCAGAGCGCGCATGCGAGCGCATCACGCCCGCCGACGGCGCCTCAGGTCGTCTAGAATTGAAATTTTTTCAATTTTTGAGAGTCTCACATCCATAAAAGTGACTAATTGTGGGTTTTTGTAAACCAAATCTTAGTCCAAATGGTGAGATGCAATCCCAGATTGTAGTGCATGGTGTCTGTTGATTCATACGCTCGTCTTGGAGTCTGTATTCGAATCATTTGTGTCTTGTTGATTCGTAGGGTGCATAAAGTGTGAGAATAAGTATCACAAATCACGATTATCTTTATGACTACTTTTAAAATTATCGTATTACATCTTTACAAGGGGAATAAAATTGAATGGTGATAATTATGTGATTTTTCACCGGTAGATTCAATTTATCATCGAAGGACAATATCTAATTAAAATTCTGAGGCATAAGATGGTGGACTCCGGGAAGGGTACCACACCTCAGACAGACGAGATTAGGGAACATCACGTGCATAAAAGAGGAATGATGGCCGAGTTAGGGTAATTCTCTTTAGTAGCATGCACAATGATATAATCTTAGTATATAAACAATATCTTATGGTTTTATCGGTTTGGCTCACCCTATAAAGAGCATTGTGGTGCTCTTACAGATCCTGAGATGAGGATACTAACTTATAAGTGTAATAACTTATAAGAAAATGATTGATCATACGATGATGTAACATTTGATAAAAATGTTGAGTATGGTCGCCGAGTTGGGGAATGTAACCGAGCCCATTTCGGATATGTTTTCTAGTACTGGATGCGATCCAATTCTTTACCTAATTCATGAGAAATCAAGAAAGTCTATTTTACATACGATGAAAGTATTCATACTTTTACTAATATGAATAGGCACAGTGAACTCGAGTAGGAGCATCTAGAGGCAAGTAGGTCATACTCGGGTCATCCTTATGCAATGGAATCGAGCAAGGACTCCTGTGGGACTCGAGGTTCAGGTAAGCAGAAACCATCCGATAAAACCGACAACGAAGTATTAAAGCACAAGAAGGAGTTGGATAAGACCAAGGTGTAGTGCTACATCCGTAGTAGACTTGGTCATTTCGTTCACAAATGTGACTAGTGGAAATTAACTCTTTCTTCTTTACGCGGTTTGAGCTGCTCTCTGTTTTCTCTCCTTCATGGATTATAAACACAGAAGCAACCGACCACATAGCTTGAGATAGGAGCGCGTTTATATAGTTCCGCCCAATGAGTTCTCAAGTAAGAGGATTTACGTAGAGAAACAGAGCGTTTGTCGACACCAGATGGAGTAGCACTTGCAAGTTGGAGTTGTAAAGTTACTAAACTCTGTATGCCCTTTACGCTCCGAATGTTTGACGGAACTTAATTTCAACCTAAGATATTCTCTGTTAATTTGGAAATTTTATAGTTTCCATTTATTATGACAATTCTTTGATTGGTTCTGTTTTGGTTCGAGAGGGACTATGTGCACTGAAAGTGATTTCTTTTAATGGTATTTCTTGATATCTTCCTAATAAGAGAGGATTAGCCGGTTAGCAGTGAGTGGCTTGTAGAACCTGCTAACCAATCTTGCCTAGATGGCAAAGTAATAAGAAAACCATTCGACAATACAATGAGAGCTGGGACTCCATTGTAGTCGGTTCACTCCGACATCTGTGGCCTTATGAACGTGAGAATCTGAAATGGTGTTGGGTACTTTATTACGTTCATAGACAATTACTTACGTTTCGATTACGTCTATCTGATCTCGCGTAAGTCTGAGTCATTGAGGTGCCTCAGGAGGTTATTAGCGAGGTTGAGAATTAGTTAAACTTGATAGTAGAGACTCTCAGAACCGATCAATGGCGTGAGTATTTGTCTGAAGAGCTATGTTTCAAGAAGGACATTGCGCGAAACTGACTATTCCTTGCTACTCAGTGGAGTACAGTAGCTGCGAGAGAGGAATAGGATTTTGTTTGAGATGGTGAGGCCGATGATGGCACAAGCCAATTTGTACGTTTCTCATTGGGGAGATGCGTTATTGGCTGCAGCCTACGTGCTCAATCGTATTCCATTGAAATCCGTAGTCAGTACTCCATATGAGCTTTGGACAGAGAGGCAGCATGACTTTAGCCATTTGAGATTATGGGGTTGTGTCGCGTATGTTCACTATTTCTCGCACTTACACGGCGAGTTAGGCCTGCGAGAAAAGAGATGTATCTCTATGAGATACTCAGAACACTCCAGGGGTTGTGTTTTAATGAACATACAGATGACACTCTCGCTGAGATTGAGTCTCATGATACCGAATTTCTTGAAAGTGATTTCCCTATGAAAGGTGAAATCAATTGGGACTTTACCTTTTATCAGATGGATAAGCGTAGTGGTTTAGCTGATCCCAGTGGCAGGACCCAAGAATCCATTACGGATCTTGATTCTAGTGGGAGCGATCCATCTAGAGGTAAAAAGGTTTTTCCTCCTCTTAAGAGTAGTCAATGACGCTTACCTAACTGTCGCTTCCTGATTGAGGGAGAGGCTCTCAGTGTGACTCTTGAGAATTACAAGGAACCTTTAATAGTCCTAGAGGCTCTTGAGGGTTCTGTGGAGGACCATTGATTAAAGGCCATAGGTAGAAGGAGTTGATAAGAATCAACGGGATATGAGATCTAGTTGATTTGCTTGAAGGTAGTAGGGCTGTTGGGAACATGTTGGTTCTTAACATCAAGAAAAGGGTCAACGGATCGGTGTAGAGATATAAAACACATCTAATAACCAGGGGTTACTCAGACTGAGGGTGAGATTATCTCGATCCGTTTACTTTTAACGATTGTCATGGACATGATATGGATCTGGAGTGAGACCAGATGAACGTTGAGACTGTTCTCCTGAGTGGAAGTTTGGATGAGAGGATCTATAAGGAATGGCTGTAACGCCGACTCTGCGGTGCCATACTTTTGTACTCCCGTTCTTGAATTTAATGAAATATTCTTCAGTTTATTTATATAGAGAGAAAATTTTTATTTTATATTGATTTTCGATTTTTGGGTTTTTAATTCAAATTTTTAGTATATTCAAAAGTTTCCGTATTTCCGATTCGAAATGTGAAGCAAGTATAAAAATAAAATAAAATATATGTATATGTATATGTATATAAACATATTTTTCATTTATTAAATTAATTATTTCCTCGTGCATTTATTTATAAACCATTTTTATAAAAATACATATATAATAATAATAATAACAATAATAATAAAAAAAATAAAAAAAAAATTCGAATTAGGGCTAATAGCCCTAATTCTTCTCCTCTCTCTCTACTCTCTTTCCCTCATCCGCCTCTTCTTTTTCTCCCCCACCCGCGCCATCGCCCGTTGTGCACGCTGCTTCCGCACTGCGGCTCACCCACGGCCACTAGCAACCGCCGATCGTCCCTCTCTACTTCACTGTCTCACTCTCTCAATGTCGCTCTCTTCCTTTCTCTCTCTACCTCCTGCGATTTCTCCCTCAGCCGACCGCCTCCTCCGCCGCTGCCATCAACCCCTCCACCATCGTTTCTCTCTCTACATCTCACTGTCGATCGATTTCTCTCTCTCTTTCTCTACCTCTCGCGATTTCTCCTTTGTCATCTCTCTCTCTTCCGCGGTTCTCCACCGTGAACCGCCACCCACTGCCACCACCGACCACCACTCCCTCTCTACCTTTCCCTTTCAGTTTTCTCTCTCTGCTGCCTTCTCTCTCTACCCTCGGCTCTCTCTCTGTTTCTCCCTATCTCTCTCTCCCTGCGCGTGCGCGACTGTAGCACGTGACAACTCCCTTGCTCGCGTGACTATAGCGCTCACCTTCCCTTCGTGCGCGCGACAGCTCCTAGCGCGCGTGGCTGCAAGCGGCTTCTCCTCCTTATTCGCACTCTCGAGTGCTCTTCTCTCTCCTTCGAGAGCCCCTGCAATCTTCAGAAAAGAAAACCCTAGGCTGCGATTTACTGCGATCTCATTCTGCGTAGGTAAAGGCTGGTTTTTGATTAATAGCCCTAAGGGTATGATCTCTAAGTAATTTAGCCTAACTGTTAAAATGCGCCGGTTTGGAATACTGCAGGTTTTGGATTGAACAAAGTGCATTCGGAAGTTAAATCTACGAATCGAGAAACCCTAGGTAAGGAGATTTCTGATCTTTTCAGTAATTGAATAAATTTAGAGTTAATTTAGGGTGAAAAAGTCTTATATACGTTTAGGAACTTTGTTCAGTTGGAATATAATGTAATTTTAGAAATGCAATGTCTGAATGTTAGGGTTAAGTTTAAAAAAAAAATTACACGAATTAGGCTGCTTAGTATGAAAGAAACATGTTAGAAGATGAAGGATTCATATTTGCTTGAATTGAATGGTTTTCATTAGAGTTTAATTTGAAATATGCATGAAATCATTTTGAGATCAGAGATGGAATGAAATGTGCCGTGAAATGAAGTATATTATTGTATTTCATGTCATAAGTTGTTTTGAGTTGTTAAACATCATAATGGTAGGCATATGAAGGATAATTTAAAAATTTGGGACTTGAGCTTAGGGATCGATGTAGTCTTTTCCATTATAAGTTGTCTTGCATATATGAAATCAAAATACAATTTTCATATTATGAAAATAGGTTTCAATACATTTAAAATGACTTATGGTTTGAAGAAATCAGATGGAAATTTAAAAGTATATGATTTTTTAAAAATTTTTCCATCTTGTAGGAAATTTATTTATTTTAGTTTGGTTTTTGATTTTGAATGGTTTTAGGTTTGAATTTAGATTTGGTTTGATTTCGTTATTTATTTATAAATAGAATGAAATTGATTACAATGGAGTATATTTATAAATTGAAGAATTTAGGGTTTGTACGAATTTAAAGAAAATGATAAACCCCGAACATAGTCGAAAAATTGATGAAATTCGTGATGATTTGATTTAGGTTGATCTTTTTGGAGACTCGAGGGGTCAATTTGGTTTGGTTTGGTTTGGAATTGGGAGTGCACACCCTCCCTGAACAGTGAGTGGGACTACGACATCTACTATTGATTGACAAATCATGTTTTACTGATTTTCAAACGACATGATTTCTATACGTGTGAAAATTAAATTTTTGGATTTTGATAAGTATATGTACATATTTTTGTGACCATTGGAGTGTCCCAACTGCTGATTTTATTGATATGCATCCATGAGTTTGATAACCGGATATTGTGCCACCCTTTTGATATATTGACATGTTTTAATGCTTCCACTTGCATTGGCACATGGTTTTGAATGGATTTACACGTACCCTTTGGGCTGTATGCCCGGCTGATATTATGATACAATGCATTGGGCTATATGCCCGGCTGATATGGTGTTAGGATGCATGGGGCTACGTGCCCGGCTGATTTGATATTATTCCGTAGCTACGAAGGACGTTTGGTAGCGGCACCCCTTGTGCCCGGATACTCTTCGACCGGAGGTATCCGCCAGATTGTCGTGTGTATGGTTGTCCAAGGTTAAATCCTCATCGGGGGAGGACGTGAGTTGTACCTCTGTCTAGCACTGGGCGGGGGCATCATACACGGCTGACTATTTATATGTATATTATTATTATTATTATTATTTATAGGCTAGTTGGAGTAGCATGTGGTCCACATTGGGGTAGAGAGCCATTATTTGATATTTGCATTGTGAAAACCTCCAATGTGTCCGTTCTTGGTCGAGGTAGACCATTACCGGGGTTGTTTATTCGGCCGCTCTTCTCATGTGATTTGATACATAGATGGATGCATATATTATTTTGTGATGTGTGCTTTGAGATATGTTAAAACTGCACGCTGTTTTCGTATACTTGATATTGTATTACATGCTTTGACACTCTAAGTTCACACTTGATATTGATAGCACGATGTCATTCCCCTCACTTGCTGAGTATCATCCCATAGATACTCACCCCTCTTCTTTCCTCCCTCAGACAGGATTGTTGTGCTAGAGCGACGTTTCAGAGTCTAGAGATTTCAGTTGATCCTAGGCGGGTTTGGTTCTTCTCGATGGTAAGGTTTAAGTTTAATTTAAAATACGAATTTCGCACTTTATTTCGACCCTGCGTGGTCTGGATATTTAGGTCCGTAGTTGATCGTGTACATTTTTATGGGATGACTGTAATATTTATGGACATTGTTGTGAAACTCTCCTATTATGCTTGCATTGAGGCATTTGTAAACATTTAAACTCTTTACTTGGGAAATTATTGTATATTATAAAAAATTTAGGTCCGCTCGGTGTGACGGCTGCTTATACTCTAATTGGGCATGACCGTAGAGGTCTGTGGCTAGGACTGTTGGTGATTTGTTAGCCTTGTGTTGTCTGGATGTCGGTTGTGAGATTTGGTGGATTGTTTTGAGGCCGGGATGACCATTTTATTTTATTTACAGAACGATTTTAAATTATACAGGTTTAAACAGGTTAAATTGTACATGGGAGACCTCTGATTTATGGAGAGATTATGCCCGATTTTTTATAGAAATACAGCCGGCATCCAGGGCAACGGGCGACTGTTCACAATCCCGGTTCGGGGCGTGACAATGGCCATCTAGCTTTATTCTTATAGATCTGGATGATAAAGTCTGTCGATTTCGGAAGTTTACATACGACCTTAATCATCAATTCAGACAGCGGCATTTGAGATTTCACGAGGAGGTGATATCTCACGGTTTCGTGATGATCAAGGAGGATCATCGCGTATACCCTTTTACGTTCTTTTGATTCTTTGTGATCATGTCCTTATGTAAATGAAATTCTGTTGACTGGGAACAACAGAGAGTATCTGATAACCACTATGACGTGAACATTGTCGAGTCTTGATGTGAAAGACATGGGTGAGACTCAGTTCTTCCTCGAAGTTAAGATCAAGAGGGTTCGCTCGAGAGAGGTGTTGACTCTTTAATAGGAGTCAAACATCAAGGGAGTTCTTGAGCGCTTCGAGAAGATCGACTACGACCCTAAAGATACGCTTATCGCTAAAAGGTTAAACCCTAATTCTTGACATATGCCTTAAGACTCAGGAAAGGGTAAGGAAAATGAGTAGAGTCCCTTGTGCCAGTGCACTGAGTGGTCTGATGTACGCAGTGTCTGTACACGATCAGATGTTAGCTTTGCAGTCAGTATGGTAATAGGTATCGATCGAATCTTAGAGGGAATTACTGGAGAGCAGTGAAAGGATTTCGAGATATCTCGTGAGAGCTGTGGACCTCTCCTTATGTTATGGAGGAGGTGATTTACATTTTGATGGGTATTCAGATATCGACTGGGTTGGCGATCTGAATGTACATAAATCGATATCAGGTTTTGTTGTTTTGGAATAGCAAGAAGCAAACCTGTATATCTCTATCTACAATAGAGATTGAGCTTATGAGATGCTCAGTGGTAGTTCAGGAGAGTGTTTGGTTTTGGAGATTTCTGGATCACTTAGGGGTTGTGGCAAACAGTGGGAGGCCAGTGATGATTTATTGAGAAAATCAGGCCGTCATTGACCACACTTGAGACCCTAAGTATCAGTAAGTCCAAACACATTGATACCTAATACTACGTTATGAGAGACATCACCGAGAAGGGTGAAGTGATAAATTAAGTATATTACTATACAGCGAGTCGGCTGATCCCTTCAATAAACCCATTATGAGATATTCCTGTATGAGATATAGGAATCATTGGGTTTGTATGAGATATATAACATATGTGTATGATTGGGTCACTTATTTATTGCACTATTTTATTGTCATATATTTTGTGATATGTTGTGATAAATGATATGTCGGGCAGGCGTGGTCGACTCTCTCACACGAGTGACCACCTCCAGCTCTGAGTGAGCGGAGATAAGACGGTTTCTAGTTGTAAGAGGTTTTGATAGTAGCCCTACTAGAACAATAGTCGTCCTGATATGTATTCAGGATGAGGTCATATGCGATATGACCAGCATGGACGTACCAACATCCATGTTACTTGTAAGTTGCCAGGTTTGAGATCTCAGATATTGTCACGCCCTGACCCACTCCCGAGCCGGCACGCAACCAGCCCGCCGCGGCACCCAGATGCATGGGCACCACGTCCCGCACATCGAAGCACCGTAAGGCTATCAACATTCACAAAATCCAGGTTTCCAAATTTCAGAGATCCCCATATGATAAAAAATAATACATGTATGCCTCAATGCAAATTAAAACAAGTGAGAGTTAACCTTATACAGACTAGAAAAATTATAAATACAGTCATCCCAATTTAAACAAATACAATGGTCATCCTAACTTCCTCAAATGATACAATAACTTCAATATATATATAGCGGAAGAGCGGGTAATCATACCCCAGCCCAGTAGTCTCCAAGAATATCCAATACAACAATGCGCATAAATCTCTCAGTCCGAGTCTACACCTGTAGGAGGGAAATGTGAGGGGTGAGTACCGTAGAGAGGGGGGTTGGTACTCAGTAAGTCGGGGGATGACATGCTACAATTAATTTTTGGGTGAATTAGGAGTGCCAAAATTATGTCCCAATAAATCCATGGTATGCAAAAATATTATGACATCTCAATAAATCATTCACGGCATACGTATCAAATCAAATATGAATCCAGTATGCATATCCGTCATATCATGTAGAGTCGGCCAAAAATATCCCGGCAAAGGCCAACCATGGCCAAGGACGGGCAACGTTGGGGGTTTTCACGGTACAAGTAATAAAATAAGGCTCTCCACCCCAACGTTGGCCACAGACTACTCCAACTAGCCTGTATATATATATCGCACACGTATCAAGGATTAAGCGTGTATGGAAACCAGCCGGTGCTAGACCTACTAAGGTCCTCCCCGAAGTGGTTCAACCGACGAATGTCCGTACAATATGTATGACAATCTGACAGATACCCCCTGCAGAGGCGTATCCGGGCACAACAGGTGCCTCTACCAAATGTCCTTCGTAGCTACGGAATGCCATAGGAAGCATATCATCATCATCACAGTATCCACAGGGGCATCCAGCCCAAATCACATATTCTCAAGCCATAACATGTCAAAATCATGTGCCAATATGCAATGGAAGCATAAAATCATGTGGATATATTAAAGTGTGGCACAATCATCAAGTGTCAAAATCATAGATGCATATCGATATAAACAAGTTGAGACACATCACAAAACATTTTCATAAATCCAGGGAAATAGGTCAATCAAACCATTTTAAATCATGCTTTTGAAAACCTTTTTAAAACACAGTATCAATTAAAAGTAGATGTCAAGTCCCACTCACAGTTTGGGAAGGATAATGCACTCCCCAATATCTCCACAAAGCGTAAATCAAGTGCTCCCTCCGTTCAACTCAAATAACTCTTAGGGAGACAGTCTGCAGATTTTTTTTTTTTACCTGCGCAGTCATGGAAAATAGACTATAACTTTGGCTATACCAGTCCAAATCAGATGATTCTTATCTCATTTTAAAGCTAAGAGATAGCACTATAACTTTCATTTTGCACACTTCCTCAGATTCAAATCACAGAATTCCCGGTAAGCCTCATTTTGTTACTGTCATATTTAAGTTTTGGATTCTGTCCAGTTTTTGTGCAGAAGCCATAACTTTCATTCTACTGACCAAAGTCTAATGAAATTTTAACATGTTATAGCTAAGATGTAGATCTACAACTTTCGTGTTTTGAGTTTTATCCAAATATGCCTGGAAGGGGTTCAACAAAATTCATGAACAGGACTGATACGTTTTAGTGAAACATAAAGTTTCTGTCAACATAGTTTTAAGGAAAATTGTATAACTTTCAATTTCCTCGTGATAAATGGCTGAAATTTTAATATGTTATAGGCAAGAAGTATATCTATAACTTTTATGTTTTATGTTTCTTCAAAATAAGACTGAAGAGGGGTCGTTTTTACTCACTACTGTCAAGGTTCGAAACAGGACACTTCTATGTTGAGTTTCAGGAAAAGTGCCATAACTTTTGGCACAGGCATCTGATTTTGGTGATTCTTATCTCGTTGGAAAGATAAGACTTTGATCTACAATTCATATAACTAGCACATTTTCAAATTCTGGCTCTAAGATGTCTTAAAACAGAGATGAAATCACGGACAGAAATAAAATTTAAAGTGAGATAGGATAAAATTTCTTACCTCACTTTCTTGGTCTTCCTCTCTTGCTTCTCTCCTTGTTCTCACGAATTGGGAAGAATGAACAAGCATTCTAAGGCCTTCTTCTTTTATTATTGTGTTAATAACTCACCACCCTAGGATCAAATCTCCAATTAATCTAAACCATAGGATCATTTTGACTATTGCATGTGTTCTCATTGGTTTTCATGTGCATGTGTTCTCATTGGCCCACCTTGCCTTTCTCATCTCCATTTGGCCAACACTTGTCCTCCTCACTATAACACTTGTTCAATACAAGAATACACTTGTCACATTTCATTTAAGTTTTGTTAATTGCTAACAAGTCCTTTGACTTATAAAAATTCTAATTTGACCCCTAAAATTTTCATAATTACACACTAGACCCAAAATCTTATATTTGACCTAATTAAATTTATTTAATGTGAAATTAAGGTTTTGAATCTCTTTGAGTCAAAATTGATCCGATTTGTATTTTATCGTCAAATATCTAAGGTTGATTTACCGGGAAAATTTTCTTAGTGAAAATTTATGAATATAGTAGTAGAAACATCATATATATATATATATATATGAAATGGAATTCACTATA
Organism: Dillenia turbinata; assembly: GCA_037126225.1. Taxonomy (NCBI): domain Eukaryota; kingdom Viridiplantae; phylum Streptophyta; class Magnoliopsida; order Dilleniales; family Dilleniaceae; genus Dillenia; species Dillenia turbinata. The sequence continues at coordinate 17,820,399 of JBAMMX010000007.1, forward strand.
GAATACACCGAGAGTCGGTGTTACAGATATCACCTGCAACTAGTGATATTGTCTCTGAGATACCCTCTCTGAGATCTCTGGATAAAGTCTTATGTGTAACTGAGTCTCATACCTGCACAGTGTTAGAGAAATCTGACATATGTCATTTGAGAGATGGTGGAATAACACTGTGGCACGCATTTCATACCGTGTGTGATATGATGACCAGGGATAGTGGGAGTATTATTTGAGACACTGATATGATTTTGATCCTCGTTCCCACTATGAGACTCGAGATCCATTGGGTGGGATCTCTTGTACCCTTATCACTTTTGGCTGTTTCTAGAAGTTTTGATTCAGTGTTACTACTTTCATCTGTTTACCGATAGTGTTGAAGATAAATTGAGGTCTGAGAAACAAGTCTAGGAAAGCAACTGAATTGAGGCTAATAAATTTGAGTTTGGAAAAAGGAAGACCAATTGACATTACATCATTGTGTTGCATTCACCGGCATGCCTATTATGCGTATCCATGTTGGGATATAAGTATAATAGTGGATACACAGTCGAGTGTTTATTGGGGATTATTTTCGATGAGGAAAGTTGCTCGATGGATGTAATTAGTCTTAGATCTGGGGTGCAGCGAGTTATTTTGATACTAACGATGGCTTCTCGATATCCTAACAGGTGCATCGAGAGGTCTTTGCTTGCATGTGTACTCGCAGGTCGCACGACGACCAATCCTGTATGAAAGTCCAGTAGGGTGATGTGATCTCATGAGTTGTGATTTTGTGACGAATATATAAAATGCCCTCATACAGTCGAGTGTTTATTGGGGATCATTTTCGATGAGAAAAGTTATTCGATGGATGTAATTAGTCTTGGATCTGGGGTGCAGCGAATTCTTTTGATACTAACGATGGCTTCTCGATATCCTAACAGGTGCATCGAGAGGTCTTTGCTTGCATGTGTACTCGCAGGTCGCACGACGATCAATCCTGTATGAAAGTCCAGTATGGTGATGTGATCTCATGAGTTGTGATTTTGTGACGAATATATAAAATGCCCTCATGTGCAAGTGGGAGATATTAGTTGGATATGTCCAAGAGGGGCATTATGATAATTATGAGGGGTTAGTGAGAGTTATCCCACTAACCCATAACCACCTCAATAATTCTCTATATTCTCTGTACGGTTTTGAGTTTCAATTTGAAACTAACTTCTTATTCTTCTTAGTAATGCGTGAAATTAAAAAAATAAAAGGAGAAGCCATGAGAGAATGGCTTGAGAGAATATTGAGGGCTTGAGAAAAATTTCGCGTAGCGAATTTTTTGTCACAACGATTTTCAGACTGAGGGTTGCGGCGTTGTGATATTGCGGTGGTGATTCGATTAATATCGTAATTACCATCCTGACCGCGAGATCCGATCAAGCGATATACAATTGGATCAATTTTGGATACTCTACACGTTGAGGTATTTATTCATATACCTGATCTATTTTTATTTTTCTAAAAATTATTGTTTAAATGTTTTTGATGTGATTGAATCACTAAAATCTCCGACATCTACCATTTTTAATATGAGATAAAAATGAAAGCTAAACTCATTGCTTTCTAATTTCTATTCATTTAGTTTTTTGGAAATGGGCATATAATATTAGGGTCAAAGTGGACACTTGCCCCTGTAAAATTTTGCATGATTTATAGGTACAAATTTATGCCCTCGCCGCCTTCAAAATTTCTCCGACAAGGTTAGCAAATTTTACATCTGGGTGTGGGTGTGGGGGATGAGTGGGGTGCTGTCAAAAGCGTGTCTGTTTTACTGCTTACACATTTCGGAGAGAGAGGAAATATTCAAAATTAGTTAAGAGAGAGAGATATAGACGGCGTGACTGTGACTGCTGATCGAGTGTGAGAGAGAGGGAGGTGTCCGTACTGTGTTAAAAAAAAAAAAAAGAGTTTTTACAGGTGACGCTCGTTTTTGTCTCGTCAACTACAAAAACATTGGATTCTCCCCCTGCTTTTCTCTCCACCCGCTGATTTTCTTCGCGATCATCACGGTCACGAGCTCCCCCCACCACAACCCAACACGTGTGACGTTCTTTACCCTTCTAGCTGACCCGCGTGTTAGATTAAGTAACGGTGTCCAACGTTCACATAACGGCGACCGTTACTTCTCTGTCTTCTATCTCTCCCGCCTTGGTTTTTACGTCCCCCACTGATCCCTCTCAGTCTCCCCTTCATCGGGAACCAGAATTCTTATCAGACCCTTTTCAAGTCCTCATAGAAAGACGAAACTACCCCCCGGTAGTAAATTACGGAAGAGAATTTATTTTGCTTGGTTGTAGCCCAATAATTGGCGAATTCGGTGACCTGAGCGGGGCACATCCCCTCCCCAGCATTGCCATGTGCTGTGCATGCTTTTCTTATTTGACCGTTTTACCCTTGTCTTCCACAATCATCATGCTGTTTCTTTTTTTAATAAATATAATATTAAATTAAACAATGTGCAAGTCACTCACTCAATAACATTAACAATGAATAAATCAGTGGAGGACTTGGGTCATATGCATGCATGTATATAAGTTGATTAATGGCTCGTGTTTCGTGCGCCTGTCACTCTCTCTCTCACTAAATTTTATTTTTCCTATTTTTCTAGAAACACATTAATTAGGTTTAGAACCGTAGAATCTTTGTCTTCTATAAGGTTGGAAAGGGTTAAAGGGAGAGCTGGCAGTGATTCTTTGTGCCTAATATTACAATTTTGACGGAGAGAGTTTATGCGGTGAATGTTGGTTTTTTTGTTCAATAACAGAAAAACCCCACTCGCCGTGAGTTGCGCATCGTTTTTTAAAAGGACTCTTTTTGATGGGAAAGATCACTTTGATTTTTCATGGTCCAAACTCCTGTCCCGTCCTCCATGGATCGACCCATCATTGTTTCAATTCTGTTTCTCCTACCTATTTTCACTTTTCTTTTTTAATTAGTTACACCAAATCTAATTTGAGATAAGATTATAGTTAGCTAAATCATATTTTAATAGAATTAAAATTTTTAGAGATAACATTTTCAAAACCTATTTTTGCCAGGCACATGATTCGAATTCGAGAAATTACATAAGACAACTTTTTTTACACTTATTTTCACAATATATAATATATAAATTCAAAACTTAACCTAAAAAATATGAATTGTTGGAAAAAATAACTTTATATAAAATAATGTTAAATATCATATTAAATTATCAGAATTAAAATTTAATAAATCAAAATTAAAAATTCAGATTGAATCGAAAATATATTTAATTCCATAACCAAAAATTGAATAAAGTGAAATCTTAATTCTACTTTCGTTTGGGACAGAATTTTGGGTATGACTTTTCAGATCAAATGTATTCTCACAAATTCTCTCTATATGATAGGAGTATTAGAGAGAAAAGTGATACATTGACTCGGGGACCCTTATTCTATTTATAGTTATAGGGTAACTTTTACTTTCTAAATTTATCTGTTCAGTTTATGACAAATGTTCTTAAATCACTCTTAAACATTTTCTATTTAACCCATCATAAAAACAAATGTCAATTAGTATCTACACATTAATTTATTTTCATATCCTTTGAGATATTTAAACTCAATTATAAAGTTTTTCAAATTTACCATATCATTTTTACATGGACTTAATTTATAGGTTTGACAGTATATAATATATAATTATATCACATATAACCTCAATGTTAAATTAATAATCCAATAATCTCTCACTTGAGTTATATGTGAAATTTTATAATTATATAATTGCGAAATAATCGAATCAGTTCAACTTTTCTGTCAATATTGAAATGTATCTATAATCAATCACATCCATCAATCATATTAATTTTGGATCAAGGCAATTTCTGTTATATTTTTTTTCGTAACTCAATCATCAATGGTCACATAAATTGATATAATCGAATGACATGGATCGTGATATGAATGCGTAGTATGAAAATATCATGCAATGTGATCTTTAACATACTTATTTCCAACTGATCCTCTTTAGTGAGATCAATCATACTTAATATTAGAGTGTGATTCAAAACTTAATTCTTATTTTTTTGAAAAATAATCTCAAAATACCTTAAATTGAAATAACTGAAAATGTTTATATTAGATCAGTATTAAAATCACAAACTTCCATTAAAACTAAATATTTTCAAATGATATGATACTCATACGAGTAGTGTGTATATGAATCTTTTGAGTGACAATCCCTTAATAAATGGATCTATAATTTTGGAGTTTGTACCAATGTGTTCTATAAACAACTGTTTACTCTAAATCATTTATTTAAATAGAATATAAAATTGTCGAACTATTGTCACATAATAATCTGAGTGGCCTATCAATGTCATCCACTATCCATAATTCTGTGACAAAATTTTATAGTCATATTCCATAATTGTATATCTCATAACACGTTATGAATTCCGCTGCCATGATGAAAGAGGTTATAAGAGATTATTTAACACTCTTTCAAAAATGACTCTTCCTGATAGCATACAACATATTATAACTTTCATGCTAACTTGACATCCCAAAAAAATCAAACTCAGTATACCAAATGATTTTAAACTATTCGAACTTATAATATGTGAGTATATATTCTTTTACTCTCTATAAGTATTGTAAGACCCATTTGGTTACTTTCCAATACTGTATTCTCGATTTGCTTAAATTGTTGCCCAACATTTCCATAATGTATGCAATATCCGAACGCGTATAGATCTAAATATACATTAGACTCCATACTACTGATACATAAGGAATTTTCTACATTTTATTATATTTAAGGTCATTCTTGAAATACTAGTAGAAACTAAACTTGTCTCCCTTAATCATCGAGGTATTTCTTGAGCAGTTATTTCAACAGAACTTATGATATCTACAATTATGAACCAAATTTTATCTCAAAACCCAATGAGATAAAAACTTGATGAAATTTGTAATATTATTGTTGGGATGCTTGTATGAATTTTATCTCTTCCTTCACGGTATCGGTTCTGAAGGTGGTTGAGTTTGCTCTTTCGGAATGAAGAGTTCTCCAATATTATATAATAACACTTATGAAAATATCAGTATATCCCTCTTAGAAGACAATATCTCTAACCATATCTTCCCCGCAAACTCAACATTCTCAAAAAATCAGCAACTTCCCGACTCAAAAAAGATCTTATTTATGGAATCATAAAATTAATACTTTTTAAACTTTTTAAAGTATCCTACTAATCAACTAACCGTCCTGACGTTCAGTTTTCTTTTATTAGGTTTAATAGACCTAATTTTAGTTGGACAACCCCAAACGTGCAATACTTTAGACTAGGACGTGTGCTGATCCAAAATTTCTATGAGGTTTCAGTTGTTGCCTTAATGGGAAACCCTATTTTGGATATATGATATCATCTTGATTAAGTCATATCATGAATAATTATTTGTGAACGTGATAAAATATTTTTGACTATTCCAAGAACCAAAAGGAATAACTCATAGATATCTATATATATCAATTCAAACGTCTGAATTTCTATTGGCTTCAATTTCCTTTTGTTGGTTTGTTTTTCCTTTATACAATTTAAATAAACACCAAAATTTGTGAAATTAAGGGTATCAAGAATTTTTTCTAACATAAGTCTCTCTATTCATCGTTTGAAGATATTACCCAATCTCTTATGCCATAATGGAGAGAAATTCTTACTACTTAAGTTAAACGGTATATTTTGTGTACTATATTATAAGGATTCATTAAATTAAGTAATAGTATTAAAGTAATATAGATTATCAAATTCTGATAGATAACCGGAAATAATCTATTTGGATTTAAGAAACCAATCAACCTTTTCATTTCTGAAAGAACATATAAAACCTTATCTGCTCAACACAAAAATGGAAATCAAATTCCATTTAAAAGATTGAATAACAAAAGTTTCATTAAAATCTAAAAAGAAATCAGTTTTTAATGATAATTTAAACTTTTTTATCACTACAATTGAAACTTTATTATCATCACCCACGTAAATGTATCTTTTACCATCAATTGATGATCGACAATTTAGGAAACGCTACATAAACACTGATGTAAATAATAACAACGGAATCTGATAACCAAGTATATTCTGTTATCAAGTTAAATTAACATCAAAACAAACAAAACTAAAAATATACCTTTTTTATCACACCAAGCGTGATAATTGTATATTTTCTTTTTCTTGTACCATTCAGCTTCACAGAATAAACAACTCTTCTTTTTCGATTTAATCGGTATCTTTTGTTGTTTTTTTTATGATGCTATACCTGTAACATTTTTATTTTGTTTCCTTTTCTTTTCTTTCCTTTTGTCTTTAGTGGTTAAGAGTTCTTAACCATTATATTGTATAGAGATAAAATTTATCAAGAGTGTACCAATAACCATTTCATTATTGATAGATCATTTCTCAATATCCGTAAAAAAAAAAAGAAAGATTTAGTCATTATAATTGATTTACATATAATGCCTCTGAATGTTTTTAGGATGACCCACTTTATCATCATTAGACTTATGCGATTCAACATCTCTCACTTTTCTTTCTCCCTCTTTTCAGAGGTACTCTTATCTATAAATGGTAGGGAGAATCGGTTTTTAACTCAAGATTTAAATCTAAACTTGAAATTCGACTCATTCAATTTAAAAATCAACCTGAATTAGGCATTAATGTTGGTAGGAATAATATTAACTGTTAAATAGAGAACAGTAATCCATATATACTCATATGAAACTTTAAAATCAAATAAATTCAAATATGAGTATTCACCATCACAAGATACCGGAAACTCCATTAATATTTCATATTTTGACAAAATAATTAACTTGTAAGTGGTATTTTGATACAATAATCAAATACTGATAATAAGAACATGTCAACCAATTACCTTCATTTGGGTCAATAAATTAATCACATATACAACTGAAAAATTGTCATGCATTTATTACCATAAGTAATATATACAACTCCGTTAGATACGGACCTTCCTTTGGGTCAATAGGTACTCACATGAATTGTATACACACATATCTTTTTATATCCAAAATAAATTAATTTTTACAATAGAGATCATTTTGGTGATATATTATTTTAATTAATTCATCTCGAGATATATACCATAAGCGTAGTAATTAAACGCTAACAACAAAAACATGTCAACCAATTATCTTCATTTGGGCTGATGAATTGGTCACATGTGAAATCAAATAATTGTCACGCATTTATTACCATATGGTGTACACACAATTTTGTCAAGTATGGACCTTTTTTTAAGTCGATCTGTAATTATATGAATTACATGCACAATTTTTTATATTTCAAAATAAATTTATTTCCACAATAGAAGTCATTTTGACAATATGTTGTTTCAATTAATTTATCTTGAAATATATACAAAACCATACTTACATTTGAATCATATTTGTAATTGCACAAAAGCCCACGTGTTTCCACAAGGGCTATGTTTCATTTTTTTTTAAAGCTCAATTTTTTTTTTCTTTTTGGAATTCAAAAGATCCAAAAAAAAAAAATCACATTTCTTAAAAAAAAGGGAAATTGCCCATATATATATATAAAAAACACAGGATGTCGACTTTATGAAAACTGTAAATCGAGTTTGATGAAAATTTAATGTCGACTTTGATAAAAATTGAATACGAAAACTTTTAAGAATTTTTTTTATTGAAATTCACAAAAATAAATATTTTTAAATATTTTTTTTTTGAAAACTGAAATATGTACAAAAATTTTCATGCATATTTTTTAAAATTCACATAGTACAAAAATCATATAAAATCTTAAAATATACAGAAAAATTATGATGATTCAAACAGGAATGACTCTGATTCCACTTGTTGGAAAAAATAACTTTATGCAAAATAATACTAAATATCGTGTTAAATTATAAAAATTAAAAACTTAATAAATCGAAATTAAAAACTATGATCGGATCAAAAATATACCTGATTTTATAATCGAAAATTAAATAATCGTCTGGGATAGAATTTTGGATATGACCAACTTGCTGGTGCAAATGAAAAGTTTGCTCACAAAAAGGACGAAGTAAGGAAGAAAAGGGTTCTCTTTTCTTAACATAAAGAAGTAAGACTCTTTAACAATTTAATATGCATATCATATGATATATTTAAAAATGAGTATCAACATTTAGGGGAAAACACAGACTGTAATTAAGTTAGGAGGTTGTTCAAGTCAAATGAGCTATGCAGGGCTATTGTTCAAATTATTTGTAATTAAGTTAGACATAAATAATATTTCAAATATTAAAGATTATTTTAAAAAAAAAATTATTCTTTTACTTGGGAATCATTCGTCACTGATTAAACATAAAAGATAGTAAATCCAAACCAAATAGAATAGGGTGATATTAAATATTTTGGTTGCTACGTCGTAGTTTGCATTTCATTTCATTGCATTGCATTGCATTGCATGCCAACTCAAAAGGATGGGCCAATATCTTTCCCGTGCGCTTGCATGCACCATCTCTTCCCACTTATCGCACTTTTGACCAATCAAATTTTCACACCACACCAGTGCCTGTGCCACCGCCCGATGGCTATGGCTAGGTGTAAAATGGTAGCCAAAAATGGCCTTTCCCATTTTGAAAGGAGGACAAAATGGGTAATTCAGCTTCCATACGCTTACAATGCAACTCCTAAAACGACAAGGGCTTTCCTTTTGTTGGGTGGGATGCATCGGATGCACTCCCTCCCACTCTCTCTCTCTCCCCCTGTCTCCCCCTCATGGTTCTTTTTTACCCCTCCACTCCTCTCCACTATCACCCGTGTAAAAAAGCCAAAAAAAAAAACGCAAGCATAAAAATGGAAAAAGCAAACAACATCGAGAGAGAGAGAGAGATGCGGTGCAGAGAGAGAAAATAAATCGTCGGCAGTTTTAATTGGATTTTTGTGACGCTAAAACCAATCCCACTAATGACCCCATCGTCCTCCCCCCCTTCGTTTTCTCTCTGGTAGGTGTTTGAACACTTCTGCTAAGAGCAGAGCATAGCAGAGAGAGAGGTCTCGCAGCAGAGCAGTGTTTTCTAGATGTTCATGGTGTGAAGCTAAACAAACTGCAAGTGGGGGTGATTTCTTCTCTCTCTCTCTCTCTCTCGTAAAAGGATTTCAACTTTCAAGAATGGCTGAGCAATTTAGCGGTGGGGAAAAAAGCAGAGGATTAATAATGAAGGTTTTGGTGATGTTGGTGTTGATCTCCTTTGCTTCCGCTGCTAGATTGCCTTTGTCTCGTCAGAAGCTTGAGGTTCGGAAGCATTTGAACAGATTAAACAAGACTCCCGTGAAGACCATTCAGGTCCTCTCTCTCTCTCTCTGTGATTAATACCCTTCTTTTTTTTCTGGTTCTTTACTAGTCTGAACTTCAGTGGGTGTTTCATTTTATTAATTCTTTTTTGTCCCTCATTCTAGCATCTGATGATGAACGATTTATTTTTTCTTTGAAAATGATTTTCGAATACTAATTTAGCAATGATTTTCTCATATCGTCTCTCTCCCTCTCTCTCATGATGCCCTTTTCTTTGCCCTCTTTTATTTTCTCTTTTTCACACCTTAAAAGAACCTCTAAAGTCACATTTTTTAAGTAAAGTTTCTCTATTGAAACATTTAATACAGCGTTTGTCTTTGATTTTCTACACTTTATCCACGCTTTGCTTCTTTTTTGATCTACCTTTTTTTTCCCAAATTTTAATTGCATAATGTTAGGTCTATCCCTGATATTTTTTCCTTGAGTTTCTCGAGAGAAATCTGTTGGGTATTAGTGAGATCAGACCTAAATCAGCATCTGACGGTGATACTAATTACAATCTTTGTGGTTGTTGATTTGATACAGAGCCCAGATGGGGATATCATAGACTGCATTCATCTCTCTCATCAACCAGCTTTTGATCATCCCTTCCTTAAAAATCACACTATCCAGGTCCATTTTAGTTTTTTTTTTCCCCAAAATTGTTTTTGGGTACAATGCACAATCTTGTTTTCATTAGGTGTATGGTTTTGTTCATCTTTGTGTTGGTGGGTCTTGTAGAGGAGGCCGAGTTATCACCCGGAAGGACCGTTTGATGAGAGCAAGGTATCTGCAACACCAAAACAAAGAACAAACCCAATCACTCAGTTGTGGCATGCAAATGGAAAGTGTCCCGAAAACACCATACCAGTTAGAAGAACAAAGGAGGAGGATGTTCTTAGAGCTAGCTCTGTCAAGAGATATGGCAAGAAGAAGCTTAGAAGTATTCCTAAGCCTAGGTCTGCTGGTCCTGATCTCATTAATGAAAGTGGTCATCGGGTATATTCATTCATTGTCTTGCTCCTCATCTTCAGTTTAATTTAATGGGGTTTTCCTCTTACATTTATTATTGTATTTATCAACCTTTTTTCCTCATCTCTTTGGTGTTTCCTAATGTTTTGGTGATCATTAGCATGCGATAGCTTATGTTGAAGGAGACAAGTATTATGGGGCAAAAGCAACCATCAATGTTTGGGAGCCCAGAATACAACAGCCTAATGAGTTCAGCTTGTCTCAGCTTTGGATACTGGGAGGTTCTTTTGGTGAAGATCTCAATAGCATTGAAGCTGGCTGGCAGGTAATTTTACTTTGTTGCTGTATTATTCTTTTCCAAATTCCAAAAGGAAAAAAAGATTGTAAATCTGAAAGAGAAATTAAAGCGTAATTCTATGCTTTAGTTCATTTTAGATATTGATGCTATTTATTTTCACTGCAACAGGTTAGTCCGGATCTATATGGTGATAACAACACAAGGCTCTTCACTTACTGGACTGTAAGTTAGTAAACAATGCTAAGAGTATTCGGGTTCACTTATGAATTTGATATGGGTTCTTATTCATTTTTATTTCTTTTTGGTAATTTCTATGCGGTAAAAATTGCAGAGCGATGCTTATCAAGCCACGGGGTGCTACAACCTGCTGTGTTCAGGCTTCATACAGATCAACAATGAAATAGCTATGGGCGCTAGCATCTCTCCCGTGTCTGCTTACCGTAATTCACAATATGATATCAGTATTCTTGTCTGGAAGGTAAAATCCAATTTTTCATTCAATTGATTAAAATTCTGTCATCTCTGCATTGTGTACACATGGATATCAGTATTCTTAACTGCATTTTTTGTTTATAACCCATATATTAATGTTAAATGGAGAAATGAACTTGTTATTAATGGAAAGGAGCTAAAATGCATGTAGACATGGAATTTGAGTATAAGACTGACCAGTTCATTCAGCACATTTTATAGATTTTTTTTTTTTAATTATTTACATGTCTCTGATCCTCTTGGGGATAGCATTGGGGAGCGGCATCATTACAAATTTATGATGCTAGGGATCTTTGGCATCTATGTATATCTGGAAATGATTTCTGTTTGGTCACTGATTTAGACACACTCTAGGTGATAAAGTAGGACACTGGCTATCAAGCAGAATAAGGAAAACTTCACAACTACCATTCTACTCCATAAGACAGATCAAATTAACAAAGTTTAGCTTTGACCTGGATTTGTGTGGCAAATATGTTCTTATGGTTTGGTTCTTGTTTTCAAAACTCTGGGTTGTAGGATCCTAAAGAAGGAAATTGGTGGATGCAATTTGGCAATGACTATGTGTTGGGATATTGGCCTTCTTTCCTCTTCTCCTACTTGGCTGACAGTGCTTCTATGATCGAGTGGGGTGGTGAGATAGTGAACTCTGAAGCCGATGGACAGCATACAACCACTCAGATGGGCAGTGGCCATTTTCCTGACGAGGGTTTTGGCAAGTCCAGTTATTTCAGGAATATTCAAATAGTTGATGGCTCGAACAACCTCAAGACCCCCAAAGACATTGGTACCTTCACAGAGCAATCCAATTGCTATGATGTCCAACTTGGAAATAATGGGGATTGGGGTCACTTCTTTTACTATGGAGGCCCCGGTAGAAACCCCAAGTGCCAATGAAAAATTGCTTCTTTCCCTCTCCGTCTGTATCATTCAAGTATAGTGTAATGCCCTTGTCTCTCTGTATACCCTTTTTTCTCTCTTAGTCCTAGGTTTGGGTTAGTAACATGCGAACTGTCAGGTGGTCAGAAGTTTTGACTCTTGGGTTTTTTCTTGAAAATTCTCCATGTAAGTGGTGGGGGAAGATGGCCCAGTTTCTCATCAAGGCCAAGAGAACCAGGCCGTTTGATTTACTTTCTTTGTATTCTATTGGTTTGTTTACTCCTCTCTCTGGAGTGGTGCTGTTACTCTACGAATCAAATTCTCATATATCTCCTTTAACTCGATTTCAGATTCTCATAATTTATCAACAAAAGATGTGGTTGGTGGGGTGGTAATCAGAGAATCTGAATTATTTGGAAAAGATGTGTAAGTTTGGATGAGATGAGTGTGCAGTGCGGTACATGTGAGTGGATGACAGTCCTTTTCTCTGGCGCATCTCCTTTTGTGAGGAGCCCCACTTGCCACTTCTTCTACCTTCACCCCCTTTTACTGGTTGTCTGTCCTAATATATATGTTTTTATATATTTAAAAATTCTTGCTAGGTTCCCAACTTCAATTTTTGAGGGTTTTTTTTTTTTTTAAATAAAATAAAAAAAAAAAATCTCAGATTCCTTCTTCAAAAGTATTACTATATAAAGTTTAATGCATTTTAAATGACTAGGATGTCTGTTTATGCGGTCTCCCCCTTTTGCAAAACAAATATTTATGGCCCTTCGTTCATTATGTGGTTTTTTTTGGGGAGTCAAGAGTGTTATGTTACATTGATGGCGGCCTTTTCCACACAAAAAAGCTGCTTGCTTTGGTTAAGGCTAAGAGTTGATCATAATTATTTACCGGTGAATAAAATAGGAATAAAAACAATTTTAAAACTGCACAAATTCTTTTGTGCTTGGTGTCTTAGGTGTTCATTTGTAGTTTCATGTTAAACGGTGTTGAAATCACATTAGATAAACAACTCTCCTATGGAGTTCGTCCCATGAATATACAGTGAAAAAGCAGATCTTTAGGCTTGGATTTTTGTTTTTTTTTTAAACTCAAGATTCCTTAGGGGCTAGCTAGCCAGCTCATTTTTTTGTCCTATTTACAGCTACAAAAGGACTTGGTTAAAAGAAAGGGTAGCCATTGAATATTGGTTCGACAATGCCGCATATGCCAAAAGAAATTTATTAATAATTATTTTCTGCAAGAAGTTGGTGTAATCCTTTTGTATCGCAGCAACAGCATCATGACTACAGTACAGAGAGTTTCTTACCTAGTAATTTACTTGCGCTGGTGTCTATATGCACCCACGCCCTCATTCTTTAGCCTATTCTACCGTGAAGGACACGATCAAAATAAATGACTTCCTATTTATTTTTTTAGTACCATGCGAAAACACAAGAACTAAAAATAGAGTTTGAAAAAGATATAAAGATGATAATATTATTATTGAGTCCCAATTCTCTCTCAAACAAAACATTATTTTTTCTTCCATCTGCTACCCACCTAAAATTTTTGCAAAATGGGGGTTAAATTGCGAAGCTTGTCACGGGCTGTTTGCTTAATGATTTTTAGTAAGATTATTGACATTGTGCACCAAAGCAAAAGCGCTTTGGTATTGGTGGACCGGTTATTTTGAGTTTTTGTTTGACTTCTTGTCATTGGTGCAGGAATCATTTGGTGATCTTTCCTTAGGGTTGGGGAGAAATAACCACATCATTTTGTGATCTTTCCTTAGGTTTACTTATTTCTTTGAAAAAAAAATCCCTGTCTGCTCATGTCTCTGGAATACCCACAAAACCAAATCAAGATTCTTTTTTGCCAAAATCAAATTTGAAAAACTTACCAGCCCTTAAAGCTAGCTACCTCTGTATGCCCTGTTTGCAGTTACAGAGGACTTGGTTTAAAAGGGAAAAAAAAAGGGTACCCATTTGAGTATTGATTGACTTTCCAAAAAAACATACACACATATGCCAAAGAGAATTTATTAATATTTATTTTCTGCAAGAAATTGTTGTAACCCTTTTGTATCCTAGCATCATGGAAGACTAAGAATTTCTCATCTAGTAACTACTTACGCTGGTTTGGTTATGCACTCACACCCTCATTCTTTAGCTCAAGTCCATTGTACCACCAACTGTGAACTGTGGAGGTCACAATCAAAATAATGACTTTCAATTAATTAGTTTTAGCTAATCAAGGACCATGTGAAAACAGAAGACCTAAAAATAGAGTTTGAGATGATATAATAATTGACTGCCAATATTCTCTCAAGTGAAACACTAATTTTTCTTTCCTCTGCCACCAATTGCTTTGTGTGTAAATGGTGTATTTGGTGTGTCAAATTACCTAGATGTGCAAAATGGGGTTAATTTTTCCAAGCTGTCTGCTTAATGAAAACATGGGTTGAAAATTTTGGATGCCTTTGCTTTGCTTTGCTTGCACATAATATATGTGATGATGCTGATGCTGATGCTGATGCTTCTTCTAGCAAAAGCGCTTTGGTAAACCGGTTAATGAGTTTTTGTTTGACTCCTTGTTATTGGTGTAATCATTTGTCATCTTTCCTTGGAGCAGAAATAGGTAAGCAGTTTTAATCCTTGAATTGTTTGTGTCCTTTACCATGTTTTTAATACCCTGGAACATTGACTCTGGCTGGCTGGGGCTAGTGTACTTATTTATCTATTTTTCATTCATATATAAATTTCAACGGGCGTTGAAATTTGAAAAGACCGGGACTTTGTTTGAAAAGTTTTATTGTGGCTCAATTTATTTCAAATTATCTCTATTTTTAATTAAATAAAATATTTATAAAAATATATAGTTTTTACAAATCAGAAGATCAATTTTATGATATTTAAAACCCCCAACTAGATTCAAATGAATTTAACCCTGGTGTTCCAAAAACGTGTCATAATAGGCTTTTTTCTTCTTTAGCAAAATTGCTTCATCCTATTTAACATGTAGACTTACAGGGGAGAGAGAGAGAGAGAGAGAAAGAAAGAAGTAATATGAAAACTGCTTTACATGCATACTTACATGTAACAATGTTTGAAGTTATTTAGGCTTCGAGTTTGCAGATGACAATCTGTGAGATCATTTGTTCTAGGCCATTTAGACTTTGCAGATAACAAGTCCTATTCCATTGTGTCGGTGTCTAGGTTCAATTTTGGATATAGGGTCTAATTTTTCTTTTCTAATGAACTTTATGTGCATGTAGTAAATAAATTATAATAGTATAATACTATTTTAAATGATTTAACTATAATAAATGTAATTTTGGTAATTTAATGACTGCATAATTTATCATTTCATCGATAAAACTTTATATTATTCACCTAAGCCTACTTATTATTTTTGTTATATCATAACAAAATAGCATTATCTTAATTTTAATGTAATTCACCTAAAAAAATACTATAAATCTTTTGTTAATATATCATGTGTTATAACATAAAAAATATCGATAAGAAGAAGAAAAGAGAGAGAAGAAAAATTTTTTATTCATTTTAATGTGTTGTCTATATAAAATGAGACTATGAATACGGTATTTATACAATTTAAGATGTGTACATAATTGGAAGGTTTCAAATTTAAATATTCTCTCAAATATATGACATTTTCATATTATAGTATTGACATATAAAAAATACTATTAATAACAATGTTATATCTTTTTAAAATATTCACATTCCATATATTGGACATCATCCATATTTCTTAGCGTTTATAATACTTCCTCTTAAATATCCATTATACAGAGAATAGATTTCGTTAAAATTTTTTTAGGAAAAAAACCCAATGGAAAAAAAATTATAGTGAAAAAAAAGTACACTATTCAGAATGTTCAATGATTTACTTACTTCCCTTGTTGAGAATATCCCTTGAGATCCTTGAGCCGATATATCTCGATTCCTTTTACCAATCTTGTAAAAGTAGCAGTTGGTAATGACTTTGCAAATAAATTTGCTAAATTCTCATTCGATCAGATTTGTTAAACATCTATATCACTATTTTTCTGAAATTCATGACTGAAAAAGAATTTTGATGAAATGTATTTTGTTTTCTCATCTTTGATATATCATTCTTTGAGTTGAATGATACATGCTGCATTATACTCATATAAGACTGTCGATACCTATTTTCTTGAAGAAAAACCACAAACTTCTCGTATGTGCTGAATCATAAATCTTAACCATATGCATTCATGACTAATTTCATAGATTGCCAAAATTTCTGCATGATTAAAGAATGTAACTACTACTATTTATTTCATAGAGTGCCATAAAATGACAATACCACCATATGTGAATACATATTCAGTTTGTGATCGAGTGATACCATGTATCTGCAAAACCAAACAAATCTGTTTTGGATAATTTATGAAAATATATGTTCATATCTTTTATACCTTATAAATAACGAAATACATGTTAATTCCATTTCAATGTTTTCGGATTGGATAAGAACTATATCTCGCTAATAAATTAATGAAGAATGATATATCAAGTCGTGCATGGTTAGCGAGATACATGAGTAATCCAATTATTCTTAAATATGGTATTTCAAGATTAAGAATTTTCTCAAGGTCAGAAAGGGTCTTTATTCACATCAAATGACTTCACAACCATCGGGGTGCTCAACGGATGTGTTTTGTTCATATAAAATCATTTTAACACTTGTACTGTATAAGTTGCTTGACGCACAAGGATTTCGTCCTCTAAATTTTTTATTTGTAATTCAATGCAAAATTTTGTCTTTCCGAGATTTTTCATCTCAAATTTTTTATTTGAATACTTGTTTTTGAGAGCTCTTAAGGAGTTCTAATAATATTCATATACTGTAATAATAATAAAACCATATCCAGATTTTTTTATAAAAATACATGAACAAATGAGATCATTCTTATATCTCTCCCTTAATAAATACTCACTAAATTGGTTATATACGATCAGATTATTTTAATTCATATAAGAATTTGTTCAATTCGATTGAGTAATATCCTCAAGAACCGGAATTACATATTTCTGGTAGTTTAAATCCTTTTGGGAGTTTTATATAAATGTCATTATCCAGTGAACCATACAAATAGTTGTAATGACATCTATTAATCGTAAATTGAGTCCCTTTTGTATTATCAGACTAATTAGAAATTAAAAAGTGGTTACATCCACTACAAGGGAGTATGTCATATCATAATTAATACCAGATCTTTGTGAAAATCCTTGTGCAACTAAACATGTTTTATATCTTATAATTTCACTATTTTTATTTCGTTCTCACACAAAAACTCATTTGTATTCCACTGGTTTTACACCAATAGGTGTATGGACTATTGGTCCTAAAATATTTCTCTTGTCAAGAGATTTCAATTCTATCTCAATTGCATATTTTCATTTTGGTTAATCGGGTTTATGTTTGCATTCCTCAATAAATCTTCGTTCAAGATCCTCATTTTTATTTTCAATATCTATTGTTATGTGGTATGCAAAAATGTCATCAATATTGATATTTTTTCGTTTCCATATTTCTCCAATTATAACATAATTTATTGAAATCTTATGATTATCAATATTTTCAGGTACGTAATGTTCTTTTGGAACATTATCTATGGCTAGTACATTTTTGGGACATGCAATATTCTCATTCAGACTTTCTAATTTCTTTACTCCTTTTCTATCTCAAGAATTTTTATCTTTAGAATCAATTGGTTTACCACGTTTTGCGCACGCTTTAAACTCAAAAGCAATATTATGTTATCTTTTAGGGATATCAATTCTAATAGAAGCATTAACAGTCGAAATATATGATTTAGTCACTTTTTATGGTTAGTAAATGCGTCTGACAATTGATTTGCTAAAATTTATAAATGAATCATTTTTTGAACTTCCATTTCACATTGTTTTGTTTGAAAATCAAGATAATATAATGATAATTCATTCCAATTAATTTTATCTCCAAACTGTTTGTTCTTTTCTCCTCCTAATGTTGGGAAAACAGATTCGTTAAAATGACAATCCGCAAAAAGAGGCGTAAACAAATTTCGTGTCATGGGTTCAATATATTTAATAATTGTTAGAGATTCAGGTCCAACGTATATCCATAATCTCCTTTGAGATCCCATATTAATTCGTTGTGGTGGAGCAATATGGACATATACTGCACATCCAAAACTCCTCAAATTAGAAATATTTAGTTCCTGACCATAAATCAAATGTAATGGGAAGAAATCATTACTATTTGTTAATCAGATGCAAAAAAGTGTTGCAGCGTGTAAAACAGCATATTCCCAAGTAGAAAACAGTAATTTTTCTCTTATAAGTAATAATTTTGCAATCAACTGAATAAATTAATGAACGATTATGTTATACCATTTTAAGTGTGAACATGTATTACAGAATGTTCTATAGTTATCTCAATCGACATACAATATTTATCAAAATTTTGGGATATTAATTCACTAGTATTATCAAGATGAATTTTTTTGATTGGATAATCTAGACAATGTACTCATAATTTAATTAGTTAAGCAAGTAATATCGCAAACGTCAGGTTGTAAGTTGATAATAATGATACATGTGATCATCTAGTTAATGTATCGATTAAAACCATAAAATACTTGAATGGTCCACATGGTGGGTGTATAGGCCCACAAATATTTTCGTGTGTTCGTTCCAAAAATTCAAGAGATTCATAACTTATTTTATCTAGTGATGGTCTCATAATTAATTTTCCTTGAGAGTAAGCAACACAAGTAAATTCATTAGATTGAAGAATTTTTTGGTTCTTTAAAGAATCCATCTGAATCATCTATAATATCTTGCATCATTGTTGTCCCGAGATTGCTCAACTGGTCATGCCAAATAATAAAATGATTCAATTTAGTTAACTTCTGATTTACTATTTCATATGCTTATTTTGCATTAATGTGTGTGTAATATAAATCGGAGGAATATATCGGTAATCTTCATAATATTTTTTTCTCATCCAGAATTATATTCGTAATGTGAAGTTATTCAACATTTCTGTTACTTGTTGTCTCAATATGATACCCATTTCTACGGATATTTTTAAAACTCAATAATTTTTTTTTTAAGATTTGGAAGAGTATAATATTTTCTCAATTTCAAATTTAGTTCCCTTGAATAAAAGTACATTAGCTCTTCTAGAGTCTTCAATCAGTTTTGTACTGCCAGATATAGTACTAACACTATCCTCTTACATTCTCAAAAGAGAAAAGTATTTCTTTTCTTTTAATATAATGTGCGTAGTGGCACTATCTACGAGATATATATTTCCACTATTCATCTCCAATCAAGTGATCAGTTTTTCCTTCAAGGAAACATTTATACTTTACTGAAACTTTTAATTAATCTCGTTTCTCCTAATTTCAGGCAGCAAAAGTAATTCTTATTTTATGTAACATTTGTTTCTCCTAATTTCAGGTAGAAGAAATAACACTTATGGCGACACTATCAATTAGGCATTTAACTTTCTGGCCTTTTATTGATCTCAAAATATTTTTAAAACTTTTTAAGAACTTATCTTGTCTTTTCCTATCATTTTCTATCTCACTTCTGATGGTGATAAATTTGCATGACCACTTCTGATAATTTATAAATTTGCATAATAATCACTACAATCACGTTATTTTCCATATAATAATATTTAATCACAGGGAATGAATTAGAACCAGTAGATCGAGTTTCATATTTTTTTACCAATTATATTTTGTTTAGTTACAATGGGTTATAAAATCAATTCAAAATATTTTAAATCCCTTTTCTAAATTACTACTGCATGAGCAAATTTTGGTGGATTGTTGATAGAGCTTGACAAGATATTTTGGTGTGCGGTAGGTATACAACCAATGACCTTTACCTCCGTAACAATAGCACAAATTCTCCATTTTTTTTTCACTTTCACATTGGTCGAGTTTTCTATCCTTATGTTCCCACTTCTGGTAGGTGTATATATTATTAGAGTGACCACCTCAGTAATTTCCTCGACCACGGCCACGACCATGACTGCTGGCATGGCCTCTATCATTTTTCTTATATGTTGCTGCATTCGTTTCAGGGAATGGAGTAGATCTAGTTGGACGGGTCTCATGATTTTTCATCAATAACTCGATATTTTGCTCAACCACAAGTAAGCATGAAATCAGTTTAGAATATTTCTTAAAACCCTTTTCACGGTATTGCATCTGCAGGAGCACATTAGTGTATGAAAAGTAGAGAATGTTTTTTCTAACATATTTTCATCAGTGATTTTTTCTCCACAAAACTTTAATTGAGAACTGATTCTAAACATAGTTGAGTTATATTCACTTACAGATTTAAAATCTTGTAATCTCAAATGCATCCAATCATAACGAGCTTTAAGGAGTATCATAGTTTTCTAGTGGTCGTATCTCTCCTTTAGACTGGTCCAAAGGATAAGTGGATCTTTGATAGTCAAATATTCAGTTTTAAGTCCTTCATGGAGGTGATGATGAAGAAATATCATTGCTTTGGCCTTATTTTGACTAGATGCTTTGTTTTCTTCTTTGATGGTATCTCTTAGTCCATTTGCATCTAGATGAATTTCAGTATTTAACATCCATGATAAATAATTTTTTCCTGTAATATCAATAGTTACAAGTTCGAGTTTTACAAGATTCGACATTATCAACTATAACAAAATAAATAAATAAATAAATAAATAAATTTAATGAAAAACTTATAGATTAAATACATGGTGTTATATCAAATCTGTATTTTATAAAAGACTTTTAGACCAATTACCAAGAAATTTGGTTTTTAGCCTATATACTTAATCAATTATAAAGTTAGAAAATAATAAATACAATAAAATTACGGTAGTTTCTTTTTCTGATGTGGAAAATCATACTAAATTTCAATCTCATAGCATATTTTGGAAAAACCACAATAAATAAAAATTTTAAAAATTCATACCGAGAAAGCTTATTCTTCGTTGGTTAGAATTTCATACTCAGTTTCATTCTAATAACATATTATAAACAAAAAAATATAAATAAGAAGAAGAAAAGATAGAGAGATGAGAAGAATTTCTTATTCTCTTGAATGTGTTGTCTATATAGAATAAGACTACAAATGGGGTATTTATATAAATTGAGATGTGTACATAATTGAAAAGTTTCAAATTCAAATATTCTCCCAAATATGTGATATTTCTATATTATGGTATTGACATATAAAAGATACTATTAATGATAATATTGTATTTTTTTTTAAAAATATTCACCTTCCATATATCGGATATCCATTCATGATTTTTAGGGTTTATAATATCTTTAAATTAATTGTTACTAATAATAAAAATAGATAATGTTAATTTATGTACATCTCTTGTTTTTCCATATTATATCAACCAAAGAGGTAGTGGTGGTAATGTCAGTACAAATGTAGTATTAGTTGTGGTAGGAATCCTTTAGTTCTTTATTGTTTGGATAGGATTTCCGGTGTTACTATCTGGCTTTATTTGTTATGAATGGTTTTCATCATAATGTTATAATGTAGTGAATTTGTGAATGTTTCTAAAAAATACCGGTAGATCTTATCCTTATGATAATTTCTGTGTGCCTTTGGCTATTGAGAAGTAGTTAACATGTGTTGATTTTGGTCTCAAACATTAATTAAGATTAAGCCCGACAGTAAAGAAACACCAACATACATGCATGAAAGATTCAACCGATTTTGACTCTCTTCATATTGCCTACTATCTAGGAACTGAGAATCTCTTGGTTGCTTGCATGCTTAGTGCATCAATTTAGTTAGGGGTAGTTGGAGGTTCCATTTCCTTTTCACAATTCAATTTAGAATTTGCTCAAACTTTGACTTCGATTAGATTCTTTTTATGTGATCTTTTTCTCAACCTTTTTTTTGGCTAGAATGCAAGGATTTCTGGCCTTGTTTACTGACGATACTGATGAAATTAGGTAGAAGTATGGGAGCAAATTGACATGAAAGGTGCCAGAATGGAGGAAGGAATGAATGGCAGAGATTATTCCAGGCATTCTTTTCATTGATGAGGTAGAAATGCTTGACATCGAGGGCTTCTCTTTCCTAAACCATGCCCTAAAGAATGAGATGGCACCAATATTAGTCATCGCAACCAACAAAGGAATCATAACAATCCGTGGCACAAACTATAAATTACCACATGGGATTCCAATTGATCTCTCGGACCGCCTTCTCATTATCACTATATAGCCATTCTTAAAAGACGAGATACATAAGATGCTCGACATCATATGCCAAGAAGAAGATGTGGACATGTCCGAGGAAGCTAAGGCTTTGTTGACAAAGATTGATCTAGAGACATCCCTGAGATATGCCATCAACCCTATAAGCGGTGCAGCCAGATGAAGGGCATCAGTAGAGTTTACTAGCTATCTTTTAATGTCAAGAGATTGACCCAATACTTGGGAGTATCAGAATCAATACATGTTCAGTGCAGTGTCTTGATCTCACATGGTTAAATATAGAAAAGCTTCTGAATAAGCCTTTGATTATGCAGGTAGGTTAAGCCTCTTCATTGTGATTATTATTATTTTTTATTTAAATTCCCCTGTTTAATGTAGTACATTCAGGCATCAACGTCAGAGTCATAGACACTATTAAAATGTTTTTGTATGTATACTAAGACAAGTGGTTGTACCCTCTGAAAAGTTGGCGTCTCTTCTAAATATGGTGGCATCAAATGGGTTCTAGAACAATGTGCTTGGAATGCAGTGAAATTCTGCACATTTTATGAATCTAAGCTAGGTTAGCATTATTCTCTATTCGAGGGGGCCAGGCACAGGGAGTAGCTATTGCAATGGATAAAGTGAAAGGCCTAAATTGAGTTGTGTTATGGGATTGATTGGTGAAACGGTATGGATTCAGAAATAGAAATGAAATTCATATTAGTTGTTTAGATTAATAAAATAAGGATGAAAGAATAGGAATTTAACCCTTAATTTTGTAAAATTCAAGTAAATCGATGAGTTTCAGCTGAAACCCATTTGTGAAACCTATCCTTCTATTCAACTTTCTCTCTCTTTCTCTTTTTTTTTCTTCTTTCTCTCTCTTTTCTCTCTCTTTCTCAAACCCATGCCCTTCCATCTCTCAAACCCATCTCTCTTTCTTGTCTATGTCGATGGTGTCCCTTCATCTTCCTCTGAACGGCGATTGTGAAAGCAATTGAAGACAGAAGCGATACAAGCAAACGATGCATTCAACGGCAATGGTGTCTCTGACGAAGAAAGCAACTGCAATGAAAAGCAACTAGCCATAGATGGATGAAGATCGAACGGTGGCTGATGGCTAGTGATGGGACCGGGTCCCAAGATTTGATCCGATGAGTCAGTTTGAGAAAGGCCTACATGAAAAGTCCACGAAGGATAGCTACCGATCTAGGTTCATATACGATTATCTACTGAAAGTCCATAATGAATGACTACTGGCCAACGTTCGAATACTCCTTATAACTGCTCACTGAAGGGCCTTAGTCGTCCAGATCTTACAAACAAATGGTCTTAATCGCTCCGATCTCCCGACAGATAGGGTCTCAGTCGTACCGCCAACCGGATAGGATTCACCAAGCGAAGATAATCGCCCTGATCGGGCATCCAATGGTTGGCTCCTCAACCGAGAGAGCTCTGAAAAACCATTCATCAGTCAAACTACCGATCGATAGCTAACGATATCAACGACTCCAAAGGAAGACCAGAACATCCTATTAACTTCTGTCCCTCATTGTGGACAGTACTCTAAGGATCTTTCAATTAAAAAAAAGGTGTCTTCTTCAATACGAAAGTTTCCCAAATGATAAAGATTGCAATCAATTCGAAATATTAAATCCCAAGATTTCCAGATTGGTTCAGTAAGGAAAGTAAGGTTGAAACACTTCAGTGGCGCACGACTCTCACATGTATAAGACATCTCAAAATCCTCCTAGACAGGTACGCTCTATGGGCCCGACACATTAGACACTTTAATCATAGGGAATTACTCCCTTAAACTTTCAATCTGTTTTTTCCTTTAATATAAAAACCGCTCTTTTTTTACTTGAGTTTCGAAGTCCTCCGCCGGAGCACCCTCCGACGGCTTTTGTAGGTATCACATCCCTTTGACAGCAACCGCTGGAGTCAATAAGGAGCCGATATTTGTGTAGTCATAACCCACCTCTAACAGATTGGCGTCGTCTGTGGGAAACAGACTGATTCTCCAAAAAATCATGGCGATGTCTACTACAATCATACCTAGCGTGATACCAGCCAAAAGGAGAAGGCCGGTCATAGGTTTTGATGATGACGATTTAGTAGGGGTAGACCCCCGCCGCAATGATCTCGTAGTCGTAACCCTGAAGATAGAATCTCACACTGTGAAGAGGCTTCTGGTCGATCAGGGGGCTGACTGTGATCTCCTCACTTGGGACGCATTCTGTAGAATGGGCCTCGACTCGTCCCGACTCTTGCCGCCTACCGGATCCCTCAGAGGACTTTTGGATGAGCCCACCTGCTCCCAAAGCTGCGGGAATCTGCGTCGACACAAATGGTGGCCTATCAGCAACAGATAACACGATATCACAATCGCAGGGTCCATATCTGAACATTCAAATCTGGAGAATTAGTACTAAGGAAGGTGGGAGCTACTGGTTAGCTCCAACCTGGGGGCAAACTCGTTCCTAACTAGGAAGGACTGTATCGAGTATGTTTTGTGGTCCGACCGGGAACTTATCGCCTCGACCATCTAGACGGATCGGTAGTACCCAAAACCTGGAACTTGGAAAATCTACGCATAAACTACCAATGAGGTTCAGTGCTATCCAACAATCGAAAGGTTTATCCCAAACACAACTTAAAAATTTTCTATCGTTCGGTGGGTCTCAGTCGCTCTGTCTCTATCGTTCATACGCGTCGTCTATAGGGGATGTAACTCCCCAAATGGGTGGACACGGCCCACAACTTAAAAATTTTCCTATCGTTCGGAGGGTCTCAGCCGTCCAACTCCAATCGTTCGTACGTGTCATCTATAGGGGATGTAATTCACCGGACAGGTAGACGCGGCCCACAACTTATAAATTTCCTATCGTTTGGAGGGCTTCAGCCGCCCAGCTCCAATCGTTTGTATGCGTTTTCAATAGGGAATGTAACTCCCCGGACGGGTGGACGCGGCCCACTACTTATAAATTCCATATCGTTCGAATGGTCTTAGCCGCCCAACTCCAATCTTCATACGCGTCATTAATAGGGGATGTAACTCGCCGGACGGGTGGACGCGATGCACTATTTATAAATTTCCTATCGTTAGGAGGGTTTCAGCCGCCCATTTTCAATTGTTTGTACATGTCGTCAATAGGGGATGCAACTCCCCGAACGGGTGAACGCGGCCCACTATTTATAAATTTCCTATCATTCGGAGGGTCTTAGCTGCCCAACTTTAATCGTTCGGACGTGTTATCAATAAGGGATACAACTTCCCGGATGGGTGGATGCGGCCCACTACTTATAAATTTTCTATTGTTAGAGAGGTCTCAATCGCCAAGTTTCTATCGTTCGAACACAATAAGGGGTGGGACTCCCCAAACAGGCGAACGCCACCATTCCACCAAAAAGCTTCCTGTCGGAGAATTTGAGTCTCCTTGACTCTACCGAGACAACACAACAAGGATTACAACTAAAAATGACAAAAAACAAGAGTTTCTCATTGAACAGACAAAAGCAGTTGGGTACAGAATTTCTGAAAAAGTTATACAGTCAAGCTCCGAGCATTTGCCTCTCCTTCGATCGGGGGCAAAGTATCGCCTAAAACCATACAACGAATTATCTGTTCTATACATTTCAATCTCTCGGCCAGTTTGCACTGAGAGTCTTTGAAGACGATCTCATCCTTCGCACGAGACTCCTCTTGCTCAACTATTCTACATTCCACAGTTTGAAGAAACTCCTTCCGGAGCTGAGCCAACTTCTCAATTGAGCGCAAACGCACCTCGCACGCTGTGGCCGCCAATTTTGATCGTTCACATTCCTGTTGGCACTGGGCCAACTTCGATCGAAGTTGCCTTAACTCTTCCTCCTTTTGGTTGAGCAATGCACCAGGCGTGCTCTTAATCTCCACGGTCTCCTCCTCCTGAATAGGAATCTCTTCCTGTGCTTGAGCCAGACAAATTAATTTAGAAAGACGTCTCTCTAAGTGATTTATCACCTGCCTTCCCTACTGTTCATGAAATCGGGGGAGAGCCATCGTCTATAAAGAAAACTGGGTTAACAAAGATAAGAGATGAAAAGAAACCCAACAAGTACGAAGAAAGCGCTACCATTAAGCCCAAGGACTCAAGGGCCCTGCCGACTTGCTCGTAAGATATCCTATGAAAGTCGAGCTCACATCGATGAAAGTCAAATTGGTTGGCAACACGCTCCGCTTCCGCTATGCTATGTAGTCGTACTGCATGTTCCGAGCACAAATGGCAACAGTCCTACGTTTCTTTGAGCCCTTCTTGCCATCAAAAAACCAAACATGAATAATAGATGGAGGTGTCGTTCCTTCAAAGACTTTGCACTTTCCTTTATGCAATGGCCAAACTGGGACAGCAGAAGAAGGTCCCACCATCTTGCCCCTCGCAGCTCTGGGAATATTCTCCCCTGGCGTGTCGCCAGACGAAGGATCATCTCCCGATCCTCCCAACTTACCCACATCGACACTCGCTTCACTCGACGGAATGCCTTCATTTAAAACAACAGTTCCCTTTGATGTGCCTACTGTCGAAACCGAATGGTCAGACAAAATCGTCAACGCAGACGAAAGAGAAGAAATCGCCATCCTCTTCATCGAAGGAGGAGGCGACCCTAGAAGAGCCTCAGATACCCCAATAAAAGATTCTTGAAGGGCCTTAGCCACCCCGATGTCCTTCTGAATGGACTTCTTCATACCTGGTCGAATCAACTTGTCAATGGTAACATTCTCTAACACAGCGTCATCAAGAGAATCTAGAGAATCAACCAGTCCGATTCTCTCCCTCTCCAGCAGAAGGGGTCTGTCAATTTTCCTCTTTTCCCCAATCAGCAAGCCAACCAAGGACAACATCTGATCATCCAAAAAAGACTCGACCCATATGCTTTGACCGATGGACTTACAATAGCCACCGACCGACCGAATGAAACGACCGTGTTTCGAAGCGGTTGGAGGCTTCAATCCCACAGAATGCACCCCATCGGTTTCAGGTAACAGGGGCAGGCAGTCCTTATTCAAGAACTCAACGTAAAAGAATTTCTGCATCTAACTCTTATCAATGGATTCTTTATAGTAAAACCTCCAGCCAGACTCAGGACGAGTCTGAAGTTTGTACCAACCCTTGGTCGAACCATTATTTTCACACCTCATCAAAATAAAGAGGGACGACAAGATATCGAAATCAAAGCGAAGAAGGCAGAACCCTAATAGGGAAACCATAGCGACTACTAAATACCAGGCACTTGGGATCAGAAGAGTCGGAAAAATATTCCAATGGGATAATACATCTGCGAAGGGGCCCGTGTATGGAATTTTCAAACCGTACCTGACTAATTGTAGATATATCGGCACACAACCCTACGGTGTTGTATTGGCTCTATCGGCTTTCGTGGCAGATACTAAGGCGTAATCATCCCCCATCAGCATCTCAGTTTGTACCTCTTGGAGTTCATTGAGGGACATAACGATCCAGGGACATAACGTTCATAATGTCACTAATGCCCGGAAAAGCCTGAGAAGTGGGTGTTTTCACTATCGTTTTTGAGGATGTTTTCTTTGGCAAGCCTCAAAGGGAACCAGAGAAGCAGTAAGGAAAAGCTGGAACAATATACCCTCTGATGAATATGAACCCTTATGAAGCGTATAAATGATGATTTGCGGAATCGAAACGATGAGAGTCACATTAAAAAGCTCCACGCCTTTTCCAATGATCAGTACTCATGACGTCTCTTCGTTAAGAGAGCCATAAGTCGAGGGCAAATAATGGGACCGGGTCCCAGGATTTGATCCGATGAATCAGCTTGAGAAATGCCCACATAAAAGCTCACGAAAGACAACTATCGATCTAGATTCATATACGATTATCCACTGGAAGTTCACAAGGAATGACTACCGACCAACATTCGAATACTCCTTATAACTGCTCACTGAAAGTCCTTAGTTGCCCAAGTCTCACGAACAAAGGGTTTTAGTCGCCTCGATCTCCCGAAAAATAGGACCTCAGTCGTCCCGCCAACCTGATAGGATTCACTGAGCGAAGACAATCGCCCCGATCGGGCATCCAATGGTCAACTCCTCAGTCGAGAGATTTTTGAAGACCCTTTATTGGTTAAACTACTGATCAATAGCTAACGATACCAACGACTCCAAAGGAAGACCAGAGTATCCTATTAACTCCCGTCCCTCACTACAGACAGTACTCTAAGGATCTTTCAATTAGGGAAATGTTCTCTCTTCAATACGAAAGTTTCCCAAATGATAAAGATTGCAATCAATTCGAAATATTGAATCCTAAGATTTTCGGATCGGTTCAATAAGGAAATTAAGGTTGAAACACTCCAGAGGCGTACGACTCTCATAGGTATAAGACATCTCAAAACCCTCCTAGACATGTACGCTCTTTGGGCTGACACATTAGGCACTCTAATTATAGAGAATTACGCCCTTAAGCTCTCAGTCTATCTTTTCCTTTCATACAAAAATCGTTCTTTTCTAACTTGAGCGTCGGAGTCCTCCCCCTGAACACCTTTCAGCAGCTTTTGCAGGTATCACATCCTTTTGACGGCAACCTCTCGAGGCAACAAGGAGCCGATATTTATGGAGTTATAACCCACCTCCAACAGGTAGAATGGAAAAAGTTGGTGAATTCAAAGAGGCGAACTCAAGTTGAATGGCAAAGAAGATGGACCAGCGGAGTTGAAGACTGTCGAGCAAGCTAATTTGAAAGCAACTATTGCAGTTTGCAAGTGAAATTTTTTATTTGAATAATTAATTTTCTTTAATATTTATTTCTATATTTTTTTATTTGTATAATTAGCATTTAATATAATTAGATTTTTATTATCATTTTATATATAAATAATTAATTTTTTAGTATTTATTTTATTTATATAAAAATATTTTTCTTTCAATAATTACATGATTTTTATTTTAAAAAAATATAAATCAACTATTATATCTATTTTAAAATTTAAATTAAATAATTAATATCAAAATCAGTCCTATTTTGATCGTTAATATCTTCGACATTGATTTAGATTTTGATTTTTTGAATCCAAACCAAGCGTCACCTGAATTGTATACCAGTAAAACAGGTGTCAAACGAGTCTAGTTGATGTATTCTGAGGCATCAACTTCAGACAGGTACTTATGGGACTGGTTGATTTCTTAGAGGAGGATTTTGGGATCAATTGTACTTCTGCTGCCCGTGTTATTTGTTTTTATTTTGATTTTTTAAAATTTTTTCATACCAAGTGAAAGGATTTATTCTCTCTCTCCCTCTCTCCCTCGCTCTCCCCCCCCCCCTTTTCTCCCTCTGGAAATACGGTGTGGATACAGGCTCTGAGCGAATTTCAGGATTGCGGCGGTCTAGTCTGCGTTACCTTCTAAAGGCAAGAGAAATTTTTTAAATTCCGTCTGCTACATATTAATTGCAGTGGTGAGGCAAATTACCTAAAATTGCAAAATGGGGACTAAATTGCGAAGCTTGTTACAGGCTGTTTGCTTAATGAAACCTGGGCTGAAAATTTTAGTATGATCATTGACATTGTGCAAGCAAAGCAAAAGCGCCTTGGTATTAGTCAGTAGCTCATTTTGTGATCTTTCCTTGGGGAGAAATAGCTACGCCATTTTAATCTTTTGAGTTGTTTGATATATACGTTATTCAATTTTGGATTAATTTTTTTCTCGATCAATCGGTATTCGATAATTAATTTATTAATTTATATTAATTTGATTTGAGTTAAGATCTATTAAAAAACACACACTTTCATTTAAGAATTTGGTTAAAAAAAGTTTTATAATCTTATCACTGATAATTGGGTTGATTTTGTGTTCGAATATAAAATCACTCTTAGGACCATGCTTCCGATGTAGTAGAACATTTGTCAACTCCTTTTGTACGTTTTTTGCCCTGAGTTGGCTTTATTTCTTCTTGCTGGCAGTTCTGTTGGGGTGAGTCGAGGAATCAAATCGAATCGTATAGAATATGATTTTCTTCTCCTTCATTTTTTTTAAATAGTAAAATATCTTTTGAATCTGCCCCATCTTTTTCTTTCTTTGTGATTTTTGGGGGAGAGATGAATATAATATATATATATATATATATATTTTTGTGAATAACTGGACCCCTAATAAGATCGATTAAGCAATTTCCAAAAAAGGAACTCAAATTTAGAGGGTAAAATGGGTGCGATGACATTTGAAGACCTCACTTACAAAAGATAGTTAAATTAAAGAGAAGGCTTATTTCAATATCCAGATTTTTAGATTTTGTTGTCATGATATAACGCATCTCTGAACCCTGCCAATTGCGATTATAGAAATTTAAACATATGAAAGTAAATGAGTTACTTCATGTTTAATTTTATGTCTTTCTCAACGTTGTTTCAAGCAAGGTAATCTATACTAAAATTTTTTAGGTTGAGTGATCAGATACTCAACTTCTTTAATTAGAGATCTAGAGTTCGAATTCTAGAAATGAAGAAAAATGACTTAAGAGAGTTAATCCCTCAATGGGTCCCATAGTACTCAAACCGAATTAATCGGGCATAATCCAGATACTGATCTGATGGGACGTGGCCCAAGGTTCAAATCAGAAAAATCAATTCTCAAAAAGTTCACGAAGGGCGCCTGTAGATCAATATCAACGCCCACCACGACAATCTACCGAAGGGCCATAACCGCCCAAATCAATCTATTAGCCGTTCAGATCTACCGAATATAACACACTGAGCAAAGATAATCGCTTCGATCGGGCAATCAGATATCAGCCCTTCAATTGGATTAGCTACGAAGGTCTTTTAATCGGTCGAGAGACCGAACGATGGGAAACACTCCTAACAACTCAAAAGAAAGGTCAGAACCCATTTACCTCTACTTCCTAT
Organism: Dillenia turbinata; assembly: GCA_037126225.1. Lineage (NCBI taxonomy): Eukaryota > Viridiplantae > Streptophyta > Magnoliopsida > Dilleniales > Dilleniaceae > Dillenia > Dillenia turbinata. The sequence goes on from JBAMMX010000007.1 coordinate 17,851,557, forward strand.
TTTCATAACGGCAAAATTAGGATCTTTTGAATAAGGAAACGTTCTCCCAAAAGTGAAAGTCCTCCCCGAGAAGTAAGGATCATAATCAACTCGAAATATTGACTCTCGAAATTCTCGAATCGGTCCGATAAGGAAGGTAAGGTTGAAATCCCCCAGCGGCGCACGTCTCTCAGGGGTATAAAATGATCTCTAAGGTCTCAGAACCAGGTACGCACTATAAATCTAACACTCTGAACACACTGATCACAGGGAAGAACATTCCCTCTACTCTCAGTCTGTTTCTTTCGATCGAAAACCGTTATTTACTGACTTGAGCGTCAGAGCCTCCCTGCCGGAACACCCTCTGACGGTTTTTGCAGATGTATCCATCAATTGATGGCTATTATTCGAGTCAAGAAATGGCTGGTATCTATAGAGCCAAAACCCAACTTCAACAGATTGGCGTCGTTTGTGGAAAACAGACTAGAGTAATTTTCTGTTGTTATTCTAATAATCATGCCTCCAAGAATTAGAGCGTTTTCGAGAGCCACCCCTACTGTAGGAGGGCACATCCCTATGCTTGCCAAACCTACCATTCCCCCAGAACGACGAGTTATGGCCTCAGGACCAAAACAGACAGATCAGCCTCAAATGGAAAGATTAGTGTCTGGAATCCAAAGAATGAGTAAATAGTTGGAAGGACTCAGTCGAGTCCTCGTGCCAAACAACCATTCGTCTGCTGCAGAATCTGAATATAAGCAACCACCTAGACAAGAACTCCCGGAACCATCGGCAGCCTTCCAATACGACCTCCAAGATCTGAAAAGGCAGATTGAATAGTTCGTGGCCGCTGAGCTTAAAAGAGCGGGCGTAAAAGATAGGGAAGATCCCCTGCGCTCCCTAGGCGAATCACCATTCAATGTAAAGATCTTGTCAGAACCAACGCCAAGGGATATCTTTCTACCTCCCATGGAGCGGTATGACGGGACAAATGACCCCCGCGACCATTCCAACCATTTCATAACAGTTATGGTCTCTAGAGACCTTTCGGATGTTGCGATGTGCAAATACTTCCCTACCACTCTTAAGGGTAATGCCCTAGCCTGGTTCAATTCTCTTCCCTCGTTCAATATCAAGAGTTTCGCACAACTCCAACAACAATTTGAGGCCCACATTGTAATCAATCGAGGGGCTAAACGGAAATCTACATCCCTTTTATCATTACATCAATGGAAAGAGGAATCTCTCAGGAACTTCATGGAGAGATTTAAGACAGAAATGTTGAATGTCCCTGATCTAGACTATAACATCGCTTTGGTCGCACTCCTAACGGGCCTGCGCTCCTCTGATATGAAGGTTTCCATCACAAAGAAGCCCCCAGCATCCATCCAAGAGTTTTAATACCGAGCGGAGAAATATATTGCTGCAGAAGAAGCAGAGGCGTCCGATCAACAAAAAGGTCGCCATAGCAGGAAAGAATACAGCCGGTCGCCACGCCGACCTTTCCTGAAAAGAGGCAAACCAGGAATTCCACATTCGTAAAGGTTCAGCATCTACACCACACTGAGCGAAACCCCAAACCGGGTTTTGTATCAAATAAAGAACAAGTCATAAGTTAGATGGCCCCGCGCCTGGCAGAAGAAGATCCTAAGAAAGACAAGTTCATGTACTGTCATTTCAATCGGGACTACGACCATACGACTGATGAGTGTAAAAGACTCAAGGATGAGCTGGAATTCTTAGTCCACAGTGGGAAACTGCAGAAGTTCATTAGTATAGAAGGAAAGAATCTGCCTTCCCCCAATAGGCGTGACGCACCAAGGGAGAATGAGCTGCCTCATAGGCCAGATCCCATACTATCACGCGAAGAACCAGGAGAGGTGATCCCCCAAATCCACAATGAAGATAGTTGGCACGAGCCATATGTTCTTACTAGCATTTGTCCGGCGTATGACTCAGATTTCCCAGCACTTTTCTCTGGATCAAGATTTTGATATTTTCTATTACTCACCAACTGCATGTGGCTCAGAATTTCTAATGATCCACAGAGAAAGGACCTTCAAAAGTCTCTAATCGACCGAAGGGTCTCAGTCACCCAGATCTTTCGAACGAATGTGTTGTTAAGTTGGGATAGAACTCCCCGAACGGAGGGACACGGCCCTGCCTCCTAAAGTTTCTAATTGACCGAAGGGTCTCAGTCGTCCAAATCTTCCGAACGAATGTGTTGTTAAGTTGGGGTGGAACTCCCTGAACGGGTGGACACGGCCATGTCTCCTAAAATCTCTAATCAACTGAAGGGTTTCAGTCGTCCAGATGTTCTGAACGAATGTGTCATTAAGTTGGGATAGAACTCCCCGAACGGGCGGACACGACCCTACCTCCTAAAGTCTCTAATCGACCGAAGGGTCTCAGTCATCCAGATCTTCCGAACGAATGTGTCGTTAAGTTGGGATAGAACTCGCCGAACGGGCGGACACGGCCCTACCTTCTAAAGTCTCTAATTGACCGAAGGGTCTCAGTCGCTCAGATCTTCTGAACGAATGTGTCGTTAAGTTGTGACAGAACTCCCCGAACGGGCGGACCGGCCTTGCCTCCTAAAATTTCTAATCGACCGAACGGTCTTAGTCGCCCAAATCTTTCGAACGAATGTGTCGTTAAGTTGGGTAGAACTCTCTAAACAAGCGGACACGACCCTGCCTCCTAAAATCTCTAATCGACCGAAGGGTCTCAGTCGTCCAGATTTTCTAAACGAATGTGTCGTTAAGTTGGGATAGAACTCCTCGAACGGACGGACACGGCCCTGTCTCATAAAATCTCTAATCGACCGAAGAGTCTTAGTCGCCTAGATCTTCCAAACGAATGTGTCGTTAAGTCAGGATAGAACTCCCCCAATGGGCGGACACTGCCCTGCCTCCTAAAGTCTCTAATCGGCCGAAGGGTCTCAGTCACCCGAGTCTATCAAGCGAATATCTCCGAATCAATCTCCTAAAAATAGGCTGAAGCAAACCTAATTCCAAGAGCTCTCAATAACACACCAGAAGTTGGGCTACTCAGCACAATCGAATGAGCGTATCACCAGAGTAGATCCCCCGACCTCGCTTGACTACCAAGATATCAGAAGTTCCTTGCTGATTATTACATTTCAATGAATCATGGGGTAAAAAATCCTCATTCCATAAAATTACAAAAGAACGGAGGGGACACAAGAAACAACAGGAGCGAAATTCGAATTCGCTGATCCTTCAAGAGGGGCAGAGCTTCGTACCATCCAACCTATCGAAAAATCTCTTCATCACATTTCAGATGCTCATGCAACTTATGCTGAGAAAGTTGGAGGACGACAATATCTTTGGCAGCAAAAGCCTTGAGATCAACTATCTCTTGTTCGGCCCGACACGACCCTGCCTCCTAAAGTCTCTAATCGACCGAAGGGTTTCAGTCGTCCGGATCTTCTAAACGAATATGTTGTTAAGTGGGATAGAACTTTTCGAACGGGCGGACACAGCCCTGCCTCCTAAAGTCTTCAATCGACTGAAGGGCTTCAATAACCCAGATCTTTCGAACGAATGTGTCGTTAAGTTGGAATAGAACTCCCTGAACGGACGGACATAACCCTACCTCCTAAAGTCTCTAATCGATCGAATGGTCTCAGTCGCCCAGATCTTCCGAACGAATGTGTCGTTAAGTTAGGATAGAACTCCCCGAACGGACGGACACGGCCCTACCTCCTAAAGTCTCTAATCGACCGAAGGGTTTCAGTCGCTCAGATCTTCCGAACGAATGTATTGTTAAGTTGGGATAGAACTCCCCGAACGGGCAGACACGGCCTTGCCTCCTAAAGTCTCTAATCGACCGAAGGGCTTTAGTCGCCCAAATCTTCCAAACGAATGTGTCTTTAAGTTGGAATAGAACTCCCCGAACGGACGGATACGGCCTTGTCTCCTAAAGTTTCTAATCGATCGAAGGGTCTCAGTCGTCCAGATCTTCCAAACGAATGTGTCATTAAGTTGGGATAGAACTCCCCGAACGGGCAGACACGGCCCTGTCTCCTAAAGTCTATAATTGAACGAAAGGTCTCAGTCGCCCAGATCTTCCGAATGAATGTGTCGTTAAGTCGGGATAGAACTCCCCGAACGGGCGGACACGGCCCTACCTTCTAAAGTCTCTAATCGACCGAAGGGCCTCAGTCGCCTGAGCCTATCGAGCGAACATCTCCAAATCAATCTCCTAAAAACAAGCTGAAGCAACCCTAATTCCAAGAGCTTTCAATAACATACCAGAAGTTGGGCTACTCAGCACAATCGAACGAGCGCATCACCAGAGTAGATCCCCCGACCTCGCTTGACTACCAAGATATCAGAAGTTCCTTGATGATTATTACATTTCAATGAATCATGGGGTAAAAAATCCTCATTCCAAAAAATTACGAAAGAGCGGAGGGGGCACAAGAAACAACATGAGCGGAATTCGAGTCCGCTGATCCTTCAAGAGGGGGCAGAGATTCGTACCATCCAATTTCTCAAAGAATCTCTTCAGCGCATTTCAGATGGTCATGCAACTTATGCTGAGAAAGTTGGAGGACGACAGCATCTTTGGCAGTAGAAGCCTTGATATCAGCTATCTCTTGTTCGGCCCTTCGAAGGGACTCTTCTTGTAAACGGGCTAACGTCTCAGCGACTGTGAACCGCGCTTTCCGAGCACATGCCTCTATTTCCAATTCCTTACCACGAGTTTGAGCCGAAGCGAGGTCTTCCTGAAGACGCTTGATCTATCTGTCTTTGATCTCTCCAATGGTCTTCTTTTGGTTCTTCAAAGCTTCGCTCAGCGCCAACACTTGGTCACTCATGCGAGAAAATTGCTCATCTCGCTTTGTCCTCAACTTTCTTTGAAACTCAGCCAGGGCAGAAGTTTGAAAAAAAGACACGGTAGTCAGAATCACAAGACAGTAAAAATCAAACTTTAACTCGCATAGAGAAAATACTTATTGTAAAGCAAATAGATTGAATGGCTCTGTCGGTACACTCAAGAGCCATCTTTCGGAGGGCGGACTTCGAAAAAAGTTGAAGACGCTCAGCCAACTGTAATCCTTCCTGCGGATCAACAAGATTGAAATTGTGGCCCCCATGAAGACCGCCACTGAACTTTCTTCGGAACTCCGTCCCTCTCCAATCAAAATAGGTGGAGGAACGCAATAGTCATCTGGTTCATCAACCAAAAGACACTGAGACGCCCGAGGGGACTGTCCCGAAATTTCTTTTGGAATGGAGGCGGAAGGTTGCATCACCAGAGAGTCCTTCGACCTTTGCGGATCTTGAACCGGAACGTTCTTAGTCACTTCGAAGAGTCCTTCATCGGAATCGCCTCCCTCTCCAACCTCGATAGACACATCAAAGGCTTCGCCGACCAAATGGCCCCCTCCTGTTTCAGAATGCTCTTGAGAAAGCACATGCTCTCCAGATTCAGTTTGCTCTTCTTCCCTAGCAGGTGGACTAGGCGCCCTAATCTTAGACTTTTTTCATCGAAACTCAGGGGAAGTATTAACCGTCTTCCTCTTCGTATGAGACCGTATTTCCCGCTCAGTAGATATTTCATCAACAAGACGAGCGTGAATGTCTGACACAGTGTCGACCAACTCCTTTCCCTGTTGTTCCAACAAAAGGGGTTTGGTGATTTGGTTTGATTCATCCATGAGTAGACCAGATAATATCAGTATATTGTCTCTCACCAAACTGTCCACTAACAAACTCCTACAACTAGCCTCACAATAACGAGCCACAGCACTTAAGAAGTGGGAATGACGAAGAAGAGGTGGGATCTTCTCGTTCAAAAAGGTCGCTTTGTAACACCGACTCTGCGGTGCCGAACTTCTGTACTCTCATTTCCTGAATTTAATAAATAATCCTCAATTTATATATATAGAGAAAAATATTTAATTTTATTAAATTTTGATTTTTGGGATTTTAATTCAAACCTTTGGTATATTAAATTTTTAAAATAGAATAATAAAGTATATATATAAATATATTATTCTTTTCATTTATTAAATCATTTATATCCTCATTTATTTATTTCCAAATCTATCGATATAAATAATAATAATAATAATAATAATAATAATAATAATAATAATAATAATAATAGTAATAAAAAAAAAGGTTAGGGTTAGAAAACCCTAACCCTTTTCCCACTCTCTCTCCCTCTCTCTCTTTCTCCTCGCCGCCGCCCTCCCTCACCCGCCGCTCGCCTTCTCCGCCATCTCCGACCACCCTATTCTCTCTCTTTCCCTTCGGTTCTCTCTCCTTCTCTCTATTCTCTCTCTCTCTCTCGATTCCATTTCTCTCTATCTCTCTCTTCTCGAATCTGTCACAACCACCACCGCCGCGATCCGCCATCGTCTCCGCCACCCACAGCCGCTAGCAACCGACCCACTCTCTACCTCCCTCTCTGTCACTCTATCTCTCTATCTTTCTCCATCTCACTCTCTGTCTCGCGAACTCTCTCTCTCTCTCTCTGTCACTCACAGTCTCCCTCTCCCTCTCGATTGATTTTCTCTCTACCTCCCGCGGCCTCTTCCTTCCTTCTAGCACGCGACCGCAGGCCCGTGAACGGCTCCTTGCGCGCAGCGACCGCAGGCCCAACACACCGCACTCTGGCCGGAGGCGCGACAGCCCCCAGCACGCGCGCGACTGCAACAAGCGACAGTCCTTGCGCGCCGACCCGCAGCCGCCCACCAGCCCCCAGCGCGGCTAGGCAGCTTGTCTTCCCTTGCTCGCACGCTCGAACGCTCTGCTCCCTCCTTCGAGAGCCCACTGCAATCTTCAGAACAAAAAACCTTAGGTCGCGATGGTTTCCTGCGATTCTTCCACTACGTAGGTAAAGATCAATTTCTGAATTTTTATTCCTAGAGTTAATACTCTTAAGTGGTTTAGTCTAACTGTTAGAATCCGTTTTGAATTGGGAATACTGCAGGTCTTGGATTGAATGAAGTACATTCGGAAGTCAGGTCTGCGATTCGAGAAAACCCTAGGTGAGGGATTTCGAACCTATTCGATTTATTTGGACGAATTTAGGGTAAATTAGAGTAAGAGTGTATTGCATATGTTATGATGATAGTAAGAAGAGAGTTGAAATGCGCGTTTGATGTTATATGTAATTAATAAGGTTAAATATAGGATTTTATACAAATTGAGCTGTTCCAAATAATAGAATTATATCGAATTGATTAGAATGACTTCTCTTAGAGTTTAATTCGACGTATGCATGAAAACAGCTAGAAATTGGGATTTAAGTTTAAGGATATATGCATTATTTTTCATTTTAAGTTGTCCTGCATATAGGAAATCAAAATACAATTTCCATATTATGAAAATAGGCTTCAATACCTTGAAAATGACATATGGGTTGAAAAAATCGGATGTGAATTGAAAAGTGTATGATTTTTCAAAGAGTTTTCCATTTTGTAAGAAATTTATTTATTTGAGATTGGTTTTCGATTTTGAACGGTTTTAAGTGTTTGAATTTAGATTGGTTTGGATTTCGTTATTTATTTATAAATGGAAAGAAATTGATTACATTGGAGTACATTTATAAATCGAAGATTTTAGGGTTTGTACGAACTTAAGGAAAATGATAAATCCTGAAAATAGTCGAAAAATTGATGAAATTCGTGATTTGATTAGGTTGACTTTCTTGGAAACTCGAGGAGTCGAGTTTGGTTCGATTTGTGGTATTATTGGGGAGTGCACTACTCTCCCCCATACTGAGTGGGACTACAACATCTACTATTGATTGATAAACCATGTTTTACCGATTTTCAAATAACATGATTTCTATACGTGTGAAAATTGAATTTTTGGATTTTGATAAGTATATGTACATATTTTTGTGACCATTGGAGTGTCCCAACTGCTGATTTTATTGATATGCATCCATGAGTTTGATAACTGAATATTGTGCCACCCTTTTGATATATTGATATGTTTTAAATGCGTCCACTTGCATTGGTACATGATTTGAATGGATTTATACGTACCATTTGGGTTGTATGCCCTGCTGCTATTATGATACGATGCATGGGGCTATATGCCCGGCTGATATGGTGTTGGGATGCATGGGGCCACGTGCTCGGCTGATTTGATATTGTTCCGTAGCTGTGAAGGACGTTTGGCAGCGGCACCCCTTGTGCCCGGATACTCTTCGGCCGGAGGTATCCGCTAGATTGTCGTGTGTATGGTTGTCCCAGGTTGAACCCTCATCGGGGGAGGACGTGAGTTGTATCTCTGTCTAGTACTGGGCGGGGGCATCATACACGGCTGACTATTTATATGTATATTATTATTATTATTATTATTATTATTATTATTATTATTATTATTATTATTATTATTATTATTATTATTATTATTATTATTATTATTATTATTATTTACATACTAGTTGGAGTAGTCTGTGGCCAACATTGGGGTAGAGAGCCATTATTTGATATTTGCATTATGAAAACCCCCAATGCGTCCGTCCTTGGTCGAGGTAGACCATTGCCGGGGTTGTCTACTCGGCCACTCTTCTCATGTGATTTGATACTTGGATGGATGCATATGTTATTTTCTGATGTGTGCCTTGAGATATGTTTAAAACTGTACGTTGTTTTCATATACCCGATATTGTATTCCATGTTTTGACATTCTAAGTTTACGCTTGATATTGATAGCACGATGTCCTTCCCCTCACTTGCTGAGTATCCTCCCATAGATACTCACCCCTCTTCTTTCCTCCCTCAGACAGGATCGTTGTGCTAGAGCGACGTTTCAGAGTCTAGAGATTTCAGTTGATTCTAGACGGGTTTGGTTCTTCTCGACGGTAAGGTTTAAGTTTAAATTGGAAAGATGAATTACGTATTTTGTTTTCAACCCTGCGAGGTCTTGTTGAGGTCCGTAGTTTACCGTGTACATTTTTATGGGATGACTGTAATATTTATAGACATTGTTGTGAAACTCTCATATTATGCTTGCATTGAGGCATTTGTAAACATTTAAACTTTTTACTTGGGAAACTATTGTATATTATATAAAATTTAGGTCCGCTCGATGGGGCGGCTGCTCATGCTCTAGTTGGACATGACAGTAGAGGTCTGTGGTTAGGACTGTTGTTGATTTACTTAGCCTGGCATTGTTCTGGATGTCTGTTGTGGTTGATGGGTTTTGGAGAGGCCGGGATGACCATTTTTTTTATTTTCAGGATGATTTTGAATTATACAAGTTTAAACAGGTTGAATTGTACATGAGAGACCTCCGATTTATGGGGAGGTTCTGTCCGATTTTCTGTAAAAATACAGCCGGCATCCAGGACAACGGGCGGCTGTTCACGCTTGGTTTGCATTTGGAAGAGCGGGAAGAAGGTCTCTGTTCAAGAATCGGATGAAGAAAAACTTTTGCATCCAATGTTTATCCTGAGATTCGCTATAGAAGAAATTCTAGTAAGACTCCCGATGGGTTTGAAACTTATACCAGCCGTGGGTGAACCCTTTGAAGCTACATCGCCCTAGAGAAAAAAATGGCCCATAGAATTTCCAAGTCAAAGCGGATACAAAAAAATCCTAACAGAAAAATTAGGGCAATCACAAATCGTCAGGCGCTCGGGATGAGCAATAAGGGATGAATGTTCCAGTGTCTCAGGATTTCCGCTAGTGGGGCCCGTGTACAGAATCTTCAAGCAATACTTCACGCACTGCCTATACATCGACACGCAACCCTCGGGGGCAAAATTTGCTCTATCCTCCTTGCCGGACAATACAAACTCAAAATTGCTTCCGAGCGACATCTCCCCTTGGACTTCTGACAGATCCTCTTCAGTCATGGTGTTCTGAATATTATCTATACTGCACGACGAGGAAATATCTTTTGACATCTTGGTCTGAAGAAAGAGTTCTTTTGAAAAAGAGGTTGAAGAGTGGAATTTTATAAAGAACGTGAATCCTTGTGAAGCGTAGGGAAGACGGTTTATGGAAACCGAAACGGCGGAAGTCAAATTAAAGGGATACTCCTTTTTCGAAAATTATCACTCATGACTCTTCTTTTCAAGAAGCCCATGAGTCATGAGCAAATGATGGGATGTGGTCCAAGACCCAAATCAGAAAAATCAATTCTCAAAATGTCCACGAAGGGCACCTACCGATCAGTATCTAACGTCCACCACGACAATCTACTGAAGGGTCATAGCCGTCAAGATCAATCTATCAAAGGGTCTTAGTCGTCCGAGTTTACCGAACATAACCCTTGAGCAAAGGTAATTGCCTCGATCGGGCAAGCAAACATCAACCCTTCAATCGAATTTGCTACGAAGGTCCCTTAATTGGTCGAGAGACCGAACGATGGGAAACACTCCTAATGACTCAAAAAGAAGGTCAGAACCCATTTACCTCTACTTCTTATTTTTATAATAACAAAACTAGGATCTTTCGAATAAAGAAAGCGTTCCCCCAAAAGTGGAAGTCCTTCCCGAGAAGTAAGGATCATAATCAACTCGAAATATTGACTCCCGAGATTCTCGAATCGGTCCGATAAGGAAGGTAGGGTTGAAGTCCCCCAGCGGTGCACGTCTCTCAGGGGTATAAAACGATTTCTAAGGTCTCAGAATTAGGTACGCTCTCTGCGCCTAACACTCTAGGCACACTGATCATAGGGAATAACCTTCGCTCTACTCTTAGTCTGTTTCTTTCAATCGAAAACTGTTCTTTATTAATCTGAGCGTCGGAGCACCCTCCGACGGTTTTTGCAGGTGTATCCACCCATTAACGGCTATTGTTAGAGTCAAGAAAGACTTAATATCTGTGGAGTCAAAACTCACCTCCAACATAATCGATGAAAAAAATAAAAACAAGGTAATCTATTTTTAAACCCAAATTAGTTAGATTGTTCCAATGATTTTAATATTTTAATTTTAACATTTGAGTCATTTCGTAAATTAAAATATTAATTTTCAATTCAATTTTTATCATTACTTGTTCTTAAATTTACCATTGATGCCACCATAATTCCTTTTTAAATTTTTAGGATTAATCAATTTTGATATTTAATGAGCATTTTACTCCTACAGATATTTAAATGAGTTCAGAATGCAACCTACTATTTGGACATTAAAGGATAAAAAGATAGAGATAAACGGTTTTTAGGTACAATGATATTAAAAATTCTGATCTCAAAAGGAGAAAGAAAGAAAGGTTGTTGTTGGAGAGACGTGTCTAAACCATTTTGCATTTCATGTTGCATTGATTTCCCTGAAATTGCTAGCTAGCACTAGTGGTAAACTTAATAAATGCATAATATTCTATACCCTAAATGATAATAATAAGTATAATTAAATATTTATTAGATAAATATAAAAAGAAATAACAAGAGTTTTAATATCAATAATTAGGATCGGATTTGAAATAGGTATACATATACATAGTTTTCTACTTATATTTTTATAAAGAAACTATTTTCATATCTCGAACTCATAACCTCGAAATCACCAAAGTAGCAACTCAATCATTACCCTAAAACTTTATCTAAAAAAAAAAATCTTGTCGAAATAATGAATACACAATCGTTATCTCTAATTGCTTCCTCATCTTCGCCTTCTTCTTCTTCTTTTTCCACCAAATCCCCTTTTATTGTATTAAGAAACATCTACACAAATTGAAGTAGAGGTCAAAAGGGAGCACTGACTTAAATTCACAGACCGCAGTGCAGGTGCTGATGCAACAGGATACTACAACCCAGTCAATGTGAAGCGGCATGCACCCTTAAATCCCCCGCAAAAATCAAGTTACAGCACCCTCAAATTCTGGGTGTCGCAATGCTCAAAAATTGCAGTAAACTCTTCCTTAGTCAACCTAGAACAGTCCTTGACGCATAGCTCAGCGGGAGACCCTGCTGCAAGCAAGCCCATAAAATGAGCATCCATTTTTCTAGAGGATGACACCAAGTGACTGAGCTTATGCCTAAGAATATTGGGTATTCCTCGAAGGGAAACAATGATATCAGCATTCTTGGCAAGCACAATCATGCTTAATTCAAGAAGGGTGCTTGGAGCACCCTTCAAGACCGCATTTCTTGAAGGTTTCCATCGGAATAGCTGCTCATTTCCAAATTTGATTTCGGCCAAAGCAGCAGCAAATGACCTTCCCGTGGAAATGCTCAAATTCTGCGCAGCAACAGCATATGGTGTTGCGAGTCGGGCGGCTTGGCATTTAGTGATACGGGGGCTTCTCTAGTTGTCGTGCATTGGCCAGAGCAATTTGGTTTGCCTTGCGAATTCTTTCTTCCTGGAGCTTTATCTTTTCTTCTTCTACTTTCGCCCCGATAGAAAGAATAGCGGAAATAACATTGTCAATTTGTTTATGGGGACCCAGATTGGTAGAACCAGCAGCACCTCTACTGGGGGACAGGCAAGAACCCGAACCGGTGCCTTCGGAATTAGGTTTGGAGGCATCGATTTGATCTCCTCTTTCTGATTCAATTTAAAGAATTCCATTTCCCAAATTGGGATATAGGAGGTTTATTGAATCAAGATCATGATCAAGAACCCTCGTAGGTTCAGGTTCAGAAGAAGACAAGTAGAAGAAACGGGGGAGGCAGATAAAAGAGAGAGAATAAGAAGAGGAACCAGAGAAAGGGAGAGACTAGAGAGAAACAAAGCTTACATTAGAGATATCCCAGGAAATCTATTCCATTTATTAGATAAATATATTAGAGAAATATAAAAAAATTACAACTTTGATGACAGGAAAAAAATTGCCTTTTTCAACTTGTCCGATAAGAAGTAACCAGAACTTGAAAAATGTATGGAAGAGAATAGTTTAACCCCCACTGTTGGTATCTTCATGAAGAAAATGAAAACAGAACTTGCCCCTTTGGCAAAGGTCCCTACTGTAAATCATTCTTTATTGAACCAAAACTTAGCATTGGCTGTGAGGTAGAGGCGGAGAGGCCGTCGAGGGGAGTGGGGAGTTGGCAGTGAGAATGAGTTGGAGGCAGAGTTGGGTCGCACCGGAGCTGCTTTCGGCATTGATTTCAGTGATGGATTTGCAGGGGATGCCCCCAGCAAGAGATCAGTCGAGGATTGGTAGGCAAAAAGTGAAAGTTACTTTTATTAGATTTCAATTTCAGTTTCGATCAAAATTCATCATTTTATTTGATTTTTAAAAATTTTATATTTTGAGTGTTTCACTTCCAAATTCTTATTCTTATTCTACTTATCCAAACAACTAATATGATTATCGTTCTAATTCCTTATTTCTATACCCTCACTCCAAACACCCCTTAAGCAAATATTATAAAACAGACTTTGAGGGAGGAGGGTAGAATGGCACCGCCAAATATTTTTCAATGTTTTTTTTTTGGGGGTGGGGGGGATGGCTTATGCATAGAAGGGGAGTACGAAAAGTCAAATTTTGAGTGCGGCAAATCAAAGTGATGCGTAGCATTGACTTGTCAAAGTCAGCAAGTCAAAGCATAAAGACTCGCACAAATTGCTGCAACAAGTGTGATTTAGACAAAGGTGGTCCGAATTTCACAGAGTAAGACACACGTCATCAAATTCACGTGCTGAATAATGAAGGATTTATTTTGAGATTTTTTTTTCCCGTCTCTTCGAAATAATAATTAATAAACCTCAAATATATAATTTTATTATGTAGAGCCGGAGAAATGGGTTTTTATAAAAAAATGATTTTTTAACTCAAAATTAAAAAAATAGGATAATTTTTTTTTCTTGAAATAGAGATGTCGTACTCTATAAACACGACAGATACTATTCATCCCCTAATCGTCATGTTTTTTTTTTAAAAAAAAAACACATGATGGCGCGATTAGATATCGGACCATAAGTTGCGCGATCTGTAATCGTGGTATACAAGTCGCGATCAGAAATCACGCAACCTGTATCGCTATTGCAAATCGCGTAACCTATGGCATGATCTCCAATCGCGACATCTTGCTCCGTCTCCCCACAACAATCTGTTTTTGCATTCAACAATCCTGCACGAACCATTCAGTCATTATGCACTATTCAAACTCCAAAAACTGTATTGAGTCATCCCTGCAATGAGTCATCCCCCCACATCGATCAATCTACCGACATCAAATTGCAGACAAAACAATATATTCCAACACAATCACCAAACTCTAAAAATATCAAACTTCATAAATATCAATTACCAAATATCCAAACTTCATAAACATCAATCACCAAACTATACAAATACCAAACTCCACAAATATCAACAATACTCCAAAAGCAATCATGAACAAATACAAATATCCACAAATTATAAATACGAAAGAAAAGTTATAAAAATTACAATTAATAAATTTTAAGTTACAAAATTAGAATGTAATATATAAATAAACACCAATATATATAAATTATAAATATGTGAATCTACACTAAGTACTGCATGGAGGTTGTTCAACATTTCTATGCGGTTGACATCTCATGGGAAATGGAGCCTGCCTACCCTCATGATTCTCGGGAAATTGAACTGCAGCAGTCGTAGTATCCTCTGAATATTGATGTCGCCGCCGCTGATAAATATTAAGTCGTTGAGGTTTACTCGGTGTAGCGTCGTCATACTCCTAAAAGACAGGTGTCTGTGTAAACGTTGGAATGGGTATAGGAGTCGGATACGAATATATCTGCATCTCTATATGATCATCAAAGGCAGGTATCTGTGTAAACGTCGGAGTAGGTGTAGGAGTCAAATATGAATATATCTACGTCTCTATATGCTCCTCAAAGACACTTGTAATACCAGAAGTAGAGGGAATGTTTGGATCAATATATCTGTGTAGATGTCGAAGATGATCTCTTTGAGGTGTCGTATGTCCGAAGCGCTACAATGTGTCCCATATATCATCTCTGATATAAGCAACTCGAGGATCCACTCCTGAGATAGTAAGGATATTAGACGCTACTAAATGGAGATCCTCGAGTTGGTAGCACTATACAAAAAAAAATTATAAGTATAACAACATTTTGTAAACAATAAAAGTAATATAAAACGATAAAGTACTTTTGACTTACCATGAATGTTACGTCATCTGTGGTCGGCTGAAATCTCTATTGATATCGATGTATAGGACTACCAATCAACATACGTGTATTTTGTCGATACCAACCCATGTAATAAGGTGTCGTCATATCATCATCATAACACTACTATCCGGTCATAACATGGTATCAACGTTTATCCCATACTTATAAGTGTGCCACATGCTCTATAATCCAATCAGGACTAGATTTCTTACGTTGGTCAGTTTGATGCAAGTACATATCCATGTCGAAGTATGATCATCATCCCATGTAGGACTATTGAAGTCATTGTACTCATCAACCATCATGCCCCATTCTCCCATACTGTATAGAAATGCGATGTATTCTTCCT
Organism: Dillenia turbinata; assembly: GCA_037126225.1. Classification (NCBI taxonomy): domain Eukaryota; kingdom Viridiplantae; phylum Streptophyta; class Magnoliopsida; order Dilleniales; family Dilleniaceae; genus Dillenia; species Dillenia turbinata. Next base: position 17,866,960 of record JBAMMX010000007.1, read on the forward strand.
ATTCATCTAGCCGATATTTTTCATTTATAACATTCTGATCATCATAAGTTTCACATTCCGATTCATCATCAACAAATAATTCCAGAGGATCTGTGTCCTGCCCCCTGATAAGGTATACTAGAACTAGACTCTCCAAACTTATTTGTCATAGGTATAACTGATTCACGAGGAGCATTCATCACAATATCATCGGAAATGAATGTCCCATACTGTAACCATTTATTTCCAACATTCACATTTATCAACATTTCAATATAAAATCCAAAATTTGTCACGCCTCCGAATGAACTATCTCCGATTCCATCAAAAGAACTACCTGACTCTCTTCCAAATGAACTACTTACAACATCTGACTCATTTTCTACCATAGAAATAGGTGGATCAATAATTGCAGTTATAATTGGTTCTTACTCTAAGAAAAATTCAACTGATGACAAACCCGGTATATATCTAGATAGTGACAATACCTCTAGCAAAAAGTCATCCTCTACCGATAATACATAATACGCAAGAGAATTACTAGATCAAAAAGGATATCTACATGAAACATTCAGTTTGAATCATCTAAAATCAATCATACTTTTACGATACAATACATTTATGAAATTCTCCCATCCAATATTGTTACGAACTACAACATCCGTTTTAGGTCTGACATTATATTGATACTCATTTTTCAGATCCACCAATTTGATCCCCCAATAAAATACAAGTCTCATACGATTCAGTTATCTTCCTTCAAATATCATGAAAATTATAAAAAAATATCAACATAAATATCAACATCGATAGACAAACAGGATAAACATTCATAACATTGATTATAATTGATACAAATCATGAGTATCAACGTGAATATCATGAGAATCAGAATGCACATCAGTTTAAACCCCAATATTTTATTTCAACGAAATGTTCAACTTGCTACAATAGCTAGCATTAATAACATTACAATAACCCTAACCTTAACCTAACCTTAAGTTCTCACAAACACAAGCAGAGTCAAAACCCTAATATCTCAACATTAGAGACAAGCATAGACAATGACCATCATAACCTAATAGAATATCTCTAACATCACAGCATCGCACGACCTATTATCTTAGGCGAACAGAGACAAAACCCTAACCCTATCATGCTTCACGAACAAAGACAAAGCAGGCAGCCATCATGTACCGAACGAAAATACCAACAATAGAGAAAAAAAAAAACCCTAACCCTAGACCTAACCCAACCCCTGCTCGCACATTTTCAGTCTCAGAGATGAAGAGAAGCGAACATATGGAGATTGAAACAGGAGAAAAATTGGAAAAATGCATGCTGTGGTGTTACCTTTGTCCATGATTTGAAGCTTTGATGTCGCAAGAATGAAGCCAAGTGCCGAAGGGAATGGAGGGATCTTGGTTCGCGCAAGCCATGTTGTAAGAAGGAGAGAGAACGAGAGAGAAACAAGGAGAGCGCAAGTAGAAAGACTTAGCATTTCGGGAGTTTTAAGAGTTCTATGCCGTGATTTAGGATCGTGTAAGTTATATCGTGAATCCAGATTGCGCAATTTGTGTTGCGATCACAGATTATGTCTTTTTTTTTAATAACCGACAGTTGAGAATGATGGAAATGAATAGTGTATGACGCGTTCACAGAGCGCGAAATCTGTATTTTAGGAAAAAAAAAACTACCTTATTTTTTAAATTTTGAATTAAAAAATCCTATTTTTATAAAAATCCCGCTAGAGAAAAGCAATTTTCTATTTATTTATTTGATTAAAACAGGTGGGAGAATCAAGGGAGGAGGTTGTTTTGTCGACCAATAGTTGCGTGCTTTCTAAAAATTTATTAAATAAAAATTTAGGGTTTTTTTTTTTTGAAAGTTTCATGATGTCACGAGTTTTTAAAATTTAAAACTATAAATAATTTAAGAAATACAATTAGTTTCTAACTTCCATGGTCGGTGAAAAAAAAAATGACACCAGAGGATGAACCCAAACTCCAAAACTTCCGAATATGATGCTTTTAACACGAAATAAACAAAAATTAAATCATATTTGATAAGAATCTCTCGTTGAGGTTCATAACTTTTGTCAAATTTATCTAATTAAACATTGTGTAGATTCAAAGTCAATTTTAAAAAATAAATACATATATAGCTTTGAAGTACGTAATTGCTAATATCATGAAGAAAAAAAGCCTAATATATTGTTTCTCAATTCAAATCAAATCCCCAGGCTTCAAAATTGTAAAAATAAAAGATAAAAAAATTCAAACCGAGATAGTAAAGAAAGGGGTGAAAGGCCAGCGGTGCCAGCCATGCTAGGTTAAGAAACACAGAGAAAGCAATTGCACCAGAGCACTTAAGTTTTGGTAAGAAGTGTATTTATAAATTTTACAACCAAAAAAAAAAAAAAAAACCCTAAAGTTCAAGAAACTAGTTGATTTAAAATTTCTATATCTTAAAACATATGATTTATGAAACCCCTTTAAAACTAAGGATGATCTATGCATGATTTTAATTTAGTTTTTTTCTTTTTTTAAAAAAATTCTACTAGGTCTTAAAATTGATGTTTTGATTATAATTTTGGTTGTATGATTAAGATGTAAAAGCGCCTTGTTTTTCACCTTTAATAGGATGCAACGTGGGATTCAACATGACAATAAGACAGGCATCCAATAATTGTAGCTACCACTGTCCTAAGTCTTTGCCCCTTATTTTCATCAGTTTTCAGTGTCAATTTCCCCTTATTTTCATCAATTTCCACCATTTGAAAGGGACAATTTTTTAATTAATTGTCTTTTCGAACAATCTTATTAAAAGTTTAAATCTTTTGCCCATTCATTTTTTTTTCTATGTTGTCTTCTAATTTTTCATTTACAATTAAAAATTTTAAATATTTGATGGCATAAGCAATTGTATGATATATTTGATGGTATGATGTAATATAAATTAGTAGATTATATTACTAGAATATATTTATAATTAATTTCAAATATTTAGAACACGAAGTTTTGTTTAGAACTACATCAAAAAAATAGAAAAAAAAATTTATAATAATAATAATAATAATCTAAATTTTAATTTTAGAGTCATCTTACAAAAAAAAAAATATTTAAAATTTAAAAGAACAAAAAGGCTCCAAAAGATAATTTTCCATAATAAGTGGAAAGGCAACAGACACCCTAATCTTAAAACACTCCAGCTTACTCTCTAAAATATATTTCCTTTCCGGAAAAACGAAGATGCGGACGATGTAAGAAAAATGTTCTACCCCACCACGCGAAGATAGCAGAAAGCGGTCACACGTTTCTCCGAACAAAAAATATTAAAATATAATTGGTCCGTGTAATCACGCGCGACAATAGAGAGCGGGAAAACACACTCCCTAACACAAAAATATAGCTGTTATTTTATTTTATTACCATTTGAGTTTATTATTATTTTTTTATTTTTTTTTTTAATTTTTACTTTTTTCTCTCACTTCATGGAGTCACAGTTGTATAGGGTTTTAATCTTCTTTTCTTCTTTCCCCTGATGAATCAACCATAGACCGATGAAAATCTGGACACTCTTTCTCTCACTCTTCACCACAAGTCCTTAGCATAATCGATCCCAATTCCTCTCTTTCCCTATTTTGTTCCTACCTGAAACCCTAAATTTCTTTTTGGCAGAGCGGGAAATTGGTTCAGTCTTGAGGAAAAAGATGACATCGCCTCGCCATGTAATTGGCCGTTGAAAACCGCCTCGGCAGAGTAGGTAAAAAATCTGTCTCCAGTGTTCCCACATTTCCTTCTTTTTGTTGCATTCAATTCCTTTCCTTCATCGTTGGTGCCAACAGTGATTATGCCTATTTAGGTTTCTTTTTTTTTTTTTTGTTTTTTTCCTTCTAATTGCCTTGCGGGTGTGTTTTCATTTTATGGTTTTTTATGCTCGTCGTTGCGCTGAATTTTTTAGTATGGTGGGAGTTGTAGGAGAAGTGAAAAGCCATGGAAGGAGAAGAGCATCAAGTTTTCAAGGCTTGTCTTGTCTCCGGCTCCCTGTTTGCCGCCTTTTCTTTGGCTTCGTTTGCTATACTTTGGGCTGTTAATTGGCGGCCTTGGCGGCTTTATAGGTACTCTCTGTTTTCCTTTTTTTAATCATATATATGTTTTCGTCCTTAATTGTAGTAATCTTGTGCTTAATAATATTGCTTTCAATTTGGTATTAAGTAGAATTTAACGGGTAAAATGATTTATGTGCCTGACCCAAACTAGTTTGGAACACACGGTGCTAGTTTGGTTTAGTTCAGTTGCCCATATGGTTATGACGGACAGGATTCCTTTCCAAATGTTGGTTAACAGTTTAGGGTTTATATACATCATTCTTTGGCTATGCATTTTGTCAAGTCTGGCTGTATGTATCATTCTCTTATTATTCAGCGGCAGTTGCTATTTTCTTTCTTCTATGGTACATGGGTAGAACTTTTTCTTCTATGCTCAAATAAGCATGATAAGTATCCAAATTTGTGTATGTGTAAACATAGAGAAAATAACCTCTTAATTTGTACGTGTATACCCAGAAATAAATTCAATCCAATTCCATTTGCAATTTGCATGCACCCCTCTTTGCAATTTGCATGTGGCCCGTTGCATCTATATGCTAGTTATAGATTTCCTTTAGTTTTACTTTAGTTTCTTTGCTGTGGTTCCAACCCTTCCATGTGTCATTCCGCAGTTAGTTTAGGTAATGCCATACAAGTGTATTCTATTTCCACTGGTTTGGAAAGCATCTACAAGTTTTTTCTGTGGTATTTTCCTGCCGCTGTAACTTCCTATGTTGCAAAACCTTCTAAACACATTTATTGGACACATCAATGAAGCTGGTGGTATTGTTGGCCGACCTTCCTTCTTGTAAGATTTTTAGATAGATGAAAAAGATGATATAAAGGGAGAAGGGAATTAGCCCTGAAAAGGAACTGCTCTCCAAGCCTTTGGTAGCCCTAAAGCATAATTCTTATAGAAAGAACAAGTCCAAAGGTAGATGACATGGCAGGGGAATCGGGAAAAGTGTGAAATAAAGACTCAAGCACTTAGTATTTACAGATTGCGTTGGAGTCCACCTGAACCACTAGAATTTATCTGTGTTTACCAATAAATTAAAGAAATTCTATGATACAATAAGCAACAGCACAATTACTAATCTTTGTAAGCCTATTTAGACTTGTAATCAAACTTTCCTCATCCTAATGAAGTAAGAACTCTAGATAACAAGCAAAGTAAATAAATTTCATGCAAAATCTGAATATTTATTTAACCACTATGAATATGAAAGTAAATAAAATACTAGTAAAAATATTCATAATATTCGAAAATTATTTGATTCGACTGTCATACTTGTCCACTTGAAAGAAATTTGTTCTTGAATTTAGTCAATAGGAGATTCAAACTTGCCTAAGCTTGTCATCAATCTTGTGTCTTGTGTTGGTCACCTCAAACTTATTCTTTTTCTTCCATAATTTGTGCTTGAGTTCAAATTCATCAAATTGCATATTATCTTATGAACAAACCCAATGTTCCATAAAAAGACAAAAATTGCAGTGCTATTTAGCTACTGGTAACAAATGCTTTATCATGAGTTTTAGTTAAAAACATGTTGGCAGAAAGATATGAATCCTCCTTTTGGAAACTTGGTATTTTGTCTGGTAACACTTTGCTTTTCATGGAAGTAAAACATCTTGGACCCGTATAAGAAACAACATTAGCTTCAATTTCATGTACCTTTATTTCTTCATTGCATCCACATGTACTTCAATAATTCCATAATTTTGAGTGATCATATTATCTTATTCTTTTGCTTCAATTTCATGTTCACAATGCTAATAATTTTGATAAAAATTTCTTGTTATAACCACAAATTCATAGGATCAGCCACAACTGGCTCTCTTGGCATGCTTATAAGTTGGCTAGTTAGGTGGTTGATGAATTTGAGGTAAATCTTCCTCAACGTCAAAGTGAAGATATTTTTCTTTCAATATCAATTTTTTTTATCACATACTATGTATGAACAGGACACTTCCCTATCAACCACTGCCATTCTTGCTAACCTTCTCCGCGGTCACGTGATGGTCCTCGTAATTTTTTGGCAACTAACAAAACTTGTATTCCTTTTGTTATGTTCATGCAACCAAATAATTTATCTACATCAGTGAACAATAAAAAAAGATCATCAATACAAAAAGAATAACAATCAAGGCATAGAATTTAACTTAGATACTTGTAAAAATTCCAACCTTTTGTTGTTTCAATTTCCAATGGTGAAATACCTGCCACCTTGTGAATTCACAAAAAATTGTTGTGATGAAAGGATTGTAAGGCCCAATCACTAGTTTGAACTCTTCCAAAAATCTACTTCCGTTGGGTTCCATCCTTGACATGTGACTTGTCCATTGAAATTTTCTTGATTGTTTCAACATGACCAAATTTCCACTGTAGTGATAAAGACGCCATTATATTAGAGTATGACATCTCAAAGATATTTTACACTCTTTAGTCGGTATTGAAACTCTGATTACGTTTATTATTGTCCTTTGTTTTAAATAGGGCAAAATTGTGATAGAACTTGGCGTGTGGCATAGAAAGCGCGAAAGAAAGATTTACCCACTAGTTTTTGCAGATCGTTCAGCCTACCATAACCATCGAAATCCTCTAACAAATTATTGAAATTCACCGATGAATTATAGAAATTCTCTAAAACATGTATATATTGAAAAATCAATGGATTCATTCGAGCTTCGTTATAACCTTGTAGTCAAACTTTCCTAATCTTAATGAACTAAAAATCCTTAATAGTAAGGAAAGCAAATCAAATTTCTTCTAATACCAAATTTAGCCCCCATGAATTGGAAACCATATAAATTACAATAAGATAAAATTTTCATAGTATAAAACTATTTAGTAAAATCACCCTATGCCAAAAAGAGACTGGAGAAGTTGTCACCTTTGCAATAAATCATTGGTGTTGATCCTATTTAGAACCATAAAACAAATGAAAGTCTTAACTTGGGAAGGAACTTTGCGTTTCAAATAAAGTGAACTAAAGGAAATTGAGTATTTGGAAATTGAATAAGATGAAGAAAGACGGATTTGCAATAAAAGATGCTCAAGCTATTAAGGATACCAAACCTTCTACTAGGCATTGAGATTTAGGGGCAATTAAAAACTAGTGCCAAAGTCATCAAGGAAGTAAGATTTGTAAGTTCCTATCTTCTAGGTTTCTAGAGAAATGAAAATTCCACAAATCAAAATTTGCAGTCAAGGGATATAAATTATTGATGTATCACTGGTAGAATAGATTTGGAATAGCTGTAGAAAAGCACCTGAAAGCAACAAGAGTCTAATCATCCTTCTCAAAGTCAAATAGGGATCAATCTCTTGCTTGAAAAGACAATCAGGGAAGAATTACCTAATAGATCCAAGAAATAAATTTCCTAATAAGTTACTCTCAAATCAACCTTGGCATCAGATCCGTTAAAACTTGAGTCCATATATGCTTTATATTACCTTGTATTTATTATTAGTTATTTATTGCTGAATTTCTTTTTACCATAAGCCGAAGTGCAATGGGCCTGAAGGAAAATGTTGAAACCATTTTCCTGCGAGAAAAATGTTCTTGGGCACTGAATTACCAATGCCAAAATGTCTTCTGATTTCTGCATGGGTCCTATCATCTCACAAAATAGTCCTTCTTTGATGGTGTTGTCGAAGGCAATCTTCGTAAATTGTTTAGTCTTATCTACTCGCCTAAGTAGAATCTTAGTAGAGACATAAAATAAAGGGAGATACTAACATGTGAAGATTGGATTAAGATTGTGCCACCTCCAACAAAGGGAAAGCCTCCTTCTAACCATCTGCTAATTTTATTTTATTTTATTAACCGACCTTAGACCTTAGTAGACATTAGGTCTCTAAACGAGGCATAGGACCCCCCCAAAAAAAAGAAGCACCCAAGTGATCAATAAACCCTTTGTGTTACATTGAACTAGAGAAGAAAAATCACTTAAAACACACTTTGATCCTAAATCAAGGATATTCTCCAGGGTTTTAAGAATTGTTAGCATTTGATGATTCATTCTACATCCTTTGAGAAGAGAGATAATATTATCTACAAATTGAAGGAGAGCTGAGATGTCCTCACTTCCAAACTTAAGGCCAAAAAAGTTTCTTAGTCCCTCTAAAATCCTCCTACATAAAGGGTGAACTACAAGAGTCAAAACAAAGGAGATAAAAGATCTCCTTGCTTAAACCTGTGAGAAGCAAAGTGCTAGATTTTAAACTCAATGACAGGAAAAGGTTGCAGGCTGCAACAGTCCCATATCATTTCCTCCATTTCTCACCAAAACCCTTTTGTAAAGTCAGCATGTGTTTACATGTGCTGCTTGGAATGGGGAGATGTATTGCACCGCTCATGGGGACCCCTCCTTTATTCTTTACCCTTTTTGCGTGCAAAGTAACTTGGTGACAGATATTAACACATGATAATGTTCAAAGAACCTTTTTTTTTTTGGTTGGGGGAGGGGATATTGGTTTGTACAACCCTCTTAATAAAAGGCCTGTCAAGTACATAAATCATTTACTGTTTTGTGTTGTCTTAGTCTCAGTCTTTTTTGGGTGGTGTTTTCTCCTTTATATCCAATGGATGCCTGCCCAAATTTTGCATATTATTTGTGGGCATTGAGGGGTTTGGCAAGTTATATGGAAGGAAGTTATGCTGGATGATCCCTCCTGCCATTGACTTGTTTGGAGGATGTGCTGAGTAAGGACTTTTGAGGGCACATAATGGCCCTTGTTCAATTTGATTGTTGTAGTCTTCAAAATGCTTTCCTTTTGGTTCTATTTTGCATTTTTGATTGCAAAGTGAGTTCTGCTATTTTTTTTGGGGGGGGGGTAAGTTTTAGGTTGTCAAGGAAGCATCTTCATGTTGCTTGCTTATTCATTATAGTTATGTATATAAAGATCATTCAAATAAGAGTTATCTACAGCGTGTCTAAAAATCGTATTGAAGAAGTGGAACATACAATTGTTGAGAAAGAGTGAACTCGGATGTCTTGCAATTGTTGGAGACAGATTCTTTGTATAGGATTGAACTTGAACAAGACCCTTTATTGAATTGGATTTATAGGTAAGAATTCCTCAAACTTGATAAGGACATTTTGGTTAATTGTTTTAAATGGGTAGAGAAGAGGATTATTATACTCATTATTGTTGTTGCTGTTGTTGTCTCATAATATTGCTTGTAGATAGAATAAGGAAAGTTGTATCAACATTATCACCCAAGGAAGATGGTGAAAAACTTAATCTTCATAATTTTGTTGATGAGATTACTATAGCCTTAGTAGAATGGTGTGACAACTCACTGTCTAGGTGTTGCTCTTTCTAATGTGGAAGAAAACTAAACATCACATAATAAATAACACCAGCAACAGTGGTGTAAGGATCGCCATCCACGTGTATGAAAACATGGAAGGAAAAAGGAGTAAACATTTGAAAACTTCTCTTTCTTTTTATTTTTTCAGAAAATTGGGCAGATTCTCCTTTGAAAGTTGGCTAACAGAGCCACCCAGTGCTACATGAATATCTGATAAAACAAGCATAAGCACTTCTATATCATCAACAACATCATAAACTGGCGTCAAATGGCCCTCCCTAGACCACAACATATCTCGAAAACTCTTAAACCTAAACATGAAAAGCATGATAAATAGCTTAAACAACAGGACATGAAGAGAATTAGCATCAAAACATCATATCATCCATGTGAACAACAATGGCATCATTATCATGGGACAGACCAATGACAATAAACAAATTTATCATCTCCAGAAGGTATAGGTCAAAAATAGAAAATGGGAGTCCTTTGGCTCCAAGCCTTTACCCTATACTTCCATGCTTTGCTCCTCGAAACATGAAAAGACAAAATAAGAGGGGTCAGCTAAAGCTGAGCAAGTATTTGGGGGAACCAAAGCATGCATCACATAACATGAAGCATATATAAGCATATAAACACTAGTATGCATGGAGTAGGACTCGTGATGGCAGTTACCAATCATAGACATATACGTAAGCATATATGTGGAGAAAAGTAAATGGGGAAGAGATCAGCTAGTGTAAAGATCCCACTTGCACAGGTATTTAGTACAAGAAGCAAGCTGGCTGAGCTAGCGCCTACATCCTAGTCCACTCCATCGAAGGGAACTACATCTCTGTCTTTTCTTTCTCTTTCTCTTATTATTTCTCTTATTTCTAGGTGCAGAAACATATAAATAAAGTAAAAACAACACGGTGTAATGTAAAATATATGTATGAAGAAACAAAGGTGGTGCTTGACTCATATGAGGACTCCATTCAGCCACGTATCTAGTACAACAAGCATGCCCTTCGAATTGGAGCTCACCTCATCTAACTGGGAAAGGAAATTCAGTTTCTTCTTTTTGTCTCTTTCTCTTTCTTATCTCAACTTCTCAGGTCTCTTTCTTGCTTGGTCTTGTCTTTCTTTTTTGTCTCTTGTGGGAGATTGGCTTGTATAAGACTTTACTAGCTCAATGATCTAGTACAGCAAGCATACCCGCTGAGTTAGAGCCTTGACCTTGCCTACTCCAAGTTATTAAGAAGGGAGGATGGGAATCGGGAACCAATTTAGTGGAGGATGATTTGACAGTGTAAAAGGCTATGAAATTTGTTTCTAGGATCTAGAATTGTTTTGTAGGGTTAGAAATGCCTTTCACTTGCTTGTCCCCTCATTTGTTCCCCCAGGGGAGACGGGACTCTGTTTGCCTTATTCTGCCCTGAAAAGGGTAGTACTCTCTGTGCCACCTGACTACATGTGATATGCACCATGAGCTTAACTCTAGTCTTGTGGCTTTTCTTTAACTTAATCATCTCTAGTCCATAATTTGTAGTTAGAAATCACAACTAGAATCGCATCCATTGCCTTTGTTGTCCAGAGGGTGTTGAGACACCAACCATAATTCCACCAAGGACAAAATTTAGTAATTATGTTTTTCTTAGTCTTTGCATGAAAGTGCATGCCATACATTTGGGTTTCTTTCTTTATCTTTCTCTTACCCTGCATCAATCCACGGCCACCAACAAAAGTGGTTAACTCCAGAAGAGTTTCTGTCTCTTTATCTTATTTTTCTCTTTGACTTCCTTTCTCTTTGGTGAAGCATGGTATGCATGGAAACATGCTCTCACTTAGAGGAATACATATATGCATACATATATTATACATACATACATACATACATACATATATTATACATATGTACATACATATACTTATATGTGTTTATACAAATATACGTATATACATATATACACATATACATATATACATGTACATTTAGAAAGTATAATTCTCTTGAAAATACCAATCTCTCTTGCTAGTGTGCATGATCATGACATGACATATAAGAAGGGATGACTAAAGCATGGTTTAGCATGATATATCATAACACTAAAGGCATTTAAAGCATTCATAATCTCTTACCATGATGTCTTGAAATGCTACAAGGGTTAGTTTCACAATTTAAAGCATAATGCATGGAATAAACTTGAAAATAAAGACTTGGCACATCAGATCTCTCGGCATCTCTTGGAAAGACACTAAAATCAATTTCTCTTGAATTAAACCCTTTCCTTATGCTACTCAATATTCCTAGGCCATTGGCATCAAGAACCCTAAGGTTCCAATCCAATTTCTCACGCTTAGGTCAACATAACATTACTGTTTTTGGGATACAAGCCAAATCTCTATCTTCCTTCCTTTTTAGGTCAAAACTCTCTCTATTCATCCATTTCTAGAGTTAATCTCATCGAGCCTTCTAGGTTTGAAGCACAATATTCATTCTAAGATTATAAACATAGCAGACCCTTGCCCAAAACCTTAAATACGATTCTAGGAAATGAAAAACATGCAAGCAAAGCTACTTGCCTTAGGTGAAGACGTTTGCTCTTCAACTGCTCATGGTTCTTAGAAACCCTAAGAAAACCACATTTTTAAGTATCAAACTCTTGAATCTCTAACCCAACTCAAAACCAAGCTTGGAAATCATCTCAAGCTTGTTTCTGCATTACTTTAGCAAGAGAAAACACGGTTGCAAAAGACTTGAAATACCCATACCTATTTCCCCAAATTCGACCATTAGAGAGGAGGAGAGATTTGAGGAGTTTTAGGGATGATTTGAAGCACAAAATGCATTAAAATGCTTCCATAAACATAGATGATTATTGGGCATTTGATGGAATTGGGAAGAATGAAGATTTTAGGTGGAACATAAAAAATACCTCATTTTCTCTCCTGTGGACTAATGAGTTCTTCTTCGACTTTCTTGGCATGCTTTGGGGCTCAATTTTACCCTTTGATAACTCCTAAAGTCTTGTAATATGTTGATCTTTGATGGGCTCTTGAGGGTTTGGGGAGAGGAAGTGAGAATTCGGAGGTCTGAAGAAGAAAAGATAGGGAGGGAGAGTGAGTGGTCGAAATAAGAGGGGGAGTTTTGAGTATTTCTTTTCCTTTTTTTTTTTTTTTTTAAATTATACATAAGGCATGTGGGCTTCTCAAACTAATGGAGGGTGGGACCCATCCAAAGCTTGTGTTAGACTTAATTAAAAAGGCATTAGGGTATTTTTAATAAAAGCTAGGTTTTTCTAATAAAAGTGGATTTTTTCACAAAGATGGGGGTATTTCTCATTAAAGTGGAAGTTTCCGTACAGGGTGGAATTTCCATGAACTTTGATTCTCTTTGGTAGAAACCCTAACTTCTCTAAAACTTATCTCCACTCTAACTTCATTTTCTTTAAAACTCCTCTTTCTCTTTTATAACTCTATTTCTTTCTCTTACTATCCGGTAACATTGGTTCTCTTACATTTCTTGTTTGGTCAAAGCCATCAGCCCAACCCTAGGTCTTAAATCAACCCTAAGGCCATGGCTAAACCTAGCATGCATCAGGCATCAAAGCACATGCATAAACATGAGTATACCTATGCAAAGCTCAGTAGACATAAACTTGCTCATGAAATCCAAATGCATGAGGGAAAGTTTAGGGTTTTTGCTGAAGTTTCTTGGGGTCCTGAACCTGGGTCATAAAAAATGTTGAATCCATGGTTGACTGACAGGGCTTCGATTATGGCAGTGTCGTTGTTTCTATGGGTTATTAGTAAGAGTGACCATTTGAAATTAAGAAAGTAGGAGTGCATCTTTGAAATTCGATGCGGATTAGACTAGAACTTTGTTGGGTTCACTTAACCTTTCTTCTGATTGGTCTTAGATCTTACCTCTTACTAATCTTATAGATGACTGGGTCCCAAAAATGCACTCTTGGGAATACACTCAAATGCTTCCTTGAATAGATCAACCATTTGAATGAAGGAAAAATTTAAATATTATGCAAATTGCTCAAGATTTCTTCCAGGATTCTAGCGGCATAAGATGTCTTTTGCATATCCCATCTTCTCCATTAAGAAAACATAAAGTCCTGTTGAGGATAAGTCTTTCTTTAGATTATGGCACTTTAATACTTTGCCACTGAGGAGGGGACCTTTTGAAGCTCCTTCTCGACATCGGTGTTAGAAGCTATAAGAACTTTAATCTAGAGATTGTTGTGTTTCATAGTTTTGTAGCATGGGAGATGTAGAACTGCTTGTTTAGAATTTCTCTGGGTCTGCCCTTGAATTGCCCTTGTTCTGCTTTTGCCAAAGTTTAGAGGAGAATGCAGGTGTCTGCTTTTGCCAAGGTTTTTCAACACGTCATGATCATTTAGTTTGGGGTAACTCATGTACTCTATTCTATGACTTGCATCCCTAAGGACAGTCCTATGAGGTTATGGGAGCTTCATTCTCCTGGTTTTTCATGTCTTAAAGCCATCCATTGGCTATATAAGATATATATTTTTTTTCTTTGAAGATTTCAATTTGGTGATTCTTTGCTTCCTATTTCTTTTGTAGACATTTTCGGTTATCAAGCGCTTCCAATGTTCCTATTTCTTGCTTTCTGTTTGAGCTTCATGTTTTCCTCTGAGGCTGATGTCTCCTGGAACTCTTTTTTCCCTTCATCTTAACCATGGATAGGCTTTTGAGTTGATGTAGATGGTGAGAAGATCAATGGTTTTTGGATTTTATTTTACAAGACTTTCTTAGTTAAATACCTAGACTCTAAATGATTTTGATGGGAATGGGAGCATATTTTTATTTGGCAAAGGTGGTTTGATGATGAAGCTGCTTGTATCTTACTGGGTCTTAGTTTGATTCTCGAAAGCAATATCTCTTACTATCTATATAAAAGAGGCTATGGTTGTCTATACGTTGCATATCACGGACTGCTCTATTTTAGTGTGATGCCCTTTTTTTTTTTTTTTTTTTTTCCCTCTGTATCATCCTCATGGTATGTGTTGGCTGGCTCTTTCCTAAGGCCACCCCTTCAAAAATGTTCAACAAGAGTGCAGAGTTGTTCTTAGTTGATTGTTTGCTTTTCCATTGGAAGTCTTCGACCTTCATGTCTTTTCTCTTTCTTGTTTTTGGAGGGTTCTATATCCTTTTCCACAAATATTTAGCCTTAGAATGAACTTTGGACCAAATTTATTGATTCTATCTCAATTATCTTTTAATATAGTGCTTGTGATGCTTTTATGATGCCTATTTTTGCTTTTCTGTCATATATTATTCCTCTTTTTTCCTTAACTTTCTTATTAGTTTTTTTTTTTTTTTCAGTTGGATATTTGCCAGAAAATGGCCAGATGTTTTACAAGGACCTCAGCTGGGTATACTATGTAGTTTTCTTTGTGTCTCATCATGGCTGATTGTTATATCCCCAATTCTTGTATTTATTCTGTGGGGAAGCTGGCTGACAGTGATAATGGGTCGAGACATAGTTGGTCTGGCAGTGATAATGGCGGGCATTGCACTTCTTTTGGCATTCTATTCCATAATGCTTTGGTGGAGAACCAAGTGGCAAAGCTCAAGTATGTGTTTGACAAGTTTTATAATGTGATAATTTAGTTCAATTTCTCTTGATAATCCTTTAATTTTTTTCTTGTATTTAGTAGTACATTATTAAGACCAATTGACAATTTTATATATTTGGCCATTAGAGCATCATTCCTTTGGTGTTAGTGTAGTGGGTTCTGGAAGTACATTATCCGGTGTGTGCGTGTGTGTCTTTTTTCCTTTGGAAGCATGCAAATGCTGTGTCTAGAATGTATAGTATTGATGTTTAAATTTTTGCTTCCATCTATTGTGGTGGGAAGTTGTAATTATACTCGTAAAGAACGTCGAGTGGAATAGGTAGAGAATGTCTTAAGAGAAAAGGAAAATAGCATATTAGAGGGTGGGAAGTTGTAATTATACTCGTAAAGAACGTCGAGTGGAATAGGAAGAGAATGTCTTAAGAGAAAAGGAAAATAGCATATTAGAGGGTATCCCTGTGAGGAAGAGGGTAAGATCAAATCACATTTAAGATATGTAGGGCATCATGGGCACTGTTACTGCTGCTGCTATTTAATTAGTTGGTGGGAGCTGATGGTTTCAGGGTGGTATTGAAAGGTTTAATTGTTGTTCTTGTTGAAACTTCCGGACCACCTGATGCTGATCACAGCGTTGTTTATAAGGATTGCTGGCAATATCTGTATTACTCTGCTGCTTTTGAATCTTTTCACCCATTAGTGTAATGTACTCCTAAATTCATTAGATTTAGTTTCTTAGATGTCTGACAAAGGTTCTAGAAAATTTGTGGAAGATTCTTCTTCATTTTTGTGGCTTCTTGAAGGTAAATATAGTGAAACTTCTGTCATTGCATTGTGGGATGAGCTAGTCATGAAAATGGCCTGCTTTATTTAGATAGTTAATGGTAAATAATGAAGCCTGTTTTGGATTATTCTGCTCTTATTGAAGCTGCTATTTTTCTTACCTTATGATTGGAGAGGAAGCATGCTGAAAGGCACCTAAAACGAGTAGGTCTAGCTTCATTTCCAAATTTGGATTGGACACTGTGCATCCCCCTTATTCCAGATTTGTGGTTCATAGGTCAGTTTTGCGCTTGATATAAACTACGAAACCTTCTTCCTTGTATTCAGTACTTGTATACTAAAAGCTCTGTATTTTCTGTAGAAAAAATATGTTCTGGAATCTTGGGTGTCTCCCCGACGTTGTTTTGGTGATATTATTATGTAAATGCATGGTTTGGTAATTAGTCTGCTTATTCTCTTCTCTTGCCTATATATCATGTCTTCCTTCTTGGGAAAATTCTGCCACAGTTGTGAAACTGCATTTTATATAGGGATAATATTTTTAAGAAACCAAGAGTAAATACTTTACACTACCTCACTTGGTCTTCAAGTACTTTCAGGATGTTATATACAATTATACAAAATCCTTTTTAATAATTTTTATGCAAGAGGAGTATAGATCTTGAAGTGATTGGCCTTCGTAGTTTAGGTATTCACTAGTTTCAGAAAATTTGATGGAAAGTTATTGCCCTTTTTTATTAGAAAGCTCTCCTTCCTTTTCAGTAATTGTTGTCCATTTCAACTATGCACATAGTTTTGTGGGATTGCTATTGTACAAATTTTTTCTTCCGTTTTGCCTTATGAAGCACAAACACGGGACACAACACCCCACACTCACATAGTCATAGGACAAAAATATAAAAATTTTACGCTAGTGCAATAGGACATAACACCACACAAAGACACTTGGTGCAACATAGATTTTGCCCTATTTAATGGAAAGTTGTGAATCTTTTCAGAGTGTATCGAATTATAGAAAGTTGTTTTGTGCTATTCAAAGAGAAAGGTATATCTGGAAAAAGAAGTTATGAATGTTAATTGAATCATTATATGAGTCATGAGAAATGAAGCCACTTTGGTTCTACCCACATTTTGTCGGATACATTTTCTTGTAAACTTGCCTATGACTTGGGTTACTTCTTATGCATAAAAAAATATACGAAAAGAGATTTTTGATCCTTAACAGAAATTATTTTACAGCTATGAGAATTTTGTCACCTATCATCCTGGTTTGTTTATCAGTCCAGCATTTGTTAAATGCTGTGAGAGAGGGGAGCAAGAGAGATATTGGAGCATTATAATCAGAAGATTCAAATGTAGCAAGACTTATCCTTTGCTTCTCATTTATTAGTGGTCAAAACTGATTCCTTTTTACCTCTTTTTTGGCAATCTTTTTTTTGACAGGGGCAGTTGCCATTCTTCTTCTTCTAGCCGTTGCTCTATTGTGTGCATACGAACTCTGTGCTGTATATGTAAGTGCAGGAGGTTTAAAGGCATCTGAACAATACTCACCTTCTGGTTTCTTTTTTGGGGTGTCAGCTATTGCCTTGGCAATCAACATGCTCTTCATTTGCAGAATGGTTTTTAACGGTAATAAATATGGGTTCTTGTATGCCTTTGGTATCTTTTGTTGGTAAAATTAGCTTAGAGGAACAGCACACCAGAAACTATTTTGATAGGCACGGTTCACATTATATATGCGCCTTTAAGGTCATGCACCATTCATCTGGTATCTTGCAGGAAATGGCTTCGATATGGATGAATATGTAAGGAGGGCATACAAATTTGCTTATTCTGATTGCATAGAAGCTGGCCCTGTTGCTTGCTTACCAGAGCCTCCTGAGCCAACTGAACTCTATCCTCGACAATCTAGTAGGCATGTCCATATAGCTTCTTTTTTGATGCAGTTATCCCATTTGTTCACACAAACTGAGTCCTTATTTTGTTGCTGCTCCCTTTTTTGTTGGGGGTATGGAATTGGGAGCAGGCATTGATGTTTGTTATTTAAATCATTATTGGTGGTTATTGTTCAGTTCTACTTTCTGCATTATACAGTTAGGAGTTCAATGTGCAAACCTTTTTGATTAGATGTTAGTTTTCCTTTTGAAATTTTATTCCCTTGCCTAACACATTCTTCTTGTTTGATTTTGTTAGGGCCTCACATCTTGTGCTGCTTTATTTTGGTTCACTTGTAGTACTGGTTGTCTACTCCGTGTTATACGGGTTAACAGCCAAGGATTCGCACTGGTTGGGGGCCATTACGTCAGCTGCTGTCATCATTCTTGGTATTGTGATATTGTATCATTTCCTGATTACTTATTGATATTTAGAGCATTTATTAAAAAATGGTGTTCACTTATTTCATTTTGTATTATTTTCCCAAGATTGGAATATGGGTGCCTGCTTGTATGGGTTTGAGCTTCTTAATAGTCGTGTTGTGGCACTTTTTGTTGCTGGTGCATATCGGGTTTTCCTCATTTGCTTTGGAGTGCATTACTGGTTTGTTCCATACTCCTGGTTACATTTAATATTTAATTATAAAATCCTGCATTTTCTTACTGTTGTTTTCATTTTCAATTTATATAGGTATCTGGGCCACTGCATAAGTTATGCGGTTGTAGCATCTGTGCTGTTAGGTGCTGCTGTATCTCGTCATCTATCTGTAACAAATCCTTTAGCTGCAAGAAGGGATGCCCTACAGAGTACCGTAATTCGCCTTAGGGAGGGATTCCGCAGAAAGGAACAGAACAGCTCATCTAGCTCTTCTGATTGTTGTGGCTCAAGTTTGAAACGCACTAGTAGTGTTGAAGTTGGTCATCTAGGTAGTGGTGTTGAAACTACTAGCAGAAGTACGGCACATGGTTTAGGGGATCTTAGTAATTGGAATAGTGCTGCTTTCTGTGGAGTTGCCAGTTCTCATGAGGGAATTAACAGTGATAAAAGTTTTGATAGTGGAAGGCCAAGTATAGCACTGCATAGCAGTTCTTGTCGCTCAGTGCTCCAAGATGCTGAAGTTGGATTGCCTTATGCTGATAAAACCTTTGATCACAACAACTCTTTGGTGGTTTGTTCAAGTAGTGGCCTTGAAAGCCAGGGCTGCGAGTCCAGTGACTCAACTTTGGCTAATCAACAGGCTCTTGATTTTAATTTAGCACTTGTATTCCAGGAAAAGCTAAATGACCCTAGGGTTACATCCATGTTGAAAAGGAGAGCAAGGCAAAGTGATATCGAGTTGACTAATTTGTTACAGGATAAAGGGTTAGATCCTAATTTTGCTATGATGCTAAAGGAGAAGAGCTTAGATCCAACAATCTTGGCACTGTTGCAGAGGAGTAGCTTAGATGCTGATCGAGATCATCGTGACAATACTGACATAACTATTATCGACTCAAATAGTGTTGACAATGTGTTGCCCAATCAAATTTCCTTGTCAGAAGAATTAAGGTTGCATGGGCTAGAAAGGTGGTTCCAATTGTCCAGACGATTTTTGCACCTTATAGCAGGAACCCCAGAGCGGGCCTGGGTTGTCTTCAGTGTTATCTTTATTGTTGAAACAATATTAGTTGCAGTGTTCCGTCCAAATACTATTAAAGTGATAAATGCTTCACATCAGCAGGTTAGAACATCCTTTTTGGTTTCCATATCTGTTTTCTTTTGTTTCAATTTCTGAGTTGGCATCCATTCTTGGAATGCTCAAATACATATGGACACTGATAAATTTATAAACCATTGCTTTTGTAGTTTGAATTTGGTCTTGCAGTGCTGGCTTTATCTCCTGTTTTCTGTTCTATCATGGCTTTCCTTCGGTCCTTGCAGTCTGAAGAAATGGCCATGACATCAAAGCCCCGCAAGGTAACGTCCTTGGTCGCATAATTTTTCCATTTTTCATCAAAAAGAAAATGTAGGACGGATCTTCCCCCCCCCCCATCATCTATTTTACATTTTCACATAAGTGTCCATTTTCCAGTTTCCATTTTCCATTTTCACATAAGTTTTCCTGACAGTGTAGGTGTAGGTCAAGAGTTTATTGTGAGACAGGTTTTGATTAACAGGAATGAATTCTTGAGTAACTAAAATTGTTCTTGCCTCTTTTAAGTCCCCAGGTTATCCTTCTTTCTCTGCTTTCTCATCTCTACTTGGGAAATCATTCTTATGTTTTGGTTTCCTCATGTGGATGCAGTAATCTTTATTCATACAGGGAGCATTCCCTTGATTCTCATTTTATTTACTTATATTATTTTTCCTTTTGATATAAATTGCTACATCTGTGAGCATATCATAATACTTACTGGAGGTGAGAAAAAGAAGAATTTGTATAGCTTTGAACTATACTTTGCTTCTGCTTTTGTAGTTCTTAGTACGTAATGTGTCTAATGGTTGTCCCTTATGTTTAAGCACTTATCCTTTTGATGTGCAACTTATAGTTTCATTTCCTTTTTCTGTTGGATTTAAATTCAGGGACTAATAGTTTCTGGTATGATTTTTCCCTCCAGTATGGCATCATTGCTTGGCTGCTGAGCACCTCCGTTGGTTTGCTGCTTTCCTTCCTGAGGTATTTACTTCTGTCATAACTTCAAATGGGTTCTTTCCCGTGCCTATCCCTTCTGTTGAACAATCTTGTGGCCAGTATTTGATCATATGCCCTCCTACTCATCTGTGTTTTGTCAGCTATATGCTGCTATGGGAATTTCATGTTATATAATTTTGTTAACCTTGTTCTGTATGTTGACAGAAGTGTCATAAATACCTAATACTTATGTTAGGTCATGGTTCTAGAGAACAGTGTGTAATGTACATAACAGTCGATGCCTATTCATATCCACCCCCTGTGACTGGTATGGGGGCGATGTGGGTAGGACATGAGGCTTTTGTTCATTTCAGCCAAAAGGGGCTGCATCAATGACACAGATATTCTCACAAACGATTTAGCCAATACAACCATGACAGCTATTGTTGCTTGGGGACCGATAAGAAAGAAAGAAAGAGAGAAGAATCACTCCCTCCCTGCCCTTGTTCTTTATTCTCTTTCTCTGGTCTCCCTCTCTTTCTTTGGTTTGCATCTAATCAAAGCCCCAATTCCACCTGCCCCTTACTTTTCTTTGGCTTGCGTCTAATCAAAGCCTTAATTCTTTTACAACTGCTACGATGTTTGATACCATGACTGATACAACAACAACAACAATCTAGACCTTTTGTCCCAAAATTTAGGGGTCGGCCATATGAGAGCCAAATAATGAAATCATAAAAAAAGGAAAAAAAAAGAGATTTAGTTTGTGCGGATTCTCCTACATCACTCATTACTATCTAAAGTCATCTCTTCAACTAAATCTTTCACTATCATATTCTTACAAATGCATTGCATCCAAGTTTTCAATGCCCTACCTCTATATTTTATTAATTCTCCTATATTTAAGCTCTCTACCTTCCTAACAGGTGCGTACATAGGTCTTCGCTGCACATGTCCAAACCATTTTAGACGGTATTCTTGCATCTTGTCTACAATTGAGCCGACTCCCAGTTTATTACTTATTTCGTCATTTCTAATTCTATCATTTTTTGTTTTGCCATACATCCACCTAAATATTCTCATTTTAACTACAATCATTTTTTACTCTTGTTGCTGTTTAATGGCTCAACATTCAGTGTCATATAATAGAGCATGTCTTACTGCGGTTCTATAGAATTTTTCCTTTAAATATAATGACATCGTGCGATCACAGAGCACTTCGGATGCCTTTCTCCATTTCATCAAGCTCGCTTGAATTCTATTATTGATATCTCCATCTATATTGCCATCATTAAGGATGATGGAACCAAGATATCTAAACCTTTTACTTTTTGGGATTTCTCTTCCTTCCAATCTAATTGTTTCTTCAATATCCTGATGGTTGTCACTAAATTTACACTTCATATACTCAGTTTTAGATCTACTCAATCTAATTCCTTTAGATTTTAACGTATCCCTCAATAATTCTAATTTAGTACTGATACCCTCTCTAGTTTCATAAACCAAAATTATATCATCTGTGAAGAGTATACATCATGGTATTGCATCTTGAATATTTTTTGTGATTTTATCTATCACTATTGCAAATAGTAAGGGACTTAATGCCGAATCTTGATGCTATCACTCAACCCCCCGCAAGTCCTTACATTGGTCACAATTCCTTCATACATATCTCTAATAAGATTAATGTATTTCAAAGAAATCCCTTTTCTCATGGGCGCTCACCATAACACGCCTCTGGGAACTCTATCATATGCTTTCTCAAGGTCAATGAATACCATATGTAGATCTCTTTTTTGCGTTCTAAATATCTCCATCAACTGTCTTAGCAAGTGAATTATTTCAGTGGTGAATCGTCCGGGCATAAATCCGAATTGATTCTGAGACACTTATCTCCAATCTCAATTTATGCTCTATCACTCTCTCTCAGTTTCATTGTATGACTCATGAGTTTAATTTCTCTATAATTGGCGCAATCTTGAATGTCCCATTTATTCTTATAAAGCGGGACAATTGTGCTCTCTTTCCATGGGTGGAGTATTTTCCTTATTTGCCAAATTTTGTTAAAAAGAGTCGTTAATATTGTTACTTCGAATTCTCCCAAACATTTCCACACCTCGGTAGGAATGCCATCAGATCCTATAGCTTTGTTATTTTCCATTCTCTTTATAGCCTTCTTTACTTCATGAGGGCGAATCTTACATTTAAAATCTTTATTAATCTCTTTTATAGATATCTCTAAATTTTCTTTGTTTGTTGTACTCTCAACATTAAATAAGTTATTAAAATATTCCCTCCATCTCTTTCTTATATCCTCGTTTCTTATAAGTGTACTATTTGTTGCAGTTTTAATACATCTAATCTCATTTAGATCTTGTCCCTTCCTCTCCCTTAGTTTGGCAATTTTATAGATCTCTCTCTCCGTCTTGAGTCTCTAGTTTCTTGTACAATTCGTTATACACTTTACTCTTTGATTCATGGATAATCTTTTTTACGTCTTTTTTTGCCTTTTTATATTTTTCATAGGTCTCGCTACTACTATCATTTTTAAGATTCCTATAACACTCTTTTGATTTGGATCGCAGTTTTTATTTCTTCGTTCCACCACCATGACTCTTTGGCTCTTGGAGCCCCACCCTTGGATACTCCAAGAACCTCTCTACCTATACTTTTAATATTATTAGACATATCATTCCACATTATTTTTTCGTTGTCATTAACAGACCAATTTGTTTTTCCAATTACTTTATCCCTAAAAATCGTCACATTTTCCCCTTTTAGTTTCCACCACTTAATTCTTGGCTCCATATATGGTTGACATTGCTTTTGTCATTTAGATACCCGTACGTCTAAAACTAAGAGTCTGTGCTAAGTTGTTACACTCTCCCTCGGTATGACCTTACAATCCTTACAAATCGTTCTATCACCTCTTCTAGTGAGAAAGAAATCTAATTGACTAACATTTGACCCACTTTTATAATAACTATGTGTGACTCTTTTTTCTTAAAGAACGTGTTTACTAGTGCCAAATCAAACGCTACTACAAATTCTAGAATTGTACTTCCCGCCTCATTCCTACTGCCGAATCCAAAGTTTCCGTGTACGGTTTCGAATTTCTCATTTTTCTCTCCTACATGTCCATTTAAATCTCCTCAAATAAATAATTTCTCGCTACTTGGTATGGTTTGTATAAATTCATCTAGATCATCCTAAAATTGTTTCTTACTAATTGCATCTACACCTATTTGGGGCGCGTACGCGCTAATTATATTAATTACGTTTTTTCTATTTATTAACTTGACAAATATCATTCTATCTCCCTTTCGGCTTATCTCTACTACCTCTACTAATAGATATCTCTATGTACAATTATTCCTATCCTATTTTTAGTTCTATCTCTACTTGTGTACCAAATCTTATGACCATAAGACTCTATTATTCTAGCCTTCTCTCCCACCTATTTGGTTTCTTGAAGACACATGATCTTAATTTTTTTTCTATTCATTACTTCACTTATTTTTTCTAATTTTCCGGTGAGAGATCCTATGCTCCAAGTGGCTAAGCGAATCCTATCCTCATGGACTATTTTATTTGTTCGCACCCTAACATCTCTTGATAATTTGTCACTACACCCGGGATCCGATGTTGCGCATCGTTGAGGAGGAAACGCCTCATACGTTTTCCTATATTTGTCTCCCATTTGTATCGTGGGTCTCACAAGAGATGAGAAATGATTGTAACCGGAGAGGGAGCATCATCGGGTTAGCAAGACGAGGGAGGGAGTAGATCTGAAAAACAGATCTGGGTTGGGTTTTAGAGAAATGTTAAATCCGAGAGCAGATCTGGGTTGGAAGAGGTGAGACGGGGGGTCGGGGGAGAAGGTGGAGAACATAAGGGGAGAGGCTGATAGAGAACTGGGGAGGAGGAGGGGCAGTGATGGGAGTTCTTGTTGGGACAGCAGGGGCGATAGAGGAAAGCAGATCGAAGGCAAACAATCTGAGGAATAGGCGAAGATGAACACAATAATTCGTTGAACAGACAAAGGCGCACATACAGACGAAGACGAACAGGTGAAGGCAGATCGAGGACCAAGACGAATAGATGGCCAATTTGATGAAGGGATTGAGAGCGAGGTATGATGGTAGATCACAGAGAGATCAGACGAAGGGAGCTGATGAAAGGATCGGACAAAGAGGTCAAACGACGAGAAAGAGTGATCGGACGAAGGGGTATGATGGTAGATTGAAGGGTCTCATAGACGAAAGGACAGATAAAGGTGAAGAGGACGAAGTTGAAGATCAAGAGTTTCATAGACAACAATGAAGAATGTAGGGTCAGTAAGGAGAGATGATAGATGAGGAGTAGTTCTGAGTTTTTAAGGGTAGATCTGAGTGGTCCTAAGTTTTCAAGGGAGAGATTGATGTTGGTGAGGTGAAGAACTGAGCCGAATGCTACGGCATAGGGCTGATGCGGCTCGGGGAATGATAAGGTTTCTTCAAGTGGATAGACGACGAGATAGGGAGGTTACTGACCTGTGAAACAGAGAGATTGTGTGTAGATAGGGGATAGAGGGGTAGAGAGAAAGTCTCTGGTGAGGAGGAGCGAGAGAGTGAGAGAGAGAGGGAATAGGGGGCGGTGGTAGGGGAGAGAGAAGAGGTTACTTACCTGGTCAAGCAGCGTTCGGTGAGCTGCTTGAGTGATTGATGGAGGGATTGAGGCGGAGGATCGCGGACGAGCTGACGAAGCGAGCGTTCAAAGGAGAGAGAGAGAGGGAGAGAGAGATATTTCGCAAACTGTAGCATTCACTGATGATACCATGACTGATACTGTGATTTAAATTTTGCGGGCGGGATGGCTTGCAAAATGAAAGCTGCAGCTTTGGAAGGATGGGCCTTTTTGCCCCTGCAATCAACTCATGTAGATGTTCTCATTTGATTGGGTGGGATTATACTTCTGAATCCAATTTTCTTTTATCCTTCTATTTTATGGCTTCTTCAACTTCCACGTGGTTGTTCCTTCATGTTGGTGCGTGCGTCATTCTGGTTGTTTGAGTTAATTATCATATCTATTTTTTGTCTTTTTCCTTGGTGGAAGCTACTCAAGGATTCTATCATCTTCTGCTTCAAATTTGATTTTTCTTTGCCTACGACAATTAGATATTGAACCAATTCAGTTTTGTTTCTTGCTTTGCGCCATGGAAACTCCTTAGATAAGTACTTCATATTTTTTTAGTCGCTTGGAGATATTCTTATCTGTTTGGAATCATGTCAATTTGTTTTCATATGATATGGGACAATGGAGGGTAAATGCTGGTATTCATAGCAGGTGCTTGAGCTACTTATTGCAAGTCTTGATAATTTTTCTTAGCGGCCATGATTGTTCCCCTTTTTTTAATGGAATAAAATTTGTATCAGATGTACTAGAAAAAATGCACAAAGTTCTGAGGATGAGAAGTTTTAGAAGCAAGGGAAACGTAAAGTAAAAGTTGAAACTAGTGAAGGACCGGCTTCAAATCTCTCTTTGGTCTTTCTAAATTATAATCAACCTAAACACTTAAAGCATGACCTGAGGAGAACCATAAAAATCATCATGTCTGAGGAGAAAATGACCAATATTGTGGGAAACATGGTTTTAGAAAGATGATTCCTTATCTTTTCCTTAATAGACCAATATAAAATTTGGTTGTCTCTAGTTTCAGTCCTTTGAAAGATTCCTTGTGATACATGGCACAAATATGCAGAGAGAGAGTTTTAAAAGATCTCTGTCTCTCTCTCTACCTACTTTTTTATTTTTTATTTTTTATTTTTGGTATAAAAAAATTTGTATTGACCTTGCTAAACATAATTGGCTTAGTAAAATCCTTAACTTGGGTAGGATGTTCCGGCTTCCGAATTAAACTCTAGTATTGGGAGCATTGGGAGAGGTTCATTTCCTTGTAGCAAGGAAATTAGGAATAAAAACTCAATAACTTCCTTATCAATAGGATCTTTTAGGAAATGAAAGTTTTAAGAGACCAAATGAACCACCTGATTATTGAAATCTTTGATAGGGGCTGAAGGGAAAAATAGTCAGCTAATAGATTTGAGGTGCTTGATCCAAGAATCCTTCCAAAAGTGTACACGAGAGCCATCATCCACTTTGAATGATACTAGAGGAAGAAAGATCTCATTTAATTAAGAGATGAACTACTAAGGGCTGTAATGAGAAAACTCTTGCTCCAACCCTGACGTCCCATTCTTTTTGCCAAGAGACCATACTTGCACATGATACCTTTGTGCCATAAAAAATTGGGTTCTAAAAGAATTTCCATAGTCATCGACCTGTCGGGGAGATGTTTCTGGACACTAAGTTTCGAAGATCCAAACCACCCTTAGATTTAGATTTAAAAACCTACTCCCACCTCGCCAATGGTCCTT
Organism: Dillenia turbinata; assembly: GCA_037126225.1. Taxonomy (NCBI): domain Eukaryota; kingdom Viridiplantae; phylum Streptophyta; class Magnoliopsida; order Dilleniales; family Dilleniaceae; genus Dillenia; species Dillenia turbinata. The sequence continues at coordinate 17,893,686 of JBAMMX010000007.1, forward strand.
CATAGCCAAACCACACCCCTACCTTACAAAGTCTCTGATCAGTTTCTTGATGTTCTCAGCCACTGTTATAGAAATCTTTGAATGGGAAAGAAAATAAAGGTGAATACCAGCGAGTCATGCAAGGATAAGAGTAATGCACCCAACTAGAGAGTGAAAACCTCCCTTCCCTTGTCTAATCTCTTACTAATCTTGGCCATGACACGATCTCCAAAATCATTGTTACTCTGATTATCCCCTAAAGGAACTCCTATCTGACCCCATCTTCTCACAACTAATGATGGCTGCCAAAAGTATCAGGAGTCAGAATAGACACTTTTATGCAAGAAACTCAATCTTGGCTGCATTCATCCTAATACCCTAGACTTACTAAAAAATGTTGATGATGTTTATCTGTAAACTGTTGATGAGGAGGACCGACTTGTTTATCTCTGACACTAAGAGCAGAAAATATGTTAATGTGAACCCCTCTGTCAATATGCTCTACATGTTTGCAACAAGAATGAAGATGAAAGGAAAGAGGGTGTTTTTGTGTTGATCCAATAGAGGGTGAAAATTCGATTTTGGGCACTCAATTAATAATGACAAGAAGAATAGCTCAACTCAAATAACCTCTCATCCACCTTCTCCATCGAATCTCAAAGTACTTATTCTCGAATGCATTATCTAAGAAACTTTAGCTAACCCTATCATAAGCATTTTCAAGATCAAACTTGAGAACTACTCTTCTGCATGCTTCTTGTGATAATCAACTATTAGCCACCAAACCTCCATCTAAAATTTTCCTACCAGCTATAAAAGTGCCTTGATGAGATGAGATGGTATCAAGCACCTCACACAACCTATTGGCTAGAATCTTAGCCACGATCCAATAAGAGCTAGTGGCGAGGCTAATAGATCTAAAATCTTTCACTTTTGAGGAGTGAACCTTCTAATAATGGTTATGAAAGTAGAGTTCATGCTCTTACTTATGACTAAATTGGTGAAGAACTTATCAAAGCCTCTAAACACATTCTTGTGGATAATCTCCCAAAAGTGCCCCAAAAAAGCTATGGAAAACCACTGGGACCTATGGCTTTCTCTCTATCAAAAGCAAAAGCCATCTCAAATGGTATCTCTAATAAGGATGCTGTAGAACTTTCTATCGGTTGCCAATCAAGCCCTTCATGCCCTTCAATTATAGGGTGCATTCCATTCTCCTCAGCATGAAGATTTCTTTAGAAGCTAGTAATGCTATCCATAGGGTTTCTGCCCTAGGGTTTGTCTTATTTTTCCCTACTTATGTTGAAAGCTTCGTGGTATATTATCCTTGGGAGTTAGTTGCAAAGAAGAGGTCTCCTTTGTTTAGTCGATTTCTGGCTAGAAATGCATAATTAGCTGGGGCACATAGTGCTTAGTTGCAAAGAAGAGGTCTCCTTTGTTTAGTCAATTTCTGGCTAGAAATGCTTAATTAGCTGGGGCACATCGTGCTAACTTGGACCAACATTCACCTAATAATTGTTTGACTATTAAGTGCTCATATTTGAAGATAAACTATATGCAACAAATTACAAAAAAGGTAATGAGCATGATAAGTGCAAAATAAGCAAGTAGGGAAAGCAGATTAATACATATGCGCAAATTGTCTGGGTTTTACTTACCTGGACAATTTTATGTGGGTGGTTCTAAAGGATCCAACGAGAATTTGTACTCATGGTATACTAGGATGGTTACCGTAGGCAATGAAGCTTTAATGATGACTGGCAATATGAACTTTTTGGACCATTTGCTGATGGTCTTCTGAAACTTGTTCGGCAGACTTCAAGGGTATCTAAATTGAAGAAGCCACCTTGTGATAAACTCTGAGGTCCTGGAGCCATAGAGATGATAAAGAATTTCACCGGACATTGAGTGCGGGTGTGCGCTTCTAGTAATTGTATATTGATATTTGTTTTGGCTTACTTGATCAATTGAGCTAGATGATGCTTCCTACCAAATTGGCTACCATTTTGTTCTCTGTTTTTTCTGACTTTTGAAATTTTATTGAAAGGTCTGTGCTTTTATGTGCCTGTGTTTAGTCATAACTAAAGCAGGGGTTTTGCTTACTATACTGCTACCCCAAAGTTAGCCTTTTGACTTCTCACAGAAAGCTGCTTTATCATTTATTAACTTTGCGACATTTGTTCTGCAGCAAATCATCTATTCTTCTAGGATTATCTTTGACGGTCCCACTAATGGTAGCATGCCTTTCGGTTGCCATTCCTATATGGATACACAATGGCTACCAATTTTGGGTCCCACAAATCGAATGTGATCCTCAAAGGGGGAATCATAGAAGTTCAAGGACAAGGGAGGTATGTACAAGTTCTCTATGTTCTGGTCTGTGGCTGAATTAAGTTTCAAGTGTTTGCTTAGATTTCCTTTTCAAGTGATAGAAAATTTAGTCTCTTTTCTGGACACCACAATGCATAAGGTATGTATACATGGTACTCTGGTGTAATAATTGCAACAATTTGGTTTTTGATTTGACTGGCTGAACTATGGTGTGAGCTCCCTTACTTTTTGTTTGTCTTATATACATATTCACATGGTTTGTGATAATTCTGTGGTTTTGAATGACTTCTTCTGTTTGTCTGTTATTAATTATCTAACTACATTGCCATTATTAGGAATAAGGCTTATAATACAATAAGAGTTAAATGGTATCATTTTTCAAGAAAGTCAAATCAAAATATATCTGTCCTATACAATTATTTTTCTTTTTCTTTTTCCCTTCTTTTAAAGCCAAATGGAGGATAGAGAGAAACTTGATCGAGAAAATAATAAGAATAATTTGGTATTTATGTTGTATCCTATTGACCTCATGAAAATCAAAACCTGTTGGTCATATCGTACTTGTTCTCACTTTTTGGTTGAGAAGATGATAAGAAGAGACAGATGTTTAAAAGAATAAAGTTCCTGAGAGAGATAATTGGATCTTGTTGTTGGGAGTGAGAGAGTGAGCATTTACATGAGGACAAAGAGGATTGGAATGCACTCTTCAAAACTAATGTTGGACTTGGAATTCTTATGAACTGATATGTGCTAAAAAATATAGTAATGAAGGTCAAACTTTTGAAAAGAACAGGAGTTGCCAAACAGTGAGCCGAATTGTTTGGGTCTCTCTTTGTTCATTTGATGCATTCTTTTACTTACCAAGTGCCTCATGCTGTTTAAAATTCTTTTGCTTGATTTTTAGTTTTTAATGACGTGAATACATGGATAATGCATTGAAATGGTAGGTAGTATCTTTTACTTCCAATCTAGTAATGCTCTTGATGTACTTGTATTGCACACCCACTTGAAATCTGCTGTTCTAAAGTTTGTTATTTCTCTATTTTTTTGCCATGAAATGGGTGTTATGCACTTAACATTTTTTTCCTCTAGTGTCGGGTAACGATGGAGAGATTGATATATCATTGTCTTGTACGTATGGAAATCTTTAAAGGTTTTTTTTTTTTTTTTTTTTTTTTTTTGGGGGGGGGGAGGGGCAAGCATTTCTAAAAATAATATGGAAATGGGGAAATGGGATGTGTTTTAATTTCTGGGTCCATTTTTGTAAATCCATTATAGTCTCTTTTTTGTGGTCAGTCTTAAACCAACCCACTGATGTTTGCTTGCTTATCTTAGTCTTTCATTCTGGTTAAATGCTTTTTTTTGTATTGTTTTTAATTTGAATATATTTATTTGTTTGTCTGTAAAGTTTATTTAATGACATTGAATTTCTTGATATAGCTTTGTGATGCACAATAACAAAAATGTTCTTGTTTCCTGGCAGGGTGTGGTTCTTGCCATATGTATATCTGTGTTCATCGTATCTGTATTAGCACTTGGTGCAATAGTATCTGCAAAGCCATTAGATGTTTTAGGCGATAAGCCATTGTTGGGTGAGCCAAACAGTTTTAACTCTCCCTATGCATCATCTGTTTATCTTGGTTGGGCGATGGCTTCCACTATTGCTTTATTAGTGACGAGTATACTGCCAATTATATCATGGTTTGCAACATACCGGTTCTCTCTTTCTTCTGCCATTTGCATTGGAGTATTTGCGGGTTAGTTATTCTTTGTGCTCCTAACTTGACAGACTATCTAAGACTTGAGATAGTGTTTATTATGGTTATTATTTCTTAAGTAATTTATTTATTCAGTGTTTGTTTGTGTCTGTCTTTGTAGCTGTGCTTGTGGCATTTTGTGGTACATCGTATTTGGAGGTTGTGAATTCTAGGGATGACCAAATTCCCAGGAAAGAAGATTTTCTTGCGGCTTTGCTTCCGTTGATGTGTATTCCCGCATTGCTATCACTTTCTTCTGGTTTGCTTAAATGGTGAGTGATGTCATGGGCTTTGGTTAAATTACCTATGACCAGTCTGGAATTTGGTGGTTTGTAGTTGCATTCAAGCGATATTACAGTGGAATTTGATGGTTTGTAGTTGCATTCAAGCAATATTAATAGGATTAATTTTTGTTTCAAAAATATTTGCAGGAAAGATGATGACTGGAGACTTTCTCGAGGTGTTTATGTGTTTGTTGCTATTGGTCTTCTTCTTTTGCTTGGTGCAATATCGGCTGTTATTGTTATAGTTGAACCTTGGACGGTGAGTCATGTTATTATGCTCTCTAAGCTTTCTGATGAACCATGAATCTCTAATATTGCTACCCTTCTCTCTTGCAACAGATGGGAGTGGCATTTCTTCTTGTTCTTCTTCTGGTTGTACTAGCTATTGGTGTAATCCATTATTGGGCTTCAAACAATTTCTATTTGACAAGAACACAGATGTTCTTTGTCTGTTTCCTGGCTTTTCTTTTGGCTTTGGCTGCATTTTTGGTTGGGTGGTTAGCAGGTGACTTGATAGAATACTGAATTTAAGTTTTGTTATATCCAAATGTTTCATTTTATACCAAGTCCTAGTAAAACCTTCTTTAGTTGAGGTTGGATGACTATTTCATCCTCTGGCTAAAATCCATCTTAATCATTCTTGATTTGCAGAAAGACCCTTTGTTGGAGCTTCTGTTGGTTATTTTGCATTTTTATTTCTTCTGGCTGGAAGGGCATTGACAGTGAGTTATACTTGTTGATCTTAAGCAATATCTCTCAAACTTTTGTCGAGCATCTTCACTTGGTTTTTCCTTTCCCCCCTCCCCCAGTATGATACATTGTTCTTTCATTCATCTTATTGTCAAATTATCTCTGCAGGTGCTTCTTTCACCTCCTATTGTTGTCTATTCTCCTAGAGTACTGCCTGTATATGTTTACGATGCTCATGCTGATTGCGGGACAAACGTCAGGTCTGTTAGTTTCTGCTGTTTCTTTTAGTTTAGATTTCATTTGAAATATGTTTTCACTATTAAGTTCTTTTCTGAACAATTATTTAGGATTTTTGTTCATATCTGATATTTGTTAACTTTTCCCCCACTTGTTGTTAACAGTGCTGCTTTTCTTATGCTTTATGGGATTGCATTGGCAACTGAGGGATGGGGTGTTGTTGCCAGCTTAAAAATCTACCCCCCATTTGCTGGAGCAGCTGTATCAGCAATCACTCTTGTTGTGGCATTTGGGTTCGCTGTCTCACGTCCTTGCTTGACCCTCAAGGTTTTTGTTTGCACTAGGGAGCAGGCATCTCTTGATGGATAATTTGTTTCTACTAGTCTATTTTGTTGAAGCCATATTATTACCTGCCTTATGACTTGCTTACCTGTTTCCAATTGTGATGTGATCCAATTATCAGATGATGGAAGATGCTGTTCATTTTTTAAGCAAGGAAACTGTAGTTCAGGCAATTTCTCGTTCAGCTACAAAGGTGTGTTTCAATTTATTGCTAATGCCTATCAATCAACCCCGTTTATTGCAGTTGTGTTTGAATCTTTCCAAATGCCCATTGGAGTTTAAAATCTTGACTTCTGCCATATCTGTTTGGCATGTGAATATGAAGTGGGTACAATATGTATAATCAGTATTTATTTTTCTTTTCTTTTTGGAAAAGTGATGAAATTATTCTGTATTTTTGCTGCTTGTTTTACCTATTGGTATTCAATGTGTCACGCATATGTAATATGCAGACCAGAAACGCTTTATCTGGAACATACTCAGCTCCTCAGAGATCTGCTAGTTCTGCTGCTCTGTTGGTTGGGGACCCCACTATAATGCGTGACAGGGCAGGAAACTTTGTGCTTCCCAGGGCGGATGTGATGAAATTGAGAGATAGGCTGAGAAATGAGGAACTGGCCGCTGGGTCATTCTTTCGCAAAATTAGAGATGGGAGGACATTTCGAAGTGAGTTAACTGGAGATGTGGGTTACAGACGAGAGATGTGTGCACATGCACGGATTCTAGCTTTGGAAGAAGCAATTGATATAGAGTGGGTATACATGTGGGATAAGTTTGGTGGTTATTTACTTCTTTTGCTTGGCTTGACAGCCAAGGCTGAAAGGGTGCAGGTGAGTAAAATTTTTAGCTGCTTTGCCGTTTAATTTTAGTTTTATTTTCCTTTTGGGTGTTGGTGACTGTAGTTCTCTTATGGCAGGATGAAGTCCGTTTGAGACTCTTCCTTGATAGCATTGGATTCTCAGACCTCAGTGCCAAGAAAATAAAGAAATGGATGCCAGAGGATCGTAGGCAATTTGAAATGATTCAGGAGAGGTGCGTAGTTTTTCCCTTGTTGAAGACTGTTGTAGATTCTCTTTATGTTTATTCATCCATTAGATCTTCTTTTTCTCTTTTTGTAGTTATATAAGAGAAAAGGAGATGGAAGAAGAAATTCTGATGCAGAGGAGAGAGGAAGAAGGGAGGGGTAAAGAAAGGAGGAAAATTCTCCTAGAGAGAGAAGAGCGGAAATGGAAGGAGATAGAAGCTTCTCTTATTTCTTCAATACCAAATGCTGGCAATCGGGAGGCTGCGGCCATGGCTGCTGCAGTGCGGGCGGTGGGAGGTGATTCTGTACTGGATGATTCTTTTGCAAGAGAGAGGGTGTCAAGCATTGCTCGTCGTATACGCATGTCACAGTTGGCTCATCGAGCTCTCCAGGTCAAATTTTATTTTATGTTTTATTTATGTTCACTTTGCCTTTCTTCTTTTGAATTTATGTTCACCTCATCTTTCTTCTTTTCAAAGACATCAGGAGTTCTTCTCTGGACTAGCTATTATGCTGATCGTCTTGCCTATAGATGGAACAGCAACTTGATACTATGTTCTCAATTTCTTTTCTTTTTTTTTTTTGGGCAACCTTGGGGGCACCCTCGGGGGAGAGGGCTGTTTGAGGTAATTTGTAAGCACCAATCCGAAGAGGCACTTCCTATCCTTGCTTGGAGCTTGGGTCCATTAATGAACTTCCATAACATATAATAACTACTTTGGCATATAGTTGGTTATATTGGGACAAATATGCAGTCGAGCTCAACTCAAATTTTTAGAAGTCACAAAATGATATTGTAGGATTTTCAAAAAAGTTATTTTCTTTTGTTGCTTGTATGTATATGCTACTTTTTCGTCTGAGGAAAAAAAAATATTGTTCGCTTACATTTTTCGAAAGAAATCTATGGTAACTTGATTGAAGACAAGCAAAAACGTGGAGTTGGATTTTAAGATTGCAAAGAACACTATTAATACCAAGGGAGACTTATGCAAGCACATAAAGGGTATAGAGAAACAGAAATATCTAGTTGATTATGATACAATGAAGTTAAGCAGATATTTAAAAGGTAATAAAAAATCTAAACCAAGACTAGTAATGACATAGCAAGGTTTCTGGCCTGGTTCATTTTTTTGTGCATAGGTTTATGTAAATTGGAGGCTGTTCTGCTGTCATGATGTAAAGATGAACTGGTTCATAATTTTTGTCACATTTGAGTTGCCATTGCTGCCAAGGGGTAGTGACTGGACCGTTTCTTACGGTGGTGCTGGCAACTAAAAAGGGTTAGGCCATGGTTTGCAAACCTGCAAGCTAATCTCCTCCCATGTATCCCATCCTAATCTCATTGATGCCTCCAACTAAATTCTTTGGTTTTTATGCTTTTTTGATGTTTTGTCTTGCTTAGTGGTAGACATGGCCACTATTCCGGAACTGGCTGTTCCTGGTTCCTGATTTTGAGAAACCGGAACAGAACCAACCTTAAAGGGGCGGTTCCAGTCCTAGAATTGCTGGTTTCTATTCCAATTCTAGTTCCAAACGGTTCAAGTTTCGCTCTTGGTTCCATACAGTTTTGGTTTGGTTTTAGAGCTGTAACAGTAAAGAATAAAAACATAAATAATAAAAAGTAACAATTAAAAAAAAAAGGGAGGAACCGGAACTGTAAAAAAATAGAAAAGGGAGGAAGAGTTTGAACTCAATTTTTGAACAAAAATCAAACTACCTATGAATCCTCATGGGGTGTAGAGGAATGAAAATTCATGTAGTTTGCTTTTCTTTTTCCTCCCTTACCAGACATGGCCACAATTTTGGAACCATGAGTTCGCAGTTACCAATTTAGAGGAACCAGAACCGAACCTTTAGACGCGGTTTTGATTTTGGTTGTTGAACTGTTTCCACAGTTTGGCTTGAACCGTGGCGATGTCTACTTAGCAGGGATGCATCATTCTCGATTCTAAGTGGTGGATCTATATGTCCATGTGTATCATTTCTGGATGTGTTTACCCTCTTTGGCAATGTTCATCTTATATTAGCATTGTCAAGTTGACAGCTCATGAACTTTTTGGCATACATCCCTCAGTGAAATTGCCATGTCTGATGATCTTGTACGCCTATAATGCTACCAAACACGATGATTTATATATCTATATATCTACTTAGAATGAACATAAAAAGTTGCAAGTTTGCATGCTCTTCCTGTATTTGTGTTTATTTCACCGTTTATTATGCTCTCAGTTAGCATATGGAGGACTCTTTAAGAAAATTGTTTCTTTTTCTGCTTTTTGGGATGGAATATTTTTGCCCTTATCTTGTCTCTTCTCATTTTTGTAGTTGAAGATTGAAAGACAATGAAAAGATCCTAACAACTAATATGTAAGTTTATGAGACATGATCTCTTTTAAAATTGGGTGCAAAAAGGGGGAAAAGAAAAGAAAACAGAATATAATGAAAAATGAACTTGAGAAGATTGGAAGAGGCTTGCACCCGCAACTCTGAATGTGTATTCAAGAACCCTGGATAATTTTTGTACTTGCAATGTTTGTTTATAATATTTTTTGCTTCTCACAACACTTTCTGTTGTCATTCTTATGCATGTGCAACCATGTCCCTGTCTTGAATTTTTAGACTTGCTTTCCTCTTGGCCACTTCATTTTGATGATTTGTCATTATAGATTCTTTGTCTAAAGAAATTTGTTGACCTTTTGGACAGACTGGAGTCACAGGCGCCATATGTGTTCTTGATGATGAACCCACTACATGTGGACAGCATTGTGGCCAGATTGATCCTGGTCTATGTCAAACTCAAAAGATAAGCTTTTCCATTGCTGCAATGATCCAGCCAGAGTCTGGGCCTGTGTGTCTCTTAGGTACTGAGTTCCAGAAGAAATTGTGTTGGGAGATTCTGGTGGCTGGTTCTGAGCAAGGTATAGAAGCTGGACAAGTTGGCATCAGGTTAATTACTAAAGGTGATCGACAAACTATAGTAGCAAAAGAGTGGAGTATCAGTGCAACATGTGTTGCTGATGGAAGGTTTGTGTAACTATTGTGTATAGCAATGGCAGTGCTGTCATGTGCTCCTGATTTTGTTTTATGCTCAGCTGTTTTGATACTGTTTAATTTATATTCCCCAATTCATTGTAATTAGTACCTTGGTTTCTTTATATGTTTCTGTACAGGTGGCATATGATTACATTGACCATAGATGCAGATTTAGGCGAGGCCACTTGCTTCTTAGATGGTAGTTTTGACGGCTACCAGAGTGGCTTGCCATTTCGTGTGGACAATGGCATTTGGGAGCAAGGAACAGAGGTTTGGGTTGGAACTAGACCACCCATTGACATGGATGCATTTGGAAGATCTGACAGTGAAGGGGCTGAGCCCAAAATGCATGTAATGGACGTTTTTCTATGGGGGAGGTGCTTAACTGAAGATGAGATCGCTTCTCTCTCAGCTGCTTTGCCTTTGGCTGAGTATTGTATGATTGATCTTCCAGAAGACAATTGGCAATGGGCAGATTCACCATCAAGAGTATGCATTTTTCGCACTAAACATTTTCTTATCCCTGTATTTATAAGGTTTCAAGATAATAAATATGATGAAAGCTAACTGTCTCCATCTTCCATGGATTCTGTGCAGGTCTGTTTTGATGCAATGACTGATGCTTTGTTCGTTATATGTAGGTTGATGAATGGGATAGTGATCCTGCCGAGGTGGATCTGTATGATAGGGATGATGTAGATTGGGATGGTCAGTATTCGAGTGGGAGGAAAAGACGATCTGATCGTGAGGGACAAGTGGTTGATATGGATCTCTTAGCAAGGAAGTTGAGGAAGCCTAGGACAGAGACACGTGAAGAGGTCAATCGTCACATGCTTTCTGTCGAAATAGCTGTGAAGGAGTCACTCTCGGCAAAAGGGGAAACACATTTTACTGACCATGAGTTCCCTCCAAATGATCGATCACTATTTGTGGATCCAGAAAATCCATCATCAAGGTTGCAGGTGAGTCTTCCTTACTAAGTTCCCACACTTGTATCCCTACTTTCAAGTATTCTCACTTGAATCTTTCACAAGGTTGTCTCTGAGTGGAAGAGGCCTGCAGAAATAGTGAAAGAGAGCCATTTGGATTCTCATCCATGCTTATTTTCTGGTGCTGCAAACCCTTCAGATGTTTGTCAGGTTTGTTCTTTTGCAGTTTGGCAATATATGGCTTCATTTTCTTAATTTGATAGGCCTTCCTATAAGAGATGATGTTTTCTTAATTTTTTTGCTTTTGAGCAGGGCCGATTAGGTGATTGTTGGTTTTTAAGTGCTGTTGCAGTGTTAGCTGAGGTCTCACTCATATCAGATGTGATTATTACACCAGAATATAATGAAGAGGGGATATATACCGTGCGCTTCTGTATTCAGGTGATATGTTGCTTCAGAGTACATCTTTTCTTCCTTTCTAATTATTGTAACCTTTGCTCAGTATGATTTTTGCCTTAGCATTTGCCTAAGTTTGAACACGAAGCATGTGTGTATTCGAAAATGGCCCAGGTGTTGCATGGTTTTCTATATCTTAGCCATATATGTATTGCCATGCCGCACAATGAGCAGACTGATTACCAGTTCAAGAAATATTGTAGTAGAGCTTGTGGCTGTAATATTAACATATGACATTGTGGTGCTGAAGTTGATGGCTTGTCGTTGTATAATTTATTTTGGGCATTTCTATTATTTTCTTGTTGAAAATGCATGAAAACTTCTGAGTTGTGTGTTCCTTGGAAAATTCCTTCTTTAGGGTGAATGGGTCCCTGTTGTAGTTGATGATTGGATTCCATGTGAAGCACCTGGAAGACCAGCATTTGCTACGAGTAGGAAAGGGAGTGAACTCTGGGTGTCTATATTGGAGAAGGCATATGCAAAACTTCATGGTTCATACGAAGCATTAGAAGGTGGGCTTGTTCAGGATGCTCTTGTGGACCTCACTGGTGGTGCTGGTGAAGAGATTGACATGAGAAGTGCCCAAGCGCAGATTGACCTTGCAAGTGGAAGATTGTGGTCTCAATTGTTGCGCTTCAAACAGGAAGGATTCCTGCTTGGTGCTGGCAGTCCTTCAGGTTCAGATGTGCACATATCATCAAGTGGGATTGTTCAAGGACATGCATACTCATTACTGCAGGTTTTTGTACTTTTATCAAGCTAAAGCTATTATCAAGTTGTTGAACACTTGACAAATTTCTTTGCATTACATGCTTACTCAGGTAAGAGAGGTAGACGGCCACAAACTTGTTCAGATCCGGAATCCATGGGCGAATGAAGTTGAGTGGAATGGGCCATGGTCCGACTCATCACCTGAATGGACTGATCGAATGAAACACAAACTAAAGCATGTGCCACAGGTACTGATAGTGGCAGCCTTGTTGAAAAATTCCTTTGAGTCCCTCAATGACCTTAGGGGGCGTTTGGTAAGAGGGTATGAGAATGAAAAATCGGAATGAAACCAAAAGATGGTGTTTGGATTAATATTATGGGAATGAATATTTTGGAATCATACCCAAAAATTTAGGAATCCACAAAACCCAAGTAAAGTGATGGGTTTTGTTGAAAACCTACATTTGATTCTCAAATAATCATTCTCTCACACTTATCCAAAATTACCTATTACTCTTCACTCTCATATTTCCTTTTTTTATAAAATTATCCATACTTATATATATATATATATATATATATAACTAAACAGGTAAAAAATATATATATAATATTTTCATTATTAAGTTAATTTTTTTTTTTAATCTTTGAAAAGAATATAAAGTTTACTTGATAAACTCATATAATATTTATTTTTTTCATTATAAAATTTCTCATTACCCATTACTCATGCAATATTTTTATAAAATTATCCATTATTCGTATATATATTTATAAAATTTTTCATTATTAAGTTTTTTTTTTTTTTTTTTTTTTTGAAAAAATATAAAATTTATTTGATGGACACATATAATATTTATTTTTTTCATTATAAAATTTTCTATTATTCATATATATATATATATATATATATATATATATAACTAAACAAGTGAAAAAATAAAATTTTTATTATTAAGTAAATTTATTTTTATTTTTGAAAAGAATATAAAATTTACTTGATGAATTCATATAATATTTATTTTTTCATTATAAAATTACTTATTTCTTGTTACTCATACAATTTTCATTATAAAATTACCCATTATTCATATATATATATAAAAACTAAACAAGTGAAAAAATATAAAATTTACATTAATAAGTTACTTCCTTTTTTTATTTTTGAAAATGATAAAAAGTTTACTTGATAAATTCATATAATATTTATTTTTTAAATGAAATTAATTTCATATAATATTTAAAATAGTTTATTTTAAATTATTTATAGTTTTTATTGTATATTGTAGTAAGGATAAAATTGAAAAATTGTTAATTCCTATTCTAAAAAAAAAAAAGCCAACCAAACATAAGGTATGGTAATGATACCCATTTTAGTGTACTGAACCAAACAGATAAATTAGAATGATTTTATCCATTTCGATTCTAGAGGATATGATTCCGATTTCGATTCCGATTCCCAGAATCGAACCAAACGCCCTCTTAGTCCTTCTGTGTATATGCTAGTTTATATAGATGCTCAGCCTTAGTTTCCTAATATATGTGATTATGCCTTACCAATTTCTGTTCAGTCGAAAGATGGTATATTCTGGATGTCTTGGCAAGACTTTCAGATTCACTTCCGGTCAATCTATGTTTGCCGTGTATATCCGGCTGAGATGCGTTATTCTGTCCATGGGCAATGGCGAGGCTACACTGCTGGTGGCTGCCAAGATTATGATACATGGAATCAAAATCCACAGTTCAGGCTTAGAGCTATTGGACCAGATGCATCCTATCCAATTCATGTTTTTATTACCCTTACTCAGGTAACTATGTTGTTATTTTTCTCTGCCCTGAGCCCCATACAGAATCACAGTCAAAGTGGTTACTACTCATCTTTTTTGCATAAACCTCTCTCAGATTGACTAATTTCATACTAAACATTATGGTACATATTTTAGGGTGTGAGCTTCTCAAGGACGACAGCTGGTTTCAAAAATTATCAGTCTAGTCACGATTCAATGATGTTCTATATTGGAATGAGGATACTTAAAACTCGTGGCCGGCGTGCAGCTTACAACATTTATTTACATGAATCAGTGGGCGGGACAGATTATGTCAATTCTCGAGAAATATCTTGTGAGATGGTTCTGGAGCCTGACCAAAAAGGCTACACAATAGTGCCAACCACCATTCACCCTGGGGAAGAAGCGCCATTTGTTCTCTCAGTTTTCACCAAGGCCTCAATAATTCTGGAACCATTGTAGTACCCTAATCATTGCTTCAGTCAGTTATCTTTCTGTCCCATGGATTGAGAGCTTGTCTACAGTGTTTCTCCTATGCTTGGACTGTCCTCATATCGTGCTCCACAGTTGATTGAACCATCAACGACTGCACAAACCAGCCTGGTAACTTTGACATCTCGAACCATCTTTTGTGCTAGTTTTTTTTGCCCCCTTTTTTTGGCATCAAGTTGCAATTTTTTCGTTTTAGTCATTTTTGTTCAAACAGTTACATAGACTCTAAGCTGTGTATGACAGGTGGTGTAATTACGTGGTTGTGATCTCAGCTGCAAGGATCTTGTCGGGGTGGTCACCATGGGCATTACATGACTTCTTTAACTTGCAAGATGGAGAGCAGAGTTTTTCTTTTTGTTTGTTTGTTTGTTTTTTTTTTTTTTTTCCTTGATGAGCTGGAAAGCATCTGTGGTTGGGTAAATTTCTTAACAGAATTCCTGCCTTACGAATCCTTGGGGATCTTCCAGCTTTTCTGGTTGGATGAGTTGCTTCTTGCAGCATCAGCAAGGGTTCTCGGGGGACTAATCTGTAAGCTGTATATGGGTAGGTTTTAGATTATAGGAAGGTTTACCATGTAAATGAGTGAAAGGGCTGGTAAAATGAAGAAGAAAGCTGAAAGGTGTATAGATGAAATAATTTTTTTTTCCTAATTTTTGAGGGATATCCAGAGCAGCTGAGGAAAAAGATGTTGAGATTCAGCTGCAATTTTGAAGACTATTTAATCAACTATGGTCTGTCTTTGTACAGGCATAAATTTTTGCTATATATATAGTTTCAATTTGACATTGTTTTCTTTGTATATGCTTCTTGAGGTTCTCTTGCTTTGCATTTGCGCTTTATTATCACTCGCAGGCATCTCGTGTTGAGGAAAGATCATATATAGAGGTTTGTGGTGGAAAACATGATGGTTTTGGCTGGGACTGGTGTTCTATGATTGGCTTAAACAAGCTTCTGTCTCACTTGGACAGTATACGAGTATACTAATTTTGGTTGAGTCAATATTGATCTCTTTGAAGATGTGTGGTATTGGCAAGAGATGCTAGCGTATTCGTGAGGATTTCCTGTGGGTGTTGGATCAGAGAAAGCTGTCTTCCCGAGCCAAGCCAACTTTTATTTGCAAGTGGAGCAGAAATAAGAACACCAAGTGTTTGTTTCGTAGGCCTCAAGGGAAAATGAAACATATCATATATTGGGAAAAGGGTCACTGACTTAATTTTTCTCCCATACATTTCTTGTTGGAGAATTGCTAAAACACGATGTTGAAGATCAGAAGTGTGACTCAACATTACGTTCCTCGTCAATCTTCCATTGTTTGACTAATTAAAGTTGGTGTTTTTGGGTAATTAAAGAGATTCTTGATAAATATTAAGCAGGTGCCACCATTGGACAAGGCGCACGCCATCAAGCCTGCAACAGACCCGAGCACTGTGTGCTTTTTGTTCAACCATCGACGATATAAAAACCATTCTGACTTTGTGTAAGTCAAGCTACCGCGCTTATGACAATGTCGTGTAGAGAGAGAGAGAGAGAGAGAGGAAAGAAAGCCCTAACGCTCGAGAATGCGTAACGTAGTGCTGTGTAGGAATGATTCGATTCTTCACCCGCTAAGCACTAAATGAAGAATGGTACTAACCACTAAAAAAAAAAAGCATCGTAATTATTATTGTTGTGGACGAGCACCCCAAGAAGAATCCAAGCTTTAAGATCACTCCTGTCAATTTTGACAGTCACTCGTACCCAAAAAGGAAAAACTTATTCCGTTAGCTAAAAAATAATAACAATGCAAGAATTGATAGAAATTTATTCAATTCTGCCCAAAAGCTCAATAAGAAAATTCTGAATGCCTCCATTCCAATGAACCCTAAGCAAGACACAGCTTTCAACTTCAAACAAAAAACTCTACATTCTCTCTCTCTCTCGACTCTCCCTTCTCTTCCTGATAAATTGTCTCTTCTCTCTCTACCCACCCAAAAAAATTAATGTTAATAATCAAACAAACAAACAAGGAGAGAAGAGAGAGAAAGAGAGAGACCACTTTGTCTCATTCGGAATCACTTTCCATGCTTCCCATTGCCTTCAATCCTCTGGGTCTCTGAAAACATACCAATCAAATTCATTCTTTAGCTTTGTTTCTTCTCTTAGAGATCGAAGATGAATCAGATTAAAAAACCAGTAGAAAGGAAAAAAAAATAATAATTACAAAAGGTACCTTTTTAGAAACCTTCTTCTCCCTCACGTCATACCTTTCTTGACACAGATCTGATAGCCATGCCCCTGGACTCACCAACTGTACACCCAATCCGTCGATAAAACAAACCCCGCATAAAAATTAATAACCACTCTATAATAAAAGTTGAGAAAAATAGTAGAGACCCAGATATCAAATTTTAAAAATTTGGGTGTAACAAACACAATCAACTAAAATAGCAAAAATCATAAACCCAAAAGAGAAAAATAGGGTACGATTGGGCACCCTCTCTCTCTGTATATCTGTTGGGGAGTGTAACTTGGATAAAAGGGACTTACAAGTAAAGTGCGTTGGATCAATTTGGCTCTTTTCTTGGGACGCTGAGGGAGTTTGCAACCCTGCATGGCCATGAAGTCTTCTTCTTTCTCTTTGCTTGACAATGGAATCAACAACTTTGGCCATACAAGCTTTGCTTTGCCCAAGTCTCTTCCTCCTCCTTTAA
The DNA here is from genome assembly GCA_037126225.1 of Dillenia turbinata. NCBI lineage: Eukaryota > Viridiplantae > Streptophyta > Magnoliopsida > Dilleniales > Dilleniaceae > Dillenia > Dillenia turbinata. The sequence goes on from JBAMMX010000007.1 coordinate 17,910,428, forward strand.
TATTGTCATCCATCATTAATGTCTTTGTCTTGCCATTACCTCCATCATTCTCTACCAAACCCACTGAAGAAGACCCTCTAGTCGTATAGTATCTGCTATCTTCCTTACCTGGAATCGACGTCGTTTTCCTATTCTCTCCTATTTCTCCTACTTTATTTCTAATACCACTATTCCTGCAAAACCAAATCTACTCCCTTTATAAATATTTAGACTTTATAATTTTTTCTGGTATGAAAATATCATCTCTGCATACATGAAATTTATAATTTTGATGTGTTTTTGTGTGTCTACATGACTTGTTTGGTTAGTGACTTAAAAAAATGAATAAATAAAAGAGGAAAAAAAGAAAAGAAGAAGGAATGAATGGACATAGACCTGTGGTGGTTTTTATTAGAGGAGGAATTGATGACTTTGCGATCAACACGATTGGTAATCCTTTTACGCTGGACATTAGCATCTGATGATTCTTCTTCTTCATCTTTATCTTTGACTTTAACACATCTAAGTCTCTTCTTGTTTCCCCATTTCAATATAAAATCTCTTTCTCCTTCTCCTCTACATCCTCCCCCCTTCCCTTCCTTTTCCATCTTTCTCTCAACGTTCAGACTTGAGGGATCTATAGTTATTCCGGCAGAGAGATTCCTGCCCCCAACCCCTGCATTTGAACAGATTGAACAAGACCCATTAACACAAAAACAATAAATTTAATTTTTCTACTTGAAATAAAGAAAAATCAGAGAGAGAGAGATTACTAGATGTCTAAGGAGAAGAGGCACATTAATTGCAAAGAGGAGATTCTAGGTGTTCTTCTTGTGGTGGGGTGGGAAGAGCAAGTGTAAGCAAGTTTGTTAAAAAGTATAAACTGAAAATGAATTGAATTGAAAATTGATTATAGATAGAAGAAGAAACAGGACAGGGTTTGAGGCTGAGGGAGAGAGGAATCTCTAATAAAATTGGTAATTGGTTTTGGTGTAGAGGTCACTTTTGCCATTTTTTTCTATCATATGTTTTTAGTATAGAGTTATACCTTAAATATTGTGAAAATCGCACAAAATTTGAGAAATATATCTTTTTTTTTTCTTTTCAAACTAGTAAAATCAATATCATGAATGTCAATTTTGAAGTTGATTTCTATGAAATCGACTTTAAAGTTGCCTAATTACATTTGCCTATGAATCCTAAAATTAAAAAAAAAAAAAGTTGATATCGAAGAAATAGACTTCAAAGTCTAGGTGAAGGTAATTGGGGTGAAAATTGCCAGACTAGTAGTGGATCTTCAAGTAAATCACACAATGATGTGGAAACCCTTCATAGATTATTAGATGAAGCCCACCAAGAGCTTTATGTGGGATATCGAAATTTTGCCTAATTTTCATTCATTATTACTCTTTTACATTTAAAGACTATCGGTGGGTATCATAAATTCATTTACTCTTATATCATATTTTCTTATTTAATTTTTATTTTTTACTAGGACTCACCTTATGCTTGCTTGTCGATGCTGAAACAGTATCTGGAATTGCCGAAAAAGCGTGAAGAGATGGATTCCATTGAGAATATATAATTTGAAAAAATAGTAATATATTTCAAAAAAATACATTTTTATTGTTTGCTAGATCAGGAGCTAAAATGATACGTCAGAAAATTGTTACACAATAGTAAAAAAGATGGAAAAATGTAAAAGTTTCTCAACCGCAGAGAGAAAAGTGAAAAAGAAGGTTGGTGGTGACACTTGATGATGCTTTCTAGTGTAAGAAAGGGACTCCTCCATTTTCTTATCAGGCTACCGATACCAAGTATAAAGATGGACCTCTATGAAATGGTAGTGGAACAGGAATCACTTATTGCCATCTAGGAGGCATTGATGAACACTCTAATTTAATTTAATGGGAGATCGTTAAAACACTATCCAAATCAATGCTTCAGGAATTCATTCCTAGTAGAGTCAAAAAGGCACAGAGGAAATACAACAAAAAGGGACCACTAGGAGAGAAGGTGTTTAGGCTAGAGGAAGGTTTGGGTTCTACAATTAAGTACATACAAAAAGCACTTGCACCCCATTTTCTCTAATTCAAAAACAAGCATTTTTCAAGTAGTTCAAAAAGTAAACAATAAAAAATGCAAAGGTGTGAAGTTCTTCATACCAAACCAAAATTCCTCTTAATAGGATCTGAGATTGTCCTCGACCAAAATCATTTTGGTCGGAAATTTAAAAATTTACACCTAGAAAGCATTTGATCTCACAAGCACTTAACCTCTGTGTAAGTGGAACACAATGGTTGGACAAATAAAAAATAAAACTTTGTGGTCTCCTATGGTGTTATCAAGGGAAATTTCATTGGAAGAAGTTGGGAGAGATTCGTGGAAAATATATTTCAAGATGAGCGGTGTGCCAACCCTTGCCCGGAGAATATTGCTTTTACTGGATATATCAACAGTTGGAAGATTGAAGGTTTTCATTTTTAGGCTTCTTTAAGGGGTTGAACTTGAAATTTCTCTGTACAAAGATGACAAAGTTTCCACAAACGGGGGTAGCTCAAGAAAATTTCAGGTCAAGGGGCTATAATCAATTCCTCGTGGTTGCAGACGAATTGAAGGCCTCTTTTCCTACAAACCTACTAGGAAATTGTATGATCTACCAAACGTGGCCCACCTAGAAGCAGTTCAGGGTATGAGTTCATGCAATCTTAGGTTTGGTTGGTTACAAGATATCCACATTACAACTTCATTGCCATCTTTACTCCTTTGACACAATATATTTACCTAGTAACAAGCATTTAAAATTTATGAAGTGAAACCTACTTCTATCAAATAGAAGTTAATTTGACATGGAATTAAACATACAGAGAGAGAAGATTGCAAAATTGTAGTTATTATGCTTGTTAAGCATGCTCAGTTGATAGAAATAAACTGATGAGTTGATCTATTTAGCATCAGGAACACCGTCCTAAAAAAGGGGAAACATTAATCTTACAAAAGCAAATTCCCACAGGAAAGTGGGTTTGATTGTTCTCCATTCCTATAATCCTACGAATACAAATGCTAATGCATGATGGAATTCTTTCATTATCTGTGGGAGGAGGCACAATAAGAAACTAGAATATATTTGAATGCAGCACAAAAAATGTGACTTGAATTCATTGACTTTAGGATTTGATTGGATATTTTAAAGATTTTCTATATGTTTAAAGATTCAAATTTTCATTTTTAAGTTTATTAGGAATGATCCATGATCCTGTTATACTTCAGAATGATATTTATGATTATTCCGGCTCCCCTCTTGATCCCAGACATTGCCCAATAAAAGCATTGCCTACTTAATTAAAAATATGATTATATATGTAAAAGTATTTACACTTGAGTCTAGATTAAGCAATTTTAGAACTTATGGTGAAAATTTCAATTTGGCCCCTAAAATTTAATGTGGTTCAATAAACCCCCTAAACTTCTATAAACAATTAAGCAATTGGTCAATCTTGGCCCACAGCAATGCCATCAAAACTTATCAATCATTTGCTTAGACAGACTTTAGTTGGCACCCAGACCAATGGTAATGGCATGATATCTTAACAACAGCATGGCCATTAAAACCTCTTAATCCAAATCTTTAAGGTTTTTAGCAAACAAGGACAAAAATCAAGGAAGAACAGTTGAGATGTGTCACGTCAACATCCATGACAGCAAATACTTTTTCCTAAGCAAATCAAAAATTGAGGAAATAGCTTTACAAAATCCTCTAGAGGAGTTATAAGGGCAAGATTGATTCATTTATAGGCGTTTGGGGGTTGAGCAGAACCTAAAACTCAAGTGCCAAATTGAATTTTTAATAGAACTTGGGTAGGTCTCTCTATGTGGTTCTAATGCCATGCTCTTCCTCCATTTCCTTCCTCTGTTCTTCTTGATCCTGCTTCCTTGTTCCCTTAATATGTATCTAATTTTGGACTCTATTCTTGCCTTTATTCTCATTCTTACTCAAGTCACAATCTTTGTTCTACTTTCCTATATACCATCCCCTCTCTTGGTTCTCCATGAAATTCTCTTATGCTCTGCTTAGAATCAATGAGTTCCACAAAAAATCAGGATTTTGATTATAATTCTAGTTTTGTTGCTTGGGAAATGGTGGATCTCTTTCTAACTCCATAAAAGCTTGAGTTTTGAAACCACTAAAGGGAGGGATTTCTTTCTTTATAAAAAGAGGTGGGAAGTTGTTACTCCTCGGACACTTGTTGCGGGTTGATATTCTGAATTCTTCACATTAATCAATGAATTCCACAGTTCATAAAGAGAGTAAAAGTGGGGATCTCTTTATCCACAAAATAGAGAGAGTTCTACTTCTATGTTCTTGGACTCCTATTTGTGAGAGTACGATTTCTGAATTCTTCATATTAATTGGGTACTCCGCAAATTTGGTGGAAAATAAGATTTGAGCATGAGGGTTTGTAGAAAAGGGATAATAATTCCTCAAATGATTTTTGGTTAGTTTGGAGGGAACTTTATCGAATTATCTTCTATGTGATTGAGAATCCATTATCAAATATTGTAGAAGTTTGTTAAAGAACCTTTATTTTTAGTTTCTTCTAACTCTCTTTTCTGTTAAAGAGGTAGAGAGTTAGTTCATGCTTTACTAATCCAGTTTTTTTGAATTAAAGCACCTCCTTAGGGCTTACCCTTTCCTCGTAGCAAAAGAAATTATATTAGAACGAAGAAAAAAATGTATGAAAACTCCAAGGATAAGAAATCTTAAAAGGAGAAAAACAGAGGAGCAATACAAAATGACTAATGGATAACTGGTCTCCAATCCACCCTCAACTCTTATAAACTATAACTTTTAATTAATCCCCAAAGCATCAAACCACAGAGAAGAACAATCCTATTCTTTACTAAAATTATTCTTCTTATTCAATAAAAATGGGATTTATAAATGAATTCTACGAGAGCTCATGGATCCCATGTAATTATATCAGAAATAATTTATTTGTAACTACAAATTGTAGAATTGAAATCACTTAAATTTTAGTGTTACAAGCAAACAAATTCTATTGATTTTTAGCCTTTGGTTCTAAGCAAAATATTTCTTTTATAAATGAAGTTAATTTGAATATTTCAATTCAAATGAACTAATCCTTTCTTTTTCATTTGGAGCCTTATATAAAGGCAACTTAGCATATCTAAACATTTGAAATTGAAGGGGAAAAAAATTTAAGACAGCCTAACTGCCTGCTAAAATACATTCAACTTCAACCAAATGGTATTTTACTTGTGCCAGGCCCTGGCCTTCATTACCTCATGAATTATAAATTATCATACATGAACCCTACCTCCCCAACATAAATAAATAAATAGATAAACCTCCAGAGTTCTTATGATGGAGAAAAAACAAAACGATTGGATAATAGCAAAATAGGAATGGATGGGGAACCAAACCCAAGGGATCATTTTGTGAAACCAAAAATCCACTTTCAGCTGCCAACAAGATGGTTAACACCCCCCCCCCCCAAAAAAAAAGGATACTTATGCCCTCTTGGTCACTCAAACAAGAAACTTTTGAGTCTGCAATTTGTTAAAATCTTCATGACAAGGCTTAAAATATTTATAGGTAACTTTTAAAACATTATTCTAGTAAACTTTTCATTGCTGAAGACCTTCCCACAAATGTCATACCTCTAGTGTTTCCAAATAGAGCACTCAAACTATCTAATTTAGTAATTAGGGTATATAATACAATCATTATTAAAAAATCTATAGTTGATAAGCTAACCATTTTGGAATATATAAATACTAGAATTTTTGCTGTGATCACTAGACATGAATTGACCCGACAAGCCAAGTGAGGGAGGAAACAATATATATAATTGTTACGGATGTCATATTAATCACTAAATACTACTGCACATGTAAAGCCTGGCCTTGAATCTATATGTATTCAAAAGCATACAACATTGCAAATTTAGTAAATGTATACTTGGCCCCATGCCCTTTTGCAAAACCAAAACTCTTTGGTACTTTACCATAAAGACAAAAACCCCACTTTTGTCTCCATGTGACTCTTTAATCCTTTCACAAACAAAGCCTTTCCTCTTTTAAGTACTCTTGCAACTTGTCAAACCAAATTATGTAATTTGCAGACCTTCATTATCCCACCAAAACGACATAAGCATGAATAATTCTCAATCATCTCTAAACATACATTTTACAATTCTCCATTACCAAAGACAACAAAATAGTTGAAGCTTGAACTTTTAATCATATAATAACCAACGGAATTGTGGATAACAGTAGAAAGAGAGATTTTCCAAATCAATACTTTCAGAATGGCATCACCTCTCGTGCCTAAAAGAATGAATGCAAACCTATATTTGTGAGTATAGAAGTAGGCATTAAATACACCTCAAAAAGCTCTTCATCTCATGAAAATAGGCAACATCTTGAGAAAACATCTCCAAATCTCACATAGGTTCCTATTAATGACCTGTCAATCCATCGGAATAGGCATTATATACCATGAAATTATTTAATCAACTACCTTAGGTAAGGAATACTTGTAGAGAGGTCAATACCTTTTAATGCAATTCCTTAAGGCCTGAGATAGAGCTGCTCCCACCTCTTATGAATCTCCAGGAGCCAACCAAATTCCATATGCAACAACTTTGACAACCATAAACGTATAAATAAAATTTATCACCAATACAATAGAAGGTATAATATCATAGTAAAGTAAAGGCAAGCAAATTTCACACCCAACAAAAACAAGCCTTTTTTTTCTGTCCTCACGGGAAAGGGGAGGGGAGTTTTGAACGTCCGATCTATCAGTTAAAGGGAAATGTCACAATGTTATGAGGACAATTGTAAACATAAGGGAAAAAAAGAGTCTGTTCTCCATACAAAAAACATGAGATTTCATTAGGAGAATGTTAGATATGAAAATTTGAAGTGGCAAGAGAAGAAAAATGAGAGAGAAGATAGAGTGAGAAAGAGAGAGAGAGAGAAAAATAGAGTGAGGCAGAGAGAATGATTTTTAGTAAATTAATCCAAGTGTCACCATTAAAGACAAAAGATTCAGTACAAGAAAAAAAATACAGGTCTCATAACAAACTATCTACAGCATCAGCTACCCATTCTTTTTAATTCTCCCTATAAGTCCCCCTCCAGTATTACTACTCCATTCTTTTATCCTACTCACCCCATAATTTCTTCCCACAACAACTTTAGATTCCCTATAATGAGGTAGTTACTTCTTAACAATCTTCTCGTATCTTTTGGTTCCTTCTGTGATGATGTATGTTTAGCTTTTTGGACCCCATCTCATCAGCCACTTGCTTAGTCATTGCTACCCCATCGTTTAACTGGTCCACTATTGTTTCCTTCATAACATTGCCCCGTGCTGAAAATTCAACCTTGTCCTCAAGGCTGTAACTAGGGAACTGTCCTCTAAAATTTGAAAGATCAATCCATGTGGCATTATCCTTTGAATCACCCTTCCATCAGATAAGTAGCTGTTTGTAACCCTAACCCTCTTTTGAGACCTCTCTTGCCTCTAATATTTCAGCAGGTTCACAGAGCCTGCTATCAGTCCTGAGAGAATAACGTAGTTTTGGTTCTAGTGTATGGATTCCAATCATTGTTTTTAAGTTGTGATGCATGGTAGATGGGGTGTACCCGAGAGCCTTCAGGTAGCTGGATTTTATAAGCCACTTCTCCAATTTTTTGCATAATAAGGAATGGACCATAGTATCTGGCTGCCAACTTTGCATTGCTCATATTCCAAACTGAAATCTGTTTGTGAGGACACAGTTTGAGAAAAACCATATCACCAACATTATACTGCACATGCCTCCGATGAGTATTGGCAAATTTAACCATCTGTTGTTGTGCTTTCCTAAGATTCTACTGGAATTGTTTTATGATTTCATCTCTATCTGAGAGCTCTCTTGTCATAGTTTCTACTCGTGTTTCACCATAGAGAAACCTGTACACAGTAGGAGGAGGTCGTCCATACACCACTTGGAAAGGAGTCATTCCAGCAGCTATATGATAACTCATATTATAACTAAATTCTGCCCATGGCAACCAAGTAAACCACTCCTTTGGCTGGTCTGAAGTAAAGCATCGTAGGTATGTCTTGGGTACCTTATTCAAAATTGTTGTCTGCCCAAACATTACTCATTTTTAGCTTTGTACCTTGTAAACGAAACAACTCAGACCAAAAGTTATTTAGGAAGAGTGGGTCACGGTCACTTATAATGGACCTTGGAATTCCATGTAACCTAACTACTTCTTTCACAAAGACCTCTGCTACCGATTTTGCTATATAAGGGTGCTTCAGCCCAATAAAGTGTCCATATTTCGACAATCTATCTATCACCACAAAAATACATTGTGACCAGGGCAGTCCATTGATGAAATCAATTGATATATCCTCCCAAATAATCGTAGGAATAGGTAACAGCTGCAACAGTCCAACTGGAGCCCTTGCATCATTCTTTTGTCGTTGACACACAAGACAGGCTACCACAAATTCTAAAACTGATTTCATCATTCCTTTCCAATATAAATTTGTGGCTAATCTTCTATAAGTCTTTAAAGCACTGCGTGACCCGCCCCAGGAGTTTCATAGAATTCTGCCAATAAAGTGGGAATCCACTTTGAATTTTCCAGAATCACCATTCTATTTTTGTGCAACAATGTCATATTCACCAAGGTATAGAGAGGTTTGCATTTAGGCTCTCTTCTCAGCCTCTGTTTTAGAGCGGACAACTTTGAATTTTGAGCAATTTCTTCTTCTATTTTCTTTCAATCCTTCCACAGCTGCCATGACACCACTGCACATTCAGAAACCTCCTGCACTCTGCATAGACAGTCAACTGCTACGTTTAAGCGATCAAGTTTGTATTGCAACTGAAAATCATAACCCAATAGCTTGGAAACCCAGTTTTGCTGTGCCAGAGTAGTAATTTTCTGTTTCAACCAGAATTTCAAACTTTTTTTATCAGTCTTTACCACAAATTGTCTCCTAATTAAGTAAAGATACCAGTATTGGATAGCTAGGACAAACGCCATTAACTCTTTTTCATAGGTTGATTTTGATAGGGATCTCTCCGAAAGAGTCTTGCTAAAAAAAGCAATGGGCCTTCCATTTTGTAAGAGAACAGCCACCACTCCTCTTCCGAAAGTATCACACTCAACTATGAATGGTTGAGTGAAGTCCGGCATGACCAACACCAGGGAGTGTAGCATTGCGGACTGCAAGGATTCGAAGGCTCTTTGGGCTTCCGCTGACCAAATAAACTTATACTGACCATTTTTCTTTAATAACTGCATTAGAGGCCTTGCTAATTTCCCATAATCACGAATGAACTGCCTATAATAGCCTGTTAAATCCAAAAATCCTCATACATCCCTTGAGGAGTGAGAGATTGGCCAATTCAAAATGCAAGCTATTTTCCCTGCATTCATCTTTACCTCTTCCGCAGAAATCACATGAGCCAAATAATCAATGTCTTGCTTTCCAAATTGACATTTCTTCCTGTTGGCCAACAAATGAATACTTTCCAAGGTTTGCAGGGCTGTCTCTAAATGTACCAAATGATCATCACAAGTTTTACTATATATGAGAATATCATCAAAAATATCAAGATAAATCTCCAAAGATAAGGGCGAAATACGTCATTCATTGTGGATTGAAATGTGGCAGGTGCATTCATGAGTCCAAATGGTATTACCATAAATTCATAGTGACCGAAATGCATCCGGAAGGCTATTTTAGGAATGTCGGATTCTTTCACCCTAATTTGATAGTATCCGAAATGCAAATCAATTTTAGAAAAGTATTAGGCATCGCACAATTCATCAAGCAGTTCATATGCCACCGGAATTGAATACTTATCCAGAATAATAGCTTTGTTCAACTCCCTATAATTGACACAAAAATGCCAACTTCCATCCTTCTTTCTAACAAGCAACACCGAACTAGAAAAATGGCTTGAACTAGGTCGAATGATACCAACACTAAGCATTTCTACCACCAATTCTTCAATCTCATTTTTTTGTCCATGGCTATATCGATAAGGTCGACTACTAACTGAACCAAAATTAGGCTGTAATGGAATATGATGATTAGTAGGTTGGCAAGGTGGTAATCGAGTGTCTTCACCAAACACCCTATCATACTTTGTTAACAATACCCATAACTCGTCCTACTGCACCTCGATCAATTTTTTATCAGTCCCGTCTTGCACTGTAACAATAGTGTTAAGCTCCCATGACCATGCACCATAGTCTACCTCAGTTAATTTCTTCAATATAGCAAGAGAAGAGGGAGTCCTAATAAGTGCAGGGTCCCCTCTCAAGCAAACGGACTATCCATTCCACTAAAATTGCATAGCCATTAGTTACCAATTAACTCTCACCTCTCATAAGGCTTCCAACCATGAGACCCCCAAAATTACATCAACTCCCCTCAAGAGAAACATGAAGCAATCAATTGTAATAACAAGATAACCCAAATCTAACTGCACTCCTATGCAAATACCCGATGAGACTAGTCATCTCCTATCACCCAAATGCACTAAAAATAGGTCTGTGGGTTACACAAAAAGTCCTAATCAACTAGCAACAACTTCAGCCAAAAAATTATGGTTGGCTCCACTATTCACCTTGACAATTAATTTTTCTCTAGCAATTGTTCCCATAAGTTTAACACTAGATCATGATGACACTTGAGTAAAAATTATTTATCACTTGGATGTCTCCACAAGAACAATACATTTGAACTTTAACATTTAATAAAGATGTCATAATAGTTGACGAGCTTGGTCCTTTTGCTTCCACAAGTGGTTTTTTGCGTGGAGAATTAGGTAATTTTGATTCAGTTTCTTGACTTTTGTGTCTAGGGTTTGGAATTCTTGCTAATATTTCTATGTTTGTGATCTGATTTTGAGTGATTTCTTCTGGGTTTTCTTGAAATTTTTGTGGGGGGCTCTCTTTGATCTCATTAAATAGGTTTTTGTGTGTGAAGTATCCTAAAGGTGATGTTTGAATGCTTAAAACGAATTGGGTTAACAATGTGCCAACTAAAGTTCATATTAAGGAACTAAAGTTCAAGAAATAGGTGTTTCGAGTTTTGATTGTTGTGACTATTATTCTCCTAGTTTGCATTATTCCCATATTGACGTGAAGTGGTAAAAGAAGGGATCAAGCGGGTGGTGTCTTGAAAAAAGATTGAGTATTAAAAGTGATTCATTTATTGAGAGGAGAAGTTTTGAGGGTCTTGAAAGTGGGTGCCTCTCAATTATTGTTCTTGGTGATTTTGGTGATTTTGCCAAGAAGAAGACTTTCCCTGCCCTTTTCAATCTCTATCGCCAGGGATTCTTGCACCTAGGTGAAGTCCACATCTTTGGATATGCAAGAACTAAGATTTCGGATGATGATCTTAGAGATCGAATTCGTGGTTATCTTCTACACGACAAGGACAATTCAAATCTCTCAATAGAAGTATTAGAGTTCCTGCAACTTGTCAACTATGTGAGTGGATCTTATGACAGCAAGGAGGGATTTGGCTTATTAGATCAGAAAATAGTTAAGCATGAATTTTCCTAAACTAGTCATGAAATAACGTCTCGAGACTCTTTTACCTGGCGTAATCTGGTTCTTTTGAATAACATTCATTACTTGTTAAATTGTTAAAATGCAATGGGTTCGAGGCGTAAAAACAGTCTCTTTGTAAAAATACAAAGGGAATGCTGCATATATATACGTCTACTCCAAAATCGACCCAATTATTGGGACTAAAGCTCTGAGTGTTGTTGTTATAATAGTTCCCATAAGTTTCATAGTTTTAGATTGAGAAATACCTCCAGTGGAGAAATGTCTAGATGGTGCTCCGAGCTTTCCACTGATGTCTGCTCCATTACGTCTTCGTCCATCGGTGGGATTTCATCATCACCCAGTATCAACGCATGAAGGCTTTTGTTAGGATAGTTGTGAAGAGGACGGTAAGACTGCTTATACTTGAAACAGAGTCCTTTGAATCGCAAATCCATGAGTTCATGGTGAGACACCTGACAGAAAGCTCTATTGTCATTTGTGCTAGGTTTAGAAGATTTTGGAGAAGCAGAGCTTCAAGCGACGGAATTTGTGTTGTCTTTAATAGGAATGGGGTTAAAAGAGAATTGGGTTGGGGTAATTAGTTTTGGGTTAAAATTATTGTCAGACCCCCCATGGGTCAGGTTTGCACCGCTCCATTTTCATAACTCAAATGGTTTATGGGTTTCGCTTTCCTTACCCAAAATCATCCCAATCTTAACGAATCCAATCTCCCGCTCGATTTCACATGCTAATTTCATGGTTTGAAGGAGGGAAAGAGTTTCATGCGAATGGATTCGCACACGAATTTCATCTTTGAGACCATTGAGAAAAAGACCTAGGTGAATTTAATAACTCAACCCTTTTATGAGTGCTGCCCTGGCCACAAACTCATTGATATAATCATCAATAGTCCCCGTGTGCTTCGTTGATGCAAGGCTTCAAAGGGCAGACGACCCTCGACCAAAACTATCAAAAAGTTCAGAAGTTAAATCTGACCAAGAAAGCGATGAATTCTGAGTGACAAGCCATTGGACCCAGTGAAGGGCTGGACCATCTATGGAGACCATAGCCATTGTGACGTTCATCTTATCGGTTACACGGTGGATGGTGAAAAATTGTTTAGCTCGTACAACCCAGGCAGCCGAATCGTGACCATTGAAACAGGGCAGATCAACTTGTTAGAAAGCCATTTGAAATTCATCCTATGAAATAATTTTGAAGGGTGTTTGCGTTTGTGTGTGGGCTCCGAGGATGAGATTGGAGCCAATCTTAAGTGAAGGACTCCCGTGAGCGCCATTTGAGACTGTTGTTGAACACCCTGCCTCGTGGTGGCCTTCATTTCTTTGGCACAACAACACAGCGACGAGGTCCTCCAACGCATCCATTTTGTCCAACTTTGTTCAATGGAGGTTCATTTCTTCTAATAATGTTGCAACGCTCTTCCCAATATCTGCAATACTCTTCTCCAAGGATTCTATTTTTGAGTTCATTCTAGTCTGAGTCCTAAAGTTTTGTTTCGGTATTACTGGAAAAATCTAAAGCGAGCAAAGGGCAGGTCAGATCAGTTGTTAAACATGAAAATTTAAAGTGGCAAGAGAAGAAAAATAAGAGAAAAGGAAGAGTGAGAAAGAGAGAGAGAGAATGATTTTTAGTAAATTAATCCAAGTGTCACCATTAATGATGAAAGATTCAGTACAAGAAAAAAAATACATGTCTCATGATAGACTCTGTCCACAGCCTCAGTTGTCTATTCTTTTTAATTCTCCCTATAAGTCCCCCTCCCGTATCATTCCTCCCTACTTTTATCCTAATCACCCCGTAATTTCTTCCCACAACAACTTTAGATTCTCTACAGTGAGGTAGCTACTTCTTAACAATCTTCTGGTATCTTTTGGCTCTTTCTGCAATGATAGACATTCAGCTTCTTAGGCTCGATCTCATCAACCAATTCCTTAATCATTACCACCTCATCATCCAAATGGTCCACTACTGTTTCCTTCATAACAGAGAAATAAATGTAACTATATTACAAAGGAAGGTAAATCAAAGTTCAAGGATAAAATAAATCTTACAAATTTATAATAATAATAATAATAATAATAATAATAATAATAATAATGAAAACAAACAGTTTTAGAGGACACATACACAAAATTGTCTGGCGAGTTATACCTCTTAACTTTGAAACTGAAGGCTCAACGCTTTCAACAATAGATAAGTGACGGCCAGGAAGAAAAAACCAAAGTTTTATTTTCTCATCTGGGCATTAGGGACAACAAGAACATATGCAAATCAAATTGGTAAATAAAGCACCCAGTATATTCTCATCTGATCATAGTTACTACTATTTACCTGGGTTGTGCAATCCCAGAGATGGATCCCAGGGTCCAACAAAGGAATTGGTCCAGGTACTGAGAAATCCTTCTTTTTGTAACTGGAGATGTGATGAAAGAACCATAAAAGTAACACCATCTTTCTACTCCTCTTTTATTGTAACACCGATACTACGGTGTTCGTAATTCCGTTTTTGAATTTAATAAAATGATCCTCAATATATATATGGAAAATAATTAATTTTATTGATTTTCGATTTTGGAATTTTAAATTAAATTTTTGGTATATTTTAAATACTGTTTCTGGGATTTGTAAAATAAAGTTAGTATAAAAATATATATATATATAAATAATTATTTATTTATTAATTTAATTGTTTACTCAATTAGCCATTTATAAAATCTATTTATATAAAAAATATATATATATAAATAATAATAATAATAATGATAATGAAAAAAAAAAAAAAAAAGAGAAAAAGGGGGGGGTCGAAATCCTTCTTCCCCATTCCCCTCTCCTCTCTCTCCCACGACCTTTCACCTTCCCGCAGCCAACCCACCGCCGCCGCCTTCGGCCTTCATCACCCATCGCCGCCGCTGATCACTGCCGTCTCCCTCTCTATTCCCTCGGTCTCACTCTCTATCTCTCTCCTCTCTCTCGGCTTCTTTCTCTCCCTCTCTTCCTTTCGCGGTTCTCCTCCACCGCGGCCCTCCACCTTGCTCCGCCACCACCCACGGCCATCTAATCGACCGACCACTCTCTCTCTCTCTATTTTTCCCCCTCGGTCTCACTCTCTATCGCTCTCTTTCTCTCTCTATCCCTCGCGGTCTCGCGATTCAATCTCTCCCTCACCCGATTCATTCGCCGTCGCCGCCTTCTTCCTCCGCTGGTCGCCATCCCTCAGTCTCCCTCAGTCTCTCTCGCTCTGCTCCTCCCTCCTGCGCGTGACTGCGCGCAACAGCACGCGACTGCGCGCAACAGCGCGCGACTGCGCCTGCCTCAGCGCGCGTCTGCTCGCGCAATACTGCCCAGCGCGCGCGCGGCTGCAGCGCTGACAGCCCTCCTGCGCGTGCTCCAGCGCGCAATAGCCCTTCCTGCGCGTGCTGCTGCAGCTCCTCCCTGCTCACGCGCCTTCTGCCAGCTGCGGAAGCCCCAACTGAAAGCCCTAAGTCGACCGTGCTGTGTTCACTACATAGGTAAGATCAAACCCTGACCCTAATTCTAGGGTTTCAAACTTTCTTAGGAAATTTGGTTTAGATTACTAAAATTACCTTAAATTGGGAGTGTTACAGGTCTTGGACAGAGTTGTAGGCGCACAGACGATAGGGTTGTGGACTGCGGAAAACCCTAGGTGAGGGATTTCTACCTGATTTAGTTAATTGAATGTATTTAGGGTAAATTAGGATAAAAAGTGTTGTATATGTGTAGGATGTATGTTAGATTCGATTTTATAATGCTTTGGGTGAAATTATATGTGATTATTAAGGTTAAGTATAGAATTTTAAATGAATTGAGTTGTTCTAGATGATAGAATCGTATTGACTTGATTTGAATGACTGCTCTTAGAGTTTAATTTGACGAATGCACGAAAATAGTCGAATTTGGGATTTAAGTTTAAGAATTTATGCAGTCTTTTTAATTATAAGTTGTCCTGTATATAGGAATTCAAAACACTATTTCCGTATGATGAAAATAGGCTTCAATACCTTTAAAATGACATATGGTTTGAAGAAATCGGATGAGAATTGAAAAGTGTATGAATTTTCAAAGATTTTTCTAATTTATAGGGAATTTATGTATTTAGACGTGTTTTCGATTTTGAACGATTTTAGGTTTGAATTTAGTTTGATTTTGATTTGGTTATTTACTTATAATAGAATGAAAATTGATGACATTGTAGTTTATTCATAAATTGGAGAGTTAAGGTTTGTCCAAACTTAGGGAAAATGATAAACCCTATGATTAATTGGAAATTTGATGATTATTGTGATAATTTGATTAGGTTGATCTTATTGGAGACTCGAGGAGTCGAATTGGTTTGATTTTGGAAATAGGGAGTGACTACCCTCCCTAGAATGTGAGTGGGACCCTAATCTCTTGCATGAAATAGTGAAACCTGATTTTACATTGTTTTTAAACAAAACATGCTTTGATATGCCTTGATTTGATGTGTGATATTTAATCTCAAATCTGTTTTGTGACTATTGGAGTGTCGTGTTTATATTTTCTACGATTATGCATCCATGTTTGAAAAGAAATGAAATTGTGCCATGATTTGCGAAACGGAATATTTGCCATTCGACCATTGCATTGGTTTATTGAATTTGAGATGATTTTGATGAAATTGTATTGGCACACGGATTTGAAATGTTTTGATAAACTGTGAGGGCACCGGGATGCCCACTTGTGATGCGATACTATGATGATGATATTGATGATTCCGTAGCTACGAAGGGCGTTTGTAGAGGCATGAGTTGCCCGGATACGCTTTGGTCAGAGGTATCCGCAAACGTCATGATTGCGATATGTATGGGCCCGGTTGAACCGAAAGGGGAGGTCCGTCAGAATAGGCGGTCTAGCACCGGGAGTTGCTTGTACATGATTGTGATATTCCGTATGGGCCCGGTTGAACCATGTATTGGGGAGGTCCGTCAGCATAGGCGGTCTAGCACCGGGAGTTGCTTATACGTGGTTGTGATGTTCCGTATGGGCCCAGTTGAACCGAAAGGGGAGGTCCGTCAGAATAGGCGGTCTAGCACTGGGAGTTGCTTGTACGTGCCAACGTCGGGGTAGAGAGCTACTTTTGAAACACTTTGTATATTAAAACCCCCGATGCGCTTTGTCCTTGGTCGTGGTTGACCTTTGCCAGGATTCTTTCGGCTAGCTCTATGTTATACTTGATTTTTAAATGGATGCATATATGTGTGATATCGTGTGAATGATTTAAAGAGTTCATTTTATCAAACATATCATGATTTACTGCAAAACTTGAATTATTGTTTATGAATGATATTATTTGACACTCCAATATTCACCTACACTATCAGTACTTGAGATTATCCCCTCACTCACTGAGTATTCTTCCCTGAGTACTCACCCCTCCTCTTTCCCTCCCCAGACAGGATTATTGTGATAGGACGACGTATTTGGCTCGAGGACTTGATAGATTGTTGGCGGATTTGGTGATTCAGAAAGGTGAGATCTTAAGTTTAAATTGAAAGATGGATTATGTATTATATTTCGACCCTGCGAGGTCTTATTGAGGTCCGTAGTTGGCCGTGTACTTATTTTGGGATGACTGTATAATTTATGTATGTTTATTTGCGAAACTCTCATAATTCATTTGCATTGAGGCGATTGTACGTATTTGAATGTTACTTGAGAAATTTGTAATATATTTGTATAAATTTAGGCCCGCTCAGTGTGGCGGCTGTTCATGCTCTAGTTGGGCATGACAGTAGAGGTCTGTGGTTAGGACTGTTGGTGATTTATAGCCTTGCGTTGTTCTGGATGTCGGTTTTGGGAGTCGTTGGTTTTGGAGAGGCCGGGATGGCCATTTGATTTATTTTCAGATTGATTTTGAATTATACAGGTTTATACAGGTTATTTGTACATTGGGAGACCTCCGATTTATGGGGAGGTTCTGCCCGATTTTTTGTAGAAATACAGCCGGCATCCAGGGCAACGGGCGACTGTTCACGATTCCCGGTTCGGGGCGTGACAGTTCGGTTGGTATCAGAGCTCTAGGTTGAGAGCTGTGTTCTATAGAATAGTTTTGAAAATATTCTCAAGTACATTTTAAAGTCCTCAATGCATGAGAGTTTCATACAGTCATGAAAGTCCCAGTACATGGTCTTAGGCATATGAGTTATTCTTTTTAGGGGGTTAGATACGGTGTGTATCTAACCTAGCATATCATTTCCATCGGTTTTTTAAACCGGTAACTCTATTTATTTTTTGGGGGTTAATTATTTCGCAACTAACCCTAAGTTTTGAATCATACCTAATTTAAGTTCTTTCTTTGAAAGATTATGATTACTAGATGAGGTACTAGATTGTACCTGAGACATCTCGAATACTCGAGGATGTTTCCTCGTCATATGTATCCTTCTAGCACTTTCTCAGCCGGCTATTATAGCCACGGTTTCATCACCATCAATTGATGCATTTATGCAGGTGTATGAGTGGTACACCTCCCATTAGATTCGAATGTTTTGATTCATAACTTAAATTCTTTTTAGGGGGTTAGTTACTCCGTAACTAACCCTAATCCTTGATTTCCACTTAATGAAAGAGTGCTCTGTTTGCATAACTATGCTGCCTAGATGTAGTAGGCGCGGTGCACCACTAGAGTCTCTCAGTGTCTGATGCATTTCTGGCACTCGAGATTTCACGAGTACCAGAAGATGCTTCCTCTACTCACACACCTTCATTAGTGCCACCCTCAGCATCTCCATCGGCTGTTATAACTGAGATTCCTACACCACCACTCAACGCCTTGAGACAGTGGCAGGGGTGGTACAGTAGATATGGGGTGCAGATGCCACCACCTCTACCATAGACTACAACGACCGCACCTGCGGCCATACTTGCTCCTACGACACTGATTCCTCCTTCGGTGACCGGTTCTTCCATTTCTAGTCCAACCGATGAGACATCGGTTACTTTGAGGCGCATCCATGAGCTTACTCAGTTGGTGACAAAGTTACGACAGCTCAGATACACAGACTTTTCAGGATCTAGTGATGCCGAAGCGGCGAAGCACTGGATCTATAGGATTTGCAGGATCCTTACTAATGTGGGATTGTCAGAGGAGCTCAGATTGAGAGTTGTTGAGAGACTCCTCAACGATGATGCCCTCATTTGGTGAGAGACTATTTGTGACGAGGCTATTGACTCACTGCGGTAGGAGGACTTCTTGAGGAAGTTCGACCGCAGATATTTTACGAATTCCTAGTAGGACCATATAGGGTTGAGACCTAGACGAGCCAGAGCTCGAAGTGGGGTAGGACTTCTAACTTTTAGTGAAGCCCCTCTCACTTTACATCAACACAGTTAGACAGGGACCACGTCCCTAGTGTTTTAAAATACAGGCCCCTAGTGCCTCTAGTTAGTCCATAGCACAACATCATTGTATTTGTCGCGACTGCGGCTGATGTCATTTTGGAGCTTGCGGAGCTTCCTTTAGATGCTTCTAATATGGGAAGCAAGGACATATTTGTAACTCTTGTCCTGACCTAGGTTTCAGAGGTCAGGTGTCACAGACACACATGGGTGGACCATGGACGGGTCAGCAGGGAGCACCTGCACACTCAGTACACACCGCTTCACGGACTGCAGCCGGGAGCAACACTGCACTAGGCTCTTCACTATAGGAGCCGAGGGCATAGGCCTACGTGTATGTTACGACTCAGGAGGATGCTTAGGCGAACCCAGATACGATCATGGGTAATCCTCCAGTAGATTCTTTTGTTTAGGTGTTTATAGATACTCTCCTTTTTGAAATCATGTATATCATGATACCTATGTACCGTTTTGACTAGTTAAAGCTCTAGAAGCTTAACTATTGTGATCCTCTTTTGAAAACATGCATCTCATGATGATATGTACGGTTATGACTGGTTAAAGCCTTAGAGGCTTGATTACTTGATATATATATATACGTATATCTTTTGCGCATCCTAAATCGAATCTCTTTCGATTTCTCGCATCATGAGTACCATGAAAATACTCAGAGTCGAGGCCCGTGTTCTTATTGACACTGGTTCAGATTTTTCTTACGTGAGTATTATTTCGCTCGACAGTTGGGTAGACTGTTATCATTGCTAGATGAGGAGCTATTGATTTTCACTCCTCTTGGTGAGCAGTTGATTTGAAATTTAGTATATAGAGAGTGCTTATCTCTCTTATTGATGGGACTCCTCGTATTAGGAGTCAGTTTGACTAGTGACGATCGAGCAGTATTACTAGATTTGAAATGAGGCCGACCTTGCTCGACCGCATTAGAGAGATTTAGGGAGCAAATGAGGAGCTCCAAGGTATTCTTGATAGATCTGTAGAGATGATGACAGAGAGTTTCGAGTCCGTGATAACGGACTAGTAGTATATCGATAGCGGGTTTGCATTCCTGCCGCCAGTGAATCTTCGTAGAGATATTTTAGGGGAAGCTCATTCCTCCATTTACGTTATGCATTTGAGAGGTACAAAAATGTACCTAACTATCCGAGATAGTTATTAGCAGTCTGTGGTATAAAGAGAGAGTTCGTTGCTTGATGCCTGGTCTGTCAGCAGACGATGGCCAAGCATCAATGACTCATAGGCGTTTCGCAGCCTTTTTCCTATTTGTTTCGATAAGACGTTTCAGTTTCGAGGACGAAACTTGTTTTTAGGGGGTTAGAAAATGTAACACCGACACTACGGTGTTCGTAATTCCGTTTTTGAATTTAATAAAATGATCCTCAATATATATATGGAAAATAATTAATTTTATTGATTTTCGATTTTGGGATTTTTAAATTAAATTTTTGGTATATTTTAAATACCGTTTCTGGGATTTGTAAAATAAAGTTAGTATAAAAATATATATATATATATATAAATAATTATTTATTTATTAATTTAATTGTTTACTCAATTAGCCATTTATAAAATCTATTTATATAAAAAATATATATATATAAATAATAATAATAATAATGATAATGAAAAAAAAAAAAAAAAAAAAAAGAGAAAAAGGGGGGGTCGAAATTAGGGCTAAGCCCTAATTTCCTTCTTCCCCATTCCCCTCTCCTCTCTCTCCCATGACCTTTCACCTTCCCGCAGCCAACCTACTGCCGCCGCCTCCGGCCTTCATCACCCATCGCCGCCGCTGATCACCGCCGTCTCCCTCTCTATTCCCTCGGTCTCACTCTCTATCTCTCTCCTTCTCTCTCTCGGCTTCTTTCTCTCCCTCTCTTCCTCTCGCGGTTCTCCTCCACCGCGGCCCTCCACCTTGCTCCGCCACCACCCACGGCCATCTAATCGACCGACCACTCTCTCTCTCTATTTTTCCCCCTCGGTCTCACTCTCTATTGCTCTCTTTCTCTCTCTATCCCTCGCGGTCTCGCGATTCAATCTCTCCCTCACCCGATTCATTAGCCGTCGCCGCCTTCTTCCTCCGCCGTCGCGACCGCCGCGGGTCGCCATCCCTCAGTCTCCCTCAGTCTCTCTCGCTCTGCTCCTCCCTCCTGCGCGTGACTGCGCGCAACAGCGCGCGCGACTGCGCCTGCCTCAGCGCGCGTCTGCTCGCGCAATACTGCCCAGCGCGCGCACGCCAGGCCGACAGCCCTCCTGCCGCGTGCTCCGGCCGCGCAATAGCCCTTCTCGCGCGTGCCGCTGCGGCTCCTCCTCGCTCGGGCGCCTTCGCCCCTGCGGAAGCCCCAACTGAAAGCCCTAAGTCGACCGTGCTGTGTTCACTACATAGGTAAGATCAAACCCTGACCCTAATTCTAGGGTTTCAAACTTTCTTAGGAAATTTGGTTTAGATTACTAAAATTACCTTAAATTGGGAGTGTTACAGGTCTTGGACAGAGTTGTAGGCGCACAGACGATAGGGTTGTGGACTGCGGAAAACCCTAGGTGAGGGATTTCTACCTGATTTAGTTAATTGAATGTATTTAGGGTAAATTAGGATAAAAAGTGTTGTATATGTGTAGGATGTATGTTAGATTCGATTTTATAATGCTTTGGGTGAAATTATATGTGATTATTAAGGTTAAGTATAGAATTTTAAATGAATTGAGTTGTTCTAGATGATAGAATCGTATTGACTTGATTTGAATGACTCTTAGAGTTTAATTTGACGAATGCACGAAAATAGTCGAATTTGGGATTTAAGTTTAAGAATTTATGCAGTCTTTTTAATTATAAGTTGTCCTGTATATAGGAATTCAAAACACTATTTCCGTATGATGAAAATAGGCTTCAATACCTTTAAAATGACATATGGTTTGAAGAAATCGGATGAGAATTGAAAAGTGTATGAATTTTCAAAGATTTTTCTAATTTATAGGGAATTTATGTATTTAGACGTGTTTTCGATTTTGAACGATTTTAGGTTTGAATTTAGTTTGATTTTGATTTGGTTATTTACTTATAATAGAATGAAAATTGATGACATTGTAGTTTATTCATAAATTGGAGAGTTAAGGTTTGTCCAAACTTAGGGAAAATGATAAACCCTATGATTAATTGGAAATTTGATGATTATTGTGATAATTTGATTAGGTTGATCTTATTGGAGACTCGAGGAGTCGAATTGGTTTGATTTTGGAAATAGGGAGTGACTACCCTCCCTAGAATGTGAGTGGGACCCTAATCTCTTGCATGAAATAGTGAAACCTGATTTTACATTGTTTTTAAACAAAACATGCTTTGATATGCCTTGATTTGATGTGTGATATTTAATCTCAAATCTGTTTTGTGACTATTGGAGTGTCGTGTTTATATTTTCTACGATTATGCATCCATGTTTGAAAAGAAATGAAATTGTGCCATGATTTGCGAAACGGAATATTTGTCATTCGACCATTGCATTGGTTTATTGAATTTGAGATGATTTTGATGAAATTGTATTGGCACACGGATTTGAAATGTTTTGATAAACTGTGAGAGCACCGGGATGCCCACTTGTGATGCGATACTATGATGATGATATTGATGATTCCGTAGCTACGAAGGGCGTTTGTAGAGGCATGAGTTGCCCGGATACGCTTTGGCCAGAGGTATCCGCAAACGTCATGATTGCGATATGTATGGGCCCGGTTGAACCGAAAGGGGAGGTCCGTCAGAATAGGCGGTCTAGCACCGGGAGTTGCTTGTACATGATTGTGATATTCCGTATGGGCCCGGTTGAACCATGTATTGGGGAGGTCCGTCAACATAGGCGGTCTAGCACCGGGAGTTGCTTATACGTGGTTGTGATGTTCCGTATGGGCCCAGTTGAACCGAAAGGGGAGGTCCGTCAGAATAGGCGGTCTAGCACTGGGAGTTGCTTGTACGTGCCAACGTCGGGGTAGAGAGCTACTTTTGAAACACTTTGTATATTAAAACCCCCGATGCGCCTGTCCTTGGTCGTGGTTGACCTTTGCCAGGATTCTTTCGGCTAGCTCTATGTTATACTTGATTTTTAAATGGATGCATATATGTGTGATATCGTGTGAATGATTTAAAGAGTTCATTTTATCAAACATATCATGATTTACTGCAAAACTTGAATTATTGTTTATGAATGATATTATTTGACACTCCAATATTCACCTACACTATCAGTACTTGAGATTATCCCCTCACTCACTGAGTATTCTTCCCTGAGTACTCACCCCTCCTCTTTCCCTCCCCAGACAGGATTATTGTGATAGGACGACGTATTTGGCTCGAGGACTTGATAGATTGTTGGCGGATTTGGTGATTCAGAAAGGTGAGATCTTAAGTTTAAATTGAAAGATGGATTATGTATTATATTTCGACCCTGCGAGGTCTTATTGAGGTCCGTAGTTGGCCGTGTACTTATTTTGGGATGACTGTATAATTTATGTATGTTTATTTGCGAAACTCTCATAATTCATTTGCATTGAGGCGATTGTACGTATTTGAATGTTACTTGGAAAATTTGTAATATATTTGTATAAATTTAGGCCCGCTCAGTGTGGCGGCTGTTCATGCTCTAGTTGGGCATGACAGTAGAGGTCTGTGGTTAGGACTGTTGGTGATTTATAGCCTTGCGTTGTTCTGGATGTCGGTTTTGGGAGTCGGTTTTGGAGAGGTCGGGATGGCCATTTGATTTATTTTCAGATTGATTTTGAATTATACAGGTTTATACAGGTTATTTGTACATTGGGAGACCTCCGATTTATGGGGAGGTTTTGTCCGATTTTTTGTAGAAATACAGCCGGCATCCAGGGCAACGGGCGACTGTTCACGATTCCCGGTTCGGGGCGTGACATTTATACTGTTCATGAAGATTATGATAATTTCCACTGGTATCATTAGAGCGGTAAGCAACTAATTTTGGGAGTAAGGGACAATAAATCATACCTTTTATCAAGTGAATCAAACTCAGACTCATGAGGAAGAAATTGGAACCATCATAATAGATGAAGTCTTCCCCGTAAAATTATCATCATAAACATATAAATAAGCAAGCACATAGATAAATCATTCATGGATACTTATATACAAAAGGAGACATATCCCATAAAACATTAATTTATCTCAATATTTGCAAACAACAGTGACACACTGAAAGAGCATTTAAATCGCAAGCCATTGACAAGTGAATAACACAAAGGAACAAGAAGTTCACTGAAATCACTTAATCTTTGGAGATATACACCTAACAACCACCCTTGTTTATTAAGATTATGGCTGTTAATGTCTTTTGTTCTCAAGGCTCAAGGTAAAGAATGATTCCACTTTCATCATTGCATCTCAAGTTACTCCCTTTTGGAGTGGCCAAAAATATTCATGGACCTCGATTGAAAGTTGGAACTCCCTCAGTGAGTGCTCCTTTATAAGTGATATAAATTGATGCATTAGGATTGAAAGGAATTCCATGAATTTTTTCTAGACATTTTTCTCCGAAGAAATTTTATTTGGAAAAAGATTATTAGCTTGGATTTTTTATGGTCTATGGCAGGTGGCTCTTTCAAGGGAAATAGTTTTCTTCAAGATGCTCACCAGAAATGGAGACTATTGTTGAATGATTGCGCTCTATTCTTCTCAATATTTTGGATATAATCTTCCTCCATTTTGAAACTTTTTTTTTCCTAATAGATAATACATATGTATATAAATTATTACATCATACACTGGTGGCATTAATCAATTCCACTACTATCTAGTTCCTTCCATCATAATGGACTCCGTGTCATCAAGAATCCATTAAAAAAAACAACAGAATTTAAAAGCATTCAATTCCATAGCCTTAACCTAGTTGAAAGGAAAAAAGAAAAAAAAAACAAAAAAATCTCACTTCCTATTGCCATTACACATGGATATGTGAAAATCCACTAATGCCTTCTTACAATAATAATGCTGAAAACCTCTAGATTGTGATGCTTTAAATGGATTGTTACATAACTATGAACAATAGTTTTCAATTGCAAACATCACCTCAGAACTTTTCTAATCTCCTCCTAATAGCCTTTGCAGGCATCCAGCTATAAAGAGCTTCAAGTGGAGTTCAAACATACTTATGATCTACACTCAGTTTACTGGATTTAAGCATTGGAAAACCCAATGTCGTGTCACCTCAAAACAACACAAGAATGTATCTAAAAATAAACCGACCTATCTCTCATAATACATACATGTGGGGTAGAGTGAAAACAAGAAGATAAAGATTTACACAAAAACTAATCAATAGAATTATAGAAAACACAGAGAATTTTCTAAAAATCAAAAACATGATAGATTTATGAGCGAAGAGAAACTGAGACTTACAATTTTGAAGACATTTGTCCACATACTGATTCCAATAAATCAGCCTCTCTTCTTCACCCTCTTATATGAATTGGAATCCCCTCATATGCCAAGCCTGAGAATGACAAGATTTTGAACACGAGTTTCTAATTAAACATCACTTAAAACCCTAACCCCTCGTCACTCAAATGATGAGGAAGGGATACAATTAAAATATGGAAGTCCAAGGAGAGAGGGAGGGAGGGAGGGAGAGAGAGAGAGAGACCTAAGGACGATGAGAGAGAACTTGTCCCAAGAATGTCAAAATTTAAACAGTTTTACACGGGTTTGGCACTAAAATTTGAAAAAAAAAATTCTAAAACAACGTTAAAGATAAATTCATAAGTTAGTATAGGCATGTCATGGGTTAAAAACACAACATAATGTGTTGTGTCTTTAACATTTGATATGAGTATATTGCGAGTTGAAGACGTGACAAACTTGTCTGTGTATTCCAACTCCTTGGCTTTTCTTAATTCCGAGTGAGTTCAATATAATGGAATTAAAGGTGAGTCTGAGACTAAAGTTGGGTCAACGATAAAAGAGGAGATTGATAAATATGGGTTATTTGATAGTTTAGACTCTGACATCGGGAATGTGATGACTCCTTCAACAAATGGAGTGGATGGGGTGGAAGTGGTGATAGATGTGGTGAAAAGGGCAAATCGAACAGAATTATTATGGTCGGCTAAGGAAAATTCAACAGAAGTGGAAACTAATGACTTCTATGTGTGCCCTAGGTCAAATCATCTCGATGTGTGTCTTCTCTCTTGCTGCTTTCAGTAACTCTGGTAGTAAACGCAAGGAAACGAAGGTGGAGAAGAACCTAAGTCAAAAAGCCAAAGAATCGGAATGCGTAGATAGTGGGATTTGAACCAGTATGTCGTGTCTTGAAAATGCGACATAAATATGTCGCGTCTTCAACCTACGGGTTGAAGACGTGACATTCCTGTGTTAACTTATAATTTTTTTCCCTTAACGTTGTTTTAGAAATTTTTTAAAATTTTAAATCCAAATTCGTACGAAGCTCGAACTTCAAACCTTAGAGTTTTGTATGAAAGTGACTTTAAAATTTAAAAAAAAAATTCTAAAACAACGTTAGAAAGAAAAAAAATCATTAATTAGTACATGTATGTCATGGGTTGAAAACGTGATATGATATGTCGCGTCTTCAACAGATGATATATGTATATCGCGTCTTGAAAACGCGACATATTTCTAACCTCCTCCCTCTTCTCTTATACTTATATCCAAAGTCAAACTATTTCAATTATCATACTCAAACTTCTCAACAGCACAATAAAATCAACATTCTCACACCCAAACTACACTAATTGTCACATCCAAACTTATCAACAATATATAAACTCAATTTCTTGGCAGTATAATAAAAGCAACATTCTCACATCCAAACTATATCAATTGTCACACCCAAACTTCTCAACAATGCATAAACTCCACTTCTTAGTAGCACAACAAAAGTAACAAACAAAATAAATCGGATGTAACAAACTATACACAACAAAACTAACATAATTATATACAAAGTACATAATACATAAGTTTTAACATTATCTTATTCTCCTAGCATATTGTCTAACACTTAAATCTAGCCTAACATTTGTACTATCATGATGAGATACTAAATCCAGATCATTTATCTACGTGATCTATGAGGGTTCTACATCATCGTACTAGGTATCAGTAAAAACTGGAGGGGACACGTGATATACGAGTCGTGTATCATCACTCTCAACCTATGTCAGTCCCTCATCTATATAAACATCAGGACGAGCTCCCTTCTGTGGAGTTTCGGGAGTAAAAACCTAAGGGAAATCAAATACATATGTATAAAAAGATAAAAACTCTATGTACCTACTCAAAGGTCCTGCAACGTCCTCTGAATACTGAGATGATGGCGATAATGCATGATGTAGCGGTCTCCTAGGGCATGCTCTCCCTCGGCGTTGTTTACATCCTCGGTCCTTATCATCTCCCTTATCACCGTCTCTAGCCGGTCTCAGTCTCGGTCTCAAAAGATATGCCATGTCATCTACCAAGACTGAAGTGGCTGAATCCGTAAGCGCATGCACGTCGACACCCTTAGAGTCTCGAATCTGGAACAAGGTATCACACTACAAAAAAGGTATATATATGTTAGTTAAACTAACAAATCTAAATTATTGATATAAATGAAAAATAGGAAGTTGTACACTTACCACATAGCCCAAAGAAACTTCTTGATGACCAATAAATCGGTAGGAGATGGTACGGTGCCAGACGATATAGGCAGGATCAACGGTCGGTCCATACTATGTGTCAAGTAGAACTAGATGATCGTGTCACTGAGTCCAAATATATTTGTATAGCGAGTATGCTCGACCAACCAATCAGTCTCATGTAGACATGTGTACTAGTGTCATGGAGTTGATTCTCATTGTCCCAGTGAATAAAAATATACTGAAATTCTCCAAACTGATAGATCACCCTATCTAAAAAGTATTACTCCATGTTACTAAAATGGATAAGCAGTACGCAAGCGTGCCAAATATCCCTCCCCTTGTAACAATAGTCGGGGAGGGAAAACAATACCTCCTCAGTGTATGGCACCTATATGACCCGATCCATACTCTGCCTATCAAATGCCTCCCTATACATTTCTACCATATGTGTCGGAAGGGTAATGACATCAAAGTCCATCTTCCACCGCAATGCTAGTGGACCATCCTTCTGTACATATAATGATCACCTAATTGGAGTTATGTATGGGAATCTCCTTTACACTATTGTATCCAACAGTTGAGACAGTTGTTTATAAGAATCATCTCAATCTTTATATACCATTTCTATAGTCTTTCTTTTTGTTGTCTAAACTCTTTTACGATAAACTGCATACGTAGTTCTCTTAGTCATAATAGTTCAGAGGAAAAAAACTTTGACACTGGGATCTTTCCTCATATAGTTAAGAAAATGTCGAGTTATCAAATTTGAATCTAACTGTCTATGATCCTGCATCAGTCCAACATTCACATATATGTGCGGTCTCTCAACAACAGTAATCACAAAGACACCAACTACTCTTGTTCTACGAGCATACAATCTCCACCTACAACTTTCATCCCTTTGAGTATATATATTGTTCTCCAAACTGTAGAGGTTGATCTCCCAACCCGAATTGATAATGGTGCTCCAGATGGTACATTTTGACAATATGAATAAATTACTCATTCAACTCAAATCTCATTCCATTCTTTAATTCATCACTGAAACTCCAACTATCACCTATCAATCTACAATCTTGCTCAAAAGTTACATAATCAAAACCCCTCTACAAAACACCCCCCATCCCCCCTGGGTGTAGGGGCATGAAAGGGGATTAAAGAGGAAAAAAAACAACAACAAAAAAGGGGGGGGGGGAAGAAGGGTCCGATCATTAACTTATTTGTAGCACCACTACCACTACCGCCACCAACTTCTCCATCATCTTCTTCTTCATCATCTTCCTCTTCTTCTGTTATTTCTTTCTCATCAACATCATCATGCACCTCTGTGAAAGTAAGATTCACTTAAGATTCAATATGTGGATAATCATCCATATAATTACAACCTTGTTGCGCAGACATTCCATTATCATATGATTTTATATACAACTCATGAGTGGAGCCCACTCCCATACTCATCGCAAACTCCATCAAATTTCAAAATATCATTATTATCACTGATCAGAATCAATTCAAACCGTACATTACCATGTTGCATGTATGAAATAGGACAACGATGAAAAATCTCGACATATTATGTCATACGATTTATCTAAAAGCCCTTATATATTACAGTCACCAACTCATTAAAATTTACATTCTTCATCAGCATTATCAACTTTGTAGGATCACGGTCATAACAAACTCCATCCACACCTATCACAATTGCACCATTACCATAATATAACAATCTTACCATATCCGTCACTTTTTTTAAATTAAGAAAAAAAACTTGTTAATATCTAATTTAATTTCAACCCAACTTTTAAAATTTGAACCATAAATATAAACTTATAACAATTTAACAAATATTAAAAAAATATACAAAATTTATATTAATTAAGCATTCAACAAAACTATCAATTAATAAATTGGTAAACTATACCCTAAATTTATATTAAACATTCAACAATTCCTAAAATTCTAAATTTATAATTATAACAATTCAGCAAACATACTAAACTTACATTAATCTATATTAATTAAACATTCAACAACTAATAAATTTGTTAATATTACCCTAAACCCTAAATTTATACTAAATATTTAAAAAACCATAAAACCTGTATTCAGTTAATATAACATATATCATTTAACAAATATCATTCATCATCAAATTAAACATTTTAACTGAACCAATCACAAGGAGGAGAGATTATATTTTTCGGATTTTTTTAGGAATTGCCATATAAGGTTGCAGGAATCGCCGCACAAGGTTGCAGGATGCACAACAAGGCCGCCGGATGTTGCTTCTTCCATCGGATTATGCAAATATGGCCGGATTTTGCAGTGACAGTAGGCAAGGGTTAGGGTTTGTCACGAGAGGGAAGAAAGAAGAGAAGAAGAGAGAGGAGAGTGTGCGCGATGGTTTAAAAGCGAAAATGTCACGGGTTAAAGACACGATATACGTATGTCGCGTCTTCAACCCACGACATACGTGTGCTAACTAACGAATTTTTTGTCCTTTTAACGTTATTTTAGATTTTTTATTTTATTTTTAAAGTCATTTCCATACAAAGCTCTCAAACCTTGATCTCTTGAATTCCTCCCTCCAACGTTCTGGTTAGAGAAGCTGTAGAACATTTATTTGCCATCTAAATCCTGTCACTTTTTACTTTTAAACATGAGTGTATAAAAAAGTTCCCAAGTATTCGTCAAGGGAACAGTCTAGTGGCAACAACCTTTATCCCTCGTTCTCGTGAATCGGGGTTCGATTCCTATTGTAACAAAAAAAAGTTCCCAAGTATTCTGAGGAAGTGTTTGGGAGAATAGTTATAGTAAAATTTTAGAAAAATTATTTCTTAAAAATTTTGAAATACTATTGGTATACATGCATGTATATCATTTCCAAAAATTGAAACCATCGAATCAATATATCTTAATTCAAATCATTGAAAATAAAATAAAAATTAAGTTACTTTAAATCAAATAAAAAATATTTTATATTATAATTATCTCATTAAAGTTTTATCAAGAAAGGAACATT
The DNA here is from genome assembly GCA_037126225.1 of Dillenia turbinata. Classification (NCBI taxonomy): domain Eukaryota; kingdom Viridiplantae; phylum Streptophyta; class Magnoliopsida; order Dilleniales; family Dilleniaceae; genus Dillenia; species Dillenia turbinata. The sequence continues at coordinate 17,941,091 of JBAMMX010000007.1, forward strand.
GAATTTGTCCGTATATACATGATTGTGGGCAAGGTGATTAGATAAATATTCTAAATTTAATAAATTTGATATAGTACAACCAAAAATAGGTGAAAGAATATGAGAGAAATAAATCACGATAATGAGATAGTATTAGTTTAGGATGCCCATGAGGGGCATTTTAGACATTGGAGTAGGGTTAGTGGGGTAACTCCCCACTTACCCACATTTAACCTCTCTTCCCTAAAATCTCTTTAATTGGGAATTTCACATCTACACCAGGAGATTGATTTCTCTAAGATACTACATGAGATTATGGCTGCAATGAGAGCAAAATTGAGAGAGAAAATAGAATTCTCTAGAGAGAGAATTTCATTTTGAGGGTTTGAAAAATTTTCGCGTAGGAAAATTTCTCCCGTCATAATGATCACCGGATTGAGGGTTACGGCATCGTGGTATTGCGGTGGTGGTTCAATTAACATCGTGATCATCATTCCGACCGTAAGATCCGATCAAGGGACGGACGGTTCGATTGATTTTTGGGAGATTCTACACGTTGAGGTAACCCTATACCCGATCTATTTAATTTTTACAAAAATTGTTTGAATGCTTCCTGTCACGCCCCGAACCAGAAATCGTGAACAGCCGCCCGTTGCCCTGGATACCGGCTGTATTTCTACAGAAAATCGGGCAGAACTTCCCCATAAATCGGAGGTCTCCCATGTACAATTATACCTGTATACCTGTATAAATTAACATCATCATGTAAATTAAACACATGGCTATCCCGGCCTCAAAACAATCCACCAAATCTCCCAACCGACATCCAGACAATGCAAGGCTAACAAATCACAAACAGTCCTAACCACGGACCTCTACTGTTATGTCCAACTGGAGCATGAGTAGCTGCCATACCGAGTGGGCCTAATTTTATACAAATATATTACAATTTCCCAAGTTAACACTTCAAATGGTTACAAATGCCTCAATGCAAGCGAAATGAGAGTTTCACAAACAAAAGTCCAAAAATTATACAGTCATCCCATAATATGTACACGGTCAACTACGGATCTCAATATCAAGACCACGCAGGGTTAACATAAAGTATGAAACTCATATTTTCAATTAAAACTTAAATCTCACTGTCGTGAATCTAATCCACCAACAAGCTATCATACCTCTAGAGCCAAATGCGTCGTCCTAGCACCATAATCCTGTCTGGGGAGGGAAAGAGGAGGGGTGAGTACTCAGGGAAGAATACTCAGTGAGTGAGTGAGTGGGTCAATGTAATCGTGTAATATGGGGTATGAAACTGGAGTGTCAAAATATAAGTATACAAATCGTATTTCAAATCATCATGCTTTTCATTTCAACCACATATCATTAACACACATTATCAAATCAAATATGCATCCAAAGCACTGTCAATAAAATCATAGAGCTGCCAGTCGAAAGTGTTCTGGCAGAGGTCTATCTCGACCTATGACAGGCGCACCGGGGGTGTTATATGCGATTTTATTTAAAGTGCTCTCTACCCCGGCGTTGGCGACGGACCTCGTCCAGGTGCTAGACTTGGATAGCATCCAAATCCTCCTCCTTTCGGGTTCAACCTGCCTAGTCTTGTGTCGTAAATATAATCTCGACAACTCGTGGGATACCCCAGGCCTAGGCATATCCGGACGCCACCCAAGCGCCTCTCACGGTGTCCTTCGTAGCTACGGAACAATACATATCACAGCCCTCAAGGCCAATATCAGTATCATATCAAACATGTGTCATAAATCAGGTTCACAAACCAAATGCAACATATATCATAAAATGACACATTTTACATTTCAACCACATGGATGCATATTTTCATAATTCAACCAAATTTTTGGACACTCCATCGGTTCACAAAAATCATTTCCAAAATCAGTCAAAACATTTTAAGCACACGATAAATCATGCTCATTTATCAAACTGTTGTAAAGCAGGGTTTACATATTAAACAAAAACATTGAAATAAAACCCACTCACAGTATACGGGAGGGTCAATCATTCCCTACAATGCACAACAAGTGCCGAAATTGTGCTCCCCTCGATCAAGACATCCAACACTTACGCATGGATAAAATCAACAAGTTTCAAACCTGCGCAGTTATAGAAAATAGGTTATAATTGCTAATACACCTTTACAAATCAAGGGGTTTCTTTTTTTCATTTTTAAAGCTAAGGATGTCTAGTGTCTAAGGTAGAAAACCTCACGTCATTCGGAACTGTGTAGAGAGTTATGCTAAAAGACTACATGCTGTTCAATTGGCTAAAATGCATGTTTTTCACTTTCAAATTTCCAATATCAAGTCAATTCCTTTAAGCCACTACCTTAACTCTTCATATTTTGTTCATGCTTACATGTCCACAAGACTCAAGTGATGGTACTCAACCAATCCTGCACAAAACTCACACCAATCCAATCTCTCGCCGCACATAAGAGTCAGATTATACACCAATACAATTCTATACATTTATCATATAAATACACATGCTTTTGTTCATTCTTTACAATTGCAAATTTTCATATCACTTTAACACACAAATATCACTATATATATGCATACACTTTCTATACCTTATTACATACACATATAAACCTCCATCTTGCTTACTAGAGTCATTCCCAATCTCTCCAATGGATTCGATCAAGACATTTTTACATCCACATGCTCACTAACCTCTATCCAAATTTCAGCATGCATACAAGTACATCAAATCCACATTTTGACACTCAAAATCACATTAAAACCCATCAAATTTCATACCCAAAGTTCTAAATTTTCTTGTACATGTTTCCTTAGGGTTTCTCCCCTCAATATGTGTTTATTTAAGACTTTAAATCAAACATTTCATATACTGAAATTTCCTGCACACTATAACATCCATTTACTTGATTTCCGCACCCAAATTAAGCAAAAATCAACACATTTACACAATCACCTTTCTAGATTCTCATTTCATCAATTTCATTCCATTTATAAACAATTTATCAAATCGAAATCAAGCCTGATTCAATCCTAAAACCAATCAAAATTGGAAATACGCTTAAAATAAATAAGTTTCCTACGAACTGGAAAAATCTTTGAAAAATCATACACTTTTCGATTCTTATCCGATTTCTTCAAACCATATGTCATTTTAAAGATATTGAAACCTATTTTCATAATATAGAGAGTGTATTTGACTTACCTATATGCAACACCAACTATAATGTAAAACAACGCATCATTCCTTAGACTCAAATCTCAAATTTCGACTATTTTCATACATATGTCAATTTAAACTCTAAGAGCAGTCATTCTAATCAAGTCAATACGATTCTATCATCTAGAACAACCCAATTCATTTAAAATTCTATACTTAGCCTTAATAATCCAATATAAATTGTCAGAAAATACATTTTAATCAAATATAACGTATATTTTAAATATACACAGATCTTTCCACCCTAAATTTCATTCACTTTATCAAAAGGGTACGAATTTCCTCACCTAAGGTATTCGCCGTTCACAGACTTAGCCTCCCTGTGTCATTCATTTCAGTCCAAACCTTCAATGTATCCGATTCGAACTAAAATTTCAATAATTTAGCTAAATCACTAAAAATATCAAAACCCCAGACCTAATTCATTCTTACCTATGCAGAAAGTGGAGTCGACAGATTCGGCCTAGGGGTTTGAAGGCTTCCTGCTGCTGGGGTTTCTACAATGATCGAACAAGCTCCCAACAGTGAGTGGTGCACGGTTGGGAGAACAAGAGAAGGACCGTGGGCCATCGCGCTGCAGTGGGGCAAAGCTATCACGCGAGCTCTGGGGCTCGCGCGTGCAAGCAGCCAGGAGAGGGAGGAGCAGAGCGAGGGAGACTGAGAGACAGTGGGTTTTCGCGCAGGAGAGAGAGACAAAGAGATGCTATGAGGTGGCGCGATGGTGGTTGCAGTGGCGGAGAACCGCGAGAGAGAGAGAGACTCGCGAAAGGGAGAGAGTGGGACAGCGAGTGAGAGAAAGAGCAAAATAGAGAGAGACAGAAGGTGATAGAGAGACGTGGCGGTAGAAAGGAGCTACGGTGGTTCGCGGTGGTCGCGGTGGTGGCGATCGCGCGGCGGAGAAGAGATCACGAAAGAAATCGCGAGCGGGAGGGAGTGAGAAAGCAACCGAGAGAGAGAAAGAGAGAGAGATAGAGAGTGACTGTGAGGGAGAGACGAGGTAGTCGGAACCGCCGTTGGGTGGCGGCGAGATGCGGCGGACGGCGGGGGAAAGCAACCGTTCGCGGTGGAGGGAGATCAAGAGGGTGAGAGAGAGCAGCGGGAAAGAGGGAGTAGAGAGAGAGAGAGAGAGAGAGAGAGAGAGAGGGAATTAGGGCTAAGAGCCCTAATTCTCAATTGGGGGAAGTGCTGCGTTTTGGGCCAAAACGCAGCGCTTCCTCCCCCTTTTTTTTTAAAAAAAAAAATATATAAATAAATAAATTATATATATAATTATATAAATTTCACACCCACATTTTATCAAAATGGGGTTCACTACGAATTACGGAGATGGCTTTTAAAATATACAAAAAATTTAAATTAAATACCCCAAAATCGAAAATCAATATAAAATTTAAAATTTTTCTATATATATATATATATATATATAAACGGAGGAAATATTTTATTTAATTTCTTGAACAGGAATACTAGTACGGACACCGCAGTGTCGGTGTTACACTTCCGCTGTATGTAAATCATCTAAAATATCCAACATTGGTATCAAAGCGTTGTTGGATTATTAGAAATAATTTTCAGATTTATTTTCGGGTATAAAAATATAGGGTTTAAAATTTGGGGTTCGGATCACGGATGAGTTTCGTGAATCCGAGAATACCACTGTGTTACCCATGATCCGTAGAACACGAAAATAATCTTTTCGTAATTTTCTGAATACGTTTAGGCAAAAAAAAATTTCAGTTGAAAGTTTTGGCCGTGAATAGTGATCAAACCATTCAACCCAAATTTGTCGAGTTTTAGGACAAATCAATGCATGAAAATTATAGATCTGCGTTCCTTATTTCATGCTTTTCAATTTGGTATATATATTGCATATTATTGTGGTCGGAAAATTGGGTTTCAAAATTGATCGTGGATGGTCAGAATTTTGGATCCAAAATACGTCGAGATTAAGGCACGATTATTCCAAAAATCGAGTCAAGGATATTTGGAATAAATGGAATTAGAGAATTCCTAAAAAATCCGGTGAAATCGGGATCAAAAATGAGGTTTTCCGGCAACCAGGTCGAAAGACCCGATTGCAGGAACCCGTCGGGTGAATAAGAAGACCCCAGACCCGACGGGAGCGTGTCCACACGCGCAGGCAGGCGCAGCCATGCGCCACACACTTTAACTTAAAAATAAATAAGTAAATAACCACGCGCCACGCACTTTAACTTAAAAAAATAAATAAATAAATAAATATTGGTGCTGACGCCAAGACTCGAACCTGGGGGTAATGAGAGTGCTTGTGAAGCACAGACCATCAAACCATGCGGTGGTTATTACATTTTATATATAATGTAATTAAAATTTATAACATTAATTATTTTTCCTTACATTGAGAAAAATGTCATGCACATTGAGGTGCGTGACCGATGCATTGCATGTCTGGTATGTGTGTCAGCGTGCAGGTGGTGCATAGACGCCTAATGACATGTTGCCAGTACGTGGTGACCCGTGGGACGTCCGACGGCGCATTAGGTCGTTTCGGATTTATTTATTTATTTACTTTTTTTAGGGTCCCACATCAATAAAAGTGACTTTTATGGGTTTTTGTGTATTAAATCATAATCCGAATGGTGATATGCAATCCCGAATTGTGGTGTATGGTATCTGTTGATTCATACGCTCGTCTTGGGGTCTGTATTCGAGTCATTTGAGTCTTGTTGATTCGTAGGGTGCACAAAATGTGAAAATAAGCATCGATAAGTCACTAAAGTCTCTTAGACTGCTACAGAATTGTCGTATTAGATCTTTAAAAATGGGATAAAACTGAATGATGATAATTATGAAAATTTTTTACCAGCAGATTTAGTTTATCTTTGAGGAGCAAGAGCTAACTAAAATTTTGAGGTATGAGATGGTGGACTCTGGGGAGAGTACCACACCTTAGAGAAACGGGATTATGGGACATTACATGCATGGAAGAGGAATGATGGCCGAGTTAGGGCAATCCTCCTGAGTAGCATGCACGATCCAGTCTATAAGCAATATCCTAAGGTTTTATCGTTTTGGCTCGCCCTATAAAAAGAGTATTGTGGTGCTCTTACAGATCCTGAGATGAGGATGCTATCTTATAAGTTTAATAACTTATAAGAAAAAGGTTGATCATACGATGATGTAACATTTGATAAAAATATCGAGTATGGTCGCCGAGTTGGGGAATGTGACTGAGCCCATTTCGGATATATTTTCTTGTGCTGGATGCGATCCAGTTCTTCACCCGATTCATGAGAGATCATAAAAGTCTATTTCACATACAACGAAAGTATTCGTACTTTTACTAATGTAAATAGGCACAGTGAGTTCGAGTAGGAGCATCTAGAGGCGAGTAGGCCATACTCGGGTCATGCTTATGTGGTGGAATCGAGCAAGGACTCCTGTGAGACTTGAGATTCAGGTAAGCAGAAAACATCCAAGAAAATCGATAATAATAATGCACAGCGAGAATGAGTTGGATACGACTAAGGTGTAGTGCTATATCTGTAGTAGATTTGGTCATTTCGCTCGTGAGTGCGACGAGTGGAAATTATCTCTTCCTTCTTTACGTGGTTTGAGATGCTCATTGTTTTCTCTCCTTCGTGGGTTATGAACACGGGAACAACCGACCACGTAGCTCAAGATAAGAGCACGCTTATATAGTTTCGCCGAGTGAGTCTTTGAGTATGAGGATTTATGTAGAGAAACAGAGCGTTTGTCGACATCAGAGGGAGTAGCACTTGCAAGTTAGAGTTGCAAAATTGCTAAACTCCGTATGCTCTTTATGCTCCGAATGTTCGACGGAACTTGATTTCAGCCTAGGATATGCTCTGTAAATTTGAAAATTTTATAATTTTCATTTATTACGACAATTTTTTGATTGGTTCTATTTTGGTCCATGAGAGACTATATGCACTGGAAGTGATTCTTTTTTAGTGGTATTTCTTGATATCCTCATAGTGTGAGAGATGATGAACCGGTTAGCAGTGAGTGGTTTTGTAGAACCCGCTAACCAATCTTGCCTAGACAGCAAATTTACAAGAAAACCATTCGACAATGCAATGAGGGTTGGGACTCTATTGCAGTTGGTCCACTCTAACATCTGTGGCCTTATAAACATGAGAACTTGAAATGGTGTTGGGTACTCTATTACGTTTATAGACAATTACACGTCTTTCGGTTACGTTTATCTGATCTCGCACAAGTCTGAGACATAGCGAGGTTGAGAATCAGTTAAACTTAAGAGTAGATGCTCACAGAACCGATCGAGGGTGTGAGTATTTGTCTAAAGAGCTCTGTTTCAAGAAAGGGCATTACAAGAAACTGACTATTCCTTGCTACTTAGTGGAGTAGAGTAGCTGCGAGAAAGGAATAAGACTTTGTTTGAGACAGTGAGGCCGATGATGGCACATGCCAATTTACTCGTTTCCCATTAGGGAGATGCGTTATTGGCTGCAGCTTACGTCATCAATCGTATTTTATTGAAATCCGCAGTCAGTACTCTATATGAACTTTGGACAGGGAGGCAGCCTGACCTTAACCATTTGAGATTATGGAGTTGTATCGTGTATGTTCACTATTTCTCGTATTTACACGGCGAGTTAGGCCTGCGAGAAAAGAGATGTATCTTTATAAGATACTCAGAACACTCCATGGGATTATGTTCTAATGAGCATACAGATGACACTCTCACTGAGATTGAGTCTCATGATACCGAATTTCTTGAAAATGATTTCCCTATGAGAGGTGAAATCAATTAGAACTTTACCTTTTATCAGACTAATGAGCGTAGTAGTTGGCTAATCCTAGCGGCGGGACATACGAATCCATTTTGGATCTTGGTTTTAGTATGAGCGATCCATCTAGAGGTAAAAAGGTTTCCCCCCCTCTTAAGAGTAGTCGAAGATGCGTACTTAACCGTCGTTTCCCAATTGAGGGAGAGGCTCTCAGTGTGACTTTTGAGGATTACGAGAAACCTTGAACGATCCTAGAGGCTCTTGAGGGTTCTGTACAGGACTATTGATTATAAGCCATAGGTGAGAGGAGTTGATGAGAATCAATAGGATTTGGAATCTAGTTGATTTACCTGAGGGCAATAAGGCCGTTGAGAACAAATAGGCTCTCAAGATCAAGAGAAAGGCTGATGGATCTGTAGAGAGGTAAAAGACCAATCTGATAACCAGGGTTTACTCAGGCTGAGGGGTGAGATTACCTCAATCCGTTTATTTTTAGCGATTGTTGTGGACATGACATGGATCTGAAGACCAGATAGACGTTAAGACTGTATTCCTGAGTGGGAGTTTTGGATGAGGAGATCTGCAAGGAACAGTCATCTAACTTTATTCTTGTAGATCAGGATAATAAGGTTAGTTGACTTTGGAAGTCGACATATGACCTTGATCATCAATCCAGACTGTAGCGCTTGAGATTTCACGAGTAGGTGATATCTCACGGTTTCGTGATAATCGAGGAGGATCATCACGTATACCTTATACGTTCTTTTGATTCTTTTATAATCATGTCCTTATGTTTGAATAACATTCTGTTGACTGGGAACATCATAGAGTATCTGATGATCACGATGACGTGGACATTGTCGAGTCTTGATCTGAAAGACTTGGGTGAGGCTTAGTTCTTCCTCGAAGTTAAGATCCAAGGGATCACTCAAGATAGGTGTTGACTCTTTCACAGGAGTCCAACATCAATGGAGTTCTCGAGTGCTTCGAGAAAATCAACTACGACTTTAAAGATACTCTTATCGCTAAAAGGTTAAAACCTAATTCTTGATATATGTCTTATGACTCAAATAAGGACAAGGGAAATGAGTAGAATCCCTTGTTCCAGTGCAGTGAGTAGTCTGATGTACGTAGTGTTACATACACGATCAGACATTTGTTTTGCAATCAGTGTGGTAATTAAGTATCGATCAAATCCTAGGAGGGATCACTGGAGAGCAGTGAAAGAATTCCGGGATATCTTGAGAGAACTGCGAACCTCTCTTTGTGTTACGGATGAGGTGATTTGCATCTTGTTAGGTATTTAGATACCAACTGGGTTGGTGATCTGAATATATGCAAATCAATATTAGGTTTTGTTATCTTGGAGCAGCAAGAAGCAAACTTATATGTCTCTATTTACGATAGAGACTGAGCTAGTGAGATGCTCAGTAGCAGTTCAGGAGAGTGTTTGGTTCCGGAGTTTTCTAGATTACTTAGGGCTTGTGGCAAACAGTTGGAGGCCAGTGATGATTTATTGAGGAAATCATGTCGCCATTGTCCACATCTAAGAGCCTAAGTATCACAGTAAGTCCAAACACATTGGTACCTAATATCACGTTATGAGACATCACCGAGAAGGGTGAAGTGACAAATTAAGTACACTACTATACAGCGTGTTGGCTGATCCCTTCAATGAACCCATTGTGAGAGATTCTTGTATGAGATATAGGAATCAGTGGGTTTGCATGTATGTTGACATTTCTCACCTTGTACTGATGCTTATTGTGGAATATATATGACATGTGTGTATGATTGAGTCACTTATTTATTGCACTATTTTATTGTCATATATTTTGTGATATGTTGTGATAAATGATATGTCAGGCAGGCGTGGTCGACTCTCTCACACGAGTGACCACCTCCAGCTTTGAGTGAGCGGACATGAGACGGTTTCTAATTGTAAGAGGTTTTGAGAGTGACCCTACTAGAACATAAGTGGCCTTGATATGTGTTCAAGATGAGGTTATATGCGATATGACCGGCATGGACGTACCTACATCCATGTTGCCTGTAAGTAGTCAGATTTGAGATCTCAGATATCACATGTGACTAGTGATATTGTCTCTGAGATACTCTCTCTGAGATCTCTGGATAAAGTCTTATGTTTAGACTGAGTCCCATACCTGCACAGTATTAGAGAAATCTGACATATGCCCTCTGAGAGATAGGGGAATAACACTGGCACGCGTTTCATACCGTGTGTGATATGTCGACTAGGGATAGTGGGAGCATTATTTGAGACACTGATATGATTTTGATCTCCGTTCCCACTGTGTGAGACCCGAGATCCATTGGGTGGGATCTCTAGTACCCTTATCACTTTCGGCTGTTTCTAGAAGTCTTGGCTCAATGTTGCTATTTTAGTCTGTTTACCGATGGCCCGGAAGATAAATTGAGATCTGAGGGATAGGTCTAGAAAAACAGCTGAATTGAGGCTAATAGATTCGAGTTTGGGAAAAGGATGACCAACTAACATTACATCATTGTGTTGTATTCACCGGCATGCCTATTATGCCTGTCCATGTTGGGATGTAAGTATAGTAGTGGATACACAGTCAAGCATTTATTGGGGATTACTTTCGATGAGGAAAGTAGCTCGATGGATGTAATTAGTTTTGGATCTGGGGTGCAGCGAGTTCTTTTAATACTAACGATGGTTTCTCGATCATCCTATCAGATGTATCGAGAGATCTTTGCTTATAGATGTACTCGCCGGTTGCACGACGCCCAATCCTGTATGAAAGTCTAGTTGGGTGATGTAAGAAAGACCACATGAGTTGTGATCTTGTGAAGGACGTAAAATACCCTCACGTGCAAGTGGGAGATATTAGTTTAGGATGCCCACGAGGGGCATTTTAGACATTGGAGTAGGGTTAGTGGGTTAACTCCCCACTTACCCACATTTAACCTCTCTTCCTTAAAATCTCTCTAATTGGGAATTTCACATCTAGATCAAGAGATTGATTTCTCTAAGATACTACGTGAGATTATGGCTGCAATGAGAGCAAGATTGAGAGAGAAAATAGAATTCTCTAGAGAGAGAATTTCATTTTGAGGGTTCGAAAAATTTTCGTGTAGAAGAAAACGATCGCCGGACTGAGAGTTGCGGCGTCGTGATATTGTAGTGGTGGTTCGATTAACATCGTGATAACCATCCCGACCGTGTGATCCGATCGAGGGACGGACGGTTTGATTGATTTTTTAAAGACTATACGTTGAGGTAACCGTATATCCGATCTATTTAATTTTTTTGAAAATTTTTTGAATGTTTTCGCTACATGTGAATCGTCTGCAATATCCAACAATATGGGCAAAAATTCCCAATTTGATATTTTCTGAAAGTAATTTCAGAGCTTGAAATTTTGATTGTGGTATCAATGTCACACGCAACCGTGGTGCTTTAAGCCGTAAGCACCGAGCACAGAGGGGGTTGGACAATTTCGTGAACGACTATGCTGGAAAATGTCTGTCCACAATGTTCTTCTCTAAGCCGCTTTGCATTCAATTTTCAACTGATTGTTGGTATTTTTAGTTTAGTTTCTACTCGAAATTACTTTCCCTTGGTGTCGTCGAATGTCATTCAATTTCCAGTCGTGGTTGCAGCTGCTATTATGTTCTTTTATTGTCACCAATTGTCTATGCAATTGCTTGCCGGCCGCAATTCTTTGCTTTGTTTCCAACCTCATGCATTTGATTACTCCCAACCCCTTACAATTGAAGATGGATGTTCGATCTGTCTCCTTTGCCATTGTGAATTTGTAACATTTTGCACCTCAGTTTCCAATCCGGATAAGAAATCCTGTAATAAGTTTCACGACTTGGGAAAGGGGTGATGGGAGGGGGAGGGAATAAAAAATTAATTTATTATTATGCTAAATAGTAGTTCGAAAATTTAAAAAAATTATAACATTGAAAGTTAGCAATAATATCGTCTCAATTTGGGATGCAAAATGCCATTGACCCAATTGACACTATTTCTTTTTTGTAGAAATGTTAAGTTTGACTCTTTTCAATGTATTAAAAAAAAAATTGAGGATGCAAAGTGTAATGTTTGATAATGCACGATATACTGTATAATATGAATCTAAATTTATGATGGTTTTTATAATTTTTTGATATTAATTTAGTAATTTTTTATATCTTACTAAATCCCTAATTTTATCATAAAACAAAACAAATTTGGATTTCAAAAAAATATAATATTAATCACTAAAATTATAGTTAGGTTTCTAGTAACACATTGGACCAAGATATCTCAAATTTTCAAATGTTTTAGTGTACCTATAACAAATGCTATGAATGTTTTTTTTTTTTTTTTTTTTGATCTCGCTAATCTATTGGAAATATTATAAATGATTAAACAAAACTTTCATAGTTTCAAAAGATATATTTTTTGATGGATTCTCGAAGATCAACCTTTATAGGATGATCAACTTGCAAAATTAAGTACTAAACGCCCACTTCATGATAGAATGACTCATACTTTTTTTTTGTGATTATAAAAATTGTTAAAATACATATTTTCATAAAAGATTTAAATACTAAATCTAAAAAAAAAATACTTAAATATAAATTTTTTATCACTTAGATATGATAAAAATAGATGCTTGAGTGTCCCTACAAAGGCCGGGACAATAGATTCTCTTTCTCAACAAAATCTGCACTCCTCTCTTTTTTTACTTTTAATTAACCAAATATTGTAACATGTGATATTTAATTTTAATAAATAAATATACATATTAATTAATTAATTTTATGCTATAATCACATGTTTTGTTACGTGTACGACATCATATTAGTGGTGCCACTTCAATAAATTTGGTCCGAAATCTTAATATCCCTCCCATTTGTTATTAAAATAGTCGGTGATTTAAATAGTTTTAAATTTAAAACTTAAAATTAAAAAAATTTATACCGAAAGAATCATATTTAAAATTACATTTTCGTACACCTTTAAATTGGATTAGTTGGAATATAATTTTGGATATCCCCGATAAAAAAAAAAATCAAAGAAGGCATAGGGAGCTAAGTGCGGATTTAAACAAAAAAAATTCTTAAAAAAACTCATGAGATAAATATATTCAAAAAATGATTTAAGTTGGTTGATTTTTGAAAATTCATCGACGCTATTTATAGGATGGTCGAATTTTCAATACTCGATCAATCTTTATATAAATAATATTAGTTGAGTTTTGAATACTCGACTAATATAAGAATGATGCGTGAATAATATTAATTGAGTATTAAAACTTGATCAAATAGTATTGGTTGGGTTTTAAAAACCCGATCAATATGGGTCAATTCTGATACGTGAGTTGTTTTAAACTTTTTTATTTTATTTCTTTTTAAGTCAATTCTGAACTTGACTCAGGCAGAGGTACAGAATGAAGTCGAGGGTTTAATTTGTTAGTCGCACGGTGGTTGATGGGGTGTAAACAGAGACATGTACCATTTTTGTCCAAAAAAAAAATTTAAAATAACTTTCCACCCAAAATAATTTTAAAACTAACACCTACATATCGTATCTTGAAGACACGATATGTACTGTTCAAATAAACAGTGTCATGTCGCGTCTTGAAGATATGATATGTAAAAGAAATAAATAGTATCATGTCGGTTTTCATGACGTGATATGTGGTTGTTAGTTTTAGAATTTTTTTGGGTGAGAGATTGTTTTTAATTTTTTTTTTTTTTTTTTTTGGGACGAAAATGGTACATTTCTCGTGTAACCATGTATGGAATTTGGCCTCACGAACCGGTTGTCGCATAAATATCGAACCAGTCGACGATTGTCGAGTCGAGTCGAGCAGAAGAAACAATGCGGGTTCTACTTGCTCGACGACTCTCTCGAGTTCTCTCCAATTGCTCGTCTTCACCCTCATCCCCTACACCGACAAACGCTCTTCCCAACACTCTCTCCTCGTCGCCTTGGTTCGCAATTCAACACCGGGGCGCTAAAGTTCGCGGCTCCGACGTAATTCTTTCCCTCTCCGTTCATTAAATTTTTTTGATTTGCTTTTTTTTTTTTTCCTTTCTTCTTCTTTCTAAGTAATTCGTTCGATTTTAATGCAGGTCAGGCTTGGAAATGTCATCCAAAGAAAAGGTTTGTCTTTAATAATTATATTAGTATTTCGATTCATCTTCAAAATTCAACAATTATTAATATTATTATTAATATTTCTACTAATGCTCCTTTTTGTTCCTTTGGATTTGGTGTCTTGCCTACTTCAGGACGCATTTACCAGGTACTCTGTTCAATTGTGTGAGTGTGTGTGTGTGTGTAGATTAAATTCTTAAAATAAATTTCAAAATGTGGAATGTTCCTTAAAGGCCTGTTTTGGTTGTCCATGAAATCAAATTTAGCCATGAGTGAAGAAAAGGGAAATTTTTAATGTTAGAAGAATTGGTTCCATTCAAAATCCAAAATGCTACATTCATGCTATTTGTTGCATATATGTCTTCTAAAGAAATCAATAGTAACATTAATTTGAGCTTTGTACGGACATAGCACCATTTGGAAAAAAAAAAAAATTAAAGCAACACAATTGAAAAAAAAAAATTCTAAAACTGACCACATATGTCGAGTTTTCAAGACTCGACATATACTGTTCATTGAACATTACATGTTGAGTCTTGAAGGCTCAACATATATTGTTTTTGTTTTACATATGTCAAGTTTTCAAAAATCGACGCATATTATATATGTCGAGTCTTCAAGACTCGAATGTATTGTTCATGCGTTTTTATACATATGTCAAGTCTTGAATACTCGACATACCGTGTCGGGTCTTGACCCGACATATGAGTGACACATTCAGAAATTTTTTTTCCAAATATGTTGTTTTAAAAATTTTTATTTTTTTTTTAAGGTTTGATCCGTACATTGCTCCATTAATTTAGTATTGATCAAAATGAAATTATCTTGGATTCAATATATGCATAATTGAGTTGCGTGGCTATAAAATTTTCATGCACTACCTTCACTTGTCAGTGCTAAACATAATTTCAACATCATTTGATAATAAACCTGTTTTTCTTAGACTTAATCATTTGACACACAATTTTCAAGCTAAGTGCATTTATTATTGTACATTATCATAGCCACGAAGACAGAAGGGGCAAGGCGGAATATGGAGTATATGCAAAGCCCGACTGTAAAGGAGATGCATTGCAGAGGAAGGAATCTTGCATTTTACAACCAGTGAAGGGTAGATTTAAATTAGTGGGTAGAGCATATGGGTGGATATATCAGAAACCATCCTTATTGTTAACCAAACTATTTTAATACGTTGAACATTGGGAATAACATGAGAATGTAATTGAATTGCGTATTTGCATTAAAGAACATTTTTGTGTACTTAAAATACATGTGAAAACTTAAATGTGATTATGTTTAATTTCAGCCCAACAAACATCCTTTATTTTTTTTTTCTCTGGAGGAATGAGGCATGTAGCCCAGTACCATTTGTTAATCTAATCATTGTATGTTGAAAACTTGGTTTAGGTTCTGAAGGCACAACATACACAACATGGAAGGGGAGGGGCAACAATCCAGGTTCTTACATACAACCCCTCATTAATCATAATTTATGGGTTTTCCTGGGACAGGAAATATATGATTTATCTCATAATTTTCTGATTATTGTAGGTTTTTTTGTATTATCTTTATTTTTTGACCCCACATTTATCTTGTTATCCATTGTCTAAACCTTTTGTGTGTGTGTGTGTGTTTGGTATTTCTGATGTTGACGTCGCCCAACTGAATTTATATGCCAACCTAAGATTAAAGTTATTTCTGGTATTTGGTAATGATGCCTTTTAGATACACTGAACTTGACTTTCAGTCCGATTGCTTTTATACGTTTAGGGCTTTCACCCATTCCACATCATATAGTAAGTTGGATTCTTTTCTGCCACCTTTTGAATAGATGGATGCTATCTTGCTATTGGAAAAGGATATTTTTTTCTTTAAAATATGGATTAAAATGATGATAGGACTATTCAATGTGGGATATCACTGGCTCTTAATAATTGGACTATGGAGCCTTGTGTTTGGAAGTGTTAGGCATAAGGTTTTACGGTTCACACTTTTGATGATATTTCATGAGTTTCTGTTTCTTGAAACCTGAATGACATGGATCCTAGTAGCCTTCCCTTATTTCTGACCACCCTTGATCCCCCCGAAGTCTTTTGTCTTGTACTATTGCCAATCTTTTTTTTTTTTGTGGAAGTAATTGCATTTGGAAGGATAAAGCCCTTCAAAAACCACATGGCATATATATATATATATTGTTAATTACAAGATACTTCTGGGATACCTGCATCCATAGGTTTTCAAATTTGATAACTGTATCCATATCCACAGCTTCTTAGGGTGTCATTTGAGCTGGTGTTAGTTGATTGATAGTTAGTGCTTAAGATGGTGGTGGATAGCTATTACTTGCTTACACTTATTAATTTTTCTGAGAAATCTGAATCTCCCCTTGTTCCCCATGCTTATTCTGACACAGTTCAGATTTTATTTTTGTTTGCCCTGTAGCTTCTACATCTAATCAAGGATAACTGATAACTTTGATTGTGAAGTGATTAGTTTCTCCCCAAAATTCCATATATCTGGAAATGTTTATGAAAAAATTGATCCCATATAATATTTACTTTAATTTTCTTACTTCCTCACAAATAAATTTGTGAACTTGCTCGGAGGTGCATTTTTACTTCCACACACATTAACTTGAACTTGCTCAATTTTGTGCTATTAGGGTTGGGAGTAATTTCAGCTTTTTAGCTTCCCTGATTTGAAACTTAGTGCCCTGCTTTGTCTCCTCTGCATCTGTAAAAATATTAAATGTCTTACACTTGTGTGCACTCACTTTCCTGGTGACTAGTTCCACTTATGTTTCCTTTTGAGAAAAATTCTACCTTCCTTTGTGCTATTTTGTTTCTTAGAGAATTGAACTGCTTTACAGGTCGAACTGCGTGATGCAGACAGTGGGAACAAAGTAACGGAGAGGTTCAGAACTGATGAATCTATTGAGAGTATGCATCTTTGTGCCTATATCTTTATGTTCCTCTCTTAAATCAGATAGTTGACTAGAAACATTCTTCGGTATTCATATAACTAATTCCCAAACAGTACTATCCAAGTGAAAAAGTGACAATATCATATTTTAATCCTCAGCAATATTTTTGAATTCTTGCATTAATATAGATTTGTTGGGTGGGATATGGTGTTAGAGGACCATCACTCCTTCCTAAGAGATTGGATGGAGATTTCCAAACTTCAAGAAATAGTTGATGATGAATTTTTGATAGGGGTGCATATGTTTGGTTTCGGTCGGTTCCCTCCCCCCCCCCCCCCAAAAAAAAAATTTCAAGCTGAACCAAATTGTTCAGTTTATTGCTGTTCACAACTGTTGCTAATGGCAGCAATCAAATAACCAGCACTTATTTGTGAAGTTGGTTATGGTTAGACCGTCTAGAGAGAGTTCATGATGCGTATTAAATAAAGGATAAAAAATGACGCTAAAGCCCTCTGAAACATGATAATCTTATCATTTTTTGGATTGTTTAGTTTGTTACAGTTTACAAAATGCTCAGCTGTAAACTACGCAGACTAACATTGCTTTTGCTGCACTGCACTGAGACCTGTAGCTGCCAATTCATAGCCAAAAAATTGCCATTTTCGGGTTAAGGATCCACCAGTTTTGTTGGCTTTTCAGACAAGTTGTTCACCCACAATTTTTTTTTTTCATTAATAATTGTTTGATAATGGAATTTGAAATGACAATTATTTGTTTCAATGCCCTTGTACCTCTTATGTGAACTTGATTTTGGTTGGGTTGGTTTTGAAATTTGGCAATGCAGATTGTTAGCGATCTGATAATTTTGTTCCAATATACTTTCTATGGCTTGTTTGGTTATGCAAATGGATGTTTATATGACTTCTAAACTTATTCTTAACATCCAAATATCCTAGAAATTTTAAATATGGGAAGTTATAGATCTTACCCCCAGGACTCGTGTTCCAAATGTTTCATCCCTTTCTTTTTATGCCTGCTAGGAGAATTTTGAGACATAATAATGGTGTCAGTTTTGTTAGAAATTCTTTCTTTGTCACTTTACCTATTTTCCAAGTGCTCCTTTTTTTTTTGGTTGGGCAAAATTCTTTGGGAAATTATTTTTTTTTTCCAAAGTTAAGCTATGATAAGTCCATGGTTATTAATGGAATTAATATGAATGATGTCCAAAAAAGGAGAACTGTTGAAGTTCGTCTCCCCAATTTACAATTTTTTGTTGAAAAGCTAATTTGAGAATCTTTGAAAAGTTTGAATGATTTGCATGTAATGATGTAGGAAGGAAGATGAATTGTTATGTCCAAGTGCTATCATTAGTTTGAGTATGGTTGGAAAGAGATTCGAGTGTTTTTTGTATTCAATTAATTGTTTTTTTAAATTCTTGCTTGTAATGATGTCCAGAGGTGCGAATGGGTAAGTTGTTCCTTTGTGACCTTGAGATCACAGGTTCGAGACGTGAAAACAGCAAAATGCAAGGGGAAGGCTACGTACATATTCGCCACCCTCCCCCTACCCCCGCAAGGCAGGGAGCAATTTATGCACGGGGTGAACAATTAATTCGTAGCTCTCTCTTATGGAATGAACTTGCTATTTATGTATCTTTAGGTGATTTGTGACAAGTATTTTCAAAAATTTTAGTTTGTATGATATGAAGAGGGATCAGAGAGCATACTTTCATTTGAGAATCTACTAAGCTTCCACAATTTGGTAATGTTGCCCTTGATCTTACAAGTTGCATCTACTGATGAGTGCTGTTCACTATAATTTTACTTCAACATGTCGGTTCCTTTAAAGTTTTCTCTTCTTGATATTGATCCATCAATAGATATCATGTCCTGATTAAAAAATTTCGGGTCAAGTGTTTTCTAATCTATAACTGATATCTTATCCTTCAGGTATAAATTTCAGTTTCATGATTCATTAAATATAACATCCAAATTATTTTTATGGTGCAGAAGTATTTGTTGAAGAGAGGTCTTTTGAGTACTTGTATACAGATGGCGACACTGTTGTCTTGATGGAGTGAGTTCTGTTGGTGATTCACTTTGTTTCATTCCTTTGTAGATTGATTTAACTTCTGCTAACTATTAATTTTATTTCTTCTTCAGGCCTAAAACATTTGAGCAAATTGAAGTGTCCAAGGAGTTGTTTGGGAAGGCTGCTGCTTATCTAAAAGGTCATGAGTTAGAAAATTTCTCATAGAACTTTTATATTGTTGGTGGCAATTAGGACTTATTAGTATATATAAAAGGCATGGGCAGTGTAGCCTTAAAACTAGAAGGACAAGCATTAAACCTGGAATCATGGGAAAACCCTCTCCATAGACAAAATCACAATTAGAAGCCCAAAAGAACAAAATCTTATGCTAAAAATCAGTAAAACTGATGAGAAGCTTCTAGATGCCCTTAAAAGAAAATTTCTTTTATCTGTTTTTCTTAGATTAACCAAAAAGTTTTCCCATTGCTATATATCACCTCACATCACACCATGCCTGCAATTGATTTATATTAGAAACTCCACAATAGATGCTTAGTCTTTTTGGAAATAGAAACTCCTGACCTTGGTTTAAAAATGGGCAGGCAGAATATCAAGAAAAGGGGAAGGTAGACATTTTTAACACAACTGATTTCCGGCTAAAATTGTCATACATAACTGGACACGAGTAATGACCGGTCACTAGACCTAACAGCACATAATATAACTAAATGAGTTTAGATCACAATGTATCTCCAAGTTAATCCGCTATAAAACTTCTTGGAGAATTGTAATCCATAAATTGATTAAGCTAAGATACTTAGCTAAAACTAAAAGATTTGAACTATGAAACACTAATACAAACACCGCTTATGAGACATTTCTCATACCAAGTCACATAAAAATAAATTACAGATTATTGCAAGTTAAAAAGGATTGTATCATCTCTAAAGATTTGTCCAACACTTGGGGTTGATCCAAGGGGAAAGGGGCCATGGCCTCCCAAATGTTTTGAAGATCCGTCTGTTACCTGTAATACTTTTCGAATTTTTCACTTATGTCCTTCGACCTTGCATGTTGATTTCCCCCAATTGATGGCTGATGGCATGGACATGGCTCGTCTACTAGTGCCGGTGCAAATAGGTGTTCACAATTAGGTCTCAAGACTGCTGATTATTATTATAGCAACAAGCTCGTCATGTATTCCATGTAACATTCTCATAATGCTTTTCACACTGATGTGCACATGCAAGGTAATTCCTGGTGTGGACATAATGCAAAGAGAACAGTGGACCAAAATGATGCCTAGATTCTTTTTCCATCAATAGACATGCAGATCAGTCTTTATGATTCTTTCCTTATGGTGCCCTAATTGCTTTTTTCTGATACCAGTGATTTTGTGTTGTTATTTCTACAAGCCCATCATTTTCTTTTAACAAAAACTTTGTGATATACAGATAACATGACAGTTCACCTTCAGTGTTATGATGAAAAACCTATGTCTGCATCAGTTCCAAAACGTGTGACATGCAAAGTTGCTGAAGCACAGACACCTATGAAAGGGATCACAGCTACACCTCAGTATGGTTCATTACTCTCGAATTTCATGCATGCTAATGTGGTTTACTTGAGTTGATCTCAGGAGTCATAATATCTCTTCTATTTTTGTTTCTATTATCCTCTTTTTTGGTTGCAAGTATTTTGTTAAGGATTTAATGAAAATTGAATTACAAGGCACCCTGTAGAAAGGATATAAATATATATGTATCAGTGTAATTCTCAAAAAATCTGAATTTTGGTGTTCGAGCCAAAGTATTTGTATGCAACAGGTTTGACTGCTATATTAGTATGTAACTGGGGAATGTCTTGTTGGCTTTTATTCATTAATTAATTTTTTTTTTGGGGATTGTTTTATCTTTAATTAATAATGGATACTTCAATCATGTAAACATTTGACTTTCATGAATTAATGGATATTATATTCGTGTGCAAACTCTTAAAGAAGTGCCAGATGACTGGTAAAATTGAACTTCTTTACTAGTTTGATCATCTTGTTGCTGATTTTGATATGTGACGAAGTTCTTCTATACTTTTCCCAAGTCCAGGTATAAAAGGGTTTTGCTGGACAACGGCCTTACTGTTTTGGTAAGTAATCTTGTAATTTCTCTTTTTAAAGAAGTTAAAAAAGAAACATTACCTTGTTTTTTCCGAAGAGCTTTAATGCTAAGAAATAGGATCTGTTCATCATTTTTTGCTTTAAGAACAATTGCACAATCATCTCCATTTTGGGATCCAACTGAACTAACTTGTTGCATCATGTGAAACCATCAAATAAGATGAGTCCTAAATATAATGACATAAAGATGTTTTCTACTGCATTGATTTCTTTTCCTGAAGCATCATAGGTTTGAGAGTTGTATAATGTTGCCTAATAGGTGAGGCTGATTAGTTGTCTGTGATGAACAACTTTAGATACTCTTGCTCCTCTCAGGTTGATCATGCAAACTTGAAGGTCAGTAGCGTATGTATTGAGGTTTACCACGTATGGTGTTTTGTGGATTATTTTTTTGGGGGGGGGGGTGTTGTTGATATGATGCCCAAAATTGCAGACTCTAGGGAGCTTGCTGTGGAGATTTTTACTGGGCAATGTAATTTATTTTAATTTAACTTTGGAGGAAGCGGGGGTGATACGCGAGTCGTGTTGTATGTAGTGTGAGTAAGTGTCATTCCTACAAAAATATTTTGTACTACCAACTATGAATTACTTTATCTAAGTTAGGCAAATCAAATCACAATAAAATAGATACTAAAAATAAAAAATAAAAAAAAAATATTAAAAGACTTGAATCGTTGAATAAAAACTCTAGAACATCAACCTTATCTGTTTTCAATCTTTTCATATAGCTAAATTTTTTCAATTCCTTTTGAGTTTATTGACTAAAAAATCATTGTTGATAATGACAGATTTTCTTAAATTAAATTCACCCAATGGTGATGCAATAAAACCTAATTCGACTAACCAAAATCCAATAGTCATGCAATCTTGATTAGATCGAGTTGTATTAAGTTTCATGGAACATCTATAATTTAAGGTTTCCCTGAAACCCCACATACATAATTAATCATCCGTTGATCTCATAACTTTATTTGGATTTTATTATATTAGACTAATCTCCTACAATTTTCTCTCGATCTCATGCATTCAATCTCAAATCATACAAAACGTAGGTCTAAACATTTTGAAACATTAAAATCAACTATAAAATCTCATCAAACAATAATTATGACAGTAAAGATTTAAGAAAAAGAAATAAAATCAAATCATACTATTAATCAAAGAACAGAATACATTTAGTCCTAGGAATAAGAAATCAAACTAAGCATAATAAAGAAAATAAAATCTTAAAATCTATGTAGACCTTTATATGTGTAGGGGATGCCTTCTATTTATTGATCTAAAACCCTAGATTAACAAAAATTCGTGATTTTCAGGAAATTTGGGTTTTTCACTTTGATTTGGAAATTTATTGTTCTGATAAACTTTATCTTCTTGCTTTATCAAGATTTGGAAGCTTCATCCTTATCTTGATTTTCAACACTGCAGTAATTTCTTTTTAATTTTCGGACATTTTTGGCTTGAATTAGCTTTTGAACTCTTTACAAGATTTGTAAGTCTTGAAGTCTTCTTTCCAACCAACGAGAATCACCTTAATCGGATATCGGAGTAGAAAGCTATGTACAAAATACTAACTGCTGTTTGTCCGATCCGAATTTCTTTAAATAAGTCCAAAATTATCTAAATAAAAACCCGTGAATTTAATTAGTGTAAAATCATAAAATAAGGTTTAAAACATTTCAAACCGAAATTGCAATTAAGACAACCAATATTTCATAGCATTTAGCACTAGAACAACTATTACATCCTCTATAGTCTTATTGAAATTAAGAACAATGTAAAATTCAATCACCTTCACAATGGATTCACTCAATAGAATAAAAGAACCTAAGATTCCACTACTCAAAGCACTCAATTTTATGAAAGGGGAAAATGTATCACTTAAATTAACACAGTGAGATGACATTACCATAAACTTGCTAATATATCAAATATCCATCACTCATATATATGAAATCTATACACCAATCAAGAGGTCTTTTATTTGATTGTAATAGGGTTAGGGTTAAGGATATGATAAGTAGATAAAAATATTGATTAAAATAATTCATTAAAAATACTCAAGTATCGAGACATTACATTGTTTATATCAAAACTAAGAAAATATTAACTTCCACAATTTCGAATCTTAAAATATATAACACTCTAATTATGAATATGCAATGTGTTATATCAGTGTAATGAAACTCCATTATAAGAATGAACAATATCAAGAATGAAGAATACTTTTCTTAATTTTTTTTCTTTTCTTTTTTTCTTTTTCTTTTCTTTTTTTTTTCTTTTTTTTTTCTCTTTCCTTTTTTTTTTCAACCAGCACCATTTTTCTCTTTTTTTTTTCTTTTTTCTTTCACTGTTTTTTTTTTCTCATTTTGAATTTTGCTGGTTTTTTTTTTTCATAACTCAACATGATAATGATTAAAAATATATATATAAAACTCCTACATATAAGGAAAAAAAAACCATAATGTCTAAAAAAACAATACTATACTATCAACTATAAGTATATTAGCAAATTTGGGTTTAAATTCTGGAGTTAGAAAAAAAATAGATTATGGGCTAAATTATGTGGGTAATTTAAGAAAGAAAAGGATTTAAACTCAAATGGGTTAACTAAGTGATATAAAATGTTAGGGATGGTATTTTTTGAAAGCCAAAAGTATGTAAACCTAATTATCTTAATCATTTTGGTACATAAAAATAAAAAATATGGTATAAAAATGCATAATAAAGCAAGTTCTAGAATAATCAAACCATGTATGATATACACTCAAGAAAAATGATAAGAGCAAGAAATTACTCTTTAAAACTCAAATTCTCATTTAAGTAAATTTTTGCGTGTCATATCTTGCATGTCAATCTTTCAAATTAATCATAAAAAAGATAAATAGTTAATCATGTATCAAATAATCACTAATACTAATCATCTATCATACAATTTAATTCAAAACAAATAGCACATAAAAACCAGAAAACTCGAGAAAATTTAGTTGGTATGGAAATAAATTAGAAAAAACTCAAAAATATTTTCTTTTTAAAAAATTTTTACTTTTTTTTTCAAATTTTCCTAAAAAATTAGAAAAAATCAATATGCAATATCCCTGTGCACTTAAACCAAACATTGTCTGCAATGTAAAGTATAAAATACTAAAATTAAGAAAAGAGAACAAAAAACTCTTCAAAAAAAACGGTGAACTTGCAGTTTTCTCTTCAGCAACTTCTTTTCTTCTCATAGATCATGACACTATATCCATTCATTGCATCATGCCATACCTGTCTTTTTCTTATAAATTTATATATCCTTATATGCTTTTTTTTTGCCATTTCTCCATATTACTTGTCTGTAATTTTCTTTATTTGCCTACGTCAATCCTCCTTTTTGATTGAAATTCAATTAATTTTACACCCAAGATAATACATGCATCAACATATTTATTGTCTAGAAAGTCATGATTTACATGCATAAAATTAATAATGCAATTTTTAGTAGGATTGCTAGAACGAAAGACAATCATGATCATATTCAGTAATCTTATCAATGCAATCATTTCTAAAATCAGTTTGTGTTTCACAATTTCTCTTGGAAAGAAAAACTTTAAACTTAATCATTTCATTATCAATTCGCAAAATTAACTTCCCAGCATTGACATATATTAAAGCTCGTGTAGTGGTTAGAAAAGGCTAATCTAGAATCAATGTAGTGCCCTCTTCCTCAGAATCCATATCCAAGACAACAAAATCGATAGGAAAAATAAATTTATCAATTTTAACAAATATATTATCATCAATGCCTTTCGGACAGTTCACTCTTATCAGCTAATTATAAAGAAATATTAGTAGATCAACATTGTTTTAATCCTAACTGCAAGAACACAAAATATAACATGAGTTTAACACCAGCACCCAAATCTCATAAAATTTCAGAAAAATCATTAGAACAAATTGTGCAAGGGATAGAAAAACTCCCTAGATCCTTGAGTTTTGGCAGCAGTTTCCTTTGTAAAATTACAGAATACTCCTCCGTAAGCTTGACCGTTGAAATCTTATCCAGCTTCCTCTTGTTTGTGATCACATCTTTCAAGAATTTTCTATAGCTCGGCATCTATTTGATAGCATCCAAAAGAGCAATGTTAATATGCAATTTTTTAAAAATTTTTATAAATTTTTCAAATTGTTTTTCAACATCATCACACAACAAACATCTAAGAAAAGGAACACGAGTCTTATATTCCCTCAAAGTACTTCCATGTTTTAGATCCGATACCATGGACTTCTCACTTGTAGGTTGTTTGATCTCTTTTTCAGTCTCGTGTTTGTTCTCTTCCTTAGTCTCTTGTCCATCCTCTAATTAAATCGGCTCCTCCTGTAGTTGCTTCCCCCTCCTCAATGAAACTGTCTTGGCTTGCTCTCTAATATTCTTTTCAATATCATTTGACAGATTACCTGGCACACGAGAATGAAAGGTGTTAGTTAATTGATTAATCTTATTTTCAAGTTTTTCAAACCTTTTATTGGTTGTTGCCGAACGCTCAATCTTTTGTCTTGTTATTGTTGCCAAGCATTCAATTTCGATCTCCCATGATGGCTTGCTCTCCATTTTCTGTTGATTTCCCGAAATAAAGTTTTGTGAATTGCTTGGTTGTAACGGTGTTCGTTGACTCCATGAAAAGTTAGGATGATTGTGTTGGAGTAAAGGTTATTTTGATACTTGCCAGAGTTAGAAACATAGTTTGCTGCTTGCATCTGTGGATATTCGAAGCCACATGAGTAGGATCTCTACATGGTTCACAATATAAATTCTGATTAGGCATAACATTGGTTTGATTAGTTTTCATGGCATTAATCAATAAATCAATTTTACCATTGAGCATGGTTAAAGTATCGACCTCTTGCACACCAGCTCTTTGTTTATCGATCTCACGTCCATTAGAGTAGTCATACTGATTTGAGGCGATAACAACAATCTAAATTTTCTATCCCAAAATTTAGGGTCGGCCATACGAGAGATAAATATAGAAAATAAAAAAAATAAAAAAAAGAAGAGAAAGGTGGGCGCCTTCTAATCAAATTCTTAAAACGTTCCCAAATGCTATACAAATATTTACCCTCAAACGATGCAAAATAAGTAATATTATTACTTAATTTAGCCGTCTTATCAGGTGGAAATATTTAGCTAGAAATGTTTGAAAAAGATTTTTCCAATTGGTAAAGTGATTAGCAGGAAATGAGTTTAGCCATACTTTTGCCTTTTCCCTTAGAGAGAAAGAAAATAGTAGTAACCTTATCGCATCTGGGTTAACTCCATTCAGCTTGATTAAATTACTGGTCTCCAAAAATATTTTTAGATGACTATTTGGATTTTCAAAAACTTCTCCACTAAACTGATCTGCTTGTACCATGCCAATAAGACTAGATTTTAGTTCAAAGTTATTTGCTTCTACTACAGGTCGTGCAATACTAGTCTGAATATCTTAAAATCTAGATATTGAATACTCCCTCGTAGCTTTGTTGTCTTGAGTTATTGCTTCTTCCTTGACCTCCCTAGCTTGTTTACGAATGGATCTCAAAATTCTCTCTATCTTAAGATCAGACTCGGTTAAGTCAAGACTTTTCGATCGCAACATGCACTGTATCAAAACCAAAAAGAGCTCAAAATTCAATTTTCAAAATAGTCTGCAAGAAATAATCTAGAAAATTTATATTACCTATATAAAAGAAGAAATCATGAGGAAACAGTAAAATAATACAAAAATACATCCAAAAATACAATCGAAAAACCTAAAAAGTCACACGATGAAAAATCCTAATTCGACTAACCAAAACTCAATGGTCATGCAATCTTGATTAGATCAAATTGCATTAATTTTTATGGAATATCTGTAATGTAAGATTTCCCCTAAAACTCCACACACAGAATTAATCATCCGTTGATCTCATAACTCTATGTGGATTTTATTATATTGGACTAATCTCCTGTAATCTTCTTTCAATCTTATGCATTCAATCTTAAATCATACAAAATGCAAACGAAAATATTTTGAAATATTAAGATCGATAATAAAATCTCATCAAACAATAATTATACCAATAAATATTTAAGGGAAATAAATAAATTCAAACCATACTATGAATCAAAGAACAGAATCCATCAACTTCTAAAAACAAGAAATCTAACTAAGCATAATAAAGAAAATAAAATCCTAAAATCTTTGTGGACCTTTATATGTGTAGGGAATGCCTCCTATTTATAGATCTAAAATCCTAGATCAACAAGAATTCGTGACTTTCTAGGAAACTTGGATTTTTCACTTTGATTTGGAAACTTGCTGTTGTGATAGACTCTATCTTCTTGCTTTTCTAACATTTGGAAACTTCATTCTTATCTTGATTTTTAACACTGCAGTAACTTCTTTCCAATTTTCAGACATCTTATGGTCTAAATTAGTTTCTGGACTCTTCACAAGATTTGTAGATCTTGAAGTCTTCTTTCCAACCCAACAAGAATCACTTCAATCGGATATCGGTGTAGAAAGTTATGTTCAAAATACTAACTGCTGTCTGTCCGGTCTGAATATCTTTAAATAAGCCCAAAATTACCTAAATAAAAACTCACAAATTTAATTAGTGTAAAATCATAAAATAAGGTTTAAAACAATTCTAAAAATTATAAATAAAGCCTAAAATGAAATAAAATAATATAATTGGGGGGCCCTTGAAGCTGATGCAAGCACTTGAAAATTCTAGTTTTTTTTTTTTTTTTTAAGCTGA
Organism: Dillenia turbinata; assembly: GCA_037126225.1. Lineage (NCBI taxonomy): Eukaryota > Viridiplantae > Streptophyta > Magnoliopsida > Dilleniales > Dilleniaceae > Dillenia > Dillenia turbinata. The sequence goes on from JBAMMX010000007.1 coordinate 17,969,095, forward strand.
GATTCTGGGAGGACGGTCAAGAGTTATTTTCCATATGGATGGTTGGCAATTTGCTCAAACATTGTGGAACTGAGCATTTAAGTTGGTTATTGGTGAGAGTGATATTGAGAAATTTTTAGGAATGCCAATAGATATGATATCTAGGGTGGTGGAAACAGTCACTTTGCAAAAATACAAGAGAAAAGTTGCGCACATATACGTGCATCCTTTCCCTACCCCGTACTAAGCTAGGAAGCATTTTGTGTACCGGGTGAGCCAACAGATAGCTAGGGTACTGTTGAGAATAGTTCTGCAAGAGGTTCTAGTTTCAATAGTACAATTATTAAATTAAGATATGAATCGCGAATTGGAAAGCTCATTTTGGAGTTGTGAATCATAAGATTCAGTAGATACCTGCATAATATATTAAAATAAAGCAGTTATGATTTATTAAATACCATGATTCTAGGTTTGGGTTCAAATAAATAAATACTTAGTAGGAACTTAATCTAAATTGTAACATTTAAAATACTCCAACGTTTAAAAATTTTAAAGTTTCACATTTAATGCATTGTTCTTTTGGGTTACAAGAGAAACACCAGTATTGAAAATATAATAAATTAATGGTGAAAGGTGAAAGGTTTTTAGCCCATAGAAGAAATATCCCTAAGCACATGTGCTAAGGAGTAGAAGGATGTGTGCAAAGTTTTCGGGTGTCTCTTGGCTTTTTTTTTTTTTTTTTTAAATGACATGTGACCTATGTTTTGTTTTTTAGTGTCTTAAACATGGATTTTCAGGGCATGAGCCTGATGAGTTCACCATTACTCAATCCCGCTTCTTCCCCTCGTTCCTTTTTTCTCTTAAGCAGAATGCAAAGCATTCTTTTCGATCTTAAGGTACATTGAACACCAACCCTTTAGCATTAGTTAGCTGTCCTCGTTGCTCAACATCTTCTTTACCTCTGATCGGCAAGGTAAACCCACCAGCCACCTCAGAATCTTCTGAGCAGCCTGTTTATTGCCGGAATCCTCCTCATGCTGGCTCTCGCTTTTTTTGGGTGTGCGAAGTCCAAGTGTCGCCTTTCCAGTGTCGGATCTTCATGAAAGCACCACCACTTGAGTCTCCATTCTCTTCTCTCCTTATTCTTGTGGTTATTTGCTCCAAATTGTTTCACACTTCTTGTTGCTGCTTCTCTCTCCTTGTGCATCCTCCCTTTTTTTTTACACGATTTCCAGTTCAACACAATTTTTAATGATTTAGATCAAATCCTATGATTCACTTCCAATTCCTATATACCTCCAATTAAATCCCTTTGTGTTTGAATCAAATTGAATCTCATGATTCAAATTGCGAATTGTGCAATTCTGATAGCCATGGTCAATAGTGAGTTATAGAGGTCAAGATCATAGACTAAGCATAACATCAATTGGTCACATATCAATTATTAGGAGTTCAAGCAATGTGGTGTGAGTTGGAGAGTTGAGAGTTACCATTAAGAATTGCAGCAGAAAGTGTGTGTGATAATTGTAGACGGCAGGGGAAAATGCATGGTCAGTTTGGTTTCTAGAGACATGATTAGTGTGATGTGACTTGCAGGACAGCTGCACAAGCAATGTGATTGAGTTTTTTTAATTAGGTGGAAGGCTTAAGTTTAAAGTGTGGTTTGGTTTTTAAAGACCAGGACAGATCTTCGCAGTTGGTTTCTTTTGCATCTGAGGTGAGGGTGAAAGCCCAAAATTTTGCTATCGGTTAGGATTGTAATGAAGGCCATTTGTCCAGTTCTTAATGTGGTTGCGTTGTGTATGCATAATATTTTTATAGCCTTGAAGTTGCTGCTAGAACAAAGATGACAGTCCATCTTCATCTTCATCTTCAAGATAGGAGGACAAGTGAGGACTCTAGGAGTACTGTCCCAAACTCTATTCATCATAATATTATTGGATTTGGCCACATGCCTCAATTTTTTTTTCCATTTAATACTTGTTTGGTCTAACTTTTTTCCGGTTTAAATTCAGCTTAAAATTAAAAGTTCGTTTTTCAAAATTTGTTTAAAAAATAACTTTTTTTTTTTTTAATGAAGAAAACAGAGAAAAATGAGAAGCTTCCGAGAAGAACTTTTGCCTTGATTTTTAATAAAAATATGTGCTAACGCAATTACCCATAATTATTTCAAATATTACAATTTTGTCACATATATAAACTTTAAAAAACCTAACTATTTAAACATTGATTGAAAATATAAATTGTTAATTTATTATTTTTTAATGAATTTAGAAGATTTTTCATAAAAAAATTATATGAATTTTAAATATTTATGAACTTAAAATATATATGTTTACAACAACAACAATCAGAAGTTTAATCCCAATAATTTGGATCGGATTTGGAATAGACGTATATATACGCAGTCATCCCCTTGCATTTTTACAAAGAGATTGTTTCTACGCCTCAAACCCGTAACCTCAAGGTTACCAAAGCAGCAATTCAACTGTTACGTCAAGGTTCACCAAAAAAAAAAAAGGATTTCTTGTTGAATTAATGAATGTTGTAACCAGAGGCACCAGTTTTCAAGATTATTGGTAAAGAGCCTGATCGGAATGGCATTCTGCGGCTCAAAGCAACCATCCCTTAGTTCTTCTTCTCCTTCTTCTTGAGTGAAGTTGAAGACAGAGCAGCAGGAGTGTTGATGATACGCAAAACCTCAACTTTCATCAGGTAATAAAGATAAGGTTTGGCCACCATAAACTTGATTGCCTCCTTATTCACTTCAGTGTCCCCATATTGACCAAACCAGCACTTCATCCTCTTGTTCGACCTTTCAAGTACTTGCGCTTCCCAAGGACAACCTTTGACAACTGATTCAGATTATATCAAGATCGTCCCTGCCAATATTGTGAACACTGAAGTTGCCACCAAGGTGAAGCTGCATGCAAATATCTAGAGCAAAATGGAGTTATCCTTAAATACTCCAAGAACCCAATTATTGATATTAAAAATATAACACCCAAGGCCAAGTACCGGAAGAGTAAGAGAACTTCGACATCCATCATGCTGAGTGTTCATCCATATCCCAAAACCCACTACAAGAACAGATATACCCAAAATCATGGTTAGAAAATCGATCCATCTGATTACTAATGTGCTTATTCTTTCTACTGAAACCCAAATCAAGAAATTGAGAGAGAGAGGGAGAGAGAGAGAGAGAGAGAGAGAGAGAGAGAGAGGCTTTGAGAGGTCTTGAATCGCAAGAAATTATAATCTTGAAAAGGAGAGCCTCGAAGGACATGGGGCATTTTTTTCTCTGTTTTCTCCACCCAAATCAAGAAATTTATAAATATTTTGAAATTATTTATAAAACTATTTATTTTATAAATTATTTATAAAACTTTAATGTCAATTGTCCTTTATTGTAATTTTACTAAGTTTACAATTTACAAAAGATTTTTTTTTTTTTTTTTAAAGTAAAATTAGCAAACAATTAATCACTTAAATTTTCAAACTCTTATTTTTCACACTACCCTATAAGCCAAAAATAAGTGTTTTTAATAGAGAAAAAGTTAGGCCAAACATGCTATTAGTGATGTTACACCCCAAGTGAGCTGCTCTCTGAGGTTGCCCATTTTGAAAGTACAACCCCAAGACATTTAATTGTGGAGTTCTCATGAGATGCAGGCTAAAATCATGGATAGGCACCTTCATGCTATAGAGTTCAGCTCAATTATATTTGAGGGACATTCTGGTGTCCTCAGTGTCTTTACACAGCTTACAATCCATTGTTTAAGTGATCCAGATTCATCTTTGCACTTTCAACTTTGCATGTCTGATAACTTCTTGTGGTGACTTGAAATATATTCTATTGACGTGTCGCTTCCTTTGGCCCATTCCAATAGATAACAGACTTATTCACTTGCAAAAGGACTCCTGGTTTTGCCCCTCTAGTAATGCAACCCACCTGAGCATGCTTAACCATGTGACTCTCATGAGATCTAAGCACCAAAATGTGCCTTGCTGTTATAAAGTTCAGTTCGACCATATTTAAGGGACATTACCAAAGGAGTCAAATATCCAACACCAATGTCTTTCAATGATAGGATTGAAAGCTTGCTTTTGATCCTAATGCTGTAAATCAATTAGTTTTTGTCCTGAGATATGCAAGGGATGAATATAGATCAGAGGAAGTACGAGGCGGTGATTTTTTGAAGAGGGGACTAGTGTAAGCGGGGCCTCGACTTATTATGGGTGGGGAAGAGAGAGCAAGATGCCAGCTTCTCTAGGTCTCTTTGGTAATTTAGTGGAAGTTTAGGCTGGGCTACCTCTGGCTCAAGTCTTTACAAATGGATCCCTTTATTTGGTGATCCCAGTAACGAAAAGGAAGTTAAGCCTTTTGAAGCATAATTTTGATATGAAGATGCCATGAAGTTTGCACAAGAATTGTTTTGGTTGCCATCTCCTCCAGAGGGTCCCTTAAGATTTCCCTGTAATCTTGTCATTTGTGGATCAATCTTATTATAATATGGATTTTGGAATATCTTAAACTTTTACTTACCTAAGTGCTGCCACCAAATCATTTGAATTGCTTTGCTTCAGATACCTGTAGTGAATAATCCAAGCCTTAGCACATAATTGTGTTAATTCTTTTCCTATAACTGTGAAAGTGAAGTTGAAGGCCTAATTTTTTTTACGTCACTGTGAGATTAAGCTTTGGTAGAATACTACCAAAACTGAAGTGGGGATATGCTTAAAATTGATCTTGATATAGTTTAATCTGGGGAGAAACATCTAGTGAACCTTTTGGTGTCGGTAGCTTTGCAATCACTCAATCTTGGTATGGTGGCCAGCACTCTAGAAATGGTATACCTTGAAAAATGATATTTCATGAGGAAGTATAATAATGAATTAAATAATTCAACATAATTTGTATTTCAATTTGACAAAATGTGGTTTTAAGGTCACATTACTGAATTATGCAACTAGGAAAATTCTCTGCGGTACAAGTTGTCAGCATATCAAATCCAAACACATTGGTGGATTTGAAGGTCTTGCTTTATGGCAGAAAAGAATGATTTTCTTTTTTTTTGGGGGGGGGGAGGGGGGGGATTCTTGCCGAAAGCTCAAGATACTTCAATATATTCTGAAACTGTAGTATCCTTTTAGATGTGAAGCTGCAAAATTTAAGTGGCATAACTGCTAAAACTGTTAGGTTTATTGATGTTTTATGTGGTTTCTCTCTTTTGCAAGGCACCGCCATTCATTGTAACCGGCGATGAGATAGTCATTGATACTACTGATGACTCTTATCTTACAAGGTGAGTGTGTTGTCTCATTAAACTTTTCCTTCAAAGTTCAGCTTCGTATAATGATTTGCACACTCAAAATGATGTGCATCTGAATTGAAAAGAAAAAAAAAAAAAAAAAAATCCTGGATGGAAACAATACGTTACATGTTTCGCCCCTCATAATTCAAAGTCTAGAAGCTTTTTCTCTGATTCCAAGTGGCACACATTTTGCAAATCCCTTACTCCTTCCAAGTTCTCTGGATTAATTTGGAGCAATCTCTAGGTGGTTCCCCCTCTACTGTATTTTTAAATATTGTTTGACCTTATTTCTCTCGTGGCACCATTCTTAGCTAGCGAGACGTGCTTTAAGTGTTGAGAGAAATTGCTACCATGGTCCGGGCTAGGCATGTGACTCATATATTCCCTAGGATAAAAGAATGTTATAAGCTCAACCAGCAATTTTCTCTTGAACATTTGGGCACTATTATCTATTCCCATTGAAGGTTACATTGTAAACTCCTCCACAGTGGCTAACATTTTTTTATCATGACAGGGCCAAGGAGTAACTTGGATGGATAACTCCAAGTCTTTATGCAGACTCCTGAGGAGCAAACTCCAGTATGAGCATCATTTGAGCACCATGAGACTTGCATCAGTGCCCACCATACCTTCTGATCAGTTCAAAATTCAACTGATAGTTCATATTTAACTGGATTTTGTGGCAACATATTTTGTAGAACCAACAAGACATCAGCAGCTGCTTTTTGTTATGTTGGAATAGCACAGTTTTGTATAAGGATTCCTTACATGTTTTGGAAAACCGTGAATAGTGGAACAATGGCAAATTTGAAAACCCAATATCAGTTATTAAAGTTATTGCTTTAAGTGATGGTGATTTTCTTAGTTTCTTGAGTGGGTCATACTTTATTAATGTTGCCTACCAAATGAAATGATTATGTATCTGAAATGGGACAATATTGCCATCCTGAATAGAATAGAATTTCCTAGTACTAGATAACTGTCACATGCCTTCAGTTGATATGGTAACAAAACTAAGTCAACCAAAAATAAACTAAACTAAAAACAAAAAACAAGCGTAGATAGGCACCAAATATTCATTGGCTTGGTTGCCTAAGAGCAAAATTGAGGACATTGTTGAACTGATCAAGGGTTAAACCATCTGATTCTAGCTGGATAATGTCATAATTCTACAAAATGGAGATTTACAATTTTAAGGAATACTGGGAGATACAAGGATAAACATTTTGTTTCAATTGAACAAATTTGTACACTAGTGAAAAAAAAAATTCTTGCCTCAATAATGAAAATGAAAAAGAAGTAACTCCCAAAAAAAATAATAATAAATAAATAAATAAATGAGAAAATCCATCAATATCATCTTCCACATAAGAAACAAAAAGGAGTTTTCATATAAATGTATCCTGAATTCTAAACAAAACTTGGACTTCTTTTCATAAAGTCATGCAGAGAAAGAAAATTATAAGAATATTTTCAAATAACTGAATAAATTCCTAGGTAGACATCATCGTTGCAGCTATGTGATGGGGAGGAGATTCACCATCTCTGTTGTGAATTGTCATTACACTGCATCAGTTCCCCCAAAAATATGAGAAAAATCTCAATGGTGTACATGAATGAGCCTGTAAAAGGCACCATTACATAGAAACTCCACCGTCAAATGCTTACAGCCGTAGGGTTAAAACAAGATGCCAGGGCATTCAATCAGTTGCGGGAATGCAAAGTCCATAAGGATCCTAGCCATGGTCATCAAGACAACCTGTAGATTAGATATTGGCATTTTGAACAAATACATAAAATAAGATCAAGTATTTCAATACAACCAGATAGGTTGAACAAATGCATTCAAGTATATTATTAACCCACTAACACATGATAGAAATAGATAAGTTCAAGGAGCTAATCAAATCATTTCTACTAAGGAGACGAAATAACCTTCAGTCTTCAAGCAAGAAACTGCTCGACAAATAAAAAAGAGGGAAGGTTGTGTTACAAATTCTATGATAGCAACTCCAATTAAAAAAAAAAAAAAAAAAAAAAAAAGAAAAGTTCGATAAAATGATAAATTATGTCATTTCTGCTGGAAAAATTCCTGATGAAATCATAGACCTCCTGGAACAGTCAAAGGGCACCATGACAGCAATACAGCCAAGATGTTATTGTGAAGGATAAAGTTAAATCCAACTAAGAAATCGACCTTCCAGAAACACACACTACAAGCCAAGGTCGTTTCTCCACCTTCTGGATTTGGTTTAGGAATATCCATGTCAACTGCATAAATGCACAAACAACATTCAGAAACCCATGAACATGTAATATGAAGACACTTGAACACAAATGAGTTCAATGGAATCTCTTTTAGTAAGGTAAGGATAGAAATGATCAAGGGAGTCCCATTAAAAATATTGCCACAGATAATGTGCACACGTGCGCACGTGAGAGAGAGAGAGAGAGAGAGAGTGTACCACAACATGAGGGGCAATCCTCAGAAAGTATACGGGGAAACCTGTATAAAATCGCAGAGGTCCTCCTGCTTTCAGAGTTTTCATGGCACAGTCCAAAGAGCCAGTGTAGGGAAATCTCCCCTCTGCATCAGGTTGCATTTTTTGTATTTGTGTTTTGACATAATCAAATGGTAAGCTACAAGCTGCTGCAAAGAATCCTGAAACAGTACTTGCCCCTAGAAAAAACCAGCATAGAAAGGTAAAACTAATTCATACAGACACATGCAAAAAAATGAAGCAGAAATAATCCCGGTCAGACATGCAGACTCAGTCATCAACACAATGATTTTGTTTTTGCAAAACTGCAAGCCAGTTAAGTGCCAAGCAAAGGATAATGCAAATTGCTACAATCAGTGTTATTAAAACTGGATTGACCTCCCATCAGACATTTCACGAGTCAGTCCAATTATAATGTCATTTATTTGTTGGACATTAAAAACCCGTGGGTCAATTGCAGGTGAACTGCGACCATGTGACCCATGGGTTTTTTTTTTAAGGTAAAAAAAAAAAAAAAAAAAAAAAAAAAAAAATCTCGGCTCTTTGAACGATGCGATGACTCTCTTGCTCTTGCTCTTGCTCTCGCTTACTGTCAATTGAGTTTGAATCTCTCTCTCTCTCTCTCTCCCTCCCTCTCTTGTTCGAGTCTCTTATGATCTCATCTCTCAAGGTGCAGAATCAATATAATAAGTCAATCAGTCCATTGATATTTTTTCATGCCACTAATCTAAATATCAGGAGAAGCTTTGAAAGACTAAATTCATTTTAGAATCACAATTGCATTGAAATTTCGAAAAATCAGACTTGTTTGTATTTGACACATTTTTTAACACAACACTTGTTGCGGCCTTTGAAGACACAATCATTCATATATCCCCAACTAAGAAACTAAGAAACTTACAGCATGGCATAAAAAAGAAAATAAGGCTAACATGTGAGTAATGCATAGGAAGGTTTCTAGAAAAAAAGAATAAATTAAGCATATGCAATATTATCTTTATTACTTACATGAATGTATTACTTACTCAGTTCCACTTCAAGTGTCATTTTAAATAAATCAAGAAACTATTAATTATGTTTTTCCAGCTTTAATCTTCTCTCTCGTTATCTCCACTAAATACCAAATTTTTTTTTTTTGGTAAAAAATGAAAAGAGCGAGGGAAGACCCTCAAGCCCTAGCCAAGATTCTACTCTGCTCTCTAGCCCACTCAGCACTCTCTAAATCCTTTTTTGATTATCTCCACCAATTCTCAGGGAGGAAAGTTCAGCTCTTGAACTCCAGGAATCGCCGCTTGCCCTCTGGCAGCAAGCTTATCTGCACATTTGCTGGCCTCTCCGCATATGTCTAACTAAAATTACATTCACTTCCTTCCATTATTCGCCTGCACTCTTACACCAGCATCACCAGGGGGTGATTTGATTCTACTCCCTTGTTCAAAGCCTTAGCCAAGAGCAAAGAATTTTGTCTTGACCTCTACGTTCCTCAGATTTCTCTTCTTGGCTATATTCAGACCCTCTCTTAACCCCTAGTGCTCCTCCATCTCAATGCTTGCCTTCCCTATGTTTACCCAAAAACCATGCAACCATACTCCCTTGTTGTCTCAAAAGAGCCCTCCTGCACTAGCTTGATCATTTCTGAGGTTGACAGCTCCATCAGTATTGAGTTTGATGGATCCTTCTTGGGGACAAGTTCAGCCAACTCTCCTTGCCCTCTTGTCCTGCTAAACCTGCTCTAGACTTCTGCCACATTCCATCGCCATGCTCATGGCTGAGTTGGCTACGGACTGGGGATAGGGTCGTTCTCCTTGATGGACAATCTTGCATCTGGACTTCCAAATAGCCAAGACTGCAGCCATGAAAACCATACCATCCTTCACATTGCTCATCTTATAGCCCTTTTATGAACCACTCTTGAGCCAGACCACCAAAGTATCCCTCCAGAACTTTTGATTCTTGTCAATTCCTTTGTCCACCAAATGCCAGATGCTCCTTGCATGTCTGCAATCCCTTAGAGCATGCTCCAGAGTCTCCTCTGCCTCTTTGCAGACTGAGCAGTTCTCCTCTTCTGTTATATCTCTTCTCCTCTTCTCTGCATGTGTCATGATTTTACCCAAGGCTGCCAACCAAAAAAACATCTTGATCCTCTCTGGACATTTTGCTTTCCAAATCCAAGACCACTCTCCTCCTCCTCCATCTCCTTGCAGGTTGCTTTCTTTCCTTTGCAGCCAATAAGAGGCAACAAAAAACTTTCCATCTGGAGTTTCACTCCAATAGGTGGTGTCTCCTCTTCTCGCATCCCTAGGTATCATAATGCCTCTTACCTCCTCCACTTTATCCCTCGGAAGAACTGCCGACAGCTCCTCAATCTTCCACCTGCCATCACCATCTACAAAATGTCCCATTTCAATGTCCCTGGAGCACCTGTTCAGTGGGATTAGCGCATGCACATCCAGCTTCTCCTCCCCCACCCAACAATCATGCCAAAAGCTAATATCCATGCCATCCCCAATTCTCCATTTCAGTCCCCTCTTCAGACACTCTCTGCCGTTTAAGATTCCCCTCCACACTGCAGAACTATCTCCCCTCTTCTGATACCCCATTAACCCATGCCTTTCAGGTACTTATTCTTTAATATCTCACACCAAATCGCCATTTTCCCTATCTAACCTCTATCCCACCTTTGCCAGCAGGGCTATGTTACATTTCCCCCATTTCTCAGCCCCAGACCTCCCCCTTTTTTTTGGGCACAGACCATATCCCACCTTACCAAATGCACCTTCCTACTCTCATCAGAGCTGCCCCTTAAGAAGTCTCTATTCATCTTAACAATTTGTTACATAGCTCACTTGAGATCCAAGAGGACTGCCTGGTGTATAAAGGGATTGAAGCTGTAACAGATTCGATTAAAGTCCTCCTGCCTGCAGTGCTTAGCATTTTGGACTTCCAGCTGCTAAGCTTGCTTTGGAACTTTTCCACCACTTGTAGGTGGTAATTCTTCCCCACTCTACCATGAATAACGGGGACACCTAAGTACTTTCCCAAGTCATACACGAGAAATCGAACAAAAAGCTACGGAATTGGCTTATTTCTTGCGTGTACCAATTGAAATATTTTGAATTGAATTGAAGAATGAATGCTTTCTTAGCAGGAAGAAAAAAATTCAAGAATACTATTTGTAAGGGAGAACTTGCTGCAGCCACCAGAGAATTCTTGAGACACATCGGGGCCTTAGAGATATCCATAACATAGACTTAGTAGGGTTTAACACTCGAGCCACTTTCTTTTGAAAATTCCTTCAAGCAACTCAGCACATTGCTTAAGTTTAGGTGTTCCGTTTCCACAAACAAGAGCAGGTCATCTGCAAAGAATAAGTGAGAAATGTTTGGCCCTTTCCTTGTAACTTTTATAACATTCAAGACACCTTTCTCACTTTCTCTTGATTCATGTAGACCAGCCTTTCCATGACCAGTATGAATAAGGGAAGAGTGGATCCCCATCTCAATTCTTGTCCAGATTTTATCGAAGGTTTCACCATTCTATATGATGGATGTATCTCCACTAGTGACAACAAACATTATCAATTTGATCATCTGGATAGGCAGGTTTATGTCCACCGAGACTTTGCCAAGTAGTCCCAGCTCACATTATCATATGCTTTCTGGATATCTATCTTTAGGATCATGCTTAGTCTCTTGCTTCTTGAATGACCGCAACACCACCATGTTGTCTAGGGTTTCTCTACCCGGGAGAAAGCTGTTTTGATGGGTTCCGATCCAATTTTGCAACAGGGGTCAGCCTTTGGAGAATAAGCTTGCTGAGGATTTTGTAGAATGTGTTTAAGAGACAAATGGGTCTGAAGTCTGATATGATCTCTGGCCTGTTTGCATTTGGGACCAAGATTATATGAGCCTTAGCGAGCTTCGAGCAAAAAATAACCATCCCTAAGAGCATTGTTTACAAAAGAACATACCTTGTGTTTAATTGTTTCCCAGAATTTCTGCAAGAAAAGCGGCTGAACCCATCAGGTCCTCGAGCTTTCATCCCCTTCATAGAAAAACAGCTCTTTCGACTCCTCCTCCTCTGCAGGTTTAATTTGCTCTTCATAATTCTCCACCCTGACTTTTTGTATCCATCTGTTGAACCTGCAGGACTTCCACATCCTTTCCCGCAAATAAATCAGCAAAGCACTTTAAGACATGTTCCTTTAGATTTTCCTAATCTGAGCACCACTCACCCTCAATCTTTAGAGTAGCTATTCTATTTGAGTTTCTTCTTAGCTTGGTTGTAGTATGGAAGAAGCCTGTGTTCCTGTCTCCCTCTACAAGCCATTTGATCCTGGACTTTTGGAACCAAAAGATCTCTTCTTGTTGTAGAACTGAGTGATAATCTTCAAGAAGTTGATGCTCTAATTCTTGCAGGAATGTAGAGTGAGCATACATTTGAGAGTTTTGGATACCTCTTGGTCTTGTCTCCAGAGTCCTTTTGTGATGGAAAATATTGCCAAAAACCATCTTGTTCCATATTTTCACTTCTTCTGTTGTTGCTTGAATCACTTGAGGGAGGGTTCCCTCTGCAGATTTCCATGCTTCTTCAAACACTCCCTTGAATTTTGGGTGAGTTAACCAAACTGCTTTTTATCTAAAAGATTTCTTCTCATTTTTTGGAGGCTTTGAAAGTCTGGTGTTGAGCAACACTGGACAATGATCCCCATGCAGTCTAGGCAAGTTAAGAATTCTCATTTCAGGAAAAGACATTTTGATTGCTAAATTTCCTAGTACCCTATCCAACTTTTGCTGCAAAATCACTCTACATTAGCATTTTCTGGTCCATGTGAATTTAGGTCCCCTGGCTCTATATCCAGAAGATTGCATCTTCTCCACCAGGCTCTGAATATCTAACTTTTCTTCCACACTGAGGCCTTAGTGTTACTCGTCTTTTCCACCCGTGATGTCATTGAATTCTCCCATTACAAACCATGAATCCAACATGCTATCTGCAATTTCAGCCAGGCTTTTCCAGCAGGCTTCCTTGGCCTCCATGTGTGGTTGAAAATAAACACATGTAACAAACCACTCGCACTCCTCTTCTTCTATTTTCATGTGTATTAGCTGATCAGTGTGGTTGATCACCCTAAGGTTCACCTAACTCAAGTTCCATGTAAGCCATAGTCTTCCCACAAAAACTTTTGAGGGCACCACAAACTCTCCAACGAGCTCACACTTCTTCAGGAACCTCAGAAACTGGTTTTTACTTGCCTTTGTTTCTAGAATACAAACAACCTCTGGATTCTGCCTTTTCACCATCTCTTTACAAGCTCTCCTAAAACTACTACTCCCTACTCCTTTGCAGTTCCAAGTGATGATCTTTGTATTCATTATGATAGCAGGTTTACAGTGTAATGCGGGGGCATGGAGCCTCTGGCCTTCTAAAGGTCCATGTCCATGCCCTCCCTGCCACTTCTCTCCTCAGCCAATGTTTCTTTGCGACCCCCATCACACTCCATCCCCTCCTCATCCCTCCTGAAATTTGAAAGCCAAGCTCCCCCTTCTTCCATTACCGTTAAATTTAAAAGTCTTAGGCCCCTACTAGACTCCTGGATCATAGGCCCTTTCAACCCAAGCTTCCTAGGCCTTTTCACTCTCCTTTTTAAACTCTTGCAAGTGGCTCTCACCTCTTTTGGCTAACCCTTTTATTTCATTACCGGGCCTAATTAGTTTTAAAGCCCCCAATTGCATCAACTGGGCCAGTTTTCTCACATCCCATACTCATTTCCTCAGCGCACTCAGTTGGGCCTAACTCCCTGGTTTCCTGAATCTTCTTCCCAGGTTCCCTAACTGATAAAGTCTCTGCTTCATGCGTCCTCTCCATGTGCTTCTCATCATCTCCTATGTATTTCTCTCTCAGTGAAAGCCTCTGTCCCATTTTAGCTTCCTTCTTTCTTGACATACTCCCCGAACTTTCGCTGTTTTTTCCTCTCAGCTTTTCAGTTTCAGCCCCTTGTTCAGTCTCTTCCCTGCTCTGATCAGCAATCTCTACTCCCAATGTCTCGTTGACTTTGCTTACACTGGAGAACTGGTTATAACTGCAACCCCGTTTCTTCTCCCTTTCTCTTATATTACTAATTTTGGGAAGTCTTTGTCGTCTGGCAACAATCATCCATGGTCCCAACCCTTCATCTTGTTCTGTGGGCACCACCGCCATGTTAGGGTTGCTGCCGCTGGGGTTTTGTCCCTTCTGGACTATGTAAGTTCCTTTCTGGGCTGTTCTTCGTTTCCTTGCAAATTTCTGAAAAATGGCCTACTTACCTGCCACCAAAGCATATTACATGCAACCCTTCGCATTCAATCCTCTGTATTCTCTTTCTAATCTTAATTCTTGAAACCAGCACCTTGTCCAATTCAATCTCCACACAGATTTGAGCATATTTACCCTGCAAAGCATTTGCTGTGTTAGCATCGATTTTTATAGGCTTCCCTTTCTTGCCCAATTTTTCAATCAGTATTTCTTCATTGAAAAATTCAATAAGCAGTTGGGGGCGCCTCACCCATACAGCAGTCAACTTGATTTTTTCATTCTGCTGTGAGAACCAACGTTTCCACTTCCTTACCATGAGGTAATAGTTGTGTATGAGCCATGGACCCTCAGTCAAGACATGATAGTAATCCTGCTTGTTTGAGAGTTTTGCTAGGAAATAACCTTCCCCTGGATCCAGTAGCTCCAAACTGCCCTCTAGCTCCCACATGAATATCACTTTTGTGAACATTAGTTGGTAGCCAATGTCCTTTCCGAGCAGCTTTATAATTGGAGATTGCCTCCAAGATTTCCATAATTTCCTTAGCTCATCATTAGATACTGCCACCACCGGTATCTTTCCCATCTGCATTTCCATCTCTTCGTTTTCCACTACATTAGTTCACCCTCCTCTTCAGACTCTTCCTCAAACAATTTCTCAATACTATTTTCGTTGCCTCTTCTCCCAACCAACATGTCCTTAAAGGATACTTTGGTTAGGTCCTCCCATTGTAATCACTAGCTTTCACTTTCTTATTGCTCCTCTGCTGCAGGTGATCTTCCTCTTCCAATGTAATCCCTGCATCCACTTCGCTATACGTTTGGGTTCGCTAATCTTTCGGGAGCAACATCTCTCTCTCAGTAGGGTTAATTAGTAGATAATCAACAGTTACTTTTTTCTACCAAAAACTTTATTATTGCACATATTAATTGACTTTTCCTATCACCCTTTTTGTAGTCTATGACATTGCTCACTTTTTGTAGTCTCATATGTTCACATCCATAGCTATATCTATCTCCACATCCATGCTTCATGATATAGAATATTTACCAAATATCTTCCTAACCAAAAGTGTGTACTGTGATATATGAACCAATTTCAAGTTTAAAATACCATAACCGCATTATTTTTAGCAACTTAAAAAGATTCACAGGTTTGCAGTATTTTTGGCAAATTAAAAACAGAGGGCAACCTTCAAAATTAAGTAGTCATTTCATATCTTGGATGAGATGGTGGGAATTTGATCCAAGTGAAAAATGAGGACAATTCACAGGTTTGCATTATCTTCCTTGTAGGGATCTTCAATGATGTATGAAAATTCATGAGTCGGAAAAGTTTGGGGGAGGAGAGAGAGAGAGAGAGAGAGGATGAAATGGAGGAACCCTTGATAGCATCTTTCCCTACTAGCACTAAAAATATTGTGGAACAGGACAGCTACGGGTACAACTTGGAACCCTTAATAGCATCTTTCCTTTCAGCCCTCTCCCAGAAAAAATTGCATTAAGGTATTATCCCTGAACCAACCCTTAATGGTTGAAATTTCAGAAAAAAAGGGGACCCAATAAAAGGCCTGTTCAGTGTAGTCAACCTAAGGCTCGAAGTTATTGCCACCTCTCCTCCTTAGCACCGAAGGACTCTACATAGAAAAGGATTGCTTGCTTTTTGATGCTATTTTCACCCTGAACACCAGCTTACTCCATCTTGTCAAATCAGATTTCACTCCCCGTAACAAGTAAAAACTGGAATAGGATAGACCCCACTTTCACCCCATCCAATGGTATGTGGTGACAGCCAAAGAGAGGCCTAGTCACTAACCTCCTAACCTAATTAGTGCTCATTCAGACCTTGCCAAAGCACTGACCTCATCCTTGTGGCTATATGACTACCCTCAAGAATATATTTGCCTAGATGTTGGAGAAAAATTGATTATGAACCTCTATTTATTAAAAAAAAAAAAATTACAGCAACTTGTAGCCATAGGGAGTACGAGGCTAAGCCGTATGGCATAGTTCTGAAATTACGCATCAAAACAAAATCTTTTAATCATGAAGAATCTGGCAAAAAATTTGTACCTAAAATAGTTGTAGCTTCACCAAAGTGAAGGTTATCCCTGAAAAACTCAACACTCTGATCATACGAAGCAAGCACTCCCATATTCAGTGCCATTGCCCTCACAACAGTTGGACCTGCACCTTTCCACAGTGCCAGAACACCCTCCTCTGCTACTATACGATAGAGGGCATGGAATGCATTTTTGTAATTACGCCTTTGTGCTGCAGGTAAAGTAGAATCAGCCTGCATGCGAATAAGTGCTAAATCTGATGGACTGCAAAAGCATGCTCCTATTGCCCCAGCAGTTAGACCACATAGTGCTTTCTGATATAAAGGCAAAGGCATCCCATCATTAGCTGCCATGGCTTTGCTTGTCAATATCCTACCATTACAAAATCAAAAGGTAAACCAATTAATGCAATGTAGTTGTGCTCCATGCTGTTTAAGAAAAAGTCAATGCAAACTCCAGTGCTTTTGGCTGTTATAATAAGCAACGTAAAGAGTAGAGAAAATGAAACTGCAAGCATCCCACTCTTCTTAAATTATTGCAACTACCGCTGCAGGGGTTTTAAGCAATAGATAAGACAAATGAAGGCATTCCAAATTATTTATACCAATCTTGTCCTTTTTTTTTTTTGGCACAAGTATTTATACCAATTTAACAACATATTGGTTCACTTGAATACTGTTGAAACAAACCGGAATTCTTCCGATAAATGATTTGCCCACCATCAGAAGAATAAACTGAGGATGTAATGAACATGTAAAGTTCTAGGCTGTGCAAAGTCACCCATGTAGGCTCTAATTCTCGGGCAGTACTACACTCTAAAGCATGGACGCTTCAAAATGGAAGTAGTGTATGCATTCAACACCATTCAACACTATTCGGGACACTTATCATTCATCAAACATATAATACATCTTCGAATATTCTTGTTTTTAGATGCTCAATACCTCTCAAACACTTATCAATCTCTTTCAACACTATGAAGACATTCTATAATATTTTAAGTGAAAAGCATTTTCTTTTTATAGAAAAAGAAAATATATTTAATGTATGAGAGAATGTACAAAAACATTCAAGGATTAGAAAAATCTTAGAAGTATGAAAGTACAAAACAAATCAGAGCAAAAAGACTAATATGCAATGGCATTCCCACCGCTCTTCAAATCTTCTAAATTATAATATTCATGAATTCTCAAGGCGTGGACCGAGAGGAAAGTATAAAAAGAAATTTGTCCTATAAAAGAGAAAATCCAATAGTCTGCTCGCAAAAAAAATCAAACATTTTGTAGTTAAGGTTTTATAGTATTGTAGTTAAACTTTTATCTAATAGATTATGTATGGTATTAGACTTTATTGGAATCAGATAAATTTTGGATGCAGCCCTTGTTACTATTGTGATGGATGACTTTGTGAGCAAGCACAATATAGGTGTTGTTTTGAAATTAAACTTTGAGAAAGTCTTTGATAAGGGTAATCTGAGTTTTTTTTTCCCCCAAAAAAGTATTGGAAAATAAAGATTTTGGAATTTGTTACAAAAGATGGATTCAGGGATGTTTAGGTTAGTTTATTTTTTGTCATTATTAATGGAGAGTCCAATGGCCGACCCCAAATTTTTGGGACTAAGGCTTTGGTTGTTGTATTAATGGAGAGTCCAAAACTTGGTTTTAAGTATCGGATTTCTGCTTTCATTTTTACTCCTATGGCGGATTTTTTTTTTTTTTTTTTGAGTAGGTTGATTAAGATGGAAATTAGTGTCAATCCTTTGGGTTTAAGTGTAGCAGCTGAAGAGGTTTATGTGTCCCATTTTCAGTCTGTGCACGATGCCATACTCTTTAGGAAAAAACATAGTAAGGGTTTACGGATACGATCTCTCTTAATATTTTTAAGAAAATTTGGGGGTTCAATCTCATTAAGGATGAATTTCTTAGTTTTAATGTAGGCTATTTCCTAGTTAGGGATTCCTTTAGGGAGTAATTTTAGGTGTGTTCAATTTTCAAAAGATTTTATGAAATAGAATTGTGGGCAGAGGATAGCTTATTTAGTCTTAGGTGCATGTATTACGCTTATGAAGTTGTGCTTGTCTTGTATCACTTTAAAAATTTCAATTGGGGTAGCGAATTAGAGGAAAAATTAACTAAAAATTTTCTTTGATCCGATATTTGGTTGGATTAGGAAAATCATTTTGTTAGTTGGGATATGGTGTCTAAATTTAATTAAAGGTGGGTTGGGTACTTGCAATGTAATTTTTAATACCATCTCTTTGGAAAGCAAATGACCATGGAGATCTCTTTCGGAAGTTAATTCTCTTTGGCATACGGTTATAAGGAGCAAGTATGGTCTCGGTCACAATGGACAGGATGCTAATGCTAGAGTCAGAATGGATAGGATGCTAATGCTAGAGTGAGAGTTTGGTCTCCTTGGATAGGATTCTAATGCAAGAGTGAGAGTTTTTCATTGCGATCTTTCTATATTTTTTTTTCCTCATTTATGTATTACCCCTTTTATATAAGGTTGATGATGGTTCTTGTGTGATTTAGGGGAGTATATATGGATTGAGAATTTCCTTTTATCTAGCTCTTTCCCTCTTTACATGGTATCCAAATTTCACTTCGCTAAAGTTATTGTAGCTAAACTTTTAGCTAATAGGTTATGGATGGTATTAGATTTTATTGGAGTTATATAGATTTTGGATGCAGCCCTAGTGACTAATGTGATGGTTGATTTTGGGAGTAAGAATGATATGGTATTGTTTTGAAAGTATAGTTTGAGAAAGTGTATGATAGGTTGGAGTATTTTTTTTTTAAAAAAAAAAAACTTGTTGGAGAATCAGGAATTAGGATTTGTTACAAAAGATGGATTCAAGAATGTTTCAGTTCGGTTAGTAGTTTTGTCATTATTAATGGAGAGTCCAAAACTTGATTTTCAGCATAGGGTTTCTAGTTTTTACTTTTACTTTTAAGGTAGATTTTTTTAGAAGGTTGATTGAGATGGGAATTAGTGTTAATATTTTATTTTATTTTATTTTATTTTGGGATCAAGTGTAGCAACTGATGAGGGTTATGTGTCTTGTTTTAAGTTTGTAATCATTGTTCTTAATATTTTTTAAAAAATTTGTGATTTCATAAGTCTAAAGAGTAAGCTTCTTAGTTTTAGTGTAGCTTATTTCTTATTAGGGGTTTATTTATGGAGCAATTCTAGGAGCGTTCAATTTTGAGAACCTTTTATGAATACAATCCGAGGTCGCTTATTTAGCCATAGGTGGATGTATTACTGATGTAAATAAGAGAGAAAAAGGAATAAAAATTTTTATTTTGCTTTCACTTGCTCATACTATGAATTACATGCTTATTTATACAATATTTCTAAAATAGGAAGTATGAAATAAAGACTAAAAATAAGGTTAAAAATAAGTGACTAAATATACAGCCCTAATTTAAGTTATTTATAATTTTACATCCTATAATTTAGGAGATCCCGAATTTAAGTGATTTACAATTTTACATCCTATTATTTAAGAGATTCTACAGCTGTCAACACTCCCTCTCAAGATGGTGCATAGATATCACACATGCTGATCTTGCAAACTAGAGTATGAAATAATCTACTACCAAGTCTCTTAGTGAGAACATCAGCTAGCTGGTTCTCGAAAGTCACATGACAAATATCCAAGACTCCATTAGATATTTTCTCCTTGACAAAATGTCGATCAATCTCTATGTGCTTTGTTCGATCATGTTGAACCGGATTATGAGCAATATTGATGGCAACCTTGTTATCACAATATAAAAACAAGTAGTTTCCTTCTAACAGATGTAATTCTTCCATAATTTTCGAAGCCACAATAATTCACAAACACCCATTGCCATTGCTCTATATTCTGCCTCTGCACTTGATCGAGCTACTACAATTTGTTTCTTGCTTCTCCAAGTGACAAAATTCCCACCTACAAATGTGCAATAACCAGATGTAGACCTCCTATCATCAGGACATCCAGCCTAATCTGCATCTGTAAATCCATGTATTTTCAAATGACCATGCTTTGAAAAGAGTAATCCTTTTCTAGGTGCAGATTTTAGATATTTTAGTACTCGAAAAACAGCATCTAGATGAGAATCCCTAGGATCATGCATATACTGACTCAACACACTTACAACATAGGCTATATCTGGCCTGGTGTGAGAGAGATAGATCAATCTTCCAACCAATCTCTAATATCGACCCATATCAACAGGTTTTCCAAAACCAGCTTGCAATTTATGAATAGCTTCAATAGGAGAATCAATAGGCTTACACCCTAACATACCAGTTTCCTCAAGAAGATCTAAAATATATTTCCTCTGAGAAATAAAAATTCCCTTGTGTGATCTAGCGACCTCTATTCCAAGGAAATATCGTAACCTCCCTAAATCCTTAATATCAAACTCCTGAGTTAGTAGTTTTTTTAGTCAACCAATTTCTTCCATATTATCTCCTGTGACAACAATATGATCAACATAAACAATAAGCATTGCAATTTTACCATTGCGATGTTTGAAG
Organism: Dillenia turbinata; assembly: GCA_037126225.1. Classification (NCBI taxonomy): domain Eukaryota; kingdom Viridiplantae; phylum Streptophyta; class Magnoliopsida; order Dilleniales; family Dilleniaceae; genus Dillenia; species Dillenia turbinata. Next base: position 17,989,777 of record JBAMMX010000007.1, read on the forward strand.
AACAAAGTATGGTCAGCATTGCCTTGGCGATATCCAAATGAGACCATGGCTTTACTAAACGTGCTAAACCATGCTCTAGGTGACTGCTTCAAGCCATACAAGGCTTTCTTTGAACGACAAACCTTTCCCTTAGTTTTCTCATAGTCAAATCCAGGAGGAATTTCTACATATACTTCTTCTTCTAAAGCTCCATGTAGGAAAGCATTCTTGACATCTAACTATAGCTGATCCCAATCAAGGTTAACTGCACGTGACAACAGAATTCTAATAGTATTCATTTTTGCAACTGGTGCAAAGGTCTCTTAATAGTCCACTCCATAGGTTTGAGAGAATCCTTTCGCCACCAGTCGAGCTTTGTACCTTTCTATTGATCCATCAGCCTTGTGTTTAATAGTGAACACCCATTTGCATCCAACTGGTTTCTTTTCCAATGGTAGAGGAACAAGTTCCCATGTTTCATTTTTTGTTAAGGCCTTCATCTCATCAACCATAGCTTCTTTCCATTTAGGATCCTTATATGCTTTTTGCCAACCCTGTGGAATAAAGACAGAAGACATGGACAATACAAAGGCTCTATAGAAAAGAGACAACGAATTGTAAAAAACAAAATTTGAAATAGGATGTTTAGTACAAGTTCTAACTCCTTTTCTAAAAGCAATTGGTACATCAAGATTATTGACACTCGAATCAGAATTAGGAGTATCAAGGGTTAACAGAGACTCACAACATGAATCTTGAGGAACTAAATTCAAAGGAGGCATTTGACTAGGTAAAACATGCTCAATGGCTTTATCTGCTTTGTCCCTGTGTGTATAAGTCCTCAAATCCGCCCTATCTAGTCTCCCAACATGAGGTTGTTTATCATTTTCATCACTGTCACTAATGATTGGGTTAGAAAAATGTATTGGTGCAAAAGATATCACCTCTTCTTTTTTATCCTCCCCCTGAAGAGGTGATTGGGGTGAAGGAAAGTAAGGCTCAAATTCCCGAAAAGTAACATCCATACTCACAAGTTATTTTCTACTTGTAGGATGATAACACTTATAACCCTTTTGACTGGAGAAGTACCCAACAAACACACACTTAAGGGCCCTAGGATCTAATTTCCCCACATTCCTCTTATGGACAAAGCACACACATCCAAAAACCTTAGGAGGAACAGTATAGGAATTAGTACCCTGCAGAATTTCTAAAGGACTTTTAAAATTCAGTGTCCTTAAGGGCATTCTATTAATAAGGTATGCAACTAAAAACACTGCATTCCCCCAATCGATTTTTGGAACATTCATAGTGAACATGACACACCTAACCACTTCTAATAAATGTCTGTTCTTCCTTTCAGAGACTCCATTTTGTGCACTTGTATAAGCACAACTAGTTTGATGCAATATACCATGGGAATCGAGATAGACTTGAAAGGCATCGTCCATATATTCCGTACCATTGTCAGTTCTCAAAACCTGAACCTTAGCATTAAATTGTGTACAAATCATGTTATGAAATAATTGAAAACAAGTAAAAACTTCATTCTTTGTTTCATCAAATAAACCCATGTCATTCTAGTACAACAATCAATAAAGGTAACAAACCATCTATAACCTGACAATGAAACAGTATGTGTAGGGCCCCATACATCAGAATGAATTGTCATGAAAGGAACCGTGCTTTTAATATTAACTAAAGGATAAGAAGTCCTTGTATGTTTAGCATACTCACAAGCATCACAAACTAATGAATCCAAATTGCATTGCTTAAACAAACTAGGATATAATTTCTCCAAAATAGAAAAAGATCGGTGCCCTAATCTTCTATGCCACTAAATTAATTGTTGATTAGTAGACATTGAATCTCCTAATAAGACTTGATTTGAACAGAAATCAAAGGGTTATTACTTTCATCTAGCAAATATAAGCCATCTTGCTCTCTACCATAGCCAATCGTTTTCCCTGTTTTTAGTTCCTGAAAGAAACAATAGAAAGGATAGAATTCAACTTTACAATTGAACTCTTTTGTGAGTTTATTAACAGATAAAAGATTATTTGGAAAACTTGAATATGAAGGACTAAAGGCAATTTGAGAGAGGAACTACAATTAATAGAACCTTTTCCAGAAATAGAAGATAAAGACCCGTCTGCAATATGGACTTTATCAGATATTGGGACAGCCAGTCATGTGATCTGATGCTCCAGAATCTATGATCCAAGGATTATTATTTTTTGTAAAGTAATTTGCAAGAAACGAAGTACCTGAATTAGCAAAATTGGAAGAAGCAGAGCAGCAGTGGTTGAGTGAGAATCTAACCGAGACAAAAAACACCTTAAGGTTTGTACCTCTTCATTGGAAAAGCCTCCATTGGTGATCTCGCTAGACGCTGGTGTTTCAACAGTTTCAGACATGTTTGCCTGTGGTCTTGGTGACCTTGTATACTTTCCTCCTCTGCTCTTATTTGGTCGACCATGAAGCTTCCAACACCAGTCTTTAGTGTGTCCAGGTTTTCCACAATAATCACACTTCAATTGATCTTTATCTGATGTGCTTGAATCACCGATTTTCGTTTGTTCACAAGTAGTCTTAGACACCAGGCCAGCTTTCTCTACTGAAACTGTGTGTATCATAGCACTCGTTCTGCTTTCCTCTTGTTGTACATAGGAATATGTTTGCCTTAATGATGGCAAAGGGTCCTTACCAAGTACTTGAACCCGTATTTGATCATATTCCATATTCAACCTAGGAAGGATATCATATATGCGCTCCTTTTCTACCAATTTCTGAAAGTTGGTCGCATCTTCGGGGAAAACAGCCTAAAAATCTTGGTAGTAATCAAGTTCTTGCCATAAACCACTCAATTCAGCAAAATATTGAGCAATAGTCATCTCACCTTGTTTAGTTCCATGTACCTTATTCCGCATTTCATAGATTTGAGCATCATTGCCCACCTGAGAATAGGTTAAAGATACTGCACTCCAAATTTTATGAGTAGTATTAAGCAACAAATAACCTTTAGAAATATGGGGCTGCATGGAATTTATAAGCCATGATATAACAAGTGAGTTTTCAGCCTCCCATTGGTTGCAGGTTGAATCTGTAATTGCTGGCTTTGGTTTTTCCCCTATAACATAGCCTATCAAGCCATGTGCTTGGATGAACAATAAACACAACTTTGACCAAGAAAGGTAATTTGTACTATCCAGCTTTACAGGACTGATTTGCAAAGAGGGATTATCACCTAAGAGACCAACCTTGTTTTCGGTAACAGATCTTTTTCCGTCCGCCATACTTGAAGGAAAAGGCAGAAAAAGAGGCGTCTGTTACTAAGAACCGCTTCTGTAGAATTGAGATGACAGTGGCCTAAACTCTTGAGAATCCTGTCTGCTAAAGGCAGCCAAGCTCTGATACCATGATGTAAATAAGAGAGAAAAATGAATAAAATTTTTTATTTTGCTTTCACTTACTCATACTATGAATTACATGCCTATTTATACAATATTTCTAAAATAGGAAGTATGAAATAAAGGCCAAAAATAAGACTAAAAATAAGAGACTAAATATACAGCCCTAATTTAAGTTATTTATAATTTTACATCCTATAATTTAGGAAATCCCTAATTTAAGTGATTTACAATTTTACATCCTATAATTTAGGAGATTCTACAACTGTCAACAATTACCTTGATACAGGTGTGCTTCTCTAGTGTCCTTTTAAAAGTTTCGCTTGGGATAGCGAATAAGATTGAAAAATTAGCTAAAGGCTTTCTTTGATTTTGTAGTGGATTAATAAAGAAAAATCATTTGTATGATCGGGATATGGTGTTTAAAGCCAAATAAAGGTGGGTTGGGTCCTAGCAATGTAATTGTTAAGAACATCTCTTTGGAAAGGAAATCACTGTGGAGATTTGTTTTGGAAGTTAATTCTCTTCGACTTATGTTTTAAGAAGTAAGTATGGTCTCAGTCAGAATTAATAGGATGCTAATGTTAGAGCTAGAATTTGTTCTCCTTGGATCAAATTCTAATCGTGGAGTGAGAGTTTTTCATCGCAGTCTTTAGAAATTTATGTCATTTATATAACATTTTTCCTCCTTTGTATATGGTTAGTGATAGTTGTGTAATTTAGGAAGTATATGTGGATTGAGAATTCCCTTATGGAGCACTTTCTCTTGCCTTTATATCATATCCAAATTTCACTTTACTAAGATTTTATAGTAATATCGTTAAACTTTTAGTTAATAGGTTATGTATGGTATTAGATTTTATTGAAGTTAGATAAATTTTGGATGCAGCCCTGGTGACTATTGTGATGGACGATTTTGTGAGCAAGAACAATATGGGTCTTGTTTTGAAATTAGAGTTTGAGAAAGTCTTTGATGAGGGTAGTCCGAGTAATTTTTCAATAAGTGTTGAAAAAAGGGAGCATGGAATTCGTTACAAAAGATGGATTCAAGGATGTTTAGGTTCAGTTTTTTTTTTTTTTTTTGTCATTGTTATTAGAGAGTCCAAACCTGGTTTTAAACATAGCGTTTCTAGTTTCATTTTACTTTTATGGCGGTTTTTTTAAGTATGTTGATTGAGAGGGAATTTGTGTCAATCCTTTTTCTTTTTGGCTTAGAGTAGCTCTTGAAGAGGTTTATGTGTCCCATTTTCAGTTTGTGCACGATGCTATCCTCTTTGGGAAAAATGGAGCATGAGTTTTAGGGATACAATCGCTCCTAATATTTTTGAGAAAATTTGCGGGTTCATCAATCTCTTTAACGATGAGTTTCTTAGCCTTAATGTATGTTATTTCCTATTTAGGGATTCCTTTAGGGAGTAATTTTAGAAATGATCAATTTCAGAAGCTTTTATGAATCGAATCATGGGCAGAGGGTACCTTATTTAGCCTTAGGTGCATCTATAACGCTAATAAAGTTGTGCATGCGTCACTTTAGAGCGAAAATTCAACCTTCTACCAGACCAAAGAAAGTCATTAGTTAATTTTTCAAATGCCATACATAACCTATTAAATCAAAATCATAAATCCAAGTAAAGCCCAAAAGGAGAATCAAAATCAAGGTCGGCAAGATCAAGTGGCTTACGTTTCCAATCATAAATGAGGCACAAAAGCATTAAATCTATGCGAATGCAAGAACACAAAAGGGACTACTAGGTTTCAAAATCCAAGCTCTTTAAGAGAAGAACTAATTAAGAAATATAGATAGCCTATCAATGATAGTAAAATGAAATTGCAAACATAAACAAATATGTTATTCGAGCCATTCAAGCAATTTCAATCTCTTTAATTCTATAACAACAACCAAAAACAGGAAAGAACAACACAAAATAAAAAGTAAAATAGATTTATAAAATAGCTGCAGAACATTAATGACTAGAACCATGAAACCATGACAAGGAAGTCAGATGACATAAGCTTCAAACCAATCTTAGCAAGGCTCTAGCAAATATTTTTACAAAGGGCCATCACCACATCAAATAAACCATTGGATATGAAATTCTGACACTTTGATGGCATTTTAACCAATATTGCTTAACATGTTACTGCCTCAGCATTAACCTTGTGATTGACATCTTTTCAATGATACTCCTCCAACCCTCACAAACACATGCCAACAGCATTGATTTTAAGAGCTAAGGATTGTCTACAAGATTGCATTTTTTCAAAAGTAAAAAGGTCAACGATGGCCACAATAACACCCAAAGGCAAAACTATTCATGAAAAAATACATAAAAACTTTATATTGTACTTCTTCTCACATGATTTCATTCACGTTCAACATTTGCACAAAACCGTGTCAGGCATGTGTTGGAGCCATGTAATGTCCTACTTTAATACTTCTACCCATGCCATATTCCCATTAACTCAAGACACAGGACACTACATAACATCATCACTATGACATGACAACTTTTTTTTTTTTAAAAGGACATGACACAGAACAGGTTTGCATTATATATTTATAACCATACACTTTACTTTCAGAAATCCTACTTGTGCCATTATTTTATGCACATATTTGCTATGCTCATATTTGCTCTCTTTGAATTCTATAACACCCTCTGTTAAGTTTCTGATTTCCTTGATCTGCATTCCAAGATTAACTCCCTAAATATGTGAATTATTGCATCAATTGAATGACCTTCTAAGTGTGGGACAAGGGTCCTTGAAGCGTCGGAGTGTATCAACCTAAAATTGGAACATTCAAGGATCTGGACATAGTGAAGACATGCCTTGTGTCTTTAAAGATTGGCAAGTGTCATGTCCAAAATAGTGACCAATATGGACGTGGCACAACCTAGTATTTATAATATCACAATTTCTGTGTAATGTCATGTCCATGTGTGGCTACATGCTTAAGTGATAAAGAGGTAACTTCTTGGGGCAAAGCTGTGTTGGGTTGGGAACAAGGGGGATCATAGCTACCCAATGGCCACCCCTACTTTTGACAAAGTAAATGCTTGCAACAAATTTTTGAAACTTCAATTTGATCTATATTTGAATTTTTAATAAATCAAGAAAAATAAAAATGGTCGTGATTGATTTATCGAAACATTGACTAATTCTTTTCTTTTTTTAAGTGTCTTGTATTGTTGTCAAAATTAAGTGATGCAGACACTCAAGTTTCAAACCTTGTGCACTTATCATAGCAAATAAATAGAAAATGGTCAATAATAACAATATAACAGAAGATGTGCGGAAATATAATTGGTAAAAAGTTTTAAAGGAAGACACAATCCCCCCAAATGCATCCTAGCCTTGTCCCTCAACTGCAAGAGAGACAAACTTTGTAGGCTCTATGACTATCCATACATAATCACTGCAACTAGGAGAAGATTTCACCTCATGGCAGTATACATTGTGAAGAATTTCAGTTCAGGTTGATTTATTTGTGCTGTTAAAACTTGCATTGAGTTTCTAGCCTTATAATTTCCTTTGGTGACTCCGCCTTGAAGCCCTTAATACAGCTTTTTATTCATTAAAAAAAAAATTTAAAAAAATAAAGCAGACACAAAGAAGCACCAAGCTGGTGTACCCTCACTGAAGAATTTTGATTTTATTCAACTCTTGAAAACTGTCATCCTCCAATTTTTCCCACCATACATGTTCAAAAAACATTCCTTTCCAATAGTTCCACAACCCCCCAAAAGGGGGGAAAATGGAAAAAGGGCTAAGAAAACATCGTGCAAAAGAAATCAGCACCAGAAGACCATGATTGCTTATTTCATATGATCAAAACTTACATGTATGTAATAAAAAACAAGAATATCAAGAAAAGTCAGGAAGCAACATATAGAGAGAGTAATCTAAACCGCACAATACTAGTTTTATTATAGCTGACAGATAGATTGACCGATTAAAGAAAAAGAAAATACCTGAATGACCCAAGTCGTGCAGTCGTGTATGTAGCTTGCCTGAGCAAGCCAGCAGAGAGACCCTACACAAAGTAATGCAAGTTTAGACCAGACAACATATGGCATTTTACATATCCTATCACATTTATAGCAACGAACTAAAAGAACTTTTATTTGATCAGACTTGAAAGTGATTATGGAGAAAAAGTTGCTTCATTCCATCCCCTAAAATTCACCTGCAACTTGAAAACAGACATCACAGAGACCATCATTTAAGCTCTGACAAGAGAAGCAGCACCTAAAGGGAGCCAGTTCAGAGACCCACTTCCCTTGAATAACCCCACAACCACCCCCCCCCCCAAAAAAAAAAGGTTCGCGTGTAACAGATTTCTTACTCTTGAAGTAATAAGTTGAACCCTAAGCCATACTTTAGAATCGGAGGATACCACGGGCGTAACAAAAAAACTGAACCAAAAACATAGGGTAATTTGATTGAGCCAGACCTTGTAAAATGCACGAACTCCCTCATTTTCTAACATAGTCTTGATCACCTGTCCAGCAGATCCCTCACCCAACTGGATTCTCACCTGCATTTTTTTTAAATAGCAATAAAAATAACACCCATGAACGAAAATAAATTAAATATTCTAAAAATATCAAATGAATTAATAAAAAAAGAATGGAACTGTATACGGCAAACAACAATATTCACACAAACCCATCACAAAAAAAATAAAAAACCCCCAACAAAACCAACTAGATGAAATGGGCATGATAAAAAGGGAAAAACAAGCCAAAAAAAGAATAAGGAAACCTTAATCATGTCAATTGAACTGTATACGGCAAACAACAATATTCACACAAACCCATCACGAGAGAAATCAAAAACCCCAACAAAATCAACTAGGATGAAAATATGAAATGGGTATGATAAAAATTGGAAAAAAAAAGCCAAAAAAAGGAATGAGGAAACCTGGATCATGTTAATGGGAACTATACACGGCAAACAACAATATTCACACAAACCCATCACGAGAAAAATCGAAAACCCCAACAAAACCAACTAGGACGAAAATATGAAATGGGCATGATAAAATTTGAAAAACAAGCCCAAAAAAAAAAAAAAAAAAAAAAAATTGAGGAAACCTTGGTCATGTCGATGGGTTGGATGACACAAGTAGCGAGCATACCAGCGGTTCCAAGATTGATGAAGGGCTTCACAGTATGCCATGCTCCCTTTGGTTTTGGCTTCCCCTCTCCCATTTTCTCTGATTTGTTGTTAAGGTCCCAAACTTTTTGTGTTGGGGAGGAGGGCTTTTCCGCACAGGGAGAGAGAGAGAGAGAGAGAGAGTGAATCAAAAGATTTGAAAACGCGCAAGATCGTGAGAGAGAGAATCAAATTGGGCGTGACGTCACTGGCTCTTTCACTTGGAGCTTTGTAACGATTTAACCCTAATTCCAAAAAAGTTTTAAAAATGACTCAAAGCAAAAAAAAATTCAACAAATAACTCAATTTTATTACATATTTAACTTATGATATGAATTATTGCATATTGAATCTACAATAAATAAATCTGTGATAAATTTATCTCACAAGACATAAAAGAAAGAGAGAATGGAGGAGAAATAAAGAGAAAAGAAAATATTACAGGTTCAATCTGCGATAAAATTGAGTTATTTGACGAATTATTTTCGTCTTTGAGTCGTTTTAAATTTTTTTTTTAAATTATGATTAAATCGGTACAAAACTCCTTTCACTTGCTAATCGGCCCATTGTTCAATTTAATTACATAATTGCCATTGTTTTTTCAATTGCCTCGCCTCAACTCTCTAAACTTCTAAATAATTATTCGTCTAACGAATTCTTTTTCTTATTAAAGCGTATAGAATGGGATTATGTTAAGGGTATTATTTTTTATATAAAACGCTTAAAATGACTATGCAATATAATAAAATTATTGACATTTTATACTTTCATACTTTGACTATGGTGAGAGTTTTTTGTTAATATTGCGCTTCGTTTCTAATTTAGAAGCACAAATAGAATATTAAAATTTTTAATTAAATAATTGAGATTTTATATAACTATTGGAAGAGGGTCTTACTTCACATATGATAATTCTACTGACTCGAATGGGATGACGAGTTGTTAGACAATTTTGATCGATGAAACATGCAAAAAACAGTCAGATGGTACTCCGACTGGGAGAATTCTGACTCTCAAATTATAGAGCAGTTTTCAAAAAGAAAAACAGACTGAAACAGAATTTTGTTATGTCTCTGTGTGTTATGTGTAAGTTAAGAGAACTTGAATTCTTTTGATGTATATACATAGGTTGATTCCATGAGTCTCATGTGCACTCGGGGTATTAAAACCCTATTTTCCATATAAAAATGTCTTGAGATTACGTGACCTTTAAGAAAAGATTTCCATAATATTCAGAATCCTTTTAATTAAGAAAGTTTTAATTGTCAAAAGATTCATTTCCTTATCGATTAAGATTCAGAGTTTCCTTACTAATTACGAGATAGTCGAATATTGCTCTGAGTTGACCGAATATTGAGCACCGAGGAGGTGTCATGACCGATCAACCAACTATCGAGGAGATTTTGGTTGGTGAGTACCCACAAAGGGGGCTGTGGTTTCTCATCGGGGAGAAACATCCCATTTTGATGACACATTTCGATTGGTTTCGCCTATCGAGTCTTAAACTCAAAGAAGTCTCATATCCAAGAGTAATGGACTTTTGGGCCATATATCATCACTTGTCCCCCTACTTCTTATGTCATTTTAAAGAAAATGGCATAAGGAGTAAATTTAAGGGTTACTACTTGAAGGGTCATGAGAGTGTTAATGGAGGTAACCATCAAATAAATAATCCCGAAATAAATGCTACATGGAAAGTTAAAGAGTTTGAATTCTTCATTCATTTTGCATGTCTTTCATTGGGACATCTCAGTTGCTCATAATCGTAGGGATCACACCTTCATAATTATAAATAGAAGAGGAGATTTCAGTACCGCCTTGAAGTGATTTCGAGTAATTTGAAATTGATTTTATGAGTTCCTTCTATTGAGTGTCAGTGCTTCCAAGAGACAGCTTGAATATGGGTTTTGAACCACAAAAGCCGATGGTTTAAAAGGCTTTTGTCGATGCAAGGTTCTATCAAGGATAGGGCTACCGATGCAAGGTTCCATTATGTCGTTCAAAATCCCAGTGTCATGATGGAATCTATCGGGGTCCCATCAAAATTTTGCGCTTGTGCAGGGAGAGATTTTTATTCGCACAGAAATCTCTTTTCTCAATATCAAAATCATCGTTTGACCCCTATGTGCAACAAGTGGCAGAGGATTCTTCTTCAGCATTTTTCGGGTCAGGTGATAAGAGGAGTTAAAAGATCGAAGGAGATTGGACAATGGAGGAGGTGCGAAGCTTGATGCATCTTTTCTATCTCTTTTGGCCATCTCTCATCCTTTTAAAGTCCTTTCCAGCTTTTCTAGTAAAAATTTTGTATTTTTTTCTCTAATTGTATGATATCTCTTTTATCTTGTATGGAATTTTGTACTTCTTGTTTCATCTATTTTTACTCTGCCTTGTAACAATATTAGCGGAAGAACTTCTTGTTTTTTCTTCTTGGAAATTAAACTACATATTTGTCTTGTACTTGTGATGTAAAGAATAATAATACTTCTCGACACATTTGAATCGTTCGATTGACATTTTCCTTAGTAGATTATATGTGCTTAAATATTGGTTAACTCATTTTAAGAGTTTAATCAAAAATATGGGCTATATCCACCCATTGAGGGGATGTGTCTGATGTGTCCCTTATCGACGACATACTGCGTTTGATAGAACATTCATCAAGAAAGTTCAAATGATTAGGATGAACCGTGTTTACTCATCAGGGAGATACATCATTTATTGATGATTTGCCACGTTTAATAAAATATTCAGTCAAGAGAATTCAAATAACATGATGGGTCATACATCCCTTATTGACAACACACTACATTCGATAAAATATTTGATCAAGAGAGTTTAAACGACAAGATAGGCTGTGCTTATTCGTCAGAAAGATACATCCCTTATTGATGATATATTACGTCTGACATAACATTCGATCAAGAGTTCAAATAATACGATGGGTCGTGTCTACCAGTCGGGAAGATACATCCCTTATTAACAATACGCAACGTTTGATAAAATATTCAATTAAGAGAGTTCAAATGACAGGATGAGCTGTGTCTACCCATCGGAGTGATGCATCTCTAATTGATGACATGCTATGTTTGATAGAACATTCGACTAAGAGAGTTCAAACCATAGGATGGGTTGTGTCTACCCATTGGGGAGATATATCCCTTATTAATGATACACTATATTCGATAAAACAATCGATCAAGAGAGTTCAAACAATAGGATGAGCCATGTCTATCCATCAGGGGGATATATCTCTTATTAACGACACGCTTTGAAAAACATAGGCATTGAAACAAATTAGTCGACAAATATGACAGTGTAACAAGGTGGAGGACCGTAGAGGTCTTACCTGACCGTTTGACTAGATACAAAGCAAAGCGTGTTTCCATGAAAGAGCGGCAATCATCATTGATAGAAGATGTATAGGTTTTCAAAGTTCCACATTCTTGACATGACCAATCCGTTTAGATGGTTGAGTTGATATGTCTCTAGGCATACCTCCGAGTGTATTTGATAAGGTTCTTCCTAGTTAGGCGCTAACTTGCGTCCCAGCTAGGGTTGTCCAGTAACTTCTACTTTGTAAAGAATTAAATCTCCTAGTTTGAGCACTCTAATTTTTACCCAAGCATTATAGTAACGTGCTATCTACTGCTAATAAGTGGCCATTTGAGCAAACGCGGTTTATTGCAATTCAGGGAGTAAATCTAACTGTTTGCATAATGCAAGCTCACTCTGCCCATACTCACTTGGTAAATGTAAAGTAAATAGCCTTTCCTAAAAGAGGCAAGGTGCTCACACATGAAATTCGGTTTTTTGAAAAAAAAGAATATCCAATGTATGGGCAAAGCGTATTGACTCGCAAGGAAGATGTTGAACCCTTTCACTCAATAGAATGAGAAAGACATTTTATCCTCGTTTCTCTTGAATTTATGCTTAAGTGGCCGAGCTTACTTTCAGTTTGGCCAGGGCCTGTTGATGAATAGGTAAATCGTTTCAGTTTTCTATACTTAGCAACTTTACCCTTGGTTCCTTATTTCCATAAGTGTAGGAAGGTATTTCTTGAAATAGGAACCGGGAGAAACATAGTATCTTCTGTCCATATGCCTTAAACGGTATGCCCCATTAGGCAAGACTTCTCTGACTTGAAATGGACCTTCCCAGTTCGGTGAGAACTTACCGAACTTAGGATCATGAACTCTTGGCAGAGAAACCTTCCAAACAATGTCGCCGATCTTAAAATGTTTGCCACCGCTTGTTGTAAGATCGAGCAACTCTCAGCTGGTGAGCTTTGATCGATGTCAGGGCCTGAAGCCTGGCCTGATGTGTAACATCAATTTTTGATGACTGTATATCATGTACTACTCCTCATGATTCTAAATATATAAACATTCTTTTGAGACATCTATTTAATTATCTATTTATTTATTTTAAGATTTCGCCTCAAAATTATTAAAACCGAAAATTTTATCGGTAAGTTGAAAAATTTCTCGGAAAGCACCGAAAAGGCCTAAAGAAGTCAAAAATAGCTAAGAGAAGACATACACACTTAAATAAAGATATTTAAATAAAATTTTCACATATTTAAGAAATTTCGAATAAAATTTCATATGGACCAAAAATATAAATTGTTAAAAGTTAGGGGTTTAAATGTAATTAAGGAAAGTTAAGAAACTAAGTTGCAAACCACTCAAGGATGGATAATTAGAGCCAAATGATTGGTCAAGAGGAAAGCAAGGTTGGTTAGTGGCCACATAGGATTTTTCACATTCAAGAAATCTCATTGGATAGAAATTTATGTATGAAATCTTATTAGATAGAAATTTTTACATGAAAACTAACTAGAATAGTTTGTTCTAACTTATGACACTTATCCCCCTTGACATGGACATCCAAAGATACCTAATGGAGTGCATGAAGGTTGCTTGAATCAACAATTGCATGATTTAAGTGTTAGAACAAATGGAAGGTTGAGATAATATATGGAATGATCCAATGGTCAAAGATATGTTGCTAGGTTTATAAAAGAGTTTGTTTAGGAAGAGTTTGGCCTATTTTCTTTATTCAAACTCCCCTTGGACGAAATTTTGTGGGTTCTATATCCATTTTAAGTTCAACCATAAAGCCAAAGAGGTAAGAACATTTTTGAAAATTCTTCAATTTCAATTGGAAGTATAGAAGTATTGTGTAGGAATTTATGTTCATTATGATTTGATTTTGGTAAGGTGATAAAAAAAATTCAAAAATTCAAAGGAAGTACTGGTGTTTATTGATAAAGAGATCTTACAAAGGAGGTAACATGTTCTAACTTATGTTAAAATTAAATTATTTGATGAATGGTTACTTTGGTATCCAAATTAGCATTATAGATGTTGATTTCTAGATTGAGTCTTGTATAGTTTTCTTAAAATATCTCATTCTGAAGAAATCAAAAATCTAAGATATTTATTTCTCTATAAATTAGACTCCATAAGCTTTAAAATGGTATATCATGTGAAGTAATTCACGAAGGAATCTATTTTTGGTGATTTTTAGAAATTTAGCATGTTTCACAAATTCTGTTTCATGTCCTGTGTACGACCAGTAAATTTTTTGAATTTTTGAGATATCTTCTGTTCAGAATTTGGAGAAATTTTAAACATGAAAGTTTTAGTTCTCTGTCTTTCTTTAATTTGAGATAAAAATCACTTGAATCAGAGTTGTATGCAGAAAGATATGATATTTTTACTAAAACTGTGTAAAAGTAGTTCTAAAACTGAAACTGAGATGAAAATTAAATTTTATAAAATTATACATTTAAAATCTGAGGATGATCAAAACTAGAAAGTTTTAGATTTATGTCTTATCGTCAATTTGAGATAAGAATCACTTAAATTGGAGAATTATACTGGGAGATATGAAATTTTTCCCAAAACTGTGCAAAATTAGTTTTAGGAACTTAGACTGAAAAAGTGATAAGTTTTTATAAATTCGTGTGTTCAGAATTTGAAATTGGTCTAAACATAAAAGTTGGAGATATATGTCTTAGCTTTAAGAAAAAATTTAAATCATTTGAATCCGATCAAGATTTTAGAAGATATCGTGATTTTACTAAACCTGTGCGTGATAGGTTTTGTAAGAATTTTTCTCTAAGTATGGAATTTGACATTTTACTTTAAAAAAAACATTTTTATACGTATTTTGTAAACCAACAATATGATATTGAATTGAAAAATAATACATATTATTTAATTTAGGTGTAGGGTTATGTTTTTGTTCAAGGAGTGACTAGTTCGAGAAACGATGACAGTTAGGGGGAGTGGCGTACCCTCCATAGTCGAGGTGAGTGAAACGATCTATTTTTGACTTTAAATGAAACATGATTTTTATAAATAAATTTTGAAATGTGATTTAGAAATTTTTTAATATTTGTGGGATGTCTTGAAATGATGTTATGTGAAAATTTCATCATGATATTATGATAACTTAATAGTGTCGTGTTTTTATTATAAGTAAAGATTTATGAATGATGTTATATGACATATGTGTATGATTATGGGATGGTGCATAGTGGTTATAGCGCACTCCCTACCACGGTATTAAGCGTTTACCCGACAGGGTGACGTGGTGGGGTAACACGGGAGCATGGGTTTGAGTCCCTTGTCTCTGCATAACGTATCCAAAAAATGAGCATCCGTGAGGACCGCGTCACCACCAAGGGAAGGGGGGAAGATATATGTGTTTTATTCTTATGACATTGTGGTGACCCCTTGGTGGATTTTACCCTAATTAGACCAAACTATGGGTAGAATACGTTTTTGATACCCCATTATTGTATGATTTAATGATAAAGATGCATATTATTTTGAATTATACGATATATTTGCAAATGAATGAAATATGAATTTGAAATGATGTTTTGACTTGTCACTCTCACAAATTTATTTATTGTCATTATGTAGTTATTGCACCTCACTCACTGAGTATGTGAATTATACTCACCCCTCGTATTAATATTTTCAACTTATACTGTACTTGACATACATTGAGGTACTATCCCATGAGTTTTACTGAGAGACGCTATCGGGTAAGTTATTATACCCATTCTTGTTTACGATTGGACCATACATATTAATATTATATGTAAATTGAAGGCAAATGTTTTAAAGAAAATTTTTATTGAAAACTATCTTTTTTTTAAATCTTTCGCTGTATGATTTTGACTTAATGATATCGAGTAGGGTCATAATATTAACCTTGCGTCACCTCGATGTGCGAGTAGGGCATACCCGTGCCTCAATGAGTCACGACGGTCTGTTCGCATGCTCAACCTGCGGGACATGATGTCTTCTACTTGCTCGAGTTCCATTACCATAGCCTCAGTTCAGTATATTCTGAAGGCGTTAGCTCATGCTGCTTTGCTACCCATCGAACCATTATTTCTCCTGGAAGTCAGGCATCATGTCCAAAAGTTAGTGCAAAAGGCGTGGTCCCAGTACTACTTTTGTACGTTTTTCGATAAACCCATAACACCTAAAAAAGTATATTGTGCCAGCTCCTAGGATTATAAGTAATCATATTCCTTATCAAATATCAAATTCTTCAATACCTTGTTAGTAGTTTCTGCTGATCCATTGGCTTGAGCATAATAAGGCAGTGTAATAACTTGACACCATAATCAGTAGCAAACTCCTTCATCTCTTGACTGACAAAAACTGAGCCTCTATCTGTTGTGATCGACTCTGGAAGTCAAAATCTGTGAAAAATCTTATTATTAACAAAGCTAATCACATCTGATGTAGTAACATTCCTCATTGGCTCAGCCTCGACCCATCGATTGAAGTAATGTAATCTGTGGCTACAAAAAAAAAGCATGCTCTTTAGTGGAAGGAGGATAGATTTTACCTATTATATCCATGGCCCAACCTCGAAAGGGCTTATCGGTCTAAAGCTTAATAATTTGATGCAACTCTGATGCGGGCGCGTGCTGAACAGGCCCATGCCTTTGACACGCCTTGCATCCTTTAGCATACTTCACACAATATGAAAATATGCTCGGCCAAGCCCATGTCTTCGAATCAGCCAACGCATCTTGGGACCAGCTTGGTGGGCAAACTCCCTAATTAACCTGCTCAAAAACTTTGTCAGCTTCCAAAGTACCAAGGCATCTTAGCAGCAAGCCATCTGTCCCTCGCTTGTTAAGTATGCCGTCGATCAGAATGTACCCTAAGGCTCTTTGTCTTATAGCCCTAGTAGTGCGTCTGGAAGGATCGGTCAAGTACTGTATAAAATGAAACCCCCATGAATTCGTAATGCGGCGGGTACTCTTTGGAAGCCATTAGTTCGCGTTGGCGTTTTCCTTCTTCTTCTCCCTCCAATGCCCTCCAGAGATCGTCCTGCTGCGGGGCTTCCGCTTCTGGTTCTGGAAGCACCACCGGAGAGGGCGCGATAGATGAGGAGGTTTTCGCTATTGTAGCCGTCTCCTCTCAAGTGAGACGTGAATTGTGGTATGGCCAGACAGACACTAGCCACCCTTTCTTTGAACCTTGTAATCGAACTTAATAGTACTTTTGCCGGAGCCCCATCGGGGGTCGGTGGAGCTGTCGTCCGGTATATACCCCCCGAGATGTGAAACGAGAAATCCGCGGCCTACCTGCTTTCCTTCCGGCCAGGCTTACTAAAATATAACCTCACAGATCCAACTCAATCTTTTACACCGATGTATCGTATTCTTTCGACCAGGTCATCATAAGAAAATACTGCTAAATCTTTCCGAAGTGAGAGAAGGAGAGAAGGGGCGCTACAACTAACATAACAGCCAGCTGAAAAAGGTTAGCTAGCTAAGCTAGCGCGCAATGGCTTTCTCTGATAGGGGCTTGCTTCTTCAAGCTCCGCCCAACCGGAAAGGTGCTGCTCGCTTTCTCTCAGCCACGAGTGGCTTATGTAGGGGTCGGCATTCCTACGTGCTCCTCCTTGCCCCCCTACTTAAGAATCCAAAGGTGACCTTTGGATGTTGTCGTGACGCTTTGGTTACGAAGGTTACCGGGGTCTAGGTTTATGGATGGATTCAGTCAGCAAAAGTCCCTCCAACTCAATCAATATCAACAACATGTCGTGACCGGTTAGGCTTGGTTGATTTTGTCAGAAAAGAAAGTAGTTTCGGGGGTTCATTGATTAGTACACCTCTGGTGCTGATAAGGTCGGGACCGTGGTCGTCCGTCTCCGGTTTGCCGGCCGATAAGATCTCTGAGATTGACCAGCCAGCTGGGTTGGTTTGGCTATTCTTTTATATTGAAAAGGAGTCAGCTGTCTGCGCGAGTCACCTTCTTCTAGGCTCCGCTGGACGACACGGCATTCTCGTTCAAATATAAGCCGGCCGTACTTGTGATGGTTCCCAAGGATCCAATATGATCACTTAGGTCTACGTTGCCACGATATTGTTCTATGGAAGCGGGCGGGCTGTTAGAAGTTCGGCCCAGTTTTTTTTGGTGTCGTAGGGGAGGGATTGACCTTTCTAACGCATATTCAGTCGTACCGGCATGGCCCCACTGATTTGTTTTCGATCGGAGCATCAAGCAGCGCAACCCGGTTCTACTTGACTAAGCCCCGTGCTCATCCAAGGAGGGAGTTTGCTTTACCCAACTCCCTTTTTGATAACAAGGCAGAAACCCCCGACCCGACATTCATTAGTTTCGAATGAAGAATGAAGAGTGCCCTGCCCCAGCAAGCGGCAACTCCAATCAAACTAAAGCGCTAACAAGCAAGAAAAGCCTTAACTATTCTATTAGTAAAGCCTAAAGGCCCTTTACTAATAACATAGAAGGTAAGGCCTGCTTTCGAGCTGTAGCTTTACAACGATAGGGGCAAGCCAAAACCTGCATTATTCTTAGTAAGATAGGTTGCTTGAGCGCATTTTTCCTCTTTCTATTAGTAAGGTTGGTTGTCAAAAGGCTTTCCTTGAGTTTTCAATAGGGCGCGTTAGCCTATCTATAGTAAGGCGCCTTTCGAAGCATGCTTGTTAGCGCTTTAGTTTGATTGCAGCTCGCGCTAGGCGCTCACGTTTTTTGGCTTCCCTAAAAAAGAAGATTTTTAAGTTGGTAAAGACCCACTCCTTGTTTCAGTCAGAATGAGTCCCCGGGACCCCGGGACATTGGCTTCCGCCAACAGTGAACTATTAAGGATCGCATCCCGCGCATATTCTACATTATAGCCTGCAACTGATTCAGCTTCCGCTTCTGGGAGATCAAACGGAGCTCGATTAGTTTCTGCTAGACGAGAAATGAAGAACATAACCAATACAGGGAACAAGGGAATACCGGACCATATCTGCTTTTGCGCCATGACAATCTCACTCGAATTACGGGGACCTACACATATTAGTACAGTATACCGGGGTCCCCGGCCAGAACCACACGTGCAAGTTTCCCTGCATGTGGCTCGTCCGTGCTTTCCGAGGCGCTGCCCATGACTCAGCATGGGAGAAGGGGGCGGAACTGCGCACTTTCGTGTTCAGAGCATTGTCCGAGTGAGTAGGCAGCGCCTACCAAGCAAAGCTTTCTTGAAGAGGCTGGGCTGGCTCCTTTTCGGCGCCCGCCCTTTATTTAGATGTTGGGGCAAGGCAAGCCCCAGGAAAGTTAAGGTTGGTTGGCTTGGCATCCTGCTCTCGAGGGGGTGGGGTCCTGGAGCGAACTACTCATTGCTGTCTTGCCCCAACCCAAGGATTTGGTGAGGAGCATTGTTTTGAGGGAGGGAAAGCGTGGTTCACAAGCCACTTCGAAGAGGCGACTGGACTGGAGTGCTTTCAGCAAATGATGCATGTGGGCTGAGCCATTCCCATCTCAAGTGGTGGCCCGATTCGACATGGTCTGTGAAAGTTTAAAAGAAGCAGAAGCTGGGTAGAAGTAGAAATTGGGTAGAAACAGTTGAATTTCAGATTTACAGAATAGTTGTGTACTACTGTATTTTTTATTTATTTCAAAATCTAGCTCAACATATTAAGTGTAGATTGGGTGCTACATTTAATCCGAAATTTATCTAAATTAGTGATTTGAATTCAAATCATTTGGAGGTTTCAAAATCAACATTTTACCAGAAGTGAAAAGAAAATTCAAGTTTTAAAGTTTATTTTTCAGAAGTTAAGTACTGGTTTTTAAGGGGTATTTATTTGAGTAAATCTTCTCCATCAGTTAAATTTTTTCAAATTTGAAAGTTTCATATTTTAAGATGATTGTTGGACTTTGAATTTAAAAAGTTACTATATTTAAAATAGGATTTCAACAGTAGATCTGAGAGCTAAAAAATAGAATCTGAAGTTACTCTAACTTTACAACCGGATGCGTCTGAAAAGGTTTTGAAGATTTTAAATGACCACGAATGAAATAAGCTTTTGAGAGAACTGTATTCAAACTATATTTGAAAACTTTCATAGAGATTATTCGTGTTTTTAATTGAAAGAAATCTGAACCCAAAAACACCTAAATGATCATGTCTTTCTGACAAGCTGTTGTATCCTTTTGTTGTCTGTTATGTTTTTCCACCATTGTAACTCATTATTTAGCTGTTGTATAGTTTCACAAGTTTGGTGAGAGCATAAGGAACACTTGATTGACTGGATAGGCTAGGGGATAAGAGTTAAAATGAGCTTTGTTGGACTATATCATCCTCAAGATTGGAGGTACAGATTGTCAACAAGTGGTTATACTCAACTTTATAACTCTCATGAAATAGTGAAAATTGACTATCACTGGAACCAGACTTACTGAGTTGGAAGAGTGGACGTAGGAATAAGGTCGAACCACTATAAATTGGATTTAATCTCTTTATCTCTACTCTTTAATTTATGTACTTATATTTGCATGTTTCATATAGTGTGGCTATAGATTTAATTGTGATTTTAAGTAGAATAAAATCTAAAATTTGAAATCAACTAATTAAACTCTCATTCTTGGTTGCATAGGGACCAATAAGTGGTATCAGAAATTGTACACGACTCTACAAAAGTGCTCACTTTTGAGCCAAAAATCCCATGGCTTCATAGTATTCTTTTTGCCAATACACAAATAAGGCTCCTTATTTCGATGGACTTAATTTCTTACATTGGAAATGTAAAATAGAGACCTTTATATAGGCCACGGATTATGAAGTTTGGGAAGTGATTTTTCAAGAAAACTTAGATGTGAAAACCCTATAATGCCTGAGGAAGATAAGAGAAAAATGTCAATCAATTCATGAGCAAAACATTTGTTATTATGTGTTATTTCTCCTACATAATTTAATCTTGTTTTTTTTTTATCTATAGCCAAAGAAATTTGAAACAAATTGTGCATCACTCACAAAGGCACAAGGACTGTTAAGGAGAGTCGAATTAACCTCTTAATGCAGAAATATGAATTATTTAAGATTCAACCGGAAGAACTTATAAAGGACATGTTTAATCGTTTTACTACTATTATTAACGAGCTTGATTCTCTTGAAAAGTCCTTTTCAGATGTAGATCTTGTTACAAAAATTCTGAGAATACTTCCTAGAGCCTAGGATGTAAAAAAGACATCAATCGATGAGACTCAAGACCTGTCAAAACTGTGCTTGAATGAACTAAGAGGAAAGCTAATGGCTTGTGAAGCAGAAGTCCATCATTCGGCAGAAAATGATAAGAAGCAAAAAATCATTGCATTCACGACAAAGAAGGAAGCAGAATTTGATGAAGATGATAGTAGTGAAGATGAATTGAATCTATTAACAAAAAGGCTCTCTCGAGTTCTTAAAAAGAGAGATAAAAAGTTTAATAAATTTAAGAGCACTAATGTCTCTCGAAAGTCCAAATATGATGCAGAAAACATTAGCAAAATAAAAGAGCAACAATAAGAGATTCTCTACTATGAGTGCAAGAAACCAAGACATATCAAATATGAGTGTCCTATCCTACTAAAAAAATTCAAGAATTTCAAGAAGAAAGGAAAGGCTATGATAGTAATATAGAGTGATTTGGATGAATCCGATTCAAAATCAGAAAAAGGAGAAAAAAAATTAATTTTTTCCTTATGAGAAAGTTACAAGTTATCTCTGACAATGACTTTGAAAATTCTACAAATTCTTGTTTTGATACTAAAAATGTACTTAATGTGATTATTAGACTAAAATGTAGAATAGTTGATCTAGAAAATAAAAATGATGCTTTGAAACAAACTAATAAACTTCTGTATTCAGAACTAGAGTTTTTTAAATCTAAAAATTTTGCTATAAATTTTGAACTAATAGACTTAAAGTCTGAAAATGAAACTATAAAACTGAAAAATTCTATTATGAAAGATGAAGTATGTCTGCTGAAAACTAGGGTAAAAGATCTATCCATGTCCACTAAAAATACATTCCAAAAATTCAATAAAAGTGATGAAAAACTAACTAGATTACTTGTATTTAAAAAACATGACTTTTCTAGAAATGGTTTAGAGTATAAATCTGAAAATGGGTCTGGTTTACAAGCTAATAAAATCGTATTTGAAAATGCAGCAGAAAACAAAAAAAGAAAATTTCAGACAACAGAAATCAAACATAGAAGTAGTGATCATAGAAATACAGTTTTTAGGGGTAGAAAAAGTCATATATTTGCTCATTTTTATAGAAATTTCAGGAAACTTTCTAAATATTAAAAATCTAATTTTTCACTTGTAAAATATATATAGGGATAATTTTCAAAAAATAAAAAATAATTTTTCATGTTTTTATTATCATAAACATAGTCATATTGCAAAAATTTGTTTTTTAAAATTGAACAACCTTAGTGAAAAACAAGATAAATGCAATATAGGTACAAACTTATTTTCTAAAAGATCCAATTTCATTTGAATTTCTAAGAATAGATAAATGCATTAGATAAAATTTTGAAAGAACAAGACCATGAAACTTTTATTTAATTAAATTTACAATTTTAGATAAGTTAAAAAAATTGTTTTGAATAATGATATTTTTGTTTGGTATAAAAAATTACATAAACTTTAAATAATTAGAAAAGTATTCTAAAAAAAATGTAATAAAGGGCATTCCAAAAGTGATACTAAGAGAGAATAATTTTTGGTTCTATGAGTAGAAGACTTTTAAGGTTCTATGGGCTAGAAGACTTCAAGATCAAATGAAACAAAACTTTGAACTAACACAACAAGTATTGAAAGAAATCATTGAACTGAAGAAAATATATTCTGACAATTAAGAGCATTCTATAGGATTATCTTATCTCTGGAAATGATAAAATTTTTTATGATTTTTGAAAAATTTGTATTTAATATTTTGAATTTATTATAACACTGAATTTATTATCTCTATGAGTTTATAAAAATTGTTTTTGTGTGTTCTTTTTTAATGATAACAAAAATATATATATGAATAAGAAATGAATGTCTAATCAAAGGGGAGAATATATATATATTACATTTTTTATGATAATAAAAAGAAGGAGAAAAATGAATGTCTCTAATTTTAAATTTAAAGTTAAGCTTTCTTATTTTTTAGAAACAAAAAGGGGGAGATATAAATATATATATATATATATATATATATATATATATATAAATTGTGAAAAATTATATACACATATTAAGGGTGAGATCAACATGTTCATATGTTCATTAATAAGGGGGAGCATGATGTTGAGCATTCATGAGCAATTTTTTTTTTCAATTTTTCTTTATGATTTTGTTGTCATTAAAAAGAAGAAGATTGTTAAGAAAATTATTATCAAATTCTAATATTTTGATGATAATAGAACCTTATATGTGTTACTAATGAGTTTACCAAGTGTTCAAATATTTAAAATATTTATTCTTTCAAGTGATATATATTTAAATGAATAAAAGCTCTTGTGAAAGTTTAAAAGAAGTAGAAGCTGAGTAGAAGGAGAAGTTGGGTAGAAGTAGAGTTGGGTAAAAGCAGTTGAATTTCAAATTTATAGAACAGCTATATACTACTGCATTTTTAATTTATTTCAGACCTAACTCAGCATATTAAGTGTAGATTGGGAGCTACACTTAATCTAAAATTTGTCTAAATTGGTAATTCGAATTCAAATCATTTGGAGGTTTCAAAATCAATATTTTACTGGGAGTGAAAGGAAAATTCAGGTTTTGAAGTTCATTTTTTAGAAGTTAAGTGTTGGTTTTCAATGGGTATTTATTTGAGTAAATCTTCTCTATCAGTTAAGTTTTTTCAAATTTGAAAGTTTCACATTTTAGGGTGATTGTTGGACTTTAAATTTGAAAAGTTACAGTAGTTAAAATGGGATTTCAGCAGCAGATCTGAGGGCTGAAAAATAGGATTTGAAGTTACTCTAACTCTGTAACGGGCTGGTTCTGAAGAGGTTTTGAAGGTTTTAAATGACCACAAAGGAAATAAACTTTTGACAAAACTTAAAGTGGGTTTCAAAGAGCTATATTTAGACTATATTCAAAAACTTTTATAGAGATTATTCGTACTTTAAATTGCGAGAAATTTGAACTAAAAAACACCTAGATGATCACGTCTTTCTAACAAGCTGCTGTATCTTCTTGTTGTCTGTTCTGTTTTTCCACCATTGTAACTCATTATTTAGTTATTGTAAAGTCTCATAAGTTTAGGAAGAGTGTGAGGAACACTTGATTGATTGGATAGGATAGTGGTGGGAGTTAGAATTGAGTCTTATTGGACTAAATTATCCTTAATATTGGAGATCCAGATTGTCAACAAGTGACTATACTGAAGTTTGTAACTCTTATAGAAAGTGAAAACTAGCGATCGTTGGACCCCGACTTGTTGTGTTGGAAGAGTAGACGTAGACATAATATCGAACCATTATAAATTAAACTTGATCTCTCAATCTCTACTCTTTAATTTATCTATTTACATTTGCATATTTTATATAATTTGATCATAGACTTAACTGAGATTTTAAGTGGAATAAAATCTAAAATTCCAATTCAACACCCTTCTTGATTGCATAAGGACCAACAATATCGATAAGAAGTGGTGATATTTGTCATATCTTCTGACGTAATCATCCACGTCGATTTTCATGGTAGGCCAATAATACTTTTGTCGGAGAGCTCTTTTCACCAAATTTTAAGCACCTAAGTGGTTGTCACATATTCTTTCATGGATTTCTCTAAGCATGTAAATTTCCTCCTCAAGCATTAAGCATTTTAGATGCAAATGGGTAAAGGATTTCTTGTAGAGGGCCTCATTGATAATAACATAGTGGGCAGCTTTATGTCTCAACTTAGTGGCTTTAGAAGGCGAGTTTGGTAATTGTTCGTGCTTCAAATAAGTCTCTATGGGCTCCTTCTAGTTTAATAAACTATTTGTCGATATGATCTACTCAGTTTCATCAATGCTTGAGTATGACAGGTTCTCTATATAAACTGTTCGGCCAGTCACAACAGAATCACAGTTGGCTAACTTTAAAAGTGTGTCAGCTCACATGTTTTCACATTGGGGGATCTGCTTTATATCCACCTTGTCGAATTCATTTAGCGCACTCGTAGTTTGGATAAATTTTTCACCATTGTTGGCTCCTTAGTTTCATAGAATTCTTTGATCTGCTTGACAACCAATTGACTATCGAGGAACACCCGTATATTTTAAACTTCTAGTGATGCTACGATCCGCAATTCGATCAGAAGAGTTTCATACTCAGTGTAATTGTTAATTGTTTGGCAATCAAAACGTAGGAAGTATTCGGTTTTGAAATTTTCTGGCCCCATGAGAATGAGTCCAGCTCTATTTCTTGAGGGGTTCGATGAGCCATCTACAGAAAGGGTCAATTCGAGCAACAAGCATTCTTCTCGGTTATCAACAAGGGCTTGTTCGTTGGGTGTCAGAAACGTACATTCGAGGATAAAATCAACGAAAATTTAGCCTTTGATTACTAGTCTCAGTTGATATTCAATGTTGAATTCGCCCAACTCAATACTCCACTTAATGAGTTGGCCTGAGGTGTCCTTTTGTAGAATCTGCTTCAGATACTGATTGGTTAATACCACAATTGTGTGGGCTTAAAAGTAAGGTCAGAGACATCTAGCAATAATGACCAAGGCAAATGCCACCTTCTCGATGGGTCTATAATTAGCCTCTAACTCTTGAAATATACGGCTGATATAGTACATTGGCTTCTATATGGTGGATTCCTATCTTACAAAAACAAAGCAGAGTTTAGTGGTAATCAAAACGTGAAACACACCAAATCTGATAATGATGGATGTCTACATGAAATTTTACATCTTTCCAGTGGTGATCTAGGCTAACAGTTCGATTTCTACCCATTTGGTGAAGTAGTCGATGGTCACGACTAGGAATTTCTGCTGTCCGATAGCTAGTGGAAATGGCCCAAAGATGTCTATCCTCCATTATGTGAACGGCCATGGGCTTGCTATCGGGCAGAGTTCAGTGGAGGGCTGGCATGGTATCAATAAGAAGCATTGATATTTGTCATATCTTCCGACGTAATCATCCACGTAGTCTTCATGGTAGGTGAGTAATACCCTTGTCGAAGAGCTCTTTTCGCTAAATTCTGAGCACCTAAGTGGTTGTCACTTATTCTTTCAAGGATTTCTTTGAGCATGTATTTTTCCTCCTTGGGCATCAAGCATTTTAGGAACAAATGGGTAAAGAATTTCTTGTAGAGGGCATCATTGATAATAACATAGTAAGTAGCTTTATGACCCAACTTAATGGCCTCAGAAGGTGAGCTTGGTAGTTGTTCATGTTTTAAATAAGCCTATATGGGGTCTTCCAGTTTGGTAAACTATTTCCTAATAGGATCTGCTCGGGTTCATCGATAGTCGGGTATGACAGGCTCTCTATATAGATTGTTCAGCTAATTGCAACAGAATCAGAGTTGGCTAACTTTGAGAGTGTGTTAGCTTGCACATTCTCTTATCGGGGGATATGTTGTATATCCACCTTGTCGAATTTATTCACTGCATCTCGTAGTTTGGATAAATATTTTGCCATCGTTGGTTCTGTAGTTTCATAGACTTCTTTGATCTGCTTGACGACCAATTGACTATCGATAAAGACCGGTATAATCTGAACTCCTAGTGATGTTGTGATCCAAAATTCGATCAGAAGAGTTTCATACTCGGTCTGATTGTTAGTTGCTTAGAAATCAAAATGGATGGTGTATTTGATTTTGAGATTATCTGACCCCACGAGAATGAGTCCGGCTCCACTTCTTAAAGAGTTTGACGACCCATCTACATGAAGAGTCAATTTGGGCAACAAGCATTATTCATGGTCATCGGTAGGGGCTTGTTCGATGGGTGTTGGAAGTGTACATTCAAAGATAACATCAGTGAGAGTTTGGCATTTGATTATTGGTATCAGTTGATATTCAATGTTGAATTCGCCTAACTCAATGCTCTACTTATTGAGTTGGCCTCAGGTGTCCCTCTTTTATAGAATCTGCTTTATAAACGGATTGGTCAATATCATAATTGTGTGGGCTTGGAAGTAAGGTCAAAGACGTCTGGTCATAATGACCCAGGCGAATGTCATTTTCTCAATGGGTCTATAATTAGCCTCTGACGCTTGAAGTATATAGCTCATGTAGTACACTGGTTTCTGTAGGATGAATTCCTACCTTACAAAAATAGAGCAGTGTGCTGGATCAAAAATATAGAGATAAAGATAGAGTTTCTCACCGGAAACACGTCGAGAAAGGAGCGGAGGTGACGTGAGGTATCCTTTAAGCTGTTTAAAAGCTATTTGGCACTCCGGCATCCAAACAAAAATTTGGGATTTCTTTAGAGTATCATAGAATGGTTTATACTTCTCCCTCACTTTTGACATGAGCCGATTTAGAGTTGTGATTTTTCCTGTGAGACGCTGCATTTCTTTCACTATCCTCAATAACACCATGTCTAGTATACCTTGTATCTTTTTTGGATTCGCCTCAATTCCCCAATTAGTAATTTGGAAACCTAAAAATTTCCCCAAGGTGATTCCAAATGTGCACTTTGTTGGATTCAGCCTCATGTTATAAAGCTCTAATGTTTGAAATGTCTCTTCTAAATTTGCAACATGATCTTCGATGTCAGCACTCTTGACGAGTATATCATAGACATAAGCCTCTATGTTTCTACCAAGTTGTTCACTAAAAATCTTGTTGGCTAACCGCTGAAAGGTTGCTCCGGTTTGTTTAACGCCAAATGGCATAACTTTGTAGCAATAGGTACTGAATTCTATGATAAAACTGGTTTTTTCTCGTCCTCATACGTCATGCGTATATGGTTGTAATCAGAGTACGTATCGATGAAACTTAGTAGTTGGTGACCCGATGAATTGTCCACTAGTTTGTCGATGTTAGAGAGTGAATAACTGTTTTTAAGGTATGCGTTGTTGAGGTCGGTAAAGTCTACACACATCTTTCACATATTGTTGGCCTTTTTTACCATAACCACGTTGGCTAGCCACTTATGGTATTCTACCTCCCGAATAAATCCTGCGCTTGGAGTTTTCAGACTTTCTCTTGTATTACACGTTGATGTTTTAGTGTGAACACCCTATTCTTCTGCTTAATAGACTTCCGACTTGCATATACAGTCAATATATGGACTATAACCAAGGGATGAATACCTGATATGTTTTCTGGAGACTATACAAAGACTTTAGAATGTCACCATAGGCAATCCACAATTGCTTTCTGAAGGGATATTGGTGGGTGAGTGCCAACTTGGACTATCTGACCAGGTACATCCATGATGGGGGACTTCGATTATTTCCTCTTCGGGTTGAGGTTTAAACAGTTGTTCGGTGTCATCTTTGAGTTCCATAGTATCTACCATAAGAATTTCTACTTCTTCTCCTGCTACAAGGATGGTCAATAGGTCAGGATCACCGTGAAGTGTCACAACCCCTAGAGGTGTCCTGAATTTGACTTTCATATGTCTTGTACTTAGTAGTGCTTTGAAACCGTCCAAGCTAGGATGGCCTAAGATGGCATTGTAAGGGGATGGGAGTTTAACCATATAAAAAGTGGTTCTGGTGGTAGCGTGGCGAGGAGATATCCCCAAAGCTACAACAAACGAAATAGTACATTTCGGAAGTATATACTCGTCGACGAATCCCTTCAAGAGCTTGTTAGAAGGTTGAAGGTGGGACTAGGTGAAACCCATTCATTGGAAAACATTTCAAAAGAAGAGATCTCGATCTGTTCTTTGATTAACAAAAATTCTTTTGACGAGGAGCAGTCCTATTCTGCCATAATGATTAATGGGTCGTTACAGTTAGTGTTGACCTCTATCAAATTATCCTCATCAAAACCAATTGTTGGTTTCTTCATTTTAGTCGATATCATGGTCATGAAGGGATGAAGAAGGGTGAAAAGCACATTTGAAGAGTCTTACTCCATAGATAATGGCTCTACTGATTCGAATGGGATGAGAGGCTATCGGACAATCTTGATCGATGAGATTTGCCAAAGACCGTCGAAGGTGTGCTCTGACAGGGGTGACTCTGACGTTCAAGTCAAATAGCGGTTTTCGAAAAGAGAAACATATTGAAAGGGAGGTTTGTTATGTCTTTGTGTGTTATGTTTAAGTTAGGAGAACCTACCTAGGTGGTGTTATTTTGATGTATATATAAGTTGCTTCCATGAGTCCCATATACAGTTGGGGTATTAAAACTTTAGTTTTCAAATGAAAGTGCCCTGAGATTGCAGAACCTTTAAAAAAAGATTTCCAGAATTTTTCTGGTTAAGAAAATTCTAGTTATCAGGGAATTTCTTTTCTTATCGATTAGGGTTTAAAGTTTTCTTATTAATTACTAGATGTTGCTTTTATGATTTAAGGAAAGTCAAATATTGTTCCGAGTTAATCAGATACTGAGCATTGAAGTAGTGTCGTGACTAATCAGCCGACTATCAAGGAGAGTCTGGTCGGTGAATACCGAGAGAGGGGGCTGTGGTTTCATGTTGGGGGAAAAACATCCCATTTTGATGATTCATTTCGATGGGCTTCGCCTGTCAATTGTCAAACTCAAAGAAGTCCCGTATCCGGCGATATTGCACCTTTGGTCCATATATCATTAGTAACCATTTTTTTTATGATCAAAGCAAGCATCACATTTTTATTATGAAATAATTTAACATATTGGATCCACAAAATAAAGATTGTAATTTAACATTTTAAGAATGGGATTGCAATAACATTTTTTGATGAATGGTAGGTTGATCCAATAGTAGTAGTTAACTCAAAGGGCTTCCTTCCATTCCAAAGAAGACAACCAGGTAAGCGCAAAGGGGGCACCGGAAACTTGAGGGCTGGGGAAGGGAGAATGGCTTAGAAAGAAATTGAATGGCACCAATAAGGGTACTTTAGTAAACTTACGACTTGCGAATATCATCATTGCCCGCCTTCGGGGGCCACGACGTTGCAAACTCTTTGTAACGGATTCGTTGGGATAGGCTTACAAATCTGCCCTCGTCTTTTTCATGGAATAACGGGTGCGGTTGGGTAATGTTTTCTGTTCCATCACAAAAAGAAAAAATAGTTTTGAAATATAAAGAAATTTGAAGCAATTTATAATATCACTTATTTTGTTTTTTATGTTACAATCTTTTTTGGATTTAAAATTGAAACTCATTGTGAATTTTAATATGATCATAATTTTATTTCAAAATTAATTCAGTTTATCACATTATCCTATTTTCATTTTCTTAAGCAATAGAAATGCAATAATGAATAATGGTGCTTCTTTTTTAAGGGCTTGAATTAGAAAAAGAATATGCTCGTGATTTAAAAAAGTCTTTGGATATATAGAAAACTATTTTTGAAGGAATATATTGCAAGAAAATTTTAACTAAATTTATATATGATATGATTGCAGTGATTTTAGAAAATTGTAAGCAAAACCATGTTCCTCGTAAAATTATGTTCAAGTTTACAAATCTTTTGTTGATTGCTACAGAATCTCCTCCGTAGGAAAGAAAAATGAGATGGAATTAGTAGCAAAACACTAAATTCATGATGGTCTAATTGTAGAGACACTCTATTAAGTTTTTGAATTTGAATTTTGAAAATAGAAAAAAATATATGTCAATTGGAAATGGAAAAAATAGGTGCTGGGATAGCTCGTCCCTTATGAATCTGACAGCTAGTTTGAATTGGATTAGCCATAACTAATAAATTAATTATCTCATTAAAAAAAAAAAGAAAAGAAAAGGAAATTAGTCGAAAAGCTGGGTTCACAGAAGGATGTTACGGTGCTAAGGCCCGTGCAGAATTGAATGCTAATGGAAGGGAAGTGGTAAAATTGACAAGAATTGTTGGGCCACTCCACAGGCCCAAATTTAATGTGAATTGTGAAGCCTTGCCCTTGCCCATGGCCCCTGCCCCTGCCCCTGCCCCTGCCCCTGCCCCTTGCCCAATAGCAGAAACTTAATTGGGTTTTTGGGATTGGGCACGGTGAATGCCTACGGTCACATAATAAATGCGACTCGACAAATATTGTTTAATGTTAGCCCAACGTCCGGCAATGCCCATCTCCTCCAAAATATCCCATTTTATTCAGTGAGGAGTGATGTGGGTTGTCATGCTTATCTTCTTCTTCTTCTTTCTCCACTTCATCAATTATTTGAAATGTACTTTGGATGGAAGATGCCAGGCCAACCAACTTCTCGACTGTACACCACACAACCACCTACCGCAATATCTATATCTCAAATAAAGGGAAAAGAAAAGTTATTACCAAAAAAGATATATATATATATATATATATATATATATATATATAATATCTGTAACTTAACTAAATTATTTTCCTCGAATTACAGAATTAAATGATTATTTACTCTTAACAATATTTAATTTTTATAAACTGAGGTGAATTGTTGACTTAATTTATCCTCATTATTCTTGTTTGACTACACTAAACAAATATTATTTCTCTAAATTCAAATATTCTATTTTTGTAGTGTTATAAGCTTGTTTAGTATTTATCAGAGTATAAATTAAGATATTTTATAATTATTTACTGGTTAGGCAAACCCAAACGTAGGTTTTACTTAAAATGGGAACGCAACAACAATTCGTTTGACTGGCAGACTTAATAATCATAATCCTCAACCACAGGCCTCATGCATCCTCCGCGTTCGGTGCCTTTGCAAATTTCTAAATACCGAAATTACCACCAATCTTTTCTCATTATGCCCCTACCAAGCTGTTATTTTAGTCATTCTGCCGTGAAAGCGACCGCCGAACGCTGTGGGGTGAGCTGAGCTGTTGGGCCCCACAAACAAGGCTGGCATCGGCAGATGGAGGGGCCTACGGACTCCACCCAATTTTATCAAATCCAGTTAAGTCGAGAGAGAGAGAGAGAGACAGGGAGGGAGAGTGACAGAGCCAATAAGTTACAGCTCAATTGTCATCGTCCCCCTTTCGCCGAAGGTCCCAAATTCGAGTCTACGCAACGTGACAGCAAAGAAAACAAAAAACAAAAAATATCTTACTCTTATTTCGCGAGAGAGAGAGAAAGAGGTGTTAGAGAGGGAAGATCGGGGGAGAAAATTCGAGGATGAGAGAAATCATCAGCATTCATATTGGACAAGCAGGAATTCAGGTTGGGAATTCATGTTGGGAGCTTTATTGTCTCGAACATGGGATTCAACCCGATGGCATGATGCCTAGGTTTCTTTCCTTTTCCTTCTTTTTTTCTTTTTGTTCTCGTCGCATTAGATCTGGTGGTTGACTTTACTCTCTAATTTTTAGTTTTTTTTTTTTTTTAAACAATTTGAATTGAATTTCATGGGTAACCAGTTTTCTTATATAATTTACTTGACCAATTTTTGTTGGTTTGAAGACGATCTGTATGTCAATTGTTACTAAATTTGATTTCAAATTGCTTTAGCATCCATTTGCGTAAAGAAATCATCATCATCATCATCATCATTTTGTGACTGACTGAATTGATGAAATTTGGCATCCCTTGAATGGGTATATGATGCTTGGCAGTGTTATCCTCTGAATTTTCTTTAGCAATGAATATATAGGTTTTTAAGGTTATACATATCATAATGGCTCCTAGTAGCCATAGTAGGTGTTTTATGAGCTCTATATGTAATTTGTATCCTCAAAATTCTCAAATCTTGTTGAGCTTTTCATAACTTCTATGTTTTCCAATTTCTCGTTTTGCTTTTTATATGCGGTTCCAGTTGTGTTGGTGTTGCCCATAATGCATTAAATTCATTCTATAATTCTCACATAATTTTTATGATCACTAATTTTCTAATTTTCATTTTTCTTTGCAGCGACACTTCTGTTGGTGTTGCCCATGATGCATTTAATACATTCTTCAGCGAGACAAGTGCAGGCAAGCATGTGCCTAGGGCCATCTTTGTTGATCTCGAACCAACTGTCATCGACGAGGTTAGAACCGGCTCATACAGGCAACTTTTCCACCCCGAACAGTTGATTTCTGGCAAGGAAGATGCTGCTAATAACTTTGCCAGAGGACATTATACAGGTAAAGCTATTTTGTTATGAGGCTTTCTTCTGGGTCTGTGCAGTGTTCGCGGATCTGTTCTATTAACATGGTTTTTGTATCTTCTTTAGTGGGGAAGGAAATTGTAGACCTATGCCTTGACCGGGTGAGGAAATTAGCAGACAATTGCACGGGACTGCAAGGATTTCTTGTGTTTAACGCTGTTGGCGGTGGCACTGGATCTGGATTGGGTTCCTTGTTGCTGGAAAGATTGTCTGTAGACTATGGAAAGAAGTCAAAGCTCGGATTTACTATCTATCCTTCTCCTCAGGTACTAATGATTAGCCCTGTTTCTTTTTTTTTTTGGGGGGGGGGGTGGGGGAGGTGTGTTGCTGTCTTGTGACAATGCATTTAAAACTCGCCGTCAGATGGTATCAGCAATAAAAGCTATACGTTGCCAATTTAATTTTGTATGGTTGCTTTTATCTCTTGATGTCTTCTGTTTTGCTGTGCTTGGTCTTCAAAATATTTCTTAGTCCATGATATTGGCTCAAAAAGAGAGCCAAAAGAAGAAAATAACTCATGTAATGGCTTCTACAAGTAAGGAGTCTCGTTTAAGTGTCAAGTATACTTTATCTGCCGTATGATTAGTAAATATGATCGTAAATGATTTCATTAGCTACATGTGTCCCTTTTTAGGTGTGATTGCTTCATTTTGTCCAGCATATCATTGCTTCTCTGGTTGCTGATTACTATTTCCCGGTGTCAAAATGCAGGTTTCAACTGCTGTTGTGGAGCCTTATAACAGTGTTCTTTCTACTCATTCTCTTCTTGAGCATACGGATGTGGCTGTCCTCTTGGATAATGAAGCCATATATGATATCTGTAGGAGATCCCTAGATATTGAGAGGCCGACTTACACAAATTTAAACCGGTTGATATCACAAATAATATCATCTTTGACTACATCATTAAGGTTTGATGGAGCCATCAATGTGGATATCACCGAGTTCCAAACTAACCTTGTGCCATATCCCCGTATCCATTTCATGCTCTCCTCATATGCCCCTGTCATCTCAGCTGAGAAAGCATATCACGAGCAGCTATCAGTTCCTGAAATCACAAATGCAGTGTTCGAGCCCTCAAGCATGATGGCTAAATGTGATCCTAGGCATGGGAAATACATGGCATGCTGCTTGATGTACCGGGGAGATGTGGTACCCAAGGATGTCAATGCAGCTGTTGCCACCATCAAAACCAAAAGAACTGTTCAGTTTGTTGATTGGTAAGCAACAAGTCATACTGCTTAAAATTCAACTAAATTTAAGATGGCAGTGGATGAAAGCGCTTTTTCTTTATCCCAATTTCCTGTGTTTATGTTACAGGATTCAGGAACCATTACCTTGTTTTATTTATATATTTATTTATTTGGCTAAGCAAGGATCCCTAACTTGATCTCCCCCTTAGGCACTGATATTCATCAATTTCAGTTGCTTTTCTGGCTAAGCCCGATTATTGTTGTATTTTCACATGCCTTATATGGTTAATGGTAACATTGATAAGTTTGTGATGCATTTACTTATCTTTTGGAATGCCCAAGTTATCTAAGTGTTCCTTTTGCTTGGAAAGTGTTTCATCTAGCAGAGAACAATTTCTCAGACTTGATTGCCCTAAGTGGAAATCAGGTGGCTATTTTTATATCATTGGTAGCGCTGGGAACGTTGCAGCTTAGTTGGTGATCAGAGGGCTAGTTTTGTTGGTAGATCCATTTTAGGGCTGCTTTCAATTGCTGACATAGCTATGACCTTGGTTTAAATGCCCTTGTACACATTTTGATTGAATTGATTGATGCACGTTGTCCCCTAGTGTTGCTACCAGCAATCCAATAGTGCATCAAGAAGATTTTGTCATTTGTTTTTTTTAAATTTTACCATATAATATTTCTACAGAAATTCTAAAGGGTTACCAAATTGGATTTTTGCAGGTGTCCTACTGGCTTTAAATGTGGTATCAATTATCAGCCTCCGACAGTGGTACCAGGGGGTGACCTTGCCAAGGTGCAGCGTGCTGTGTGCATGATCAGCAACAACACAGCTGTAGCTGAGGTGTTTTCACGAATTGACCACAAATTCGATCTCATGTATTCTAAGCGGGCCTTTGTTCACTGGTATGTTGGTGAAGGCATGGAGGAAGGTGAATTCTCAGAAGCCCGTGAAGATCTAGCTGCTTTGGAGAAAGATTATGAGGAAGTTGGTGCTGAAGGTGTGGACGAGGAAGAGGAGGGTGAAGATTATTAAGTAAACTTTCACAAGGCCATCGATTGAAGGATCAGCAAATGATGAGGGTTTGCCCATCACTCTATCTCTCAGTTCCTCTCTTAAGTATACGTATGTTGCTTGGCATTGTTGAGCTGTTAAGTTTGTGTTTCATTGTCAGTGGAGTGGTTAATATGGTATTGATTATGTGATTTTTAGTAAATGTTGAGTTTCTTTCTTGCATCATGCAGTATTTACTGCATAAACTTGGATACTGTTCTCCTGCTTCCTCTCTCTTAGGCCTTTGCATACTTTGTGCTTCTCTTGATGGGGGAAAGTCACTCGGTGAGTATTTTCCTGTAATTTCTTTTCTATCGGTTTGTATAATTTATAATTTTAAGGGGTTTATTATTGTGTGATAATTTGTGCTTGATCCAAGTCCAAGGCATAAAACTCGGGTCCAAGCGCTGCTTAACATCAGAGTTAAGCCTAATTTCTTTGTTTGAGCTCTATCAAAGTGGGGCTCTGCCCGACAGAAATCCCATGCTAGCTGGGCCTTAGACGTGGTCAAGCGTGGGCATCATGCTCACCTAAATTAGGTTCAACTCTAGGCCTTGTTTTGTGGTTGTTAGGGGTTAGGCGTATGTAATAATTATGATTAATAGTTAATCATAATTAAAAATATTAGTTAGCAGTTAACAAAATTAATTACTAGTTGATAGATTTGTTAGTAGTTAGGTGAAATGATTAAATAGTTAGTACAATTAGTATAAATAGTAATCTAAAAAACATGTAATGGCATTAAATGGAATAATAGTGGAATTCTACTTTCTCCCACTTTATATTCTCTCTCTCTCTCTCTATCTTTTTCTCTCTAGCCTTTCTCTCTCTATCTCTCTACCTTTCTTTCTATCTCTCTCCAATTTCTCTCTCTTATCTTTTTTACTATTCTTAGAGTTGGATTGTGACAAATCGATATCAGAGCCCACGAATCCTTAGCCAACAATAAACAATGGCAAAGAAAACCGGATATGAAACCATCAAGATCAAAGAAGATTGTCTCCAATGGGAATGAAGAATGGGGGAATTAGACCAAAAATTAGAAGATTTTTTGGTAAGAATGGATGACAACTTCATCACCATCATAAAGATAGTGTTCAAAGATAAGTCCGAAGAATATGTAAAAATGTGTAAGTTTTTTATCTTACCCACCCCTATTAAAGCAAGATCGACAATGAAAAAGGAGCAAGAAAATGAAAAAAATTTGAATAGCGGCAAAATAAATCAAATGGTAGATGAAAAAATATCAAAATCCATGAAAAAACAGGGTATTGAAATATTTTTTAAACCTCTCATTTTACCTACTCTTAGTGAATAAATGTTGAGGGTGGAAAAATTTCAATTATCCAAGAAAGAATCTTTTGATAGTGGATTTTTGTCAAACTCTCCAAATATTGAACTTCCGCAAAATTCTTCACCATTCTCAAATCCATTCCATGAATATTTTTCAAATTATAAAGGAAACTTAAATTCATTTGAAAAAATAACATACATCCTTCATTCTCATTTCGATGTGACCAATCCCCCACCCCAAAATTTTTTAAAAATAGAAATCTGAAACTGGAGTACAAAACGTCAACTCCTAAGTGTATTTCTTCCTTCATATAAATTATAGCAGTCATGTTTAAGTGGATATGGAGACCTTTACACAGTTTTTGCATGTTGTCTTGTCTGAATGATGCTGCAGATGGGAAATTCCTATAGGAAATAGGGTTTTTGAAGAATGATAGTTATAGCATTAGATGAAATGAAAAATTAGGATTCTCCTTGGACGTTTATTCAAGGGATGGTACGATAGGAGTAAAACAATGAGCAACCTCTTCCTACAATAAGAAATTTTGCGACTTACATATCAATTTTCTGACACAGTCCTAATTATAAGAGGGAGGAGGTGGGGGAGAGATCAAATTGAGCAGAACAATTTAGTGAGGGATGATTCCAAATCTCATCACTAGAAATACGGACATTCTCAAAATAATCATTCACTCCATTCCAAGCATAGAGAGAAGCCGATATCTGTCTCTCCACCATGCATTCAAATTCACTAATCTCAGGATTTCCATTATTCTTCATCAAGTCATTCCCCCCATCTTGACATATTTGTGTCCTATTAAACCCAGAAGCAAATCCCATGATCCCTCGAATTCGGTTGAAAAGGGCTTGGATTCAACTATGCAGTTGCTCATATCCGGCTTGTATGCATTATCAACCACTAATGTATCTGTCTCTTCTTTGGTTCCACCAGATGGTGAATTGCAAAAACTTGAAGAGCTAGTAGAGTAGGTGTATGATGCATTGGTTTTGTAAGCTGTCGTGGTAGTGGTGTTGGTGGAGGAAATGAAGGTAGAAGCAGTATGGTGTTTTTGTTTAAGACTGATTTTGTGGTTGAGATCTCGGATTTTGAGAGATAGTTGAGTATTGGTGACAGGAGAGACAAAGTTGGTCCTAGTGTTTGATCCGCGGAGAAGATAAGTGGCTTCATCGTAGGCCAAACCACATTCTTATTTCTATATTGTGTCCTTGATCCCTGACACCCATTTCCCCGATGGCCTTTGCCTCACCCACATACTTGTTTTTGTTATTGCTTGTGTTCCTTTGTTTGAATTTGGTTTGTTTGATAGGTGAGCACATCTCGCTTTGAAGATTTTGGAATTGAATTTCCATTGTTGGGGGGGGGGGGGAGAGAGAGAGAGAGAGATTAGATGAGAGATGAATAGTAGAGGCTTGACTAAAGAGAAAGAAAGGACATGTTTTTATATAGGTGTTCGGGGTAAGCATTGAACAGGCATGCCCTGAATCCTGATCTCCCGTTTCTTGTTGAATTCAATTTGTTCCTTCTAAGGTTAAGGACTGAGTTCCCAACAGGCAGTTGAGTTGAGATAAGCGTTCCATGGTCGGCTAAAAGTCTTTTTGGATAGTGAAAATCTTCTTTCTTCCCTTTTCTATTTCAATTTTTATAGTTTTTACTTAATTTATTTTTTATTTTTTCTAATTTGTTCTTGGAGAGTTTTCTTACCACACGCTTCATGGAATCTTTGCTCCCATCCTCTCTCTCTCTCTCTCTCTCTCGTTCTCATATTTCACAAAAAGAACATCTGAAATGAAGGGCCTAAAATCTGATTCAGAAATAATTTCAGCATTATGCAACACTAGCAATCTTCTTAAGACTTTTTTTTTTTTTTTTTTTCTTCCCCTTTTTTTCCCCTTTCTGAAGAATTCCCGACACCATATATCTAGTAACTAGGAAAGCACATTTTACTCTTAATTTAACACTTAATGGGGGCAGGCTTTATCCAGTTTGAATGCGAAAAGTTGATGAATTCTATGGACAAAGTGAAATGGCCTCACATGCAACATGCTCCAACGAATGAATTACGCTGCGAATGAGAAGCAACCGTCCACGCACAGAGAAATGAACTATGATGATTCACCATGCCAATCCATGAATACACGCCTCTTCTCAAATCCTATAGAGACTATCAACCTACATGAATACCATTTTCCATAATCCCAAAATAAATAAACAAATAAATAAAAGGGCATCTTAGAGCCATCAAATATTGAACTGCCGGCAACCAACTGCCCACCAATTCAACCACTTGACTCCTATCTTAATCCTACAAAATTTAAGTGTCTTTTAAGCAGATGACAAATCTGCACACCTTAAACCTCAAAAGATTCAAAGCTCCTACAAAAATCAACTCACACCCTCAATAGACATCCGGTCATGCCCAAAAACACACAATTTTTCATTAAAATGTGGACAAATAATTCATCCACACGCATCAGCTGAGAGCATCCTTCCAAGAAAATCCAAGAAAACTCCCCTTCCGAGTTTTTCCCACTGGAACTACACTTTCAGCTTGTTATAGTCTAATAGTTAAAATGAGTAGAATGAATTTATAAAATGTAACCACATAGAAGAAAGAATAACCACTTGGCAAAGAAAGAATCTAGCCAGGGAGAGAGAGATGCACACCATTAGAATGGCAACTTTATAATTCTCAACTCCATAGCACAATCACAACGTAGAGATCAAAAGATATAGTTCCGACCAAAACTGTGACAAGAATTTGCCTGACACTTGACAACCCTCAAACCTGACCAACCAGACACTTTGATGAAACCACCTCCAACTCCCCCCTTATTCTCTTTTGCTTCTTTAAGACCAAGACCAATAGCACTTACAATATACATGTTCTACAGAAAATAGTTTAGTCCCAATTGCAATGACTCACTCAACCAAACAACTTACACTAGTGCTGTAAAAGCATCACACGAAAACGAATGATGACCAGCATCTTATGAAGAAAGAATGGGTAACAAATATATAAGACAAAATGAACCGACAAAGCTGGTCTATAGCAGCAGAACATTCAACAGCCAACCACGGTGTTAAGACGAAAGGATCGACTGCAATGCAAGCTGCTGCTGTGGCTGCAAAGATGACCATGTTGAGGCCAAGGTTGAAGGTGGTAATGTCTGCTGCAGCTGTCTAAGTAAATTAATCATACGACTTGCTGTTTGCTCTGTTGCCAGATTCTTACCTGCACATAGAACCTGAATAAGAAATAAATGCTTCAGTGCGTATTTAACTAGGGCTGACACAATCTAAATATCTGCCTTAACTTTGCAAAACCAACTATATTTTACAAACCTCAGCAAATACTGAAACTATTTTAGGAAGAAACTGATTATTGGGGCCCAAAAGTTCTCTATCCGACCTGCCAAAATTAGACAAAATATTACTTTAGAACAATTATGTGGTTTATATGGATCAGAGAAAAACTACAGATGGCAGAGAGATTTTTCTTCCCTTTAAAACAAAAAACAAAATAAATAAAATAAAAAAATAAAATCAGAAGTGAAGAACAGACGCCCATACATCTCAACCATGGAACAAAGCTGATCGTGAACAACTTTGGCCTCAATCAGATCACCTTTTATTGGCAAGCAATTTAGCCAGGCAGGGACCACCTGCAATAAGCAAGAAGGCATAAGACAAGTACAATAAAAAAACTTGTCCAAGGGGTAACTAGAATCGTAAATGCACTAAAACTCAATGACATAACCTTAAGCAAAATTTATGCAAGTTCCACCTGTCCAGAATAAATACTATGGCAGTTGAGCATTCTTAGTTTCTCTGATTTGAAGAATTTTTTTTTTCTTTTTTATTTTTGAATATAGAAAGAATAAAATTCAGGAAGAATAGAATACGAGATAATCCTATAAGGATGAGAATCCTCTATGAAAAAAAAAAAAAAAAACACATAAATTGAAAGAGGATTACCTTAACTACTTCCTCAAGTAGTGAGATGCCTTTCAATAGAGCTGAACAGGAAAAACATATTCATGTAGCCAAACCCAACTAAGTTTGGGAAAAAAGCTTAGTTGAGTTGAGCTAAAAGAGGATTACTTTCAGATCTCTTTTCAACTCCCTTTAAATAAAGTTGTTGAAGACTCCTAATGCATGAGCCCAAAGGAAAACGTTAAAAATCTATAGATTGATATCTAAAAGTCCTAGCATCTCGCTCCATCTAGTTACACCAGGAAAGACAGTTAGCATTGAAGAGGCTGTCAAAGCCAGAAAATTTTTTTTTGGGGGGGGGGGGTTAAGAACGGTATGACAAGCATAACTCGAGCCTACAAACACATCACAACAACCACCACCACCTAGGCCTTTTATCCCAAAATTTGGGTCAGCCACATGAGAGACAAATATTGAAATCGGAAAAAAAAAAAATTTTGATTTAATTTGTGCGGATTCTCTTACGCCACTCATTCCTATCTAAAACCATCTCCTCAACTAAATCCGTAATTATCATATCTTTACGAATGCATTGTACCCAAGTTTTCAATTGTCTATCTCTACATTTTATTAAATCTCCTATATTTAAATTCTCGGTCTTCCTAGTAGGTGCATCCTTAGGCCTTTACTGCACGTCCAAATCATCTCAGACGGTACTCTCACATTTTATCTACAATTGAACTAACTCCCAATTTATTATATATTTCGTTATTTCTAATTCTATCATTTCTAATTTTGC
This sequence comes from Dillenia turbinata, assembly GCA_037126225.1. Taxonomy (NCBI): domain Eukaryota; kingdom Viridiplantae; phylum Streptophyta; class Magnoliopsida; order Dilleniales; family Dilleniaceae; genus Dillenia; species Dillenia turbinata. The sequence continues at coordinate 18,031,102 of JBAMMX010000007.1, forward strand.
CACACATCCACCTAATCATTCTCATTTCAACTACCACCATTTTTTGCTCTTGTTGTTGTTTAATGACCCAATACTCAGTGTCATATTATAGAGCATGTTTTACTACGGTTCTACAAAATTTTTCCTTTAAATGTAATGGTATCGTGCGATCACAGAGAACTCCGGATGCCTTTCACCATTTCATCCAGCCCGCTTGAGTTTTATTATTTACATCCTATCTATATTGCCATCATTCTAGATGATGGAACTAAGATGTCTAAATCGTTCATTTTTTGAGACTTTTCTTCCTTCTAGCCTAATTGTTTCTTCATTATCCTGATAGTTGTCACTAAACTTACATCTCATATACTTAGTTTTAGATCTACTCAATCTAAATCCTTTAAATTCTAATATATCCCTCCATAACTCTAATTTAGTACTGATTCGCTCTCTAGTTTCATCAACCAAAACTATATCATCTGCGAAGAACATACACCATAGTATTTCATATTGAATATTTTTTGTGATTTCATCTATCTCTATTCCAAATAGCATGAGACTCAATGTCGAACCTTGATGGAGCTCAATGTTAATAGGAAAGCTATCGCTCAGCCCCGCAAGTCCTTACATTAGTCACAATTCCTTCACACATATCCATCATAAGGTTAATGTATTTCAATAAGATCATTTTCTTCATTAGCGCCCACCACAACACGTCTCTTGGGATCCTATCATATGCTTTCTCGATCCTATCATATGCTTTCTCAAGGTCAATGAATACCATATGTAGGTCCTTTTGCGCTCTAAATGTCTCCATCAATTGTCGCAAGTGAATTGCTTCAGTGATGGATCATTCTGACATAAATCCAAATTGGTACTGAAATACACTTATCTTCCGTCTCAATCTATACTCTATTACTCTCTCCCATAATTTTATCGTATGGCTCATGAGTTTAATTCCTGTATAGTTGGAGCAATCTTATATGCCCCCTTTATTCTTATATAGCGGGACAAGTGTGCTCTCTCCATGTGTGGGACATTTTCTTTGTTTGTCAAATTTTATTAAAAAGAGCCGTTAACATTGTTACTTCAAATTCACCCAAACATTTCCACACCTCAATAGGGATGCCATCAAGTCCTATGGCTTTGTTATTTTTCATTTTCTTTGTGGCCTCATTTACTTCATGGGGACAAATTTTACATTTAAAATCTCTATTAATCTCTTCTATAGGAATCTCCATATTTTTTATATTTATTGTACTCTCAACATTAAATAGATTATTAAAATATTCCCTCCACCACTTCCGTATATCCTCGTTTCTTACAAGTGTATTATTTGTTTCACTTTTAATACATCTAATCTTATTTAGACCTTTTCTATTCCTCTAGCAATAAAATGTTATCATGCAACATCCAAATTCGTACAACATTTTAACAATTTTTCAAAGGTCCTATTATTCTTTTTCATTGTGTTTTTTGCATAGGCCCTTCCACAATGAAGGCCTAGGTTCCCTTGTATGGTTTCCATTACCAAGAGCAAGGTTTATATGCAACTTCTAAAAAATGTTCCACATTTTACAATTTGGATACATGAGGAAACATCAAAGTCTGCAGAGATGCTTTAGAAAATGGTATTGTTTGCAATTAAGAAGCACCATATATGTAACTAAGAAGTTGTCCGGTGCATGTCTAAAGCTTGCACATACCATAATGTACATAACGTGAAGACCCATGGATATAATGCCAACTTTAACATAATTAAATTCATCCGTACTCAAATATCTATCACAAAGCACACACCAATATCACAAACTCTCAACAATTACTCACATATGACAGCCTTTGTGTTCAATCAAGGAAATCACATTGGCATGCAATGCAAAAGTAAAAAATGATCATAATTGTTAGATTAACCACAAAACCCCTATTTCAATGAAGCATACGTGCAGCACAAAAAGAATCACATATTATGATATAAAATTAGGGTTCAAAAAGGGGAAAAGATGAGGTGCAATTCTAACAGGACAATTGAAAAAATAAAAAATCAATTGAATAAAAGGGACAATTCGGGAAAAGAAATGTAAAAGATGGTGTTCTCTTGGCTCAATAGAACACAATTAAGAAGAAAAGGCAAAAAAGATTAGAAATGATAAAAAATACTGAGGAGAGAAAACCCAATGGTGAAGATGATAAGGCATGCAACTGCAGAAACTTTAGAAGCAGCAGCAGAGATGGTGGAGAGGAGTCGATTACTACCGGCACTGGTGGTCTGTGGTGGAGTCAATTTGCCAGAGGGAGAGGTTTACTGTATAGATGGGGGTGTGAGAGAGAGAGAGAGAGAGAGAGAGAGCAGGGGCAGTCAAGGAGAAAGAAGAGACACTAATTGAAGAGAGTGGGCTGGGAGGAGTTTCCAAGAAAAATTTTTTCTTAAAAATATTTCAGAGGGCAAATAACATTAATTTTTCTTTTTTTTTTAAAAAAAAATTAGGTAGCAAATTTTTTCTGCCTCCTTAGTTGCTTTCAGAAGTTGGATCATACAAAACAGCTCTTCTCACAGATGAAATATCAATACCAAAGAACAGAAAGCGTGACAACGCAAATAATTAGTGTTTTATTATGCCTGTATTTAGAAACTCTTGGGTTGCCATATGCACCACCGGACAGTGGTGTATTTCTATGAAACCTTGTTTTCTGGTGTTATTCCTCAAACTTGATTGTAGATTTGTAACAATATTCTGTTTTGCTTTTAAGTACATTTGTGTTGCATCCACCATTACACATGAGTCTGTATTCTAGTGTTATTTTTCTAAAAGTCCAAGACATGTATTCCGGCAATGTTTTTCAAACTTTAAACTACTCGAAGGTAGGGGATGAACATGGAAAAAGTTGACTCCAACCACTTATGAACAGAAATTTCGAACAAAATGTGCATTCAACAAAATTCTAAATCACTTAAAAGCAGACTCCTCAAACATAAGCCTTTCATTACCAAAAATTATGTTAACATACAAGGGAGGTAAATGCTCAGCTAAAGACAAGAAAATGATCATACACAGTTGAAGGAACCTAAGGGCTAGTAAGGATTCAAATGTGTATGATATCCATATATATACCGAAATAAAAAAAAATATGTATGATAAAAGTTCATTGCAGAACTATTTTGATTACCGAAGCATTAGTTGGCACTACCTAAAACAAAAGTGTAAGTGCACGTTTTTTTTTTTTTTGGGGGGGGGGGGGAGAGAGAGAGAGAGAGAATGCTAAGTGATTTATTGCAGAAGACATGGCCTCTATCCCAAACTTGGGAAGTTTAGGCCAGTGAGACATAACCAACACAATTTCAACAAGTCCATGGACAGTTTTCCTTTTAAAACATAAAAGATTTCACAATTATTGACTAGTATGCATAAACATGATAGCAATGAATGTGAATGCATCTCCGATCAAAATCACAACCATCCAGCCGAGGATCAAAATAATAAAAAGAATGAATAACTTAGAAATGAAAATATCATGAGTACCTGAGCTGAATCAATACCATCACGATGATACTGGCATATCTTTCCTAAAGCAGAAACAGCATTGTCATATGCCATCACATTTTCAGGTTGCAGAGCATTAGGATGTCCTATTACTGCATTTAGTCTTGAAAGAGCTTCTGTGCAAGGACATCAACAAATTATGAATAAAAGAGAAACAAAACCAAAGTTTCCTAGAGACATTGGAAAGAGAATGCACCTCCAACAAGGGGTTTAAAAACAGATCCACCAAACTCAGCACAAACACCAAGTCCATAAACGGCAGCCTGAAAATAACATTGAATGAGTTCTTAGTTGAGTTAAAAGAGTCATATATGAGGCACAGACTCTCATTCTCTATACACTACAAACCTGCCGAACATCTGGGTTCTCATCATTGCTAGCTTCCAACAGGAATGGAAGAAATGTATCATAGTATCTACTCACCAAAACAAGCAAAATTAGAAATTCACTAAATCATTATCTCAAAGCAAGCCGTAGGACATGATATCCTTACTTCAGTGCTGCTTCGCGACATTGCTCAGCAATATCATCAAAGATGCAAATTGCAATCCTTCTCTCCTCAGGTGTTTTATCCTTTCCCTGAACCCAACAAGTAAAGTTTGCATCATAAGGCAACTGAAATCTTCTGAAGGATATTAATAGCCAAAAATAAAAGAAAGGAGAAAAAGATAAAGAACAGTCAATGAAATATAGACAAATGGTATGCAAAGGCCATCGTCTTATGAAGATAAGGCAATGGAGATTCAGACTCCCCTCTTATCCTTGTATCAAAAAGTTACCGATCAGAGGTTGGAGCAAGCCAATGAGATCCAATACGGCATCTGCAAATATTACTAATCATCTTCTTTCCTACTTTACTTGAGTAGTATTTAAGAAATCTAAGTACATTTTAATGTCTTTAACTGTAAATTCTAGTTAGGATATTAGAGAACATTTAGTGCAACAATTTCTTTCAGTTTTCATTTGATTTATTTCTTTAATTGATAGGAATTCTAGCCCACCAATATTGAGCTATGGCTTATTATTTGTTAGAGTTGATTGATTTGAGAATTGAATTGACTTTTTGGAGCAATTATCAACTTCAGTTCCTCTGATTTTGTTGTTCTCTTTCTTTCCATTCCACTTCTCCTTCATGAGTTTGCATACCACTTCTGTATCAGAGCCAAAACCCAACTTTCTGCATCCTAACATGACCACAACCCCACCTACAAATCCAAGAGATTACCATCGACCCATGATTTGTCAAAAGGGAAGAGAAATGAAGGAAAGATCTCCCAACTGTCTTAAGTAAATCTGATCAAAGACCAGACTCTGGAGCATCTTTCAAAGATTTTGAAGCCATTTTCATAGAATTCACGTCTATGATTATGTTTCTGTCAGACTTATCATCATTTCAGCACAGAGACGTGTGCTTGCACATACAAATGCAAGTGCTTCTCAGTCAATGTGTTAGGGCCCACCGTGCACACTTTCCACACTATCACAACAGCCACCAACTACAATTGCCTCAAAGCTGTTAGAACCCCGAAGAATGAATGCAGCTTAACTGCTTCCCCCACCTGTGAAATTTATTGCACCTAAATGATGCTTGCAGATACTTGGATTACTCTCAACTAATCACATCAAACCATCAAGGAGAAAGTCCTATGACAGTCGTCTTGCCTCCTTTATCCAAATCTCAGAAATTGGCGTTTCGGAGCCACATGTCAATGCAAGAGAAGATGATTCGTCTTACTACTAATTAGGGAACACACAAAAACATGCAGGGGCTTTTCTTTCCTTTTTTTTCTTATGATAATGATTGGATTCTCAGTTATTACTATTTAGGGGTGCATTAGTAAACCCATGAAGCATACACAATAGCCCACGAACCAAATGCTCTGGGTAAACCAACAAATTTTGAACCTGAGGGAGCTCACAAAATAAGTGGTTGGAAGTAGTCATCAGTATCAGCATGAGCCTTGTTGCTCAAATGATACTAAGACGCCAAGTTTGGGAGAAACTTCAGCTTTTCCAACTCTATTCCATTGGAAAAAGGTGCAATCAGAGAGATACTAAGGTGTTTGACAATTTAGGTGCTTAAAAGAATCACAAGGTCCCTTAGCTGTCTAATTTCTAAAGTCTAGAAACTGCTCTAATATTACAGGACATTAGGAGATTAGATGAAAAAGAAGGACAAAGTTGTAGGGTTGCAGAAAGATGGAAGTTTTCACCACAAGGAATTTCTACAGGGGTTAGATGGAAGAAGGACATACTGTGTAGACATAGGAAGGCCATTGACACACATCTTCCCGAAAGCAAACTCAGAATCCCCTTCCAACTTTGTAAATAATCAGTCAAAGAAAGAAATAACTTTCCAGGAACAGTATGATCAGCTCCATCTGTTACAAGATATGCTTCTGGTATTGATGCAACAAGACAAAGCAATTATCCAACAGAAAAAGGAGTAACAGATAACTGTGATTCCTTTATCTATGAGCACATCAGTTGCCAATGAAAAAGTTCATAACTCCCATGCTTATTTAGAACAAACCATTCTTAGCAGAACTATTAATAGACGCAAGTTAGTTCCAGAGTCACACCTTCAACCCAAACTAAGGACTCACCAATGAACAATTTAAAAATGCTCGCTAAATAATAAACTACATAAATCATAGATTAAGGTGTTCTGCAGGTTCAGCATAATCCTGCAATCAGGTTGGTGGATTATTTGGCTCCATCCGCAGGATATTATGCAGTATTCCTGATACACACTACTTGCATGGTTTCTTAATTATATAATCATAACATATACAACACTAGGCCAGAAAAACAGAAAAACAATACGAGTTTCCCAAGCTGAGTTCTAACTCAACTCAAGAACAACTCATTCAAGCTCAGCTGGTATTGCTAAACAAGCCAAGGCCAAGCTCGATAAAACCGGTTGAGTTTGATTGTCAAGCTACTTAGCTCATACTCAGATTTTATATATAAATTAATAAAGCTCCTTGAACTTCGCTTGAGTTAGACTAAGAAAAAAAAAATATAAATATAAATATATATATATATATATATATATATATATATAAAATAAAAAAACAGCCTTGTTCAAGCACAAGTCACAATGTTAACAAGCTGAAGGTGAGCTTAATCCAAACTTGATTTCATCTATTAAATGAGACGATCTTGAGCATGTTACCATTTAATTAGACTCAGACTCGTTTTCACCCGTTAACACTAGAATAATATCAAGTAATGAGGAAAAGAGGCAACTATATACAGTGAAATGTTTTGAATTAAGGAAGAAAATGAAATCTGGTCATTAGTAGCGAACTTACCCACATAGGCGTAAGGTAAGACGACAGCTCATCAAAGAAGGGTAAGAAAGAGGCTTTGAATACTTTTATCAAGGTTCCCAAAATTTCGCCCACCTGAAAAATGACATTAAAATTTTAAACAGTAAAACTAAGATATTTCCATATTTTTAAGGATACAAAATACAACCACCGAGGAAAAAAAAAAGCATTTTATCTCAAAAGAAACAAATTAACCACTCATATAAGGTATTTGAATAACAAACTTGGTCAAAAACTTCTTCCTCTTGCTCATTTTCCTCTCTTAGCAATTCTCCCTCCTCAGCATCAAAATCTTCAGCTTTTGCCCTCTCAGCTCTCTCTCTTTTCCGACTACTGCTAGCCACAATAACCTGCTTTATCTCATCAACAATGCATTTCACTTGGCTTTCATCCAAAAGTGGTCCAGAGATCTGACGTGAAAAGATTTAAAAGAAAAACATTAGGGACAGCATGCAGGAGAAAAGGGTATCACCATAAGCAATGAAAACAACAAATATAAATGGCTATATACCAATTACAGAGTTCTGACTAATATTTATCGGAGAGACACCAATACTTGGATCAAAGCAAAGAGTTACACCCTAGTATTGAAAAAGGAGGAGAGACTAGCTTGAGTGCCTAAACATAGTCAACAGGCTTATATTTATATAACAAAAGAGAAGCATTCCAAGAACAATAAATATAGTGTGCATATTTCCTAACTCCACTATTCAAATCCCATAGAACAATCAACCTACTAGTCCCAATATTAACTCTCTTTTATTATCAACTTTGTCGACTATCTATTATCTCTTACACTCTCCCTCAACCTGAAACATTTAGAAAATGTACACCAAGCTTGTTACAAAAATAATGACGTATGATATGAAACTGTTTGCTAAATAATAATAATTAAGTCGTTCGAAGCATCATGGCAATGTTTCCAGCGACAGAACTTCACAGACAAGTTGATCGAAGGATTCTAATTGGCCAACGATGGCTCCTGGGAGGAGGTTGATGGGAGACTCTATGGTGATAAGACGCATCACTTTGCTGATTTAAATGTCAATTTTGAAACTTCTGTTGGACCACATGGCAAAAGAAACTCTCTAATGGAGACTCGACTGGACTAGAGAAAAGTGTGATTAAGCTTCCACCACGCCAGATGGCAGTCAAGTTTTAAGAAGAATGAAAGGCAGCAAAAGACGAGCTCAACTAGAAAGCAAGCTTGTCTGGAGACAGGACGGAGGACAATAAGCTCTAATACCATGTTGAAGGAGGACTACATTGCGACTAAGTTGCATCTCTTCAGGCCTATATATATACATCAAAAGAGGAGCATTCCAGGAACAACAAATATAGGGTCCATATTTCCTGTGTCTACTATTCATATTCCCTAGAACAATCAAACCTACTGGTCCTAAAACTCTATTAACTCTCTATTTTTCATAATAACTCAAACTATCTATCATTTCCAATAATCACAGCAGAGAAAATATACCCAAACCAAGCAAAGACCTTGTAGAAAACAGTTCTAAAACCCCTATCCCAAATATTAAATAAAGGGGGGAGGGGGAGGACGAACAGCACAAGTGGCATTAAGAACCAAACATTTGGGAATATAAAAGCACTCTCTCTAACTACCAGTGTACTTTATGCCCCTCGTTCCAATTATCATTTCACTTGCCAGACAAATTCAATGCTATCAAAGGAGATTATTGTTTAGAGAGGGGGGAGAATACACAATTTAGCTTGGTCACTTGGCATGCAATCAATCACCAATTCAATTGTAGGCTAGTGGAGCTAGATCCTTGGCTGATTTTAGCAACCTTTTCTAGGAAAATGGCTATGAACGACCATGATAGAGCCGAACAATTACAGAGACTAATGGAAGACTCACGTGGGTGGATTTCTAGCATTGTTGCTTGGCTTAAAGGTGGGAATGGGCTGAAGGTTTACCTTTCAGCAGAACAAATGGGGTAATTTCTAGTTCACTGAGAGCATTTTTCTCTTCAAGACGGTATCGAATAAGAAATCAATTGTGAAAGTTGTGCTACCCTCAGGTGAGGCCAAGAACATGTGGAAGAAAAATTTTATCAAATCAAATAATTAGGAGTTGAAGGGTTCTTCAATTTCCAAAAATTTTAGGAAAAGGCAGGACTAATCACAGGAGGGGATATAGCAATATGAAGGGCATTATCAAGACCATGTGATGTTGGTCGTTTCTACAAAATTATCCAGGTGGGTAGATGGATGAAGAGATCTCACTCCCCCAGAAAACATTTTGGAAGTCGTCACCACCCCAAGTCACTTTCTCTGTTCGAGCCCACTAGAAAAGGATTCTAACACAAGCAATCTTCAAACAATGTGTTCCATGTATAAAAAAGGCTTAAACCCACAGAGAAATTGACCCTACATTATTCAAGAACTCAATGGCTGTGGGAGAGTATTTTTCCCATGTTGCATTTTCATCGGGTGACTTCAAGCTTGGAGTGGATTGAGGATGCTCACAACAAGATGGGGACTATATCGATGCTCCCTCTAGCTATTTTTTTCTAGTGAGAAGGGAACATAATCAAAGCATTTGATGAGGTTAAGAAGCTTTCATTTATTTTGTTGTAATTTTAACAGGAACTTTTACATTTCACAGTCTTCTAAGTTATTCGCTCCCTTTATAGATGTTGATGTTGTAGGTTTCTTGCTATCATGTGAAAGGTTTATTTTTTCCATTTGCACTTGCATATCCAGTTAGAGAAATGGAATGGAAAATGTTGTATTAAAATTGAAGTATCTGGTAAGGATTATTCAGCTACATTGATCACGTCATTCAAGCTAAGCAACCAACTCCTAGGGTTGTAGGCATCACAGTCAAAGACGTTAATAGGTTAAACCAAATCGGTTCTAGAGATGTTTACAGAATAACATCTGCTTTTTATGCTATCAATAGACCAAGATTCACCATATCATTAAGGCTATGTGAAATTTGCCAAAAGTGTCCCATGTCCCATACATGTAGTGAAGTCTTGATTGTATTTCCATTACTACTCAAAAACAGCAGAGGCTTAAAGAGAGTGATAACGGTCATATGTCATTACGGCAAACTCTTTACCAGTTGTCTCACTTGTTTTTTTTTTTTTTTTTATAAATTATAGAAAAGGAAGAATGTAATAGATGAAAGAAAGAATGTATATAGACTTCAAAGGGTAAGAAACCGAGGAAGGGGGAAAAAAAGGACTAATACACAATTGCTCACCAATACCTTTTCAAGTTTTTTAGACCATAATATTTATAAATCCTCGAGGATTGAGGCCAAAAAGATGTATGGAAAAAAAAAATTGCTTCATAAGAAAGAAACTTCAATGGTCTAATTGTAGAAAATTCTGGCATAATGCACTCTCTGGCAACATCATTGGATAACCAAAAGTGCACTGTGCACATTTCTACAACAATCTAGCATCTTTCTTCTGTTCAAAACCTCTAAATTTCTTGAGGACCAAATTTGGAACACTCCTAGGACAAACCCAGTATTTTCATGCTTGACAACGAAGCGGTTCCACATCCCCTTCGTAAAATAGCAATATAAAAATAACCGATCTTTAGTTTCAGAGTTGGTATACCACATGAAATACACATCCTAGGAGATAGCTTTATAAACTCTCACTTTCGAAGAAAAACGTTAGTAATAATTTTATTAAACACTATGGACTAAATAAAAGCCCTGACCTTGCTAGTAACCTTTACCTTATAAATAAAATTGTTTGGGTGAAGAGGAGGATTTTAGAGAAGCCTAATCAGATGATGAAACATAGATTTACATTTGAAAACACTCAAAGAATCAAGACTCCATACACCACTGTGAGGAACACGGGAAAGGTCCATTACTCTGAAGGGGAGAAATCATAGAAGAAAACTCAACAATATCTCTATTGTTTAGATTTCTTAAAAAAGGAAAATCCTAAAAAAAGAATGACCCTCCCAATTATAGAAATAATTTATACGAATGATTAAAGTCTGGATAACCTATAAAAGCAAGGGAAAGAAATAGACAAGTGCAAGTCTCAGATAGACAAATCCTCCCAAAATAACACTTGAGAACCATTGTGTACATTAAAAGACAGAAAAGGAAGAAAAGTATTGCATAAATGAGAAATGAATTTCCAGGTGCTACAATGAGAAACTCTCACTTCAACATTAGCATCCCATCTTTATGAAGGAGACCATAGTGCCTTTTATAACCCTATGCCAAAGTGAATTGGGTTCCACGGGGAGTCTCTAGAGCCATTTGCTTGTGAAAGAGATGCTCTTGGATACCACTTAATCCGGACCATTCCATCCTCAAACCTAGGTTTAGATACCCTATGCCAACTAACCAAATATTATTTCTTAGCAAATCTACTCCCAAACCAAAAAAAAGTCTCTCAAACCAAAAAAAGTCTCTCGTCAATTTTTAAACTCTATCTGCTACCCTAACCGGAAACCTAGAAAGGAAGAGAACATATAGAAGATAGAATGTTTGTATTTTGATCAACAAAGATGCTTTATGCTACTTATCACCCTTTCAATATGACTTGGCTTTAGTCCAATGCTTGAGGCTTCAACCACCAAGGATCTAGAGAGCGTTATATTCACAAAGATCTAGAAGGCCTTACATGCATACAGCCTCACCCCTAATAGTGATATGAACAGATATTTTTAACCAAAAAAGAGAATATCTAATAAGAACAAAAGCACAAAGAAAAATATAATAGAAATAAATACCTTCGGACGAATTTAGAGGTGACTGCAATTTGAGGTGAGAAGATAAATTAAGTTGGTGCAGTCACAAGGCCTCTTAATGCTCTTACAGAAAGAAATGATAGCAAACAAATTGAACTTGCTCCAAAACTTAAGGTAAACCTTAAAAAATTTATGAGAGAAAGGCTTGGTTTGCTTAAGCAATGTATAATGCGTCACAATATTGGGGAAAATTGGGATTTCTTTTATTTCCTCATTCAGTAAAGTCCATGGTTATATTTAATTAACTTCTATTGATGTAGTTTCCCTACTGCGTAGAGTTCCTAGCCAAATATCATCAACCTAAAATTCTTATTGTTATGGAGATTCATTGATGAATGACTAATGATATTGAGTTTGGGCATCTTGTTCTCCCTCCTGTTGTTTTGGCTATCACATCATTATCTCCCGTTACTCCCCTCTCTCACCGGCCCTCTCTCACCCCCACCCCAACTATTTCCAAAGCAATTGCAATCCATGACTTCCACATTACAATAGAATTTTGTTGCCAATGTCATTAGAAACAAGAACGAACGAGCATTATGAGAAAAGGAATGCCAAGGATACATGTTTAAACAAAGTTGTGAATTAAGACAAACCTGTATGCACTCATTCAAAGCATCCAACATATTTGCACAAATTTCTGTATCAGGTTCCTGCAAGCCAATAGCAAACAATCACTTCAGTGCCATACGCTAGACATTCACACAAAAGTAACCAGTAATAACCAAATCTAACCTTATGCAAGGCTTCCACCAAAGCTGGTATAATGTAGTCAGACAACTGCTTTATATATGACTCATTGCGACCCTGAGCAAGCCCCTTCTCTACAGCTAATTTTGCAGAACGCAGAAGCTCCGGCATTGCTAAAGAAGAATGCAGATACATTAAAGTCAGAAAATTTTGTAAGATGCATTTAAAGTAGTAGGTGTGGAATTCATGAGTCAAATAGAACCTGAAACAGCTGCTTTCCTAACTTCTTCATGGAAATAAAATTTAAGAAGTGGGACTAAAGTTGGAGCAACTTGATCAATCCAAGGATAGAAACCTTCCTTCAACTCATCCGCATAACAACATAACATGTTACAAGCTGTAGCTTTCTCCTCCAGTACACTAGTCTTGATGCCAATCCTTTTGTCACCAAGCGTTATGGTCTCCATACTGCAAAAGCCAAGATACTTAGCAGAATCAAATTGCAGAGCATGACCTAAGGAAAAACCATTTAAAAACAATGACCAAGAAACAATATTGCCAAAGGCAGTAGGCTTCTTAATGAAAGTGTTCTGTTAGTATTCAATTGCTAAAATCAGGAGGGTAAATCTTGAACTCGAAATTTGATTACTATTGAGGCATGGATGGAATGTCTTAAAACATAGAGCACATAATTTATAGGAACTATTATAAATGTAAGGATCAATATTTATGGAAAATTTTGGCACAAAATATATATTTATAGAAAATGGCAGACTTGAGAAGACAATATTACTCACCTACAACTCACCAAAGTCTGTAAGGATAGACGTGCTCATAAATATGTCTGCAATCCTCAGACTTTGTTCTACTTTGCCCCGTAAATTAACATCCTCAGATTTTGTTCTCTTTTTCTCCATAAATTAGCATGCTATCATTGGCATCAATCTGCTGGAGAGAAATGGGATGACTTTACCCCCCTTAGATAGGTGTGAAAAGAAGTGTTGGCTGATTACCCCACTCAAGGGTGCCTTCAAGCTGATATCCTACCAATGTTTTTTGTTTAGAGATCGTGTGGTCATTAACATTGGTAACAGTGTAGATGGCTGGAAGGGGCTCTATTCTCATTATGCCACATCACTCTGTCTCAAGCTTTTATCTCTAGCACTCCCATCTATTTCATGTCTAATCAAAATTCACGTGACAGTAGCAAACGGCATTGAGAGTTTCATTTTCTTTGGTTTGGAGGTGAAATGGATAAAACGGATCGTTGGTGAATAGGAAAGAGATTTCTAGACCAATGTTAGAAAGTGGTGGTTTATTCAATATAAATTGGTCTCTATAAATACGGGTAAGTTCCAAATAAACTCTCATATTTTGCATCCAATTGCATTTTGGTAACTGTATTTTTTGGAAACCACACTTTGGTACCTCATATGTAAGGCTGTTAACACTGCCCGTACACAAGACATGAAATTACAAACGCAACCTTTCTTATAATTTGAGTAATTAGAAAATTAATCCTCTCATTTCTCCTTTCTCCTTTGTTCTCAGCCTCTCTCTCCTTTCTCCCATTTTATAATTTAAGTAAATAAACTCAAAATCGAGGGTGATACCTTAAGGTACTAGAGGAAAAAAAAAAGGTACTATGGCTGTATCCCCCCCCCCAAAAAAATATTTTGTTCTTTGTTGCCAACTCATATTGGGAAAGCATCGGTACTTGGAATCAAACTTTAGAAACCTGAAGCAGAAAGCTGTTAAGATGGCTTGAAGTTCTCTCTTGCCATCAAAAGCAGAGAGAACAAAGCAAGAAAGAAAAAAAAAAGGGCGTACCCAGTGCCTAAACTCCCACATTATGGGCTCTGGGGAAGGGAATACCTAGGCAGCCTTCCCCTAAAGCAAGAAAGAAAGAGAAAGTAAAAAACTTCTAACAAGCATGTGCTGGCTATTATAAATCCAAGATACCTAATCCCATGATTTTTTGATTCAACGGGCCAAAGTTTCCAAATTGTAGCATTACTAAATGCATTCAGCCCCCCATTGATGTTCATGCACAATGTTATCATCCAATCCTTCAGAACCAGAACACTGATTTTGCTACTATCTTTTTCCATTATACCGTTTATCCTGTGCCACCATCTATTCCTTGCAAAAACTCATCATAGATCAACCTAATTATGTAGGATGTCAAAAAAAAATGTCAATTTTGAATATATCAACTTAGCACTGGGCCACTGACATGCAACTTTTTGACAACAGATAGCAGCATTGCCTGCAGATTACTTAAGGTCTTCTTTCCATGAAGACGATCAAAGCCTCTTTACACTCCTCTGAATCAAACCAATGGCTCCAGCGATATCAAAGGTATCACACCCAAAAATGTGTACTCCAATATGAAGATATATCTCAAAAAGTAAACAAATTTGCAATGTCATAAAACAAATAAACCTCAAGGTATACCCGTCATCATCAGATTCGTCAATCTCATTATCTGAATCTGCAGCTGTGATGGTTACATCCGGTTTAAGTTGCGCAGACTGAAGCAAAGGGGGCATGACAACGCTCATGTATGGGAGAAAATCCTGTCCCAAACACTTGCAGAGTCTAGCCCAAGCCTACCAAAAGGACAATTTTATATATTATTATCCTGAAAATTAAACATGGGAAAGACATTAAGGTAATAAACTGAATGTATGAATCATACAAACAAGGACATACTTGCAGCATGTAGCTTGTTGTCGGATCATCTGTCTCCATTTGGGATCCTTGCAATGACATAAGCACTTCCATAACCTGACATGGAATTGATTCACAATGAAAAAAAATAAATAAATAACATGCTACAAAGTTGAAAACCTAGTGACTTAAATCCACCAAGTTATATGTTAAATACAAGCAAGATGGATAAAAAGGAGAAAAAATCTAATTACTTGGCTTAGGATCCAGAAGATTTCTCAAATGCATAAACAAAGGAATCAATTCTCCTATATTTCAATGGAAGGAGACAGGGTAAAGAGTGGAAATTTTCTGAGTATTTACAAAATTAAACTAGTGAAAAGAATGGTAGCTTGAATGAGGAAGGACATTTCCAAGTCAAACAACAACAGTGGGGGAATCTAAAGGCACATTTACATAGATATTATAGACAACTAATAAAACAGTTCCAAAAACAAAAAGCATTACTTTAATAACTTTAACATTAGATGATTATAGTGCAACCTACTTGCTTAGCGTCGTCCCGGAATTTTTCCTTTCCAACAGCCATTCCAACCAAGCTAATACACTCCATCGCTTTAGCACGAAGCATTCGGTTAGACTTGTCATTTGCATTCATCAAGATTGTCTTCAAGTATGGCATAACCGCATCATAGTACTTTTGGAAATGCTCCTATGAATTTTATACCATCATTCAGTCTATAGTTATATGTAAACATAATCATAAATTTGAAAATAAATTTTAAAAACAATGCACCTGAGATGAATCAGCAACAGAAGCCAGGGCAGTTAAAGCCCCCTCTTGAACCATTTGTTTGCCGGTCTGCATGAAGCATGCAACAAATAAATAATTAACCATAAAAGTGGAAAAATACAATAAAGATGAAGGAGAGATCCATGTTAACAGCTAAGACATTAAAGCAGACATGCTATAGCACCATTTGCCAGTTATATTTAAAGTGGGTATTTATTTGATATTACCTGTAAAAGCAGAAGCAACTTGCCCACTATCCCATCCAAGTAAGGCGTCAAGATTTCTGGGGTGCAATTCTCACTGAAATTAAGAACCGCTGAAGCAGCATGTGCCTGAAAAAAGGAGGGGAGAAAAAAGCTTAACACACAAGAACACCGTTATTCACTACAGCAAAAGAGCAAATTTAGTACCAAAGAAAGACAAGCTACTTGATCAAGGAAAACCTCAAACCTAACAAAAAAGTATTGAAAATACATTACTAGTAAATTGAAAAAAAAAAAAAAAAATACACTACACAACCGATTCAATAAAGTCCACTTTCCAACTAAAGCCCTTGTCAGAGGACCTTGCCATGCAAAATAATGTGAATCTAAATCATATGCAGGCAAGAACAGGTAACTGCCATGAGACTTTCAATAACTAAACAACCGATTCAATGAAGTCCACTTTCCAACTAAAGCCCTTGTCAGGGGACCTTGCCATGCAAAATAAAGTGAATCTAAATGATATGCAGGAAAGAACTGGTAACTGCCATAAGACTTTCAATAGTAGTCTGTCCTAAATAATTGTGCCCAGTTTCAAGCTTAAAAAAATTATTAGTGGATTGTGATTTGTCAACTCTCGTAATTCCTCATCAACAAACTTTTCACAAGCTGCCATCCCATTTATGGTTCCAAAAGCTCATCCGCTCAAAACTAATTTCTTAGTCTTCCTCCATTTCATAGAACTGGAAGGCCCTATACAAATGCCACAACCATAGTTTACCCTTATCAGAAGTTAAATAGCAAAAAACCAAAAATACAGAACAAGATGTCCACAAAATACTCGGGAGGATGTCACCACATGAGGTTTGAATGCATATATCAAGCTTCTAAATGACGATGAGACGATGCCAATAGAGGAAAAAGGTCCAGCCCCCATAAGCTGGCTCCTCTCTGGGGATGGTTGTTTTAATCAAAACTACTATATTCAAGGCTTTGCTAGGTGAGGGGAGTTCCTCCTTCCATAAGCAGGGAAGGCAGGGGGTTTATTTTGAGATTTTGGCAAGTAGGTAACTTTCTGAAACAAAGTTGCTGAATTGGTTTAGCATAGTTGCTTCCTTGTGAATATTGAATATTGAATATATAAGGAAGGTTTTTTTTTTTGGGGGGGGGGGAGATGCTCTCACAAAAGGGAGAGTATTAATGGTGGTTTGTTCAGTGATTTTAGAGCTGTGATCTTGGATAATGGATCTTTTGACCTACATGTCACATCAGAAAAAAGTTCGTTCAGCTCTCATGCTTCTAATATGACATAAATAGAAGGCTTTCCATTGTACAAATGAACACAAACAAGTAGAAACAATTGAGGCACACGTGTCTCTCAAAGTTAATAAAAAAAATTAAAAAAAGAACCTCAAAACATCAATTTTAATTGACTGAAATGGGATTAATACATAAAAGTGTGAACATATCCACAAAAAAAGAGCAAACTAAATGGCATAAAACTGATACACACTAAGTTTCAAATTCTGCCTGAGAATAAATTGAACTGATGGTTGAATTGCAACTGCATGAATTCATAACACCAGCTCATCATGCGCAATCTAGATATCATCCCTTCAAGAAAAATTACTGGGGAAGGGGGTTTATCTCTACCCTAAGTCAAATATTTAACTAAAAGAAATATTGAAAGATAAAAAAGGATTAATTTATACAGTTAATTTGAAAAGCTAGCAAACCAACTAACCTGCACACGTGGATTTTGGTAGTCATCCATGGCTACGGCAAGTGCTGGAAGAACCCGTTGATGGAATTGAACTTGCAAATCTGGGCCCAAATCCGTAGACAGCTGCCCAATTGCATTAATAGCTGCCCATCTCACACGTGGATGGGGATCTTGAAATGAGTTCAAGACCATTGTCACAACTTGTTCTAAATTTCGAATCATCACCTATAACAAATAACCAACTAAAATTACTTCATCATGGACAGCGATAAATCAGGTGATATATTCATGAAAATAGAAAGAAGAGTCTAAATATACCTTCGAGCAACCTTCGGCAATCTGGGCAAGTGCAATAAGCGCGGCATGATGCTTTTGCCACTCAGGAGCAGCCAAATAAGCCGGCAGCAACTCAGAAGCAACAGGAACAATCGTATTTCCACCTAAGGAAATCGAAAGCCGATCAAGGCACTCTTGCCCAACACTATAATTGCTCGACTCACCAGCATCTTCGTTTTCAGCCTCTGCTGTATGCCACAGTGGATCATCTTCAACATCCAAAAGCATCTTCATCAGTATAGCAAACAATCTACTTATGAACTGTGGCAACTTCCTCATCATCCCCGGTGCTCGCTCTCTCGCTTCAGCAAGAGTAACCACAAACTCGATCGCAAGATGTCTAGTTCCTTCTTCCAATGATTCAGCCTCCGCAATCTGTAACATAGACCCTACAACATCAACCAATTGCCTTCTCAAGAACCTCGGCTCCGTCCCTGCCAATTCGATCAACAATTCCAGGGCTTCTTGCGCTGTGGCCTCTTGCCCGCAATTCAACGCTTCGGTCAATGTCCTCATCATCAGCGGTAACAAGTCCTGAAACCTGTCCCTATCAGAAGAATTCGATAAGCACTGAACGAAATTAATCGCAGCGCTAAGTGCAGCGATTTTAACATCGGAACCAGAGGAAGAAGTCAAGCACTGCAAGAAAACGGAGTGCAAATGCTTTATGTGAGGAATTAGGGTTTCGCCGATGTACTGCGAAAGCTGAGCGAATATTAAGAAGGCAGATTCTTGAAGTTTAGGCGAATCAGAAGACACACACTGGAACATAAACGGCAAAAGCTCAGGCCAACCACTGTCAGGAAGAATTCCAGAAGCAAGTTCAGAGACGGTGTCGCAGAGCTTCTTGGATATGGTTTTGGCTTGCTCGCGTTGAATACAGGCGAGTAAGATGGATTTGAGTGAAGACTGGGTGGAGGTTGAAAGCCGAGGCCAGATGTAGGAATCGTCGCGAGTCAGCTGCTTACGGAGAAGAATCGCGGACATGGCGCGCGCCTCGACGGCAGGAGAGAACTGGAGAAGATGGGCGAGCTTGAGGGAAAGGGAATCGGGATCGCTTTGCTTGCAAAGATTGAATAAGAGCTCTGCTTGCGATCGTTGTTCGTTGACAGTTGACATGAGGTGAGAAATTAGGGTTTCGAAGGGAGCGGGATCGGGGCCGAGGATCGTGGCGAGCTGTGCTTGTTGAATCTGAGAGGCATCCATGATAGAGAATTAGGGTTTGGGAGTGATGAAGATGAGAGTGTGCCTATTTCGATTACTCTCCTTGGGGAAATGGAAGTGTCGGGAGAGAGAGAGAGAGAGAGAAAGAGAATAAAAAGAGCGGTTTCTTTTTATGAGGAGGCAGATGAATGATGATGGGGAGTTTTTTAAGTGAGGTTTTAAGGGCTTGTTTGTGTTGTAAACATTTTGTTTTTGCATTTTGCGGGGGCTAATTGGGGAAGGGGAAAAGCAAAAGGCAAAGGCAGAGGGAAAGCATGCATTTTTGTAATGGAGAAGGAGATGATTGGATTGGCTGCTTTTCTTTTTCTTTTGGGTGGGGGGCTGGGCCTCCCATCCCAACTCCAAAAGATGGGGTCTGTTTTGGAGGGAAAAGTAGATTTCTCACTCCTTAACCAGCCATTGAGTTTGGTCAACCTGGAATGGATGCCATGTTAAGTATCACCATTTTTTTTTTTAAATCTGAAATCTAACTTAATCCCAACTTAATAATTTAAATCCTTTAATCTAGACAATAAATTACTTAAAAATAAATTATTTTTATTTAAAATTATAATTAAATCTATATCATACATTACTTATACCATAATCAGTACGTACCATCAAGAAGAAATAAAAAAGTTAAAAAAAATCACGTGTCAATTTGTTCAAATTCTTCAAACCTTTTCTGTTCCTCTGTACGAGGATGAGTTTGTGTTTTCCTCAACCGATATTGACCACAAATTAGTCTTTCATCGCTTTTGAAGTAAGATAACTACAAAAGGAGTCTGCACACATCCTCATGTACTCATTGCGAAGGACATGCTTCTTTACCATTGGTTACAGTAATGCAACAGTAGATATCAACATAGGTACTACTTTATAACGTTGAGTTTCCGCTCTCCAAGGGCATTATAAGACTTGTATTTGGATTCATCTCGTTAAACACTAAATCCCACCCCTTATTCTCTTTCTCCTACTTCCACGTTCACGAGGAAAACAACAGAAAAAAACAATTTATCTTCGACCTCCAATAATAAAAAAAAATAATACATCCAGAGATCCAGAAAAACTTCATTTGCAACTTACATTTGCAACTAGAAGGCCTTCAACAAGGAAAAAACCGATTGCAGCTAAGGTCAGTAAAGTCTACACTACCCAACTATGAAATAATGCATCCCCTTCAACAAGGAAAAAAATTCCAAAAAAAAAAAAAACTTCATCTTCAACCTTTGGTAAAATCATAGGAGTCATCCATTTTCGCGACTGCCAATAAGTCCTCCAATATGTTAATCCAATGCCAGTGAAAATAAATCAAACGATGATGGTGATAGATCCAGTGATCAATCAACTAAATTCTTTCAGTAGACGTTTAATTTAATCGAAATCCATTCATCCTCTTCGTTCATGATCACCGTTGATGGGTTTCCCTCTCTTTCTCTTTATCTCACTCTCTCTCATTCATTGTGTCTATCTCTTTTTCAGTCGATCTCTCTGCTTTCTTTTCCTCTCTTCCTCACTTTTAAGTTTTTTGTTTCAATCTTTATCTCTTTCGCGTTTGCTCTCTCCCTCTCCCCTTTCATCTTTTTATTCTGTGCCTGTATCTCTCTCTCTACTACTCTTATTTATTTCTTTCTCTCCAAATGCTCTTGTTCTCTCTCTCTCTCTCTCTCCACATCTCTCTCCTCTCACTGTCGCTTTCCTGCTCTTGTTCCATCCCTTCCCCTGGAGTGGTAGAAAGCCGATCTAGGGCGGCGAAACAGCCCCGTCAGCGGGCACTACCACTGTGACGACGGTAGCCGCTTGTAGTCATCTTGTAGGGATAATTTTGAAAAAAAAAATTCTTATAGTCAATTCACATTTTTCATGCGTGCTACGCACTTTTTATTAAATCTAATTATTTCTGTCTAGTCATATTTTTCAAAACTACGGAGAGATAAATAAATATTTTTTCACCGTACGAGTGGAATATGATTTTCAGTTAAATCACAAGGAAAAAAAAAGTATAATTTACCCATCATCATATAATTTATCAATAAAAACTAGTTCTGTCATATGTACTTTAGGAAGGGATAATAAAGACCGATAATTATTATATCTCGAAGATAACAAGTTATTCACTATATTGCATACCAATGTTGCTTTAACCTTATCATATAATTTATCAATAATTAATTTTATTTAAATGACTAAATATTGACTAAAACTATTTCAAGAAATAAATCAAATGACCACTTAAAGAGTTTGGGGAATCACTTTCAAAGGGAATGAATTTGAAGATAACTACAATTCAAACAATGACTAGTTCTATCAAAATTGATTTAAACTTGAGTCTATCCACCGACTCAATAACAACTGAGTCTCTTCGATGCTTAAAATCTTATTTCGATATCTTTATTATAAAAAGAACTAAGATATCAATAGTTTAATATGTGTTTTACTCGATTAGTAATTGTAAAGAAGAAAGGTTACTGTTAAAGGTGGGTTACGATTCTACAGATACCGACTCCTTATAAACTTGAACGATTACCATCAGGAGGGATGTAATACCTGCAAAAACCGTCGGAGGGTGCTTCGGCGATGTGACTCCAACGCTCAAATCAGAAAGAACGGTTTTCGAATGAATAGAAACAGACTGAGAGCTCAAGGGAGTGATTCCCTGTGATTAAACTACCCAATGTATGAGACCCAAAGAGCATACCTAGTTTGTAGGATTTAGAATGCTTTATACCTACAAGAGTCATGCGCCATCGGGGTGCTTCAACCTTACTTTACTTATCGAGTCGATCCGAAAATATCGAAAATTCAATATTCCGAATTGATTATGATTCTCATCTTTTGGGAAGCTTTCGTTTTCTGGTGGGATTTTTTTTAACGGAAAGATCCTAGAGAGACTGCTCTCAAATAGGAAATCGGATTTATTAGAATATTTTGACCTTCTTTGAAATCGTTGGAGCTATTGATCAGTCGTTGGACCGTTGGAAGGTCTTCGGAGCTCGTTCGTTCGGTGGACTTGACGGTTGGATACCTGATCGGGACGATTACCTTTACTTGATGAATTACATTCAGGGTGACTAAGACTCTGTCGTTCGAGAGATCTGGATGACTGGAGCCCTTCGGTAAATAATCATAAGAAATATTTAAATATCGATCGGTAGTTGTCCTTTATGGGCTTTTCAAGAGCTGACCCCTAGAATTAAGCCGTGGGCTACGTTTCATCATTTGCCCCTGACTCATGGTTTTCTTGGTGAAGAAGTGCTATGAGTAGACACTTACTAGGGTAAGGCATGCTCGATACGTTATAGAAGCATAGGGATGTCAGGCTCGTCCTAATCCATTATGTGAGCACGAGCGTGTCTCATCAGAAGTAACCCCTTCATGGGGAATCGAAGACAATTTATTCCTCTATTTATGACGGGTCATTCTCGATGATCTGTTTCACCTACCCTAAATTAATTTGGGTCTGTTTCGCTGCTACTATAAATAGTTACGACGGGTGTTTGTTTTCTTTCGTAAAGAATCAAAGCTTTTCCTCCTTTTTGGGAGTTTCACAGAGAGCGATTCTTTTTCAAGAGTTGTCTTGTGAGGCGTTTTGGCATGCGAAGCCCTATGGTTCGGGTAACTTCTGCTGGAATGAGGTCTCATTAAGGAAAGTGACCACCGGAATGAGATCTCATTATGTCGACTGTTATTCAGTTGGCATAGTGAGATCATCTATCACCAACGGAGGTGCATCTTGTACCGTATTGAATGATCTGTCCAGATTCGTCTCCATCATCCAAATGCGGTGGGAATGTCTCTCGTACCATTTTTTGGATTGGTAGTTCGGGTTCGGGTTCTTTAGGGGTGGTTAAACTCGAGCTCGCCTTCTCCTGTCCCTAACACTACATTTATTTTTGTATTATACAGTGTAGGACTGGGGTTTTTGTATCTCCGAGTGACCTTGTTATGTACTTTTAGGTGTAGTCGATCCGACCTAGAGATTTGTATACATACTCGTGTAACCGAATGTACTTCTTACATAAGGATAAATAAAAGATTACGCTTTATTTAATTGAATTTTGTCTTTGTTCCCTTTTGCTCTTGTCTGGTGATATGCTTCTCTTCAACTCTTGTGAGAGTAGCTCTGCTCCTGGCTTTAGGTTCTATGCTGAGATGTTGAGTAATACCAACATTTCGATCCGCCAGATGTTCAATAGTTGGTTGAGGGATCGCGCTCATTCATTTGGGAAACTCTATCTCTTATACGTTCGACGGACAGGAGCTGAGTGACTTTGGTCCGCTGTGTGAAAGGAAACTTTTAGACATAAGGGTCGTGTCTACCCATTCAGGGAGTTCATTCACTTAGTGACAACACGTTCGAACGATAGGATTTGGGCGATTTAGGCCCTCTGAGCGATGAGAAATCTTTAGATAAATGGGCCGCGTCCACTCATTCGGGGAGTTCTGTCCCTTATTGATGATGCGTTCGCACGAAAGAAGTTGGACGATTTAGGCCCTCTGAGCAATAAGAAATCTTTAGATAGATAGGTCGTGTCCACCCGTTCGATCAGTTTCATCTCTTATTGACAATGCATTCGAATGATAGAAACTGGGTGACTTAGACCCTCTGAGCAATAAGAAGTCTTAAGATAAAGGGATCGCGTCCACCCATTCAGAAAGTTTCATCCCTTATTGACAACGCATTTGAATGATAGGAGTTGAGTAACTTAGACCCTCCGGGCAATAAGAAGTCTTAAAATAGAGGGGCCGCGTCCACCCATTCGGAGAGTTTGATCTCGTATTGACAACGCGTTCGAATAATAAAAGCTGAGCCATTTAGACCCTCTAAGTAATAAGAAGTCTTTAGATTCTCTTTGGTCTGACTCTTCTGACTATTAGATAGTTCCTGAGTTTACTGGTAGTAAATATGCAAGTTGTCTGAGTTCCAGGTCCTAGACACTGTCGATCCGTCCAGATTGTCGAGTCAGTAGGTTCCCGGTCGAACCACGGAACATACTCGATAGGGGCCTTCCCAGTTAGGAGCGAGTTTGCCCTCGGGTTGAAGTTGACCAGTAGCTTCCACCTTTTTTAGTATCAGTTCACCGGGTCTGAACGTTTGGTTTTTGACTCTTCGATTGTGATATCGTGTCATCTGTTGCTAATAGTCTGCCATTTGTGCCGATATGGATTCTCATAATTCCAGAAGCAAGTTTAGTCTTCCACACAGGATGTGTTCATTTTGCCCATCGTCGTATTGATCTACTCGAAGTAAATGAATACCTATCTCCACAGGTATTACCGCTTCACTTCCATAAGTTAAACCGAATGGTGTTTCTCCCATTTTTTTTCGGGGTATAGTGCGATATGACCAGAGGATACCATGAAGCTCTTCAGCCCACTGCCCCTTGGCGTTATCTAGCATCCTCTTTAACCTTTGTAGGATCATTCAGTTGGTTATTTCAGCCAGCCCATTGGTTTGTGGGTGAGCAACTGATAAAAATCGATGTTAAATCTCGAGTTTTTCAGTGAACTCCCGGAAGTGCTTGTTGTAGAATTGCTTTTCGTTATCCGTGATAAGGACATGCGGTATGTCAAAACGGGTGACAATATGAGCCCACACGAATGATTGAACCTTGGCTATTGTGATCTGAGCTAGAGGCTCGGCCTTTACCCACTTGGTGAAGTAGTCGATCGCTACTATAAGAAATTTTTGTTGTCCTGTGACTGGGGGAAATGGTCCAAGGATATATATTCCCCATTGAACGAAAGGCTAGGGACTAGATATAGGATCGAGCTCGGTGGAAGGTAGTCGAGGCACTGAAGAGAAACGCTGGTACTTGTCGTATCGCTTTATATAATTGTCCGAATCGACTTTCATGGTTGGTCAGTAGTACCCTTGACAAAGGGCTTTATAGATTAGGTTTTGAGTACCCAGGTGATTATCACAAATCCCCTCATGAATCTCCCGGGGGACATAGTACCCATATTCGGGAGTTAGGTATCACAGATATGGTTGAATAAATGACTTTCGATAAAGAATTCTACCGATTATGGCGTAGTGTGCTGCCTTTCGCTTCAGTTTCATTGCTTCCTTCGGGAATTCTAGCAGGCGATCATGCATTAGATATTCTTCTATAGGATCTTTCCAACTAGGAGACTGATCGATAGAGAGAGCCTCTTCGGGCTTGTCGATGCTGGGATACGACAGGCTTTCGATGTATACCGTTCGGCTAAAAGCAACTGAATTGGAACTAACCAATTTCAATAGAGTGTCGGCCCGTGTATTCTCCGACCGTGGGATTTGCTAGATGTCAATCTTACCTAATTGTCCTATCGTCTCGCGCAACTTACCCAAATATTTGGCCATGACCGGGTCTTTAGTTTTATAGACCCCTTCGATTTGTTTCACGATCAACTGGCTGTCTGTGAATACTCTTGATGTTTCGTGCCCCCATGTTAATAGCGATCCGAAGGCTGTTAGTAAGGTTTCATTCTCTGTTTGGTTGTTGGTGGCCTAGAAATCGAACTGGAGGGAGTATTCTGCCTTGAAGTCGTTCGGTCCTACTAGTATAAGCCCAGTGTCACTTCCTAAGGAATTTGATAATCCATCAACATGAATAGTCCACTCTGGGGTCGACCATTCTTCTTGAGGGTCAGGAGGTTGGTCTTCGGACGTCATAGGCAAAGTACATTCGAGGATGAAATCGGCCAGTGTTTGGCCCTTTATCGCTGGTCACGGTCGATACTGGATGTCGAATTCGCCTGGTTCCACGCTCTACTTGATAAGTCGGCTAGAAGTGTCTCTCTTTTGGAGAATTTGTTTGAGCGATTGGTCGGTGAGCACCACAATGATGTGGGTCTGGAAGTATGGTCGAAGACGTCTCGCTGAGATGACTAAGGCATAGTTTATCTTCTCGATTGGCCAATAGTTAATCTCGGACTCCTTTAATGTCCTACTGATATAGTAGACTAGTTTCTGGACAACGGATTCTTGTCTTACCATCACTGAGCAGAGCGCTCGTTCGGAGATGGCCAGATATAAGTAAAGTTCTTCCCCTGGGATGGGCTGCGAAAGTAGTAGTGGACTCATCAGGTATTCCTTTAGTCATTCGAAGGCTGCCTGACATTCGAACGTCCATTCAAACCGTCGAGACCTCTTCAATGCATCAAATATAGACTTGTATTTCTCGCCGACCCTGGACATGAAATGATTCAGAGCCGTAATCCGACCAATAAGACGCTGTACTTCTATTAAATCAAAACCCCCACTTCCCCCAACCCCCCCCCCCCCACATATACACAAAAAAAAATTAATAAAAAATATATATAAAAAAAAAAAAAAAAAATTATAACCAAAAAAAAAACAAAAAATTAAAAAAAAAAAATAAAAAAAAAATTTTAAAAAAAATCCAAAAAAAACCCCCCAAAACCACCAAAAAAAAAAAAAAAAAAAAAAAAAATAAACCTACCCATCTCCATAAAAAAAAAAAAAAAAAAAAAAAAAAAAAAAAACCCCCCCCTCTTTAAAAAAAAAAAAAAAAACCAAAAAAAAAAAAAAAAAAAACCCAAAAAAAAAAACCCTTTTTTTCTTCCCCTCATAATACATGTCCATGAAACTCAAGAGTTGGTGTCCAGAAGAGTTGTCTATGAACTTGTCGATATTAGGGAATGGATAACTATCCTTCGAGCATGCCTTATTAAGATCGGTGAAATCCACATACATTCTTCATTTGCCGTTGGCCTTTTTTACCAAGACCATGTTAGCTAACCACTCGGGATACTTGACTTCCAGAATGAAACCAGCCGTTAACAGATTTTGAACTTCTTCCTGTATGGCGCGTTGGCGTTCAAGAGCGAATACTCTCTTCTTCTGTCTCATTGGTTTGAAATCGGGATTGATTGTTAGCTTATGGGTTATGACTGATGGATCTATGTCTGACATATCTTCCGGGGTCCAGGCGAAGACTTTAGAATATCATTGTAGATAAGCGACTAAGGTTTCTCGCAAAGAAGGTGATAGGTTGGTCCCTATCCGGACGATTTGATTTTGGTCGCTCGTCAAAGGGACCTCGGTCGTCTTTTCACTTGGTTCAGGTTTTGATTTTGGCTCGGTATTGTCCCTAGGTTCTAGGGCATCAATTGGAAAAACTTCTTGCAGGTCTCGAGCCGCAAAGATGATATAAGAATTAGGATCGCTATGCATGGTGGCGACCCCCTGCGGTGTCTTGAACTTTACCTTCATGTGTCTCGTGCTTGACAGTGCTTCTAATATTTGATTTCATTGCCGGAAGCTGAATAGGATGAAATCTTGATTTGACTTTTGTCTGGACAAAATTCTGGATACGGTCGTATGTATCCTCACAAATTCTCTCTATATGATGGGGGTATCAGGGAGAAAAGTGATGCATTGACCTGTGAATCATAACCCTATGTATAGTTGTAGGGTGATCTTTACCTTTCAATTCCGAATGTTCAGCTTATGACAACTGTTCTTAAATCACCTTTAGATATTTTTTATTTAACCCATCATAAATAGTAAATGTCTATTGGTATCTACACATTAATTTATTTACAAATTTTTTGAGATATTTAAACTCAATTATAAAATTTTTTAAATTTATCAGATCACTTTCATATGGGTTTAACTTATGGGTTTAATAGTATGTAATACATAATTATTTCAATATATAAGCCAAATATTGAATTAATGATTCACTAGATATTTCTAATCTATTGGAAATTATTTGGTTATTTGTAGGTTGGACTCCTTGCTGCATATTACAAGCTTCCTCTTAATAGGGTTGTTGTGGTAAATCTAATCTTACATAGAATTAGGAACCTTATCCATTTTGCTTTTGCTGAGGGAGATGATCTGAGGTATATTAGACTTCAATTCTTATATCTCGTTTTTCTTGTTTGGTTGTAGTTTTTGATGACATGAACTTGCCATGTGGTGTGCTTCGGCTTCACAATAAAGGAGGTCATGGAAGCCACAATGGGTATTGATAAAATGCACTTTCTGCAATTATTTTGAAATTATACTAGGATAGTTTCTAACATGTAGCTCGTAGATGATATGCTATCCTCGTAGAATTTATATTTCTATGATATCACTTTTGTTTTGGGTGCACAGATGAATCAAAACTGGAGGCTGTTTGTCATTTAGTGTGATTGATGAGTTATATCATCCCCACTATGGAGGTACGATTGAAAGCGGATAGTCACCATTGTTGCTCTTCATTTTTTTTTTGTCAAAAGTCCAGCAAGGGCGTGCCTTTATATTAACCTACCGTTGCAGAGATTGATGTTCAGACCTCCTAATACAAGCATGCAAACCGTAAATTGTGCTTGAAGGTAGATGTCCATTTGATCTGCTGATTGGCTATGTAAGCTGTGTCCTTAATTGCAAGGTGATAGGACATTGGTATGTCTGTCAGTGGCCAATCTGCATAGTGTTGTGAGGTTAGGCTATCCAAGTTGCTCTGGTGCTTCCTCCCACCGACTATATTTGGTTGCCCTTGTAACTTTTCTTGTAAATGAATATTGTAAGTACAAATGCTTGGCAATGAATACTTCATACTGATTCGGTAGCAAATTTATTAAACAATTTTAGTACAATTGGTTATTTCGAAAAGAATTCAAATGGCCATCCCGTTTTGCAAACTATAATTATGATTTTACATGTTTTATCCTTTTTGAGTGGACAAGGACAACAAAAATATATACATGGGTGTGGATATTTGTGCGGCTATGCTAGTTGTGCAGGGACCTATGTTGTCCGTACTGAAGAAAATAACTAGATCCACCACTGCGTTGAGTTAGTGGCTAATCCTGAAGAATAGAATAGCTCATGATGAAAATAAAGTGTGGGAGGTAGCTGGTGCAAGTGACAAAATGATGAAAGAGAAGGAGAAAAAATGAAGCAACAAGTGTGTCCTGATTTCTTTTTCCCACTCTTAAGTGATTCAAAATTCATGATACTTTATACATACTTGGGATACGAGATTTATGTGCTTCTCTCCGGTTTCCTTCTTTCTTCTCATAATAGTTCTTTTCTGCAATACTTTTTGTTGAAGCCGCTATAATGACATGCAGTTATCGTCCTAGGCTGAAGAGTGTTATACATCATTTTCGGGGGAGCACAGAGTTTGGACGGCTGAGAATAGGCAAGTGTGAATATTTAAACATTTGTTTTGATTCTGTAACAGCACTGGAGATCATTATTGGTGTCTGTAAAATTTTGATCCTCTTGCTAGGTATTGGAAGCCCTCCATATTAAGAGACTTAAAAAAGGAAACAACATCGATCAAAAGGTTTAAAAGGAAACAACATCGATCAAAAGCTTGATTATAGGATCAAGATTTGATCTAAAATATTTTCTTTCTCTTTTAGTTAGCTTTTAGTTGTCTAATTGACTTTTCCATTTTTAATTGATTCTCTTTCCTTTCTATTATTTAATTGACTCTTTTGTATTTCATAAATATATATACTAATTTTGTATATATACATATGTACCAAATAATATAATAATATGAAAAATTCATTTCCCTTCAAATCAAACTTTGTCATGGTATCAGAGCAGGATTTCGACTCGTAAAACCTAGTTTTTTTTTTTCATTCTTCCTCGATAATGTCAAATCCAATGGTTCTTGTATCAGATCCAACCTCACCATACTTCTTACACCATTCAAACAATCCAAGTACCATGTTAGTTTTCCAACCATTGATTGGAGATAACTATCCAATTTGGTATCGTGCTATTACCATGACTTTTGAGGCAAATAACAAATTAGGATTCTTAGATGGGTCTATTGTGAAGCCAGAACCAGGTTCACTCATCTTCACCCTTTGGAGTCGTTGCAATAGTATGACATTATCTTGGCTTCTCAATGCAGTAAGCAAAGAAATTGTAAGCAACGTCATCTTCATGGAAACAGCCCAAGATGTATGGCATGACTTTCAAGATTGTTTCTCTTAATAGAATGCCCCACGAATATTTGAAATCCAGCAAGCTATCGTTAATCATTTTCAGCAAAATAACTCCATCACTGTTTACTACACTGGTCTGAAGGCATTATGGGATGAACTCAATATTTACAACTCATCTACTATATGTACTTGTGGTACTGCTTAACAACTCACAACTTTCCAACAGCGTGATCGTCTTATCCAATTTTTAATAGGCTTGAATGATACATATGTATCCGTAAGAAGTCAAATCTTACTCATGAATCCTCTTCCATCTATCACTTAAGCATATGCGCTTGTGCAGCAAGAAGAATGACAAAGGTCAGTACTTATGACCAATCTTGTACCGGACCAATCTGTGTTCATGGCTCACCATGGAAGACAAAATTTTTCTTCTCCATGGCAAGATAAATCAAAATATCATAAACACTGTAATTATTGTGGAAGGGATGGACATATAAAGAAATGGTACCACAAGAAATAAGCTGATATGCGTTCTGCTACATCTAACTAGCTGAAAAAGGATCAATCTCTTCGTGAGCAAAATTTTGCACCAAATCATAATCGACCAATTGCAGCTATTGCGGATAGTGTTCCATTTTCTTCTCATAGCTTGCCTTTCACTGAGAAACAAATACAGCAGCTCCTCTGCTTAATTCAATCAAATAACACCGCATCTTCTCATTCTTTAGATAACTTGACAGGTATGGTTTCTTATTTTTCTTCTCATTACGATAACACTTGGGTAATTGACTCTAGATACAGTGATCATATGACTCATGATCTAAATTCCTTGCATGAAGCCTCTTGTCATAATAGCCAACCTGTCAAACTCCCAAATGGTAACATTGTTCCAGTAACTCACTTAGGCTCCATTAAATTTTTACCAAAATTTTCATTAGACAACGTTTTGTATGTCCCTTCTTTTAAGTTTAATCTCCTATCTGTTAGCAAAATCACAAAATATCTTAATTGTTCTGTCACTTTTTTCTCAGATTGTTGTGTTTTTCAGGACCTGAAAATGAAGAAGATGATTGGATTGGGCAAAAAACGTGATGGTCTTTGCTACCTTGATTTAAAATTCAACCACACTACCTCTTTGTTATCCATTACTACAAAGGACAAACAAGACTTATGACATTGTCGTCTTGGCCATCCCAGTTCAACTATTTCACCTATGTTCTCTCGTTTAGATCCCAGTATCAATTTTTTATCTAAATGCACTTGTATGATTTGCCCTTTAGCAAAACAATCACGACTTCCTTTTCCACATGGCTGTATTTCTTCTAAATCCTATTTTGATTTAAATCATATTGATATTTGGGGATCATATTCTTCTCCCACTATTACTGGAGCACGTTATTTTCTCACAATAGTGGATGATTTTTCACGTACTACCTGGATATATTTTATAGCACCGAAACATAAAAAAAAAAAGAAATGGGCCCCACCACCCACCTTTTTCTCTTCTTTTCTTTTTCTTTGTTTCTTTTTCTTCTTTTCTTTTACTTTTCTTCTCCCCTGCTCCAGACTCAACTCACTCGCTCTCTCTATCTCTCTCTATCTTTCATTGTGAGCTTCTTGGGCATGGCGATTCCAGCTGCAGCGGTGGTTATGCCGCTAGTCTCTCTCTCGCTTCCTCACCCTCTCGCTCTCTCTGTGTGAGTGGCAACGATCAAAGAAATTAGGGTTTTTGAAACCCAACCCCAAAATTCAATCCGATTTCAAAATCAAGGTAATTTCTTATCCCTAATCTTGGGTCTAGTTTTGTTTTTATTGAATCATGAATTATTGTTGAAAATTTTTGAAGATTCTAGGAAGAACCCAAAAACCCTAGGACGGGAATAGTGAAAATTTAGGAAAATGAGAATGAACATTTTATGGACATATAAATGTGCTGCAATTAATGAGATTAGAATGTGTATTCATGAATCGAAGGAATTAAGGTTTGTACAAAAATTAGGAAAAATTGATAAACATTGGAAATAATTGTGAATTGATGTTATAATTGTGATTGTGGATTTAGGAAAATCAATTGAAGATCGAAATAGGGTTCCATTGGACTGAATTATGAAAATAAGGAGTGAATGCCCTCCCTGTAGGTGAGTGGATGGTCATGTATCATATGAATGAGTAAATGATTTTAAATATGATTGATAAATTGAGTTTTGAAATGAATTTGCAAATGGAATTAAAATTGTTTTGTGATTGTGGTATGTCTAAAATAAAATTGTGAAATGACCATGACTCTGAACATGATTATTAAATTGTTTGCACCATGTTACTTTGGGATATTCATGTGAATTGTGAAATATGACTCTACTTTATATTTGAGCATGCATTGATTGATAAAAATGAGTTTGGTAACATGGTGTTGGGAAAAATGACTGCAGTCTAAGTCTTTCCATGGACCAGACCGTTGGGGCGACGTGGCTAAGACTGTTTAATTTAGCTTGATGAGAGGTGAGATGGAAAGTCTCCTCAGGCTGCCGGATAACGTGGTAGCACCCCACGGAGTTTCGGGCCAACGCCAAGGTGGAGGGGATTTTATGAAAATTATGAAAAAACCATTTAGCGGGTCCTGCCAACGGCCATTGGCAGGATAATATTTTCGGTGAATCCCAAAATTGTGAAAAAATGAGATTTGACTGATTGAGTTGAGTCATGGTAGATTGATATGAATAATTTTATGAAAATGAATTTTATTATGGCATTCAATGATGATTGAAATATATATTTGACATTACCACCCTCACCCTTTATTTATATGTTACATGCCACTGCATTCCACTCACTTGGTATTTTAAAATACTCACCCCCTCTGTTCAAATCCTTTTCAGAGGAAGGATAGACTTTGGCAGGCATCGGCTGATTCAGATGCCTTTTGGTGATCCACGATAGGTATCGGTAGTAGATTTTACTTGTTTTTGAGACTTAATGAAGGTTCATCCATGAAAGGAAGCTATTGTACTATTATTTTGAAAGTTTGGATTTAATTGATACTTGTTGTATCTTTTGAGACAAGTATTGGTGGAATCCAAGTTTGGTTTACGTGAAAAATGTTTATATTTGGATAAAACTTATTTTTGTCAAACTTATTGTACTTATTTGGGACATTTGGACTTTCATTGAGATTGTTGAATATTTTTTGAGATTGTGACTTTGTGAAACTCTGAAATGGTTGGGAACACCACATTGCATACATGCATGTACATGATCCCCTCCCTAAATGTGTGTCGATGTATGTTTGTGTGTACAGGGATGGACCAGATGGGTCTTTTGCATGCAAGTTGTTATATGATTTATTTGTTTGATGAGTTTATTGTTTTGCAAGATTTATTAAAATATTTAAATGTCTTGCGTTATTCCGGTATATGGGGAGGTTGTGCTCGTATGCCGAGATAATGCGACGGTTGTTACGTACTTGACGAGTCGGGACGTGACATATTTGATGCATTTTAAATCCCAAGCCTTTACTCATATACGTTATTTCTTTTCTATGGTTAAAACACAATTTGATGCCTCTATTCGTCAAGTGCGTAGTGACAATGCACTTGAATTTTTTAATTATGACATCAATAAATTTTTTAAATCTCTTGGTGTCCTTCATCAACATAGTTGTGTTTACACATCCTAACAAAATGGGGATGTTGAACGTAAACACCGTCATCTACTAAATGTTGCACGAGCCTTACAATTCCAAGCTAATTTACCTTTAACATTTTGGGGTGAATGTATTCTTACTGTAACTTATCTTATTAACAGAACCCCTACAGTTATTCTTCATGGCAAAACCTCTTTTGAACTTTTGTTCAATAAAATACCTACATATCACCATTTACGTGTTTTCGACTGTTTGGTTTTTGGTTAAAATAATCATCCCAAACATAAATTTGATTCACGTGCTTTACCAGGTATATTTCTTGGTTACCCATATGGCCAAAAGGGATTTAAAATTTTTGATATTAAATCTCAAACAATTTATGTGAGTAGGGATGTCGTGTTTCATGAAAATATTTTCCCATGCAAATTGCAAGTGCTAATTGATACTACTACTATCCATGTTCTCTCCCTTCCATTAACTGACACCAGTGACTCAACTTATCCACCCACAAATTCCAATGTTGAACCCACCACTACGCATTCCATAGTACCCCTTCGTCACTCACAACGAGTGACTTGTCCTCTGACAAAATACCAAGATTATCATTGCTCTCAAACTTAACATCAATCATCTTCAACTTTTTCAGGTACTCAAAATCCTTTGGAAGATTATCTTTCTTTCCATCGTTTCTCTCGTAAACACTGTGCTTTTCTTGGTGCCCTAACCTCTATTGCAAAACCCAAAACTTTCACCCAAACTGTACAAGTACCTTAGTGGCAAGAATCTATGAAAATATAACTGAATGCCCTTGAAGCAACAAATACATGGTCTATTATGCCTCTTTCATTGGAAAAGAAGCTCATTGGATGTAAATGAGTTTATAAAATCAAAAGACATTCTGATGGTAGCATTGAGCACTACAAGGCACGTTTGGTAGCCAAATGATATACTCAAATTGAAGGGGTGGATTATCATGACACATTTACTCCAGTAGCCAAATTGGTGACTGTCCGAGTCCTTTTAGCCATTGTTGCTATTCACCGTTGGCCTCTTTATCAGTTTGATGTGCAAAATGTCTTCTTATATGGCCCACTATAAGAGGAAGTACACATGTGTTTACCTCCGAGATATCCACAGCGGGGGGAGAAACATCTAGTATGCAAACTTAATAAATCCTTATATGGCTTGAAGCAAGCCGGAAGAAATTGATTTTGCTACATTTTCTGCTGCCTTATTAGAAGTCGGTTTTACAAAGTCACATGTTGACAATTTTTTATTTTGCCTCCATCGTGGATCGTCTTCTATTTTTCTCCTAGTTTATGTGGATGATATCGTCATGACTGGAAATGACCCAAAACTTTTATCATAAATCAAGGTCTTCTTATTACAACGCTTTCGCGTCAAGGGCCTTAATCCTCTTAAGTATTTTCTTGGTATTGAGGTAGCTAGATCTTCTCATGACATCTACTTATCACAACACAAATATGTCATGGATCTTCTTGCAGATTCTGGCCTCACTAGTGCTCGTATTGCTCATACACCTATGGAGCAAAATCTACAACTTACAGATTCTATTGGTGATTTGCTAGAAGACCCCTCCTCTCATCGTTGCTTAGTTGGTCGCCTCATTTACTTGACCATTACTCGACCTGATATTACATTCGCTGTTAATGTTCTTAGCCAGTTTATATATCAACCTCGTCAGCCGCACTTAGATGCTGCTCATCGACTGCTTCGCTACTTAAAGAAAACTCCAGGTCAAGGCATTTTATTGTCTTCTTCTAGCCTAATAGAGCTTATTGCTTTTTCAGATTCTGATTGGACAACCTGTCCTCAAACTCGTCAATCAACCACAAGATACTGTATTTTCCTTGGTCATAATTTGATATCTTGGAAAGGTAAAAAGCAACAGATTGTCTCACATTCGTCGGCTGAGGCCGAATATCGTGCCATGGCTACCACTACACGGGAAATCATTTGGTTTCAATCTTTACTTAGTGATTTTGGCATTTCTTTATCATCTGTCACTCCTCTATATTGCGACAACCAAACAGTACGTCATATTGCTACTAATCAAGTCTTCCATGAGCATACCAAGTATTTTGAAATTGATTGTCATATTGTTCGTGAAAAGTCTGAAACTGTGATCATTCAACTTTTTATCATCTCTACTACAAACCAACCGGCTGACATTCTCACCAAAGCATTAAACAAGGATCAGTTTTTGTTTCTTCAAAGCAAGTTGGGCATTACTGACCTCCATGCACCAGCTTGAGGGGGAGTATTAAGAGATTTAAGGAAACAACATCAATGAAGAGCTTGATTATAGGATCAAGATTTGATCTAATATATTTTCTTTCCCTTTTAGTTGGCTTTTAGTTGTCTAATTGACTTTTCCATTTTTAGTTGATTATCTTTCCTTTCTATTTTTTAATTGACTCTTTTGTATTCCATAAATATGTATACTAATTATATATATATACATATGTACCAAACAATATAATAATATGAAAAATTCAATTCCCTTCAAATCAAACTTTGTCACTCCAGGCCAAATGGATCCAAAGGCATTCTTGCTACAAAAGTTCAATGCGATGGCCCGAGAACGAGTAAGTCTGTTTCTTGTTCTTGTTGGCCATGGCATAATTTTGAAAAATCAAAAGACAGTTTGCATTTCATGCTCATGCACTAAAAATGTTGAACTCTGCCAGTTGTTTTGGAACATTTTAGATTTGGGGGAGTGGGGAGGGAGGAATATCTGCTTGGACCTCTGGACATGTCACACTTTTATTTGCCAACTTGTTTTAATTTTTGCGTTGTGGGAAATGTTCTGATGAACTTAAAATGTTTCGAGTGTTTAGATTATAATTCTTATTATTAGTTTTTGCCCCTGTTCTTGCTTCATTTCATTACACGTGGTGTGATGGTTTTTGTTTTTCTTGGAACCAGATTAATGCTGCTTTACCAGAGGGGGTTTGTGCATTGAAGGTCCTCTGTCCCTCGGTCTGAGCGAAAGTTCAAGAAGCTTTAATGCAGAGCAGAGATACAAGCATATAAGATTGCAGACTATACCATTACCAACATAACAAGACTTGTATCAATATTGCAGTAAGATTACATTGCCTGAACTTTCAATTTGGATAGCCTTGACCCTGTGTCCATAAGAAATGTGCATGCAGAAGCATTGATTGTGTCCCATTGAGTATCCGGTTTTATTGTCACACATTCAAGTTCTAAACCACCAGTGGACTATTGTAGTACAGGTCAATTGTTCCCAACTGGATGATCCTACTCACCTCTAATACCTAGTTGACAGGTGGATATACAGTCTCTCAGGAGTATTTTATTTATTGGGCAGGCTTGATAGGATATGCATATAAAGTAAAGATGTGGATACATGCTTTGTCCTTGTGGCAGAGTTGTTTATGTGCAAGGACAGTAGGCGGCTGTCTCTCATTGCACCATCTTTTTGATATTCCA
Source organism: Dillenia turbinata (assembly GCA_037126225.1). Lineage (NCBI taxonomy): Eukaryota > Viridiplantae > Streptophyta > Magnoliopsida > Dilleniales > Dilleniaceae > Dillenia > Dillenia turbinata. The sequence continues at coordinate 18,068,365 of JBAMMX010000007.1, forward strand.
AAAATTTTGTATTTGTTAGGGTCATCTCTTGTTAAAACTCCCAAAAACATGATCTGTTTTGGTCACGGACCAACCTATTAACTCCCGACTTTCCAATTACACATTTTCCCCCCTCTTTTTCTTCCTCATTTATTTCTAGTGATATCTACATTATCTATCATGCTCAAAATGCTGTGATTGTACATGGCAAAAAATTAAGTTTGCAGAGAAAGTTTTTGGGGTTTTGAATATGCCATAGGGAATTCTTTTTTTTTTTTTTTGAATTTAATGTTAAAAGTTTAGAAGGCCATTATGTCCGTGGGGCTTGGCCTAACTGGTCTAAAGAGTAGGGGTAGGCGTGTGGTGGACCCTTTGAATGCACTCCCTCGCCCATCAAAAATAGAACTCAAAAATGCAGTGTTTATGATGTGTTAATACCATCATGCGATCTCTAAAAGAGGCTAAAGGGCTTCATTTCCCCACCAAAATTCGGTAGAAAAAGAGGTGAATCCGATCATAGCATACCAGTCGATAGTCTTTGCATTGGTCAACTAGAATTCAGGGTTAAAAGTGCACACTGTCCATGGTTAGAGAAAAATTTTACTGTCTCAATAAGTATAAATATTTACAAGAATTAGTGTTTGAAAGTCTAACACTATTAATCATAAATCTAATGTTATTACTTGAAATATTTTAAAATTGCCTAATGTTACTCATTTGAAATAATAATGTTATCATTCAAAAATATGAATGTGAATATTTAGCACGTTTAGTAATATAAGATTTTTGAGTGATGATATTGATCTCATCAGTGCTTATATCTGTGGAGATTATAGCCAACCTCTTCCTTTTTTTTTTTTTTTTTAAATTAATATGGTAATGATAAAGAGATTTTAGTTTGTTCCTGTTTTATTGATCTCCAACACAGTTGATACGTCCGAGTGGTCAAGGAGACGGACTTGAAATTTGTTGGGCTTGTTCAAACCCTGCTGTCCGTCGACACATTCATCTCTTATTCATGTAATAATCTTGACCACTTGGTCAAAAAGTAGACAATAAAATTGGTAAAACCCGTTTTTATTAATCTATTATATCCTCATTTTACCAAAAGAATAATAAAAAAAAAGCAATCTTAAAAACTTGTCCCCCAATAAGTCTGTAAGTAAAATTAATCTACTAAAATATATAGTTATTCATTGATATAAACATTCCTGCAGAAAGTGAAAATCTTATTCATAGTAATTTTAAACTCTTAATCTCCTAGATATATGTTATTAAAGTGTCATATGTGTGTCCATTTTTCTTTTATTATTATTATTAGTATTTATTATCTCTTAAATTATTTATTTTATTTATAATATTTTTAAAGTTGGATAATGAATTCTGTTCTGGGTATTACCATTACCAAACAATGGACACGTGTCCCATTTACACGGCTAAAAAAGTTTGTGATTTGGTAGTCTAGGTTAATTGTAACGGTGACATAGACATACTTATACTAATATTTTTGGGAAAACATTTTATTATTAAAAAATAAAAATTATTCCAAACACATAAACCCCACATGGTCATAGACCTTATCAAGTTGGTCTCCTCAAAAAGGGTTACGTTAGGTTTGATGCGAAGGGTAAGTGGGCTTTCGGTGGGTCCTACACGAGAGAGGGAGAGAGAGAGATGCGGTGTCCTATGTATGATTATGATACAAGTTAATCAGAAAGTACTTGGTTGGTACCTTCCGTCTTTTCTCGACAACAAATATACGAAATTAAAAAATTATTTAATTAAAATTTATACAGAGTGGACTAATTCCCGCGATGACACCAGGAACAGGAAGAAAGAAATTATCAATCAAAAAAGAGATGCTTCTCAAGAAATAGGAAGGTGCAACAGACGCGCCGACAAGGCAAGTGAAGATAACGAATCCGCATGATTAAATCAATGCAGCAATCCTCGGCCAACACAGCACAGCAAGGCAAGCACAGAGAGAGAGAGAGAGAGATCGGAAATCGAAGAAGGAAAGAATCCAACCTGATCGATGAGAAATCCGACTTCGACAACAGCAGCAACAGGAGGTGGAGGAGCAAAGACGACGACGACGACGACACCGTGCTGTAGTAAGGTGGGATTGAAGAGAGGACCATGGACGCCCGAAGAAGACGAGCTTCTATCCAATTACATAAAGCGCGAAGGTGAAGGGCGGTGGCGCACCCTGCCCAAGAGAGCCGGACTTCTGCGCTGCGGAAAGAGCTGTCGTCTGCGATGGATGAATTACTTGCGCCCTTCTGTCAAGAGAGGCCACATCGCCCCCGATGAAGAAGATCTCATTCTCCGTCTCCACCGCCTTCTCGGCAATAGGTTTCTTCCACCTCCACCTCCCCCTCCACTCTTTTTCTTCTGGGTTTGCTTTTTTTCTTCATTTTCTCTCTCTTAGGGTTTCTTTCTCTCTCTCTATGATATAGGTGGTCATTGATAGCAGGAAGAATACCAGGAAGGACAGACAATGAGATAAAGAATTATTGGAACACACATCTTAGCAAAAAGCTTATTAGTCAAGGTATTGATCCCAGAACCCACAAGCCTCTCCAGCAGCTCACTACTCCTAACCCTAACCCTAATCACCCTCCTCCTCCTAAACCCACTTCCTCAGCTTCCTCCTCCAAACTCTACCACCCTAACCCTAACCCTAATCCCAATCTCTCTCCTGATCCTGACCATAACAACCACAATGATCCTGAAAATCATTCCCAAACACCAAGTGATCATGATGGAGGAGCCATCACCACCATCAACAATGTTGCTTCTGCTGCTGTGCCACTTCAACCACCAATTATCAACACTTCCACTAGTGTCAGCGTTCTCAATAAATCAAACAATATAATTAATGAAGAGGGAGGAGATGAAGATGATATCAGTTACTGCTCCGACGACTTATTCTCTTCCTTCTTGAACTCCTTGATCAACGAAGACATGTTCGCCAATCAACATCAGCTCCATCATCATCATCTCACCCAACAACAGCAACAGCAGCTTCTCATGACGACTGGTCTTGCCAATGCCAACAACCCCTCCTCTGATAATGCTTTGATTTCATCTGCTCCTCACACTACTTTCGGATTTGGGACTGGATGGGAAGCTGCATCTGCTGCCTTCACTCATCAAAATGATCCCAAGAGATCATACGATCCATCATGTTGATCAAATAGCACGCGTGCAGTGCATGGCAGTGTCTTTTAGCTTTAGCTCAAGCTAGGGTCTTCGTAATTTTATGAGTGTTGAGAGTTGGGAATGCGATGTGATCATCAATTGGTATTTGTGTTCCACTTCCACTTCTTTTAGTGTGTTTGTTTCATGGTATTACTTATGATATATATATATTGTTTGTGTGTAATTAACTATAAAATCATATATCAAATATTGTTGCTGGTGTCTGTCTTATATATGGACTTTGCTTTTATGTCTGCATGAATGCTCTTCGCCTCTTTCCAAGTTAAAAGTGTTTGAATTCAATTCATATGACACTTTGGCGATAAACATTAATCATCTATTTCTTCATTTAAATAGAGTATTAAATTTGATATATGTAATATAAGATAGATGAATTCCCAAAAACCCATCTTTGTGGTGCAATTCTAAATTCAGAACATGAACAATGTAAACGGAAGACAATTCATTTGTTCAAAATCGCTTCACAAAAATTTGAAGCATTTCGGCAGAAATGCGACCAAATTTAATATTTGACAAAAAGCAAGAATTTGAGGACTGCAGAGGGAGTATGACTTGGTGTTGGAATTCTATACATTAGGTGATTAATTATAAATCGTGATAGTGCTGAGGACCGTATGTCTGACTATTGTTTCCAAGTACACTAAGTTTCAGTATTAACTTTGCACATATGATGATGAAAACTTGAAAGCCAAGAGGGAAGATCAAATTAATATAATAAAATTTTCAAAATTCTCAAATTTTAGGTTATTCCAAGTGATATCGCTAGCTGCTATATATGTCAATTTTCTAGTAGGATACAAGGATAAAAATGCTATTCTATGTGAGTGAAAGGGCTTCAAAAATTTATGGTCGATGTGGCTAAAGAAAAGCAGATAAGAAGATTAAAGTCCATTTACAAGCATATGTTTTTTCTCAAGCCTAAAGAATTATATACAATAATAATCTCTGTAAATGTAATGATGACCTGATTGCTCATATATATGCATTGCAATTAAGGTTCAATTTTGTTTTCTTACTTTCGAGTAGTCTAGCTTCAGTATACCCCATAAGTAAACTCCATGTACAAGTATAGTGCTTCTAAGCTCTACAAATTATATGCAATTGGTTTCCATCAGAATACCGGAACCCGATATTTAATTGTATTAGTGTTTTGTATCTTATAAGGTGAATTTTAATATTGAAAATTTGAACCATGAATCTTGAAACAAAGAGAAAATTTTGAAAATTTTAAATTAAATTGTAGGACAAAAATTTCATATGTTATACTTAAGGAAAAAATGTGAATTTGTGTGGATTGGAAACATGAAATTTGAATTTGGGTTGAACTAGAATTTGAACCCAAATTTTAAGTTTCACTTCGGAGTCAACAACCCAACTCTTTGAACCCAGTTTGGAGGCACAACTTTTGAGTTAACAATAACAACTATACGTACTTATTCACGTTTTTGTTTTATTTTTTATTTTGTTCTCTTTTCTTTTTTCTGAAATCAAGACATAGAAAAGTCAAAACAAAACAAAAAAAAAAGATATTAAAGTGTGATGTGTGCATTTAATTCAAGAAGTGAAAGTGGTATGGTTTGTATGGTTTAAAGAAAGAAAGGAAGGTTATGTGTATGTGTGTGTGGTCGAGAAAGAGAGAGAGAGAGATAGAATTCCATATTCTTAAAGATTCCTTGAATGGGTTTTGTGTGTGTGCACCGAGAATGAAGTTTGGTCATAAACATAAAAATTATAGTTTTATGTTTAATCTTTAAATAACAATAGAATTTACCAAAATTATAATTCAAGATATGACTATTTTTTCTAAGATATGTATGTGTTGAGATTTGTCAAATTAATTATATTTGATAATTTTGGATTGAAAATGAGTAATAAGTTGGAGTTTAATAAATGTTATAGAATAGTTTAGAAAACGAAAATTATGTCTAAATAAGAATAGAGTCACATTTACACGTCATGTATTTAGGTTGCAATAAATTGGTATCTGATCTTACTTTTATATTTTGGTGTATACAAAATTTAGGTGAGAACCTTTCAATCAAGGATAAAACCAAGAATTTGGATTAGTGAAGTGCAAACCCTCCCTAAATTGTGAGTAGAACATTTATGTATTTGTTAATAAAAAATAGTTTTATATATTTTGTACGCTTATTTTGAAAAACAATTTTATAATTAAGTTATGAATGTTATATACTTTATTTAAAAGTATGACGATGGAAAGGTAAATTTGACGTGTCAATGCCTTAATTGTAAAACTGTTTTTCAAAATAACACTTTGTGAAATGTGAAATTATGTTAATGTCTTCCTTTCAAATTCACATTTTCATCATCATACTTTCAAAAATGGCATATTACACTTAGAACTCAATTATAAAACTGTTTTTTAAAAAAAGGGCGTAAAACATATAAAATTATTTCTTATTAATAAATGCATAAATGCTCCACGCACAGTTTGAGAAGGGTCTGTATTCCCACTAATTCAAATTCTCGTCTTTATCCTTGATTGAAGGGCTCTCGCCTAAATTTTGTATATACCACGATATAAAAGTAAGGTTACACATCAATTTATTGCAACCATGAAACTAAATGCATGACATACAGATGTGACTCTATTTCTATCTTGATATGATTTTTGTTTTCAAAATTATTTTATGATATTTATTAAACTCCTACTTATTACTCATTTTAAATCCAAAATTATCAAATCTAATTAATATAACAAATTTCCAACACATATGTGTCGTAGAAAAATGGTCATATCTTGAATTATAATTCTCAAATTACAGTAATTCCTATGGTCACTTAAAATTTAGACATAAAGTTATAATTTTTGTGTTTATGAAAAAACTTCATTTTAATCACATAAAAATATCCAAATCTATAAACGTGATAGTCTTAATTTGATGACCCAACATGTGCAGTCACATAAAAATCGTTATAACTTTCACTACACATATTAGAATTAAGTGATTCAAGTCTCAATTTAAAGATATTACAAATTTGATATTTAAAGCTTAATCTAATTTGCCTAAAAAGCAGTTCAAACTCAAAACAAAATATAAAGTCAGAACAAAACAGAAAAAGGACATTTTCTACTAAACATGTCTTTTTGAAAAATCATTAAAAATTTAATTCTCAATGAAATATTTCCCACAATATGACATTTTAAAACTCTAAAAGTTTAGTTTCAATAGGAAAATATCTAATTTGGTTTATACTTTTGTAAAGAAAGATATGATTGAAAAATTAACATTAGGTCATACTATTCAGTTTGCAAAAATCAAGATTTTTATCCTTATTTTAACATTACCATCAATCAAATAGGTTCAATTCATCAAGTTAAGCGATTCACTATAATTCAAATGAAAAATTAAAATCCAAAACTATGAATTAAAATTATCTTGCACTTGGCTCATGAGATTTACATCTATTCCCAATGTGATTACTTCTAGATGTAAGTTTCTTGATCTAACTTGATAAGACTCCAAACTTCAACTCAAAAATTGTTGAAATCAGTTAAAAGGATTTAAAAATCAAGAGTGTTGTTGGACAATTGTTTGGATGATTTAGATGGCTTGAAGAAGAGGAGAAGAAAGTGTGAAGAAGAAAATAGATTCAAGAATCTCTTCCTCTCTCTCTCTCTCTTCACACACACACACTCACAACCTTCCTTTCTTTCTTAAACCACACCAACCACACCACTCTCGCTTCTTATATTAAATGCACCCATCACACTTTAATTCTCCCTTTTTTGTTTTGTTTTGACTTTTCTACTTCTTGGTTTCAAAGAAAGAAAAGAGAACAAAAGAAAAAAGAAACTAAAAACGTGGGTAAGGACTTATAGTTGTTAACTTAAAAGTTGAGACTCCAAATTGGATTCAAAAAGTTGGGTTTTAACTCAAAGGTGGAATTTAAAATTTGGACTCAAATTCTAGTTCAACCCAAGCCCAAAATCTTATATTTCTAATCTATCCAAATTCACACTATATTTAGGATTTAGTATTATATATTTTAATTTTTTCTTAAGTATAACATATGAAAATTTTGTTTTACAACTTAATTTAAGATCTCTAAAATTTTTTAATTGTTTTAAGATTCATGATTTAATTTTTCAATACCAAAGTTCACTCTATAAGATACAAAACACTAATACAATTAGTATTGGGTTCTGTTATTACAAGTTCTACCCTCATAAAAGAATTTCGTTCTCGAAATTTATTAAATCTCACTCTCAAACAAGTGGGGGTATTATCTTTGTATTCGATCTTTCGGCTTCCATATCATCTCTCTTTGATTTCATCCCAACATAATAGAGTTCGGTATTTTCTTCTGTATAATACTTCATATAGTGACATCCCAATGTTAAACTAATAATTGTTATTATAAGCAAATTTTACTAGAGAGATATGTCTATCCCAATTGTATGAGAAGTCAAGTACATAGACTCGAAACATATCCTCTAAAGTTTGGATCGTTCTCTGAGACTGACCATAGGTTTGAGAATGTAACGTTGTACTAAATTTCAACTTAATTTCCTACAAATTTTTGTTATTTTGGCCAAAATTAAGAAGTAAACCGTGGATTTCTATCTGACACGATAAATTCTGGCACTTCATGTAACTTCATAATCTCAATAACGTATATCTTCGCTAGCTTCTTTATATAATAAATCACTATAATCGAGAGAAAATAATCTAATTTAGTAAGTTGATTCACAATTACACATATAGTATCAAATCCCCTAGTAATTCTAGACAATTTTGAGACAAAATCTATGAAATTATGCTCTCATTCTCACTCGAAAATAAGGAGTGGGTCAAATAGTCCATGCGATTTCTGATACTCAACCTTTACTTGTTGACATATCAAATATCTGCGAACAAACATAACTATACCTCTCTTCACACCAAACCACCCCAAAGACCAATCCAAATCTCTAAATGTCTTGGTAGATTTTTTATGAATAGGAAAAGTTAAATTATGAGTTCTTCAAGAATTAATCTCCTTAATCCTTAAGCCTTTCGAACTACTAATCTCCCCCTAATGTTGACTGTCTCATTGATATGGTCAATTCAGGTTTTTTCCTTTAAGAATTCTCTCTCTAAGCTTAGCATTCATCTCAAAAAGTTTGCTTAGGTATCTTAATATGATTATATAGGTCTGGTCAAATAATAAATTTAATCAAAAAAGACTTGTGGCAGGTAACCTTAACATCAATTCTCAATTTCTCAAATTCTAACATTATCTGATATTCTTTCAACTATGGAGCTGCTATAGATACTATGACTTTGTGGTTGGGTACATCTGTAACCGCTTTCGCTTTATCGAGTTGATATTTGATGGTAACATCATAGTCCTTTAATAATTTAAGATATCTATATTGTCACAAATTCAACTCTTCATAAATAAATAAGTATTTAAGATTGATAATTAGTGAATATTTCATAATACTCATTATAAAGATAATATTTCCAAATCTTCAAAGTAAAAATAATGGCTTCAAGCTCCAAATCATTAGTAGAATAGTTGTCCTCATGAAATTTCAATTGTCTAAAAACATAAATTATCACACTCTGTCTTAGCATTAATAGACAAACCAATCCACTCATGGATGTATCATTATAAATCATATAGTCCTATCCACTGATTGACAATGTCAAAATTGGAGCTGACATAAACCTGTCCTTCAAAGTTTGTAAACTAGTCTTATATTGCTCATCCTATCCATAAGGTACCTTCTTGTGAGTCAGTCTAATAAGTGGAACTGCTATCAAGGTAAAATCCTTGATAAAAATTCGTAAAAATACCATACTAAACTCAAAATACTAGATATGTCTATAACTGTAGTAGGTGTATACCACTTAACAATAGTTTCAACTTTATTTAGATTCACAGAGGCTCCTTCACAAAAACAATGAGTTATAAAAAAGTTATTTCACTGATCTAAAACTTACATTTACTCAATTTAGCAATACAATCTCTCTATTTTCAGAGTTTGTAAAGTAATTTAGAGATTGTGCTTATACTATTTTTTTATTATAATAGAAATCAAATCTCGAATATCGAATTATGAGGTCGAAAGAAGAGACTGTTGCCACTGGATTGTCCCCTTGGGGACGATGGTGCTTATACTATAATATAACTTTTAGAGTAACTAGAATGTCATCTACAAATACAATAATGAAATCATCCAGATAGTGTTTAAAATACGTGGGATCATTCGTCAACTCGAAGGGTATCACCAAGAACTCATACTGACCATAGTAAACACAGAAAACTATCTTAGGTATATCTTTCTTCTAGACCATAATATGTTGATAACCTAATCTAAAATCTAATTTAAAGAAAACTGTAGCACCTCTCAATTAATTAAATAGCCATCAATTCTTCACAAAGGTATTTATTTATTTTTGTAATTTGATTTAATTTTCGATAATTTATATATAATCTCAAGGTATCATATTGGCACAGCCCAAAAAGAAGTATTAGGATAAACAAATCCTTATTTTATGAGTCCATGTAACTAAGTTTTTTACTCTTTCAGCTTAAACTGGGTGTCATTCTTTATGGAGTTATAGAGATAGGTGTAGTATTTGATATCAAATCAATAATAAAATTTCTCTTTAGCAAGTCATCTAGAAATATATTAGAGAAATCTTGAACCATTGGTATGTCAAATAACGAGTTTACTTATTCCTAACTTTAATAAGAAAAGTTAAACATCTATAACAACTTATAGCATCCTAGTTGTTTGAATATAAGATATAACTGGAGCTCTGGGAAGTCTATCACTAACAAATAAAATCTACGACTGTCCTGATGGTAAAAGTTAACAATCTTTCGATGGTAATTAACCAATGTATAGTTAGCCAATAACCAATTCATACCTAGAAATACATCCAGATCTATCAACTCCAATGGCAACAAATCAATATTACAATCATACCCCTAGGAGCTCACAATATAATCTTTATATATCACAATAACCATAATTACTATTCTAATTGTTTGGAGTCACGGGACGAAGCATGTTAAATACTAATGAAATGAATTAATACACGGTACTTAGACAAGTCAAAACATGCACGTCACGCGAAAATAACCTCATCCTACCTGTAACATTATCAGGTGAAGTATGAACTTCCTGAACAGTAACTACATAAACTCTAGTCTCACCTCTTAGGCTTGGTGGCATACCTCAAATTTGTCTCTATTTTAGTTATGGTGGTACAGCTGGTCTAGGTGACATTGACCTTGGGTGGAATTCGAGAAAGTGTTAGTTTATGAGGATATATAGGTCTAAGTACATGCAATAAAGGGATAGATTATGGTTGCATCGGCCTGAGGGAATAACATAAGGTGTAGTGGTTTAAATGAAAACATGTGAAAAAGGTCTCATCCCTTCATCGCATAATCCTGTACGGATATTCCAACAACTAAAACATATTAGTATCTTATTAGAGCTCTCACACAACTCACACTGCTTCTTCTTTTTACCTGAAGTTTGAATTTCTATTGGTTTCTCTCGTGACTTATCTCGCTTATCCTTAATGATTAATTCTAAAACTCTAGCATTATTTTCTTTTGGAAAAAGGATGACAATCCTTTACTGAACCTCTTTACTCTATTTTTCATCTATATCAACTAACTCTTAAGTATAAATTAATAATGGCAAAGTGATCTCATGCTCACTAATAGTCTAAACACTCTATCTCAAGTCCAGAGACTTAGATATCTTTTGATCTATAATAAAGATAGGTACATACATTTCACGAAAGGTATAAGTAAAATCATCCTAAGAGACATACTGAAGGTTACTTTCATATTAGCATCTCTTAGCTCTAAAATCCACCAATCATAGGTAACTTCCTTAAGATAACAAATAGCAAATCTAACCTTGTATCCCTCTGTGACCATAAACTTATAGGAAAGTCTTGACAACTCAACAATGAAATAGTCTACGGCCATAAGAATCATTACTCCCTTGAAAAGTCATCGACTCTATTTTTCTAAACTCAACTATCAATTTCTAGAATCGGTAATCCTCTCGGGATACACATCTACTTCTCGTATCCCGATACCCATTCTTGTGCTTTGTGACCCTCTAATATCTATATAATTTGGCCAGATCTGACTGAGAGTTAACCATTGGAGCCGGGGACACTAGTGACATCACCTCTATCAATGGTGTCAAGCTTCCTATGTTCTTGCCTTTTCTCAAAATACTTAAGACATTGTTCAATATCTTAGCCAATATATTATTAACATTTTGATAGTTTCTACAGTTTAATGAAATATATCATCATAATATATTTTCTCTTTGTGACCCTCTCACATAATTTTCTTGTATATGCATCAATTTCCAATACTTCTTAGTCACAAGAAGTTAACTTAATAATAGTTTAAGACTTAATTATTCTAGAATTTACATTTCATTTCCATTTGTGTATTGTTGCTTTCTATGATTATCTTTGTTTCATTTCCAACAATACGTGCTTCAACATGAACTTAGTTAGAAGTCATTCAAAAACAAAGTTTGGCAAGATATGTTATTGATTTGACTATTCTCCATATTGTTGGGTCAAGTTTCATATATAAAAAGCCCAATTTAGAGAGAGAGAGAGAGAGAGAGAGAGTAGCCAGACTAAAAGACACTTACCTGGATTGAGGGAAACCTTCATGAATAATATCTCCACTTGCATCCTGCATCGCATAGAATGAAGTTTCTCATAATTGTTGAGCAAAGCTTGCTTGAAGAGCCCCTCAAATCATATTATGCAAATGTAAAGTGAAGTGTACACCAATTTAAAAGTTAATTATTAATGCTATTAAATAGCATAATCATCGAGACAACAACGCAGTGTGCATTTGTTTAGTTAATGAAATGAAATGAAATATTATGAAAACACGTCCATTATCCATTCATGTCATTTTATTGCGAAACAATTAATCCAAACATAATGTTGGACAAGTGTATGAAGGTGAAGCAAATTTGCCTCGATTTCTTTTAGTCCCTAGAGGCATGCCACTGGCCAAATAGTTTGAGAGGGTAATCTTAAACTTAGTAAAAAATTGGGCATCTAACCAACGGACCGTCAATATAGGTAAAATAGGGTATTAGATCTTTTAATCAATTCGAAACTTGAAAATGAATGTTAGAAAAAGCAGAATAAAGCAGAAAAACTAAGAAAATAAAGAAAAGCAGACTAAGAGAAAATAGTTTGTGTATATTGTATATACAATAAATTGTACAATAACCCTATAAATAGGGTGACTCCATGAGACTAAACCCTAGAAATATAAAAAGAAAGAATACATAGAATATTTACAAGATTGTAAAGAATAAACTAAATAATTACAATATTGGAATTTTAGAAAGTCAATATTCTAAGACTTCTTTAATTTAGAAATCTCCAAAATTTGTTCCCAATACTTGCAATATTAATTCCCAAGATATTTCTAAAAATCTCTTCAATTTAGGAATTGCCAATATTCTTTACACCCCCCCTCAAACTCAGGATGGGTGTAGAGAAATCATCTTGAGTTTGTATAATAGATCATCATGACGTCCAGGAAGATGAGTCTTGGTAAAAAAAATCAGCAGGTTGATCGACAGAGCGAAGAAAGAATATTTGAAGATCACCATTAGTTATATGTTGACGAATAAAGTGACAATCAATCTCAATGTGTTTAGTTCGTTCATGAAAGACATCATTATGAGCAATCTGAATAGCACTCTGATTATCACAATATAGAGGACTTGGAGAAGAAGTTGGTATACCAATGTCACAAAGAAGTCTCTGAATCCATAATAATTCTGCAGTAGTGTCAGCAAGTGCACGATATTCTGCCTCTGTACTAGAGCGAGTCGTAAAAGTTTGTTTCTTGCTACGCCAAGAGATTAAAGAATCACCGAGAAAAATACAATAGCCGTAGTAGGCCGTCGATCAGTAGGATCACCAGCCCAATCAGCATCAGAATAGGCACGTAGGTGTAATGAGGATGAGACAGAAAAATGAAGTCCATGAAATAAGGTGCCTTTAACATAACGAAGAATCAGTAAAAGGCGACGCAAAATGAGGAGAACGTGGTGCGGCCATAAAGACCGACAATCTGAACAGCATAAGAGATAGCAGAACGAGTGGCACTAAGATTAATAACACTGCCTACTAATTGCCGATATAAGGTAGGATCGAAAGAAGGTTGCCATCGTTAGGAGAAAGTTTAACATTATGCTCAAGAGGGGTGGAAGCAATTTTATTATCTGAAATGCCTGAACGGGAAAGAAGGTCAGAGGCATATTTTGCCTGAGACAAATAATAACCAGAAGATGTAGGAGTAACTTCGGTCCTAAGAAATAACTAAGATGGCCGAGATCCTTCATTTCAAATTTGCCACAAAGAAAATGTTTGAATTTGGAGATTGCGGCAGTATCGCTTCCGGTGATAATCATATCATCAACATAAAGAAGAAGTAAAACAGTACCATGATCAGTTTTCTGAATGAAAAGTGCAGAATCATAAGCACTAGGAGAGAAACCAAAATCAACGAAGATCGGCCCGAAAGTAGAAAACCAAGCACGGGAGCTTGTTTTAGGCCATATAAAGCACGAAGACGACAGACTTTATTGGCAGAATGTGAATAACCCGGAGGTGGTTTCATATAAACTTCTTCCTTTAGAACTCCATTGAGAAAAGCATTTTTAACATCCATCTGATACAAGGGCCATTGTTTAGGCGGGCAACGAAGCAAGCTACGTACGAGGTAAGACGAGCAACAGGAGCAAATGTTTCTTCATAGTCAATGCCATATTCCTGTGTAAATCCCTTTGCGACCAGCCGAGCCTTATATCGTTCAATAGTCCCATCTGAGTGAGTTTTGATTTTATAAACCCACTTACATCCGATAAGAGTTTTGTCTCTAGGAAGATCAACTAAATCCCAAGTATGTGTGTTCTCCAAGGCTTGAAGTTCTTCTTGCATAGCTTGCTGCCAAAGAGGATTAGTACTAGCCTCTCGGTAAGATTGAGGCTCATGTAGAGTGGAGATTGTAGAATAACAATGATAATCAAGGAGACGAACAGGGGGTGCTCTTACTCTTATTGGTCGAGGAGTGGATTCATCAGGCAACTCAGTTTCAATGGAAGAGGGTGCAGGTCCATCATTTGGGAGAGAATCTGAAGGAGAAGCCGTAAGAGTTGAAGTATCTGTCAATGTATCAGAACTAGAAGGAAATAAATCAGAAGATAGATTAGTAAGTAATGGAGATATGGTACGAAAAGGAGATAAGGAAGAAAACATGATATTTTCCCAGAAGATAACATGTCGAGAAACTCGAAGACGATTGGAGACAGGATCCCAACATCTATATCCTTTGTGTTCAATGTCATACCCTAGGAAACAACATAATCGTGCTCGAGCTTATAACTTATTATACTCATGAGGTTGAACTAATACAAAGTAAGCACAACCAAAGACTTTGAGAGAAATATATGTTGGTGGAGAACCATATAACCGCTCATAAGGAGAGATGTTAGAGATTGTAGAAGAAGATATTCTATTGATGACATATACAACTGTAAGAGTTGTCTCACCCCAAAATTGTGAAGGACAAGATACAAAAAAAAGTAAAGACCGAGTTATGTTAAGAATATGTCGATATTTTCGTTCTGCTCTACCATTTTATTAGGAAGTACCTGGACAAGAACGTTGGACAATGGTTCCATGTTGTTTAAGAAACATAGTAAGAGTAGACTCAAGATATTCGGATGCATTATCTGTGCGTAAGATTTTGATGTTTTGAGAAAATTGAGTTTGAATCATTGATGCAAAGTTTTTGTATATTTGAGGTAATTCTGAGTAATTTTTCATCAAATAAATCTATGTAAAACGGGAGTAGTCATCAATAAACACAATAGAATATTTTGACCCACCATAGTTGGTGTAGGAGATGGTCCCCAAATATCAGAGTGAATAAAATCAAAGGGAGCACGAGAAATAGAATCATTTGCATTAAAGGATAAAACAGATTATTTTGCAGTTTGACATGAAATACATTGAAGAGATTCATCGATGGGAACCTAGTGAACCCGAAGAAATTAAAGAACGAAGTTTATTAAGAGATAGATGACCTAGACGAAGATGCCATAAGTGAAAGGATGAAGGAACGATGGCAAAAGTAGAGTGAGGAACGACTAATAGGAATGTGAAGAGAAGTAAGCTCGTATAGACGTCCAACCTTACGGCTTGTCCCAAAGATCTTTCCCGTCCCGAGGATCCCGCACACGACATCCAATAGAAGTGAATATTATGTCAAATCCAAATTCACATAATTAACCAACAGAGATAAGATTTAAGGTAAGTGTAGGGACAAAAAATGTATCAGGTAAATCTAAAAAAGAGTTAGAAAAATGACCAATCCGAGTGGTGGCATGGTAGAGCCATCAGCTGTATGAATCATTGATGGTGTACTAGGAGCAGATAAAGAAGTAAAAGAATGGGAATTACGGGTCATATGGTTAGAGCAAGCAGAGTCAAAAAACCAAGAAGAAGTACGTCACGGTAGAAAGTGCGATATGTTTGTGATTATCAAAAGAAAGAACTTGTTGTAAAAGGGTTTGAAGATCACCAAGAGATATTGTTGGTCGAGAAGAAGAGGTGGTAGTAGCGAAATCCTCGGTGGCAATGACGGTGTAGAGATATGTCGAGAACCCGTAGTGAACGATTTTGGGATTGAATGACCTTCTTTAGGCAATTTTCAATAAGATGACCTTTCTCTTTGCAATATCTACATTCAATCATAGGATTAGCAAGGCATCGACTAAAAATATGTCCTCGCTTCTTGCAAAACCTACATTCAACAGTGGGACAATTAGGAAGGATATGACCTGACTTCGACGATTACGGACAGAAATTTGGAAATTTTGGTCCTCGAGTAGTGGTGGCCAATACAACATCACTATGTTGACGTTTGAGTAATCCCAGACGAGTCTATTCTGATATCAACTCAGAAACTGCAGTTTCAATAGTAGGGAGAGGATGTCGATGAAGCAGAGAAGCTCTAACAGGCTCAAAATCTGATGTTAGAGCCATAAGAAATTGGACCAGACGTCCTTGGTCTCGATATATTGCATATTTACTTGCGTCAGTTGTGCATTGCCAATGGGGTTCAGAGAGAGCAAGTTGATCCCATATTAATTGCATACGGGCAAGAAAATCATTGATTAACCGTGACCTCGTTCTTGTCGCAAAGAGTGAAGTTCTGTGAGCAATTGATCCTGATGAGCCGGATCCGATGTAGTATAGCGACTTGCAAGAAGGTCCCAAACTTCTTTAGCCGTCTCAAAACGACTAAATTGCAGATGAATAGAAGGTGCAGATGTGTTACGAAACCAAGTAAGAATTTGGTGATTTTTGCTATCCCAATCTTCAAGACGGTTACCAAAATCATCATCCGATTCGTCATCAGATTTTATAGGCAATTTGATATCTCCTGTAACATAACGCCATAGCCTCCTTCCCTTAAGAAAACTTCTCATCCCTTGAAACCATGCCTGATAGTTGTATCCATCAAGCATAACTGATATAGGTTGAGAAATATCTAATTTCTCCATAACACGGCAAAAAAGAAAGTGTTTAATTGATAAAATAAAATCAGATCGAACACCTAGTGCTCTGATACCATGTTAGAAAAAGCAGAATAAAGCAGAAAAACTAAGAAAATAAAGAAAAACAGACTAAGAGAAAATAGTTTGTGTATATTGTATATACAATAAATTGTACAATAACCCTATAAATAGGGTGACTCCATGAGACTAAACCCTAGAAATATAAAAAGAAAGAATACATAGAATATTTACAAGATTGTAAAGAATAAACTAAATAATTACAATATTGGAATTTTAGAAAGTCAATATTCTAAGACTTCTTTAATTTAGAAATCTCCAAAATTTGTTCCCAATACTTGCAATATTAATTCCCAAGATATTTCTAAAAATCTCTTCAATTTAGGAATTGCCAATATTCTTTACAATGAAAAAAACTACGCTGAAAGAGTCACTCTAAATAGGGCTACTGTAGATGTTTGAATCAGATTCGTTTGAGTATGGTTGGTTCTAGGTACCCATAATGAGAATAAAAAAGGAAAAAGAAAAAGAAAAAGAAATTGGACGTCTAAGTTTGAAACCATATTTAAGATACCAAATATTGCTAGATCTCACTTTCTCCGCACCATGTTGATAATTTATAAATGTGCCTTTGTGATTGGGTATAACATGCATCATGGTCCTAGATTCATAAAAGAGGAAACAAAAGGAAGAAAGTGATACTATCTTTCATCGTCTTTTTCGAGAAATTTTCATAAAAGAGAAAGCATAAATGAGTAGTTCACTATGATCATACACAATTATGTCTTCTTCTTTTTTTCCTTCTTTCTTTTTCTATTAAAAAGAGGAAGGAAGGAGAGTTGGATTTATAATCTGTACTAGTTGGGTCCTACCTACCCGGTATTGCTTCACTTGAAGCAAGAACGTACGGGTCATCTTTAGTTACTCCGAATTACAATTTCAAAGTGGGGTGTCGAGAGGTATGCATGTTTGGGCACAATTGAGACCTGATCAAGATTAGCCCGCTCCAAAAAGCACATCCGTATTTGGCCAAACATGAAACATGTTAAAGCGGCCCAAAGTTTTTGAATCCTAGGACCGAGTTTGACGGAGTCGGTCGACTCCAGAAGTTGACATGGGCAAACAAATCAAACAGTTAAAAGTCTCCGCAGCTGGACCAGAACCAGACAGGGTTCTGAGTCGAACCATAGTAAATTTTAACCCCTTGTTTGTCTAAATAATGTATTTATAGTAATAAAGGCACGAATTTTCTCTAACCGTCCCATAACTAATCATATTTAATTACAACATAATATCATTATCATGATTAAATATGACTGACTGACTGACTGACTGACTGGCTGGCTGAGGCAGAAACGAGGGTGCAATGGATGTAATGTATTTGTATTTATGATGCTACCCATTATTCTGATCTAAAAAATTGTTCGTATCTTGTCTTACCCTCAAACTCCAAACTAACGGTCTTTGGGCGAATTGTGGGATTGGTAGATATGGTTGAATAGCGGAAGCCAACAGGTAGGTTCAGACCCAACTTGGTTGACAATTACTCCCCTATTTATTTTTTGAAGCCTCCCTTCTTCCCACAAAAGCAAACAAGGTTTCTATCTCACTCAACTAACCAAATCCAATATTTTATCTTTGTCCATTCTTGTAATCCTCAGCAAAGAATATGTATAATTCCTTATGGCTGGAAAACTTCTATTTTTCTTCAAAAAATTGATTATCATTCATGACTATTCATATAGTTAAAAATTTTTCTAATTAAAAGGGTAACTATAGCTAGTTGTACAAATTACAATAATTCTCTTTCTTGCTTCCTCCATTTGCTTATAGCTTTTTTACCTCACTTATTTTGGAAAAAGCCCATGACTACCAAATGCCAACCATGATATAAGTTGTGAAAAGCTAGTCGCCAAAGTTCCACAATTAATTTAGTTGACTTTTGGATTCTTAGGTGAGCAGGGCAGATCACCTTCTCACAGTTTCATTGGTTCAACTTTTTTATTACCAACATTAAACATTATATGAACAAACAACACCAAAATTTTCAATTTGTGAAGACAGGGCATGGAATGGACCCTCTCTTTTAATATGGTCTAGGAGGCAAACTTTGGTTGAAGACCTCTTCTACCATCTGGTCACACTGTTTCTTTGACAGAGTATACCCCTCGCCTGGCTTAGAAGTTCTAATATTTGGAGTTTCACACAATCTTATCTCATGATTCATGTGGAAAGCTAGATTGGTACTTTTTTGTTGTTGTTGTTGTTTATTTGCTTCACCTTTTGGTAGAGTTTACTTTCTACGCTGCCAAAAGGTACTTTTGGTAGAGAAGAGACTTTTGGGTTTTCATGATCCAATTAGGTATTTAAGGCAAAAGGTGTATGCTACCCACTCATATATGTATATATATATATATATTGACTCATTTCATTTCCCTTTTTCTTGTTTGTATTGTATGTGGGTAGAGAAGGTACAAACATTTTTCAAGGATTAAAGTTTTGCATCCAAATCTCAATTCAACTCGTGGGGTGGGAGACCCATTTCTCTCAAAATAAATTTTAAGATTTGGTATTTATATTTACACAAGATTTGTCTTGTGTGTTTGCACAATTCATATAGTTTATGTATTGTTGCATGTGTCTGGTACATCTATTGGCGCACAATTAGAGAGAAATGATTAAAATTCCTATCATTACATAACTAGAGTTTCATATAATGGTCTTTAAGTCAAGTTTTAATGTCAGCAGTCAGAATTTTTGTTCTTATGAAGAGAAGTATTGTATTCTTTGAATTGTATCTTAATATATTTTAGTCTTTTTAAACAAGTTTGTATTACTAACATGAAGATTCAAGACTAAGTAGAATTATGTTGAGCTCTCTTTCTCCCCCTCTTTTTGGATAGTTTGCGAGGAGAATCATTGGAGAAATAATTCTGCGTACCCTAAAAGCATTATATGTAAATCAACTGATACTAACGGGTAATCAAAATATTTTGTGTTTAGGTTTTTTCGTTGTCCAGATAATATCATCTCATTTCGGCAAAAAGAAAAAAAAAAAGGAAAAATGACACAAATAGAACCCAGTAGACCAAAAAACAGGAAATCATTCGAGTCACGAGGAAGCAATTCACACTCTCCAACATAAACACACCAATTAAATCAAATGAAAAAAAGAAGATGTTATGGTGCATGAAGAAGCAGCTATATAAACAAAAACAGAGCAACATATTCCATGAAATCCTGTGAAACATTCATGCTAGGGGGTGACTAACCTGGAAAAGCTTTGACCAAGTTGCCTTTTTCTCTTGGGAGTGGGCGGTGTTGAGAGGGCTTGACAAAATTCATGCAATTGTTCGAATCGATGCATGGATGATTGGAAACAATGATGATAATATGGGGTCATATGAATGAGAGAAAAATGAAACGGGAAAAAGTAGCCTCAGAGAGATGATTATATATTTTGCATTAGCTCTTTAGGGGGGGAAGAGAGAGAGAGAGAGGGCTTCATGTTTCTGAGATTCAAGTCACTCACATGTAGGTCCAATGTTGTATTTTTCGAGTTTTCTTAGTAATTTACACCATCCCATACACACATCGTGATGCCCTTGGTCTGTTAGATTTAGATGGTTTGTTTTGATTGACCGTTAGATCTCCCTCTCACTCTCTCACTCTCTCTCTTAAAGATTACTAGAGAGAGAGAGAGGGAGAGAGAGAGTTAAGAGGGCAGAGTGACCAAACGTTCTGGGGGCAGAGTATGAGAGATTTTTGTTAGACAAACCAACCTTTCCTTGCTTTGCTTTTGGGTTTTGGCTGCGTTCAACCGTCTATCAGGTGGAGGGCATTTTCGTCTTATTGTACCTTTGAGGTAGTTATTGGGGTCCACAAGAACTTAACCCAAAATAAACCAATCAAGTCATGCCATGTCATCAAGCACCGACACGTCACGCGCCCAAAGAGTTCATGACTCGCTCAGCTCTTCCCCTGCCATGTCAGTCGGTCATAGACTCAAATTGAATGGCCTTCGCACAAGTCTTTCATTGAGCAAATTATTTAGCGCGTAGGATGGAATGTAAACAAATAATTCATAATATAAACAAAATTATGTTATAAATTGTATGAAATTTAGATGCATGTTTAACAATAATGGATGATCTTACTTAAAAATGATTAGTGGATTTTAGGTTACTATTTTGTAGTATGATAATTTTTTGTTTTTGAGATCATAAGTGATTATTGATTTGTATGTTGGTATATTAATAATTGCGTCTTTTCATATTTTCTTCAAATGTCTATAGATAGACCATCTTGTCATCTCATTTGTATACCAAAAAAAGAAACAAAATATTGCTCTCTCTCTCTACTTCATCTCTCGTTCTTTATATTGTGATTTAAGTTTTCTTTTGACTTAGAATTTTTGTTTTTGTGTTATTTCGATTTTTATTTTGAGTATATCCAATTGTGAGATCAAAAAAGTTTTATAATATGTTATCAATACGAAAATCTGATCAGCTGAGAAAAAGTAAACAAGAGAGGAACATTATCCAAATATTTAACGTGTCAAATCTCACCAAACTTGAGTTTGTGGCTCTCGACGTTTCAGAAAAAAATTATTTACCATGGATACTTGATATTGAAATTCATTTGAATATTTAACATGTCAAACAATTAAAGAAAATAATAGAGATACTTTGCAAAGTCGAGCCAAGACAATGATTTTTCTCCGTTAATACCTCCACGAAAATTTGAAAATTGAATATTTGATAATGAGAGATTCACTTGAATTGTGAAAAAATTTGGAGGAAAAGTTTATCAAAAGAAAAAAGGTAATAATTCCTAAAACTCATTATAATTAGATTCATTTGATATTTTAAGATTTTAAAATAGTAAGTGAATATAATTCAACTATTTTTAAAATCTGTTCTCAATTGAAATTATATAGAGAAAATATTATCAATTATGATATGTTAGAGAAAATATTTTTGAGTTTTCATGTCTTGAATATGCTCTAACAATAGCAATATCGAGAAAAAGGTTTTAAAAAATGTTCAGAACTGATTTCTTATTTACTTGTGGTTAAATAAAATAACGAGTTATTGATGAAAAATCGTGAATCTTGTCCAACTAGTTCTAATCCATTCCCTGAAATAAATGTGATAACTCATGACAATTCTAGACGTGGACGAGGACGTAGGAATGGTTGTGGTCGAGGACGTAGCCGTGGTCATGGTCGTGGTCCTAGTCGTGGTTATGGCTGGAATGTTTACTGTAATGATCGTGATGGATATACAAACCACGAGAAGTGGAAAAATAATGATGCCAAACAAGAAAAACGTGAATCTAGTCAGAATGCCGAAAATAAATGCTTTCGATTAGAAGCAAATGCTTTATATCAAAATAATAACATCAATAATATTTTTGAGGGTCTTGCAAATTTTGCCTCAAATAAAAGTTGATAATTTTTTTGACTACGCTGAATTTAATGATTTTAATTAATGTAATTGTTTTTATTTCTAATATCTATAATAAATTAAAATTCATTGTTTGTTTGTTGGTTTATTTATTTATTTGTTTATGAAGATCTATGGATATTATTGATTCTAACATTAGATCAAATGTCGACGATAAAGATCTTTGTCTCGTAGATAATGCAACTACATATACAATTTTCAAAAGTAAAAGACACTTCTCTCATCTTAGTATGAAAAAGCAAAATATAAATACTATATTCGGTAGTGTAACTTTGATTGAAGGTTTCGGAAGAGCAAATATTTTACTACTAGGATAGACCAATTTTATGATTAGTAATGTACTATTTTCACCAAAATTTCATAGAAATTTATTGAGTTTTAAAAATATTCGTCTCAATAGCTATCATATAGAGATAACCAATGTAGAAAATATTGAGTATTTATGCATTACTAACCTTATATTGGGACAAAAACACATATTAGAGACTATCAGTTTTTTTCCTCGGGTTTTTAGTATATACATATTCGACTAATTGAAGTAAATACAATAGTAAACCAAAAGTTTGCTAATCATAATGTATTCATATTATAGTATGATCGATTGGGACAACATAGATTTACAATGATTCTACGAATTATTGAAAACTATTTTGGACATCCATCGAAAAACCTAAAATTTCTTCAATCGAATGAATTCTCATATGCTGCAAGTTATCAAAGTAAATTAATAATAAAACCATTACCAAGTAAGATTGGGTTTGAGTGTCTTACATTTTTTAGTCAAATTTAAGGTGATATATGTGGATCGATTCATCCACCATGTGAACCATTTAGATATTTTATAGTTTTAATTGATATCTTTACGAGATGGTCACATCTGTGCTTATTATCAACTTGAAACCTAGCGTTTTTGAGATTACTTGCCTAAATAATTTGTTTATGAACTCAATTCCCTGATTACACTATCAACACAATTCACTTAGATAATACTAGGGAATTTACATCCCAATCATTTAATGATTATTACATATCTATCGATGTAAAGGTTGAACATCTTGTTGTTTATGTTTATATCCAAAATGCTCTGATAGAGTCACCTATTAAACATCTCCAATTAATTGCGAGATCATTACTTATGAAAACCAAACTTTCTGTCTATGTTTGGGGACATGCAATTTTATATGTAGCAACTTTTATTCGCATCCGACTCACTAGTTATTAAAAATTATCCCCTTTACAATTAGTTTCTGGACAAGAACTAAATATATCCCATTTACGTATTTTGGTTGTGTCGTATATGTTCTAATTGCCCCTTCATATAGAATCAAAATGGGATCTCAAAGGAGATTAGAGATATATGTTGGATATAAATCTCCTTCTATTATCAAATACCTTGCGCCATTCACAGGGGATATTTTTATCGCTTAATTCACGTATTGTCATTTTGATAAATCATTTTTTCCAACTTTAGAGGGAGATAATGTAAGAAAAGAAAAATTGGAAAAAGAGATTATTTAGAGTAATCCATCCTTGCTTCATCTTGATTTCTATACAAAACATTGTGAATTAGAGATTCAACGAATAATTCATTTATAACGAATTGCAAACCAACTGTCAGATAATTTTTCTGATTCAAAACGGATAACTAAATCACATATTTTTATTGAGAATGCTCCCATTAAAATTAATATTCTCGAAGGGTCTCTAACAACAAATGAACTTAAACCATATCTGAAGCATGGAGACTAATTGGTTCTAAAGTTAAAAATCCTCGAAAGAAGAGGAGAGAAAATAGTCAAATTGACCATATGAAAGAAGAAGATATGAAAAACACAATCCATGATATATCCAAAGTTAATTTTCCTGAAAAAGTTGAACTTTTGAAAGAAAATGTGGAAAATTAAGAAATATCGATCAATTATATTTCTATAATGAGAACATGGGATCGAAAAAATACTATTGTTCATGACATATTTGCTTATAAAGTGGCAGTTGACGTCCTAAATAAAAATAATGATTATAATCCCACGACTACAAAGGAATGTAAATCAAAAGATGATTGGTCAAAATAGAAGAATACAATTGAGGCCAAACTAGAATTTCTCTCAAAATATGCGGTTTTTGATCCCATTGTCAAAACACTATAAGGTGTTTGACCAATAGGCTATAAATGGGGTACTTATATGAAAAAGAAATGAGAAAATAAGATTGTACGATACAAGGCACGACTTATAACACAAGATTTTTCATAAAGACCTGGTATAGACTATGAAGAGATATATTCTTTTCTGATGAATTGAATCACTTTTTGCTATCTTATTGGATTGGTAGCACATGAAAAGCTCCATATACAATTAATGGATGTTGTTATCGCTTATCTTTATGGTACACTAAATAATAATATCTATATGAAAGTCCCTGAAAGACTAAAATTGTCTGAAGCATGTAATTCTCAATAATTATTTTCTATTAGATTACAAAAATCTTTATATGGTTTAAAACAATCTGAGCGTATGTGGTATAATCGTCTTATTGAAAATTTGATAAAAGAGGGGGATGTAAATAATCATATTTTTTCACGTGTTTTTATAAAGAAACCTGAACATAGATATGTAATAATTGTTGTCTATGTTGATGATTTAAATATCATTAGAACTTTTGAAAAGGTTTCAAATATCATAAACTATTTATAGAAAGAATTCGAAATGAAAGATCTTGGTAAAATAAAATTCTGTCTCGACCTGCAATTCGAATATTTAAAGGATTGAATTTTATTTATCAATTCACTTACATTAAGAAAGTGTTAAAACGATTTAATATAGACAAATCATATCCATTAACTATCCCGATGACTGTTCGTTCACTTGACGTGCAAAAGGATCCTTTTCAATCTCGGGAGGACAAGGAGGAAATTCTTGGTCCAGAAATATCATATCTAAGTGCAATTGGTGCATTGATGTATCTTGCTAATAATACTTGACCTGATATACCTTTTACTATAAACTTATTAACACGATATAGATTCGCTCCAATTAGAAGACATTAGAATTGAGTTAAACATATTCTACAATATCTTCAATGTACAATTGAAATAGGCTTATTTTATATAAATCGGTCAAATACACAATTAATTGGATATGTAAATACTGGATATTTGTCTAATCCACATAAAACTCACTTACAAAAGGTTACGCATTCACATATGGTTGTACTATCATATCTTGGAGGTCTATGAAGCAAACAATAACTGTTAAATCATCAAATCATGCTGAGATATTAGCGATTTATGAAACAACTATTGAATGTGTGTGGCTTAGATCAATGGTTAATCACATTCAAATATCATGTGATTTAACTAGTATCAAGAAATCTCCCACAATATTATATGAGGAAATGTTGCATGTATATTTGAATTAAATGGTGGATACATTAAGGGTGACAGAACAAAATATATATCTCCTTAATTATTTTTCACATATGACTTAATACAAGGTGGAGACATTGATATTTAAAAATTTTAATTAAATGAAAATCCTATAAATTTATTCACAAGGCACTACCCACCACAATATTCAAGAAAATGATTTTTACAAAATTTGGTTGCATCATTTTAAAGATAGTATGTGATATTTTAATCAGGGGAGCATAATATGAAAGGTTTTATATATAAGGAATGATGTACTCTTTTTCCTTTACTAGAAATTTTGTTCCATTGCATTTTTCCCTAGTAAGTTTTTACGAGGCAAAAATCCAAGGGAGAGTGTTATAAATTCTATAGATTTTGGATGGATGTCCATATTCATGATGGATAAAAATGACCATTTGAATGAATTACTATATTTAAGAATAACTATTGGTTTTTAGATAATTCTTTAATGATATGATAATTTTTGACTTTTGAGATCATCAGTGATTATTGATTTTTATGTTGGTATATTAATGAAAGTTTCTTTTCATATTTTTTCCAAATGTCTATAAATAAGCATCTTGTAATCTCATCGAAACACCAAGAAAAGAAATAAAATATTATTCTCTCTACTTCCTCTCTTGTTCTTTACATTGTGTTTAAGTTTTCTTTTAAATTAAAATTTTGTTTTTGTATTATTTTGAGTATATCCAATTGTAAGTTTTAAAAAGTTTTATAATAAATTATAAATTATATAGACCAAAATAAAGAAAAAAAAAAGAGTTCACATGAACCAGGACCACCATGTAGTCCCTCCATTGATTGTTCGGTCACAGTTTCTGTAGTGATTTCTTTGTAGTTTCTAGTCATTATAGCTCTTATAATTCCTTTAAACATCCCATAACATATATATATATTTTTTACTATACAATCCGGTATTCGGACTCATACTCCGATTAATTCAGTTTGAGACTTACAGTGACCCATTTAGAAGGTTACCCTCTCAACATAGTCCAGTCCATACTCAAATAACGAATCGAATTCGTGATCGTAATTAAGGAATCTAATACCACATCCTATTATACCAATTACCCGTCAGTTCCCATAACATGTTTTGAAAAGCTCGAATCCTTAACCAAATATCCTCTATATACTTAAGGAGGCATTTCTTAGTTCACTCTCCAACGCTATTCTATAGGTCCGTTAGTGTGTTTACCCTCTCTTCTCTTTCGTTCACAATTTATTATATTCTATTTATAACATGTTTCACATAAATAAAGGAAAAAAATTGCACACAAACACAATAATTTTCCAAAAAAAAAAAAAAGAACATAAAATTTTACAAAAATTAGTATAGATAATCATTGTACTAATCAACTTTGATACTAAATTTTAAACTTTTCTTCCTGTAGAAGTTGGGTTTCTGGATTCGAAGACTATTAAATACTACTAATATATAGTAATTATACAAATTTCCCCTTGAAATTAGTCACACTTTGGAAAAATATATCCACAACTCAACTCATTTTAAGCATTTAGATGAAAGTAGAATTCATAGAACATGCAGATACACGTTAACTGAAGCACCAGATATACATTTGAAGCCATACGTCTGTAGGTTTCTGTTATCACCTAATTGCACAATCCATAGCACAATCTATAAACGCAAAGATCCGACGTGTCACAGCAAAAAATCACAGCTCCCAACTAGCAATTTGATGCTAAGTACCAGATGTAACTCTCTCCTGCTGTTCTTCAGAATCAACAGAGAGCAACCAAGAGAGGTATTCTGGAGCACAACCTAATGCAGACCCAGACATATCTGGCAGAGTGACTCTTTTCCGCATTAGAGACTCTATTGACAATGCTCTCCTTTTCCGCCCACCCCTCGATCTTGACCTGAATAACTGGTCAGCCTCCTCAAAATCTCCCTATATGAAATATGAATACACTTATAAATCTCAATGTTGTTTTCATCGAAGCAAACATTTCCAGCCAAATGCCATTTACAAGTTAAAATGTTAAAATGTGGCATACAAGTAGTTTGCAACTAGATCCAAACTCAAAACTTACTTGGGTATGAACATGGCGCCCTGTTTTCTCATGGTTATCCCTCACATGCTTAAATGAGAAACTCATATCACAGCCAGGAATTCTACAGCTAAAAGGTCGGAGATTAAGGTGAGCAACTTTGACATGCTGTTGGAGATTTGACATCTGCATATATTTATATACGACTCAACAATAAGTCAAAAATGGAACCAAGGCACATGGTAAGAATGGGATAATTTTGTTTCAGGATGGTAGCATCTTACTGTTGAATATTCCCGGTTACAACCTGCGACAATGCATTTGACACCGTCCACCAGCTGTTTTGTCTCATGTGTGCGGAGATGCCGCTTGATGTTCTTTTTTAGTTGCTTGGTTCCACATATATGGCAAGTGATGTGCTGGTGGCAGGTCTGGACATGGGCTTTAAGGCATTGATCATTAGTAAAGACCTTCATGCAACCAGGTTCCAAACAGATTGCCTCTACTGAATCCAGCTTGACTGATTGTGTTGAGACAGCCAAGTGTGTTTATGTTAGAAATAACATAAGAAACCAAATATTCAGCTAAAATGTATTATAACTATCAATATATTCTATGCCATCCCAAGGTTGGGGAAGGAATAGCCTACCATGAGAATCCTTGTGCTTCTGCAACTTTGATGCAAATTTGAATACCTTTCCACACCCAGCTTCAGGGCAAACATACTGTTTGGGACCATCATCAGGAGTAAAGCTAGAATCTTCTCCATGAAACTCTTTAATGTGCCTCGTCATGTTACCCTGGAAAGCAAATTCACTGTTGCATTGCTGAACTGGGCACACAAAAGTCTTTCCTTGGTGCCGCAGAAGGTGGCGGTTGAGGTGGTCTTTTCTTCTATAACTGGAATTGCAATCTTCCAAAGGACAAGTAAATTGCCTCTGGACCCAAGAAGGAAAATACTAAATCTTATAGATCTTAAGCATATTGGAGCAATTAAGTTAGATACCCAACCGTCCAAAAAAGAAAGTATATACCAAACCTCAAGAATGAATTTTTTCTACGTGACTGAGGCTGTCATGAGGGAGCTTCCCAGGAGGTCCCCCAACCTGGTACTAGTCCATTCAAGACAGGGCTTGCTACCTCATGCATATTGGAGTTCTCTTTGCCGGATCCAGTGCATCACGCCATTAATTTAATGGGAAATTCTACCATCACAAGTAGAACTAAAAAGCCCTGCAAGTCTATTTGTTTAGTGTTGGTCCCAAGCAAAACGCAGAAAAGACTTTACATGATTAAGTTCAAAAGCAATCAAGAAAGCTTAGAACCATCGTTGAAAAACTATCACATTCACAGGAGATTGATGAAACTAATCACTAACAAGATAAATACCAGAGAGATTAAAGCAACAATATTTATTTTTTGTAGATAATTGGACAGGAAACCAAGAAAAAACAACACAAGTAAATTACTATGCCACAACAGATCCTCTAATTTCTCAACAATTCCACAAAATTTTGAGGTAAAAATAAAGACAAATAAACAGAACATTTAGGGAAACCCCAGAAATTATCAAGGTGGGGGGGAGGAATCGGAAATACCTCAAGACAATGAGATTGCATATGTTGCTTCAAATGGGCAGGCTTACAAAAACTAGCACCACATTCTTCACAAACATTCAATTTCTTCTTTTCTCCATTGTCATCATCAACACTCTGCCCTTTCATCTTTTCTTCCTATAGGGCCCCAGAAATTAAATCAAAATTCTTACAATTTATTTATTACTGAATGCTTAAAAATGTGAAATTGAATTTGAAATAGAAACACCCACCTCAGAGTGGTGGGAGAGGATATGAGATGAAATTAGAGACTTCTTGGACCTACAAATCCCACAGTATTGGCAGAAATAGCGTCTCCTGTCTCTGAATATGGGGCCTTCTCTACGTCCTTGCTCCATTGTATTGCCTTTCCCCTTGGGCTTTGCTTAGGCTCCTCTGCGATTTGTTGGGAGAAAGAGAGAGAGAGAGAGAGAGAGAGAGAAACCCTAGTTGTCCTTAATTATTTGTGGGATAGGTTAGTCCCAAAGTGGCAACTCTTAATTCTTCTTTTATCTTCCTACCACATCATCAATTTTCTGAATAAGAATTTAACAACTTTATAGTATTTTAAAAAATATATATATAAGCAATAATAATATTAGTTTAAGTAAGATAAACTCTTAAAATATTTAAGTTAGAACCCTTAAAATATTTTACTATTTTATATTAATATACATATGTATATTAACATAATATATAGTGCTTAACTCTTAACTTTAAACATATATTAAATATATTTAAGTTATTTTTTAATTTAATTTTATACTTATTTATTTATTTATCTTTTACAGCTTTATAGTGTTTAGTTCTCCTTTGAAGGGAGAAAAAAAAAAAAAAAAGAAAAATAGGATTTTTAATACTAACACTATAAAATTGAATTTACGGAAATAGAATTTTTAATTACTGATATGATAAGTATACATTGTAGAAAACCTTTTTAACATTAGTTTTTTCATTATCATTTCATTTTAATTATGGGCTTGTTCTCCATAACACATATGAATTACACAAGGAAATCTATATATCGTACAAATTTGTAAATCGTACTTAAGTTCAACCCAACCGTTCTATAACAAAGAGCATAAGGAAAATTCCTATAAAAGAGGTGGTACTCATTTGTCCTCGCTTAAAAACCTCTTTTTTTGGACAAATATATGTTACTAGACAGAATTTTTCTAAACATTCTATACCATCGCATATTAGAAAATAGACTTTACAAAAGTTTAGAACACAAATTTAAATATGGACAAAGTGAGATAAGAATGTAACCGAATATCAAAGAGAAAAAGAAAAAAAAAATTTATCAAGAAGACAAAAATAAAAAATGGAGAGAACTTTTTTTATTGATTGATGTTGGCTTGCCTGGCCCTTATTTCCAATACTCCTCTTCAAGTTTGGCGAATATATGTCGATGGAGTCCAATTTGTCGAGAATATTATTCATGTGATTAGCCATAGTTCCCTTGATGAAAATATCAGTAAGCTATATATTGCTCTTTGCATGAGGGATGATTATGGTCTTGTTTTTAACCTTTTGTCGTACAAAATAACAATCCATCTCAATTTGTTTGGTCCGCTCATGGAACACTGGATTTGATGCAATGTGAATAGTGGATTGGTTGTTACAAAGAAGTTAAATTGGCATTGAGACTTTGAACCCCAAGTCTTCAAACAGAGCTTTAAGCCACACAATCTCATTTGTTGATACTGTCATAGCTCTATATTTCGCTTCTGCACTAGATCTTAAAACTACTGATTATTTCTTACTTCTCCATGACACTAAATTACCTTCCATGAACATGCAAAAGTCCGTTGTAGACCTTCTATCTTGAGAATTTCCAGCCTAGTCCGTATCACAATATTCAATGATCTCTGAGTTTTGGTTGCACTTCATCCATATTTCACATCCAGGAGAGCTTTTTGGGTACCTCAAGATCCTTTCGGCCGCTCTCCAATGTCCCATTTTTTTATTGTGTATATGTTGGCTGATTCGACTAACTGCATATGTTATATCTGGCTTTATGATTGTCAAGTAAATAAGCTTCCCAACAAATTTCTGATAACTCGGAATGTCGATAAAATGTTGATCATTATTTTTTCCTTCTTCATAGGTTGAGACTAGACTACAAGCTGGTTTAGCTCCCAATTTACCTGTTTTCTGTAAAAGATCAAATATGTATTTTTTGGGGATAAAACAAAACCCTTAGAAGAGTAGACAAGTTCTATACCTAGAAAATACTTTAACTTCCCCAAATTTTTAATTTCAAATTTAGATTTAAGGAAAATTTTAACTTGATTTATTTGTTTTACATCATTTTTAGTTATGATTATATCATCGACATAGATAAACACAACCATGACCTTTTCATTAAAAAAAATTTAGTAAGTAAAGGGTAGTCACTATTGCACTTAGAGAAATCATAATTGAGAAGAGTGGAGCTAAGTTTAGTATACCAAGTTCGGAAAGATTGCTTCAAACCATATATTGTCTTATTGAGCTTGCATACTTGTCCATCTTTGCCTTCAAACCTTTGAGGAAATTGTATGTAAACTTTCTCCTTAAATTCTCCTTGCAAGAATGCGTTTTTCATGTCCATTTAGAACATTGGCCAACTCCAGTTTGTTGCAAGGGACAATAAAACCCGAACTGTGGTCATTTTGGTGACCGGAGCAAAAGCTTTAGTGTAGTCTTCTCCATATGTCTGGGTGAAGCCTTTGGTTACAAGTCTTGCTTTATGGCAGTCGATTGTTCCATCACTTTATACTTGTCTTGTAAACCCACTTACACCCTACCATTTTCTTTTCTTTAGAAAATATGATGATCTCGCAAGTTTGATTCTTGGTAAGAGCATCCAATTCTTCCTTCATAGCTTTCCTCCATCCTTGATGAGCATTAGCTTCTTCATAACTCAAAGATTTCTGTACTTGGTCATGCTATTCAAGAACTCTTGATGACTAGCAAAAACATTGTTAGTTGTATGAAAATCAGAAATAGGATAAGATGTAACCTTGGAATTATAATAAACTTCCTTATTTAACCACTTCGATGGACATCTTAATCTAGTGGATCTTCTAAGTGGAGGAGACAATGAGGATGGTTCCATTGGAATTTCCTCGTTTTTTTATATTAACTTGTTGTACCCCTTGTTTATTTAGCTCATATTTTTCTAAAGTATTTTCTTTTTCTCCCTCTTGTTCCATATTTTATTTTTAAATTATTTTTTAGGGAGATTTATTTTCAACTCTTGGGGATTCTCAGAAAAAGATTTATAAGTCTCCTTTTATAAAATCTTCATCTTTGTTATGTTTTTTAAAATAGAATTTATCTTTCAAAAATATTACATCCTTAGATGTATAAACTTTACTAGTTTCAAGTTCATAGCATAAATATCCCTTTTGAAATTATGCATAGCCTATAAAAATACATCGTCTTCCATTTTTTTCTAACTTATCTCTCATTTAAGAAAGAATATGAGTATAGCATATGCAACCGAATATTTTAAGATGAAATAAATATGGTTTTTCTTTTCTTAATATCTCTAAAGGGGATTTTCGTTTGAGAATTTTTGTGAGAATTCGATTAATTACATGTGAAGTTGTACTAATTACATCACTTCAAAATATTTTGGGCATATTTGTAAAGAATATCATGGTCCTTGTAATTTCTAGTAAGTGTCTATTTTTTCTTTCGATTACTCCGTTTTGTTATGGAGTATAAGGACAAGATGTTTGGTGAATAATTTTGTTGTTTTCTAAATATACTTTGAATTCATTACTCAAGTATTCACCCCCATTATCAGTTCTAAGAGTTTTAATATGAGCATTATATTGTTTCAAGATAAAGTTGTTAAAGTTTTTAAATGTTTTGAAAACTTGTGCCATAGTGTGAATCATGTATACTTATATGTATCTAGATTTATGATTTATAAAAGATATAAAGTATTTAAAACCTCTTTTAGATTCAACATGGGATGCCCATATATCCGAATACACAAGATCAAAAATATTTTTATAAATAGTTTTCGAAATTGGATAAAATATTCGGGTTTGTTTCCCAAATATACATGTTTCACAATAATCATTTTTATAAAATTTTGTTGGAAAAAGTATTTTTAAGCCTTTATCATTTGGATGATCTAATCTAACATGTCATAGTCGATTATCTCCTTCGTATGCTACAAGAGGTTGGTTGTCTTGATTCAAAAAATACAAATTATTCTTTCTAGATCCCTTACCAATCACTTGGTTTGACTCGATATCCTGAAAAATAACAGTATCAAGATCCAAAGTAGCTTTGCAATTCTGGTTTTTAGTTATCTTACTAATTGACATAAGATTTGAGGTGAATTTAGGAACATATAGGACATCTAAGTTTTTAGGTTTTTTTCCCCCAAAAAATTCAAATTTCCCAAGTTTTTTAATATTTAAATTTTGTCTATTAGCTACTTTGACTATCTTATACTTGTGGAGGGGTTTAAAACATTTTATTTTTTTCCTTAATCATATGATAATTACATCCCAAATTTATTAACCAATTTTTAGAATAATGAATGGAGTTCAAGGAATTATCAAAATTATTGGTGACTTGTTTTAGTAGCTTGGTGATGTCTTGAAGAACCGTTTCCAAGATTACATTCTGCACCACTTTTGGTCCTCTCTCCCCCTCTCTGCTTCGGGAAAATTTCTTGGCAAGAGAGCTGTGTCTTGCAAGGGATGTTC
Source organism: Dillenia turbinata (assembly GCA_037126225.1). NCBI lineage: Eukaryota > Viridiplantae > Streptophyta > Magnoliopsida > Dilleniales > Dilleniaceae > Dillenia > Dillenia turbinata. The sequence goes on from JBAMMX010000007.1 coordinate 18,102,411, forward strand.
GTCGAGTGTTGAAGACTCGATGAGTACTATTCGTCGAGTCTTCAACACTCGACGAATAGCGTCCGACTATGGAATAGTATTCGTCGAATATTGAACACTCGACCAACTATCTTGGGTTAGATCCGAAAATAATTTGATTTGTAGGTTTTTTCAAATTTTATTTTTAAAATAGGGTTAATTTCACACATGTCTCACTTTCCTTATGCATTGTCAAATGCCATGGCTTCATAACTAGCATTTATTAACTTTGTTGTTAGTTAAAAACACAAAACCTTATCCGAAGCAAAAATGTGGCCTTATCATCTTTACGGACTTTTGACTTTGGAAAAAAAAATCAAATGTATATATTCATTATGAATAGCTGCTTGTACACATTCATGTAATACTAAATAAAAATGAAGAGATTGATATTTCGAATAATATTTCTATATTTTGAGCTGGTTTGATTCCTACAGGATAAAGAATTCTTCTTTTTAAACCATTGGTATTGATACAAGGAAAAAAAAACAAAATATATAGGTAAAAAATAGATGTGTGTGTTGGGGTGGGGATAGTGTTAATTTTTTAATTGGAATTTTAATTTTTATTTATAAATTTTTTATATTTAATAAAAAAATATTATAAATAGAATAAAAGGAAGTGTAGTTAAGATAAGGGCTTTCAAATGGATAATATTGATTACATGACATGTTATTGCACCAAATTTATTAAATTTAGAATGCGAGAGATGGGAGATTGAGAGAGTCGTATCCGGTGGAGGTGGCGATGGAAATGACATGAGTGGAGGAGGTAGGGGAGAATCCGGAAAAGTGACCGGGTGTGGGTCAAGTAGCGGTTAAGATATCGAAGATGTATTTGAAAAGTCAAAGTTGGGGGTGCCTTCTCTCTGACCAATATATGTATGGTGGATTGGCGTAAGTGGGCTTGAAAAAGTAAAGATCGCGTGCCGTAATAGCACAACGGCGTTTGCGCTTAAGAGTCCCATTTTGTTGCGGTCGTGCTTGCGGTGTGGCAACACTGGAACAGGCTTGATGTTTAATTCGGAGAGCAAAAAGAAATAAAAAAAAAAAAAGGAAAAAAAAACTTTCATATCGTTGGAGGTGGATTTGAATATACAAATAATGACTTTGTCAACTCAAACGAAATGATTTGACCATCTGAAAGTCTTGATTGTTGGGATCTACAAAACACTGTCAGAACATGTTCCGACAAAAAGATTCTGATGTTCAAATTAGAGAACGATTTTCGAAAAGAAAGAAACAGACTAAAAGAGAGAGTTGTATGCCTTTGTATGCTGTGTATAGATTTAGAGAACGTATTTAACCGATTGGATTAGTTGTGTATATATAGCCTTAGTATGTGAGAATTGTGTGTATGTGGGGTGTTAAAATCCTACTTCCTTATGAGAGCGCCTTAAGATTATGAGAATCATAGCGTGAGATTTTCTTAGATCTCGAATTCTTACTAGTTTAAGAAGTCCAAATTGTCTAGGAGATTTTTTCCTTATCGGCTATGATTGGAGGTCTCCTTTTCATTTACGTAAGATTGTCCCCATGATTTAGAGAGAATAAATATTATCTTAGTGGATCGAGTGATTATTACCAAGTACCGAGAAGGTACCAAGACCAAATAGTTGACTACTGAACAAGATCTAATCGATAGATATTGAGAGAAAGTGGACCGTGCCTACTTGTTTGGGAGATAAATCCCTTATTGACGGCATACTTTGGTTGATTATGTCCCTCGGGCCATTGATCTGGAGGGTCTCATGTAACACCGTTTTTCGGTAACTATGTGTCATGTACTATTTCTCATGGTTCTATATATATATTATATATATATATATATATTTTAAGACATTTAAAATGAAATTTTTATTATCTATTTATTTATTTTGAGTTTTTGTCTCAAAATCGCTGAAACCGAAAATTTTATCGGTAAGCCGAAAATTTTCTCGACAAATGCCAACAAAGCCTAAAAAAGTAAAAAATGGCTAAGAGAATGGCTACACACTTAAATTAGAGATATCAAAAAAACTGTCACGCCCCTACCCGTGATCTAGAGATCTAGAACAGTCGCCCGTTACCTCAGACACCGGCCCAACCCCGCCACGTATTCTCAAGGTAACACAAGGCTAATCATAATTTCAGTTACAAATATTTTATTAGTATTTAAAATATAAAAGTCACCAAATATATATGTACACTACAAATGAAAGTTCATTTGTTTTATACAGTCATTCTAACATGATTAACTAATATTTTCAAAAATAAAGAGGAAGTTCTATACTGTAATACGTCTATAACGATAGACATCGATGTACGCAAATTCCAGAGACTATCGTTATAGACGTATTACGGTATGGAACTTCCGCTGTATCTTTGAGAATATTAGTTAATCATGTTAAAATGACTATATGAAACAAAAAAACTTTCATTTGTAGTGTAAATACTAATAAAATATTTGTAACTGAAATTATGATTAGTCTTACGTTACCTTGAGGATACACCGAAAAAAACAACATCCCCCCCCCCCCCCCCTGGATCATGGATGGGGTGTGGATCCGGAGCGAAACCAATATCCCGGGGTGTAGCTTCCCCCCCGTCTCCGTATCGCTCCCTTCTAGGGAGATATTTGTAGAAGGACCATGTCCTCGAACTCAAGTGGTCACCACCGTTTATCAGCATAACTCTTCTGTCTGTCCTGGGCGGCATTCATCTGAGTACGGATGACATTCACCTTCTCTTGGGTTTCCTCTACTAAGTCAACACTGCTAAGTTATTTTTCACCAATTTCGCTCCAACACAAGGGTGTTCGACACTTCCTCCCGTACAAGGTAACGCAAGGCTAATCATAATTTCAGTTACATATATTTTATTAGTATTTAAAATACAAAAGTCCTCAAATATATATATACTACAAATAAAAGTTCATTTGTTTCATACAGTCATTCTAACATGATCAACTAATATCTTCAAAGATACAACGGAAATTCCATACCGTAATACGTCTATAACGATAGTCTATGGAATTTGCGTACGTCGATATCTATCGTTATTGACGTATTATGATATGAAACTTTCGCTGTATCTTTGAGGATATTAGTTGATCATGTTAGAATGACTGTATGAAATAAAGAAACTTTCATTTGTAGTATATATATATATATATATATATATGTATATTTGAGAACTTTTGTATTTTAAATACTAATAAAATATTTGTAACTGAAATTATGATTAGTCTTGCGTTACCTTGAAGATACGTGGCGCAGTTGGGCCGGTGTCCAAGATAACGGGCGACTGTTCTCGGCCTTTGGATCACGGATCGGGGTATGACATCTCAAGTCTCATGATGACAAGCCTTTGGGCTAATCAGATAGTTGACTTACCAGGTGGATACCGACAAGGTCGATAATGGGGATACCGACAACCGTTCAACAAGTTAAGGGCTACCTTGAACTCAATATGATTTGGGTTGTTCTGGCTACATGCTATCATTTGCCCCCACTCTTGTTGTTGCTTCGAAGAATGGACTTTAGAATTACAGTCTAGTGAAGACCTTTCGAATTTTGCAAATCAAAGAATTAAATGCGACACATGCCGCTTTGGTTTCCACAAACCATTTCCAATACGTTTCTTACATTGCGCGTCCTTTGGTTGGTTTCTCTACTACTGATTTTGTTTTTTGACAGTTAACTTTCTTGGCGATTCAGCTTTTTACAAAAGTCATATGAAAAAAGGGCCATAAGTTCGTCATCACAGGTTTACCAAGCATCAATGAAATTAAAAGTACCATGACAGAAGACAAATTGGGAGGTGCTCAGAATGATTTGTTGTTAGGGGACAATGACTTCCTATGGTCGGCCACTGACGAGGATAGGGCCAACAAGACATCGGAGGGCCGTGTCCCAATGTATAAACATTACATCAATTACGGCCTAAAGATGCCATATATGGGCGATATCGCTTGAGTTTTGCTCCATTGGAATATCTTTCCGATGATAATGATTTCTAGTGTTCGACGCTTAGTCATTGCTGTGATGTCCTTGATGAGTTTCTGCCATCTCTGCTTCAATTTCAAGATCTTGGCGTTCGTGTTTGCTCTCAAGAAGTGTGCCCGCGGTGGCGTTACAAAGGGGTGGTTTTACTTGCAAACCCAGCTCGAGTCCAACTGAAAGTTCTTTTACTAGAAGACCATCGATAAAAGTTGGATGCACAAGTATTTCTTTGTAGAATTCCTAAATACGGATTTGATGCCTGTGTTACCGCGGGCTGATGAGGAACCACTTCTTGGGTTGAGGACTCCTCAACCTTCTCACCACTAAAGGTTCGTATGGTTGGTCACTGGTTACTGCGATGCCAAGAAGAGATGCATTTGGGTTGAGTCTCTTTTAGATAATAAGATACTGTCTTTAGTGGGCTTGTTGTTTGGAGAGAAGAGGAAGATCGAAAAAGAACAAGAGGTTTGTTAACATTCTTGCTTCCCCTAAGGAGAAAGATTTCAAAGAGATCACCACTGACAAGCAGATGAGGCCCAAGAAGAGAGAGGCGGCTAAGATAGAGAGCACGTTTGGTACGGGTATCGACACCGTTCTTATTTCGCCCTTGAGGCGAAAGAAAAGGAGGGTTCCAAGTCAAGACCTTTCGGTTATGCTGAGGGCAGTCGATGTTGAGGACCATGGGTCCAAGGCTTGGGGAGATGCTTCAGTTCAGTCAGAGCACACGGATACGGGCAGCCTAGAGGCCCAAGGCCATGCCCCCGAGGGTCTCGAGGACACAGAGGTGCATCTCATAATGTGTGTCCTGAAGATATTTGCCCTGGCTCGACAAAGGGGCCTGGTGCAGGAACGTTTTTTGTTGTTCTGCTGTTACCTTTGGACAAAGGCAAGCGCGTGGTATCTAAAGGGGATTCACTTCCTCCTGCGATTCCTTTTAGGTCCTTTGACAGGTGTCGAGGCCAGAAAGAGCGAGGTACGGTGATGATTTGCGCGAGAGACATTCGTCACAGTTACATGGATGTCGCCAAAATGAGGCAGATAGCTAATTAGTTGGATTTTCATCGTCCGAAACTGAAGCTGAACTAGCTCTCGCTCAAGCAAGGTGATGAGGCCTTGTTGTCTGCCGCTTTGATGGTACTATTCTTCCTTTAGTGTTTTTCTTTCTCTACCTTCTGCTTATTGATTGATCTTCATTCAGACTACGATCCTGGCGGAGTTTCAAAAGAAAAGGAGGGAGCAGATGGTGGGTCATCTGAGGCACTAGGCCGGTCAAATGGGAGTGGACATATCCCAATTACAAGATGCCCTCTCACAGAGGGAAGGGGAGTTCAAGAAGGCAAGGGCATTTACAAATGTTCGGAATGCCCGCAACAAAGAGGTGGAGCAACTAAAGGTCGAATAAGATGTGGCACTTCAATAATGCAAGGTTGTCTCTGAGACGTGTAAAGAACTGGAGGCGGAGGCGAAGGTATGAAAAGCATGTCTATAGGCTATGAAGAGGCTAGTCGATGTGCACGGGCAATCCTTTCAGGCTGCTAAGCAAAAGATAGTCGAGCAGGGAGGTACTGTCACAGAGACTATCGACCAACACTTTCGTATTCAACGTAGGCTATTTGAGAGACTATAGTGTGTCATGGAGATCATTCGGTAAGGGGGATTGGCAGACTCCATGCCCCCGGACACTGAGGGTGCTAGCTCTGACCCGAAGTCTGCTCTTACTCCCGTTGGAGAGGCTCCAGTGGGTACGTCGAATGAGAACGTGGCGATTGACATGCTCTAAACTCCCACAGGATCTAATGTTCCTTTGGCCCTTTGATCGGGGTCTTTGTTTTTTTAATTTGTAGCTTCTTCTCTTGTACCTATTCAAAAAATTAATAAAATATTCGATTGTTCACTTTTTATTGATAGTATTGTTCCTTTTATTTCTAATAGATAGAGTGTTATCGGGGAGATATATCCCTTGTTGATGATACATTTATTTGATAGTGAGGGCTGTTTAATAGGATGAGTCAATCGATAAGATAGGCCGTGTCTTCCCGACAGGGAAATATGTCCCCTATTGGCAACACGCTCGTTCGATTGGAGGGGCTGTGTTCACCTAACGGGGAGATAGATCCCTTATTAATGACATGTTCATTCAATTGGAGAGGCCATGTCCACCCAATGGGAAGATAGATCCCTCATTTATGACGCGTTCATTCGATAGGAAGGGCTGTGTCAAACCAATGGGGAGATAGAACCCTTATTGACAACACGTTCATTCGATAAGAGGGGCTGTGTCCATCCAACGGGGAGATCTCTTATTGACGACATATTCATTCGATAGGAGAGGTTGTGTCCACCCAAAGGGGAGATAAATCTCTTATTGTTGACACGTTCGCTCAATAGGAGATGCTGTGTCCACCCAACGGGGAGAAAAATCCCTTATTGACGACACGTTCATTCAATAGGAGGGGCCGTGTCTCTCTTATTGACAATACGTTTGTTCGATAGGAGGGGTCGTGTCCACCCAACGAGGAGATAGATCCCTTATTGACGACACATTTGTTTGATAAGAGGGCCCCCACAGCATGTGTTCGGTGTGATTAACTCATAGAGATAAATTATTGAAACAAACTGTTACGAGTGAAATAATCATAAGGTAATCAATAGAATGAGCAGTAAAGCTACGTACCATAGATCATTTGTCGAGTAGTATTACAAAAGCAATCATAGAGAGAGAGGTTTTGAGTTTACTAAGGAAGGTGCTCTAGGGATCCAGATCATAAGACAATGTTCCGATGCCAATGGAGGTTTTGAACTTGATTTTCATGTGTTTTGTGCTCAGGAGTGCCTCCAGGGCAATTAAGCTAGGGCGTCCCAAGATAACATTGTAAAGCGAGGGGAGCTTAACAACATTAAAAATGGTGGAGGCCATCGTATGATCAGGTGGAATCTCGAGGGTGATAGGCAATGAAATGATGCCTTTGGAGTATATCTATTCGCCTGAGAGCCCCTTGATGAGACTAACATGAGGCTGCAGGTGTGTTTGGGTGCTGAAAGGTGTTTCTGTAAAGGAGATTGCAACCGGCCACTTAATCCATGAAGATCCTTCTGACTTCGTATTGCCCAATTTTTGTAGTAATGATAAGAGAGTTGTGTTGATCTAAATCGACCCTTACTAGGTTATCGTCACTGAAAGCGATCATAGGCATTTTCTTTTTGGTGTGTTTCTCGATACGAGTGGCAAGGACTTCTTTGGACGTGGAGTTAGAGGGCTTTATTTGCTAGAAGATTGGGGCTACCAAGTGTCCCCTTTCATTCGGTCGTATGTGCCCTTGGTCGTATTGGTGTAGTGCCCGTAAGATATAGGTCGGGAGGTAAAGTTTTGAAGGGTTGTATCCACTCTGCACTGGATGATCACTCCATCTGGTTGGTTGTGGGCATCCCCTAGAATCAGCTAGTTAACTTGCTCATTTTCTCTTCTTACATTGTGCAAATCCTGAGGAGGGAGACCTTCTCTTTCTGCACTTATAAAATTTTGGAGTCGGCAACTTTAAAAGAGGAACTTGAGTTCATCTTTCAGTTTCTTACACTCATCTATTAAATGGTCGTAGTCCTGGTGGAAGTGACAGTACTGAATCTTGTCTCTTTTTTGAAATCGTCTTCCGTGGAGTGAGGGGGCCACCTAACATAGGGTTTATTTTGATTTTGAAGCAGAACTTGGATGGACACCTCGTTTAGAGGTGTATAATTGTTAAACCTTCATGGTTGAGGGGTCCTTGTCGGGCCTTTTTAGGTGAGGACTGTCATGGTGATCAGTTACGCTCAATTTGATTTCGTCGGTTTCGCTGTTTGTCAAAGATCTCAGCATCCTCTGTGGTGATATACTTCTCGATGCGAGCATAAAACACTTGCATAGTAGATAAGGGGTTCTTAGTGATGGAAGTTTTCATCCCGGATACTCGTAGTCCCGTGAGTAGTGCCGCTAGTGCGATAGAGTGGTCTAAACCAGAGACCATCATCTCAGCTTTCAACTTCTCAAGGAAGTCCCTCAGTAGCTCATCATCCCTCTATCGCAACGACAGGAATGACATGGACTTTGTTTTGACCCCTCTACTAATAACAAAGAGCGTCTCAAATTGCTGTCAGATTTGGGAAAAACTCTTGACACTGAATGGAGGGAGCGAATAGAAGCATGTTAGTGAATTTCTCCTTAGGGTAGTCGAAAAGTGTCTGCACATGGCGGCGTTTGATATGTCTCTCGAGATCATCATGGTGATGAAATGGGCGACGTGATCCCGGGATCGGTAGTACCCTTGTAACTCTCAAAAGGGGGGAGAAGCATATCGCGAGGCATCGGCTCCGAGAATATCTTGGAATCGAATGGCTAGAGATCAGTAAGATATTGGGCAAGCTCGTCTCTTTTCATGTTTGTGTGTTTCAACTCGTTAGCCATGAGTTTTCGATCTGCTTCCTTAGATCGTCAAAGTCATGTTGGGAAGTCACCGAGGGCTCTCAGTATTCTCTAGGTTTGAACCTTCATGATCGCATGTGACTAGATCCGTAAGAAGAGGATCAGGCTCCTAGTCTGAGAGTGCGATTGGGTTCTTCCAACTGCTTGCTCATGTTTTATGTTCTAGACTCCAGCCTCTCTACTTGAGATCAGATGACCCTTTCTGGAGAGGGAGGGGCAACGGGTGGTGCTGGGTGACTTTGGTGGTCAACTGGAGGCTGAATCTTGGGTAGACTAGCAACAATAGGAGTTCTTATAGGGCGGTTTGCTATAGGTTGTGTGGTATTCGTCGAGGAGGCAATACACCCTTCTATTAAGGACGTTACTCTGAAAGTAGCTCTAGTTATTCTCCAGGGAGGCATGTTCTCTCGATAAAGCAAAGCGATGCAGGATAAACTTCTTTCTAGTCTGTTCCCACGGACGGCGCCAATATGTTGGAGTTGGGTTTGACTCTATAGATAATGACTTTGCTAACTCGAATATGATGACTTGGCTGTCTGATGGTCTTGATTGTTGGATCTGTAAAAAACTGTCAGAGGGTGCTTCAGCGAGGGTGACTTCGACGTTCAAGTTAAAGAATGGTTTTCGAAAAAAAAACAGACTAAAATGGAGCTCTATATGCATTTGTATGCTATGTGTAGGTCTAGAAAACGTACCTGACCGATTGGTTTAGTGGTGAATACGGATATTAAAACTCTAATTTTCTTATGAGAGCGCCCCAAGATTATGAGAATCATAACGTAAGATTCTCTGAGTCTCGAATTCTTACCGATTTGGTAAATCCGAATCATTCTGGAGATTCTTTTCATTATCAGCTACAATTGGAGATCTCCTTTCCATTTACACAAGATTGCCCCCGTGATTCAGGGAGAGTGAATATTATCTTAGCGGATCGAGTGATGATCACCAAGCACTGAGAAGGTACCAAGATCAAGTAGTTGACTACTGAACAGAATTTGATCGATGGATATTGAGAGAAAGTGGGCCATGCCTACCTACCTCAGAGATAAATCTCATATTGACTGCACGCTTCGATTGGTTATATCCCTTGGGCCATTAATTTGGATGGTTTCGACCCTCATGATGATGAGTCTTTGGGCTAGTCAAATAGTTAACCAACCAGGTAGATGCTTACAAGGTCGATAGCCGGGCTACCAACAACCGTTCAATAAGTTAAGGGCTACCTTGAGCCAAATATGATTTGGGCCGTTCTGGCTGCATACCATCAATATCCTTGGAAACAAAGTCACTCCCATTCCCATTGTCACTTGTCACACCTTTACTCGTGAACGTGAATCGAAGTGGTTTTTCCACCGTCACAAGATAAACCAAACTCCCCAAATATCAACATGTTTATTTAATATTTATTAATGCCAAAAGGGTTTGTTTAATTTATTGAAAGGAAAGTGACCCCAACGCATGCACGTGTTACAAAACTATTTTTTTAATTAAAATTATTTATCTATTGTTGTTTTTTTTCTTTTCCAAAGTATTGGTTTAGCACTTTGACAGGTTTTTTTATTATCTATTTTTTTTAAAATTTTTGTAATGCGTTATTTTTTTTTTTGAAAAAAGAGAATGCTTCACATTCTCAGAGTGTGAAATCATTAGTGCACTCACATATGCCACAGGCACAACTCATGGCTTGTGCCTCATGGTCTATGTGTTGCCACTCATGACTCATAACTTGTGGCATGTGTATTTCTTGGCTCGCTGTTCATCATACTTTACACCAAAACACCACCAACAATCCACACCAACTTACAAAACAACTAAAAGATCACCTACTCTACTTCACACCAAATAACTATACTCCACCAACTTACTCCACACAAAATAATCATACTCCAAAACACTACCAAATAACCACACTCCAGAACATTACCAAATAACCATACTCCACACCACAAGATAATTTCAATTTAAAACAAACATGTCCAATCCAAATACTAACAACCAAAACACAATCAAATAATTTCAATCATGGCTACCACCAAAGTTTAACTAAATAATTCCAATCAAATATATATCACATCCAAAACTTCTAATATCAAAATAACATACATCAACAATCAAAACACAATCAAACATTTCTAACCTGACCACCACCAAATTTCAACCAAACAATTTTTACCAACCATACATCACCTCGAAAACTTTCATGATCAAAACAATATAGACCAAACAACTTATAAATGTATAAGTGACATAAAGAAAGAAATTACAAGAAATTTTGTTAACAAAAAAGTATGGATAAAAACTGAAATTACTGATTTCAAAATTTGAATATAATACATATTAAATACTAAACCTACACTAAGTGTCGTAGGGAGATCGTCCAGCATTACGTCGTAGTTGACATTTGATGGTAAATGAGCCAACCTACTAGGTAGAGATAGAGGTATATCATATAGTTGTGTACCATCATCAGTCTCAGGGAATGCGACTGCAACCATCCCAATATCATCAAAATATCAACGACAACAACGACGTCATTGGTAAATATTAAGTTATGGAGGCTTAGTCGATGCAGCATCATTAATATCGTTTGTAAATGCCGAAGTAAGAGTTAGATATGAAGATAACACAAGTATCTCGATCATCTTGTCATAGGTATCGTAGTACCAAAAGTGGAAGGTATCTCCATTGGCTCAGTAGCACTTTGTGTGGATGTCGAAGGACGGTAATACTTAGATGGCACATGTCCGACTAGCTGAAATGTGCATCATGACATATCTCTGAGATGCCCAACTCTAGAATCCATTCCTTCTACTGTAAGGATGTCAGATACTATTAAGTGCATGTTTTCAAGCTCATAGCATTGTAAAAGATAAAATAAGAAACATTACATAAACAATAAAGTAATACTAAATGTTAAACTTATTTTGACTTACGAAATACTCCATCTATGTTGTTGGCTGGAATCCCTACATGCGGGTGATCTATCGATACCATGCCATATAGTAACCTATTGTCATCGGCTTACTGAAAGACTTCTCTCCTTTAACGATATCAACGGTTAGTCCACAACTGTAAGAGTACCGCATGTACCTTGGTCCAATCCCGTCTATGTCTCTTATATCGATCAGTTTGATACAATTCCTTGTCAATTTGCACGAGTAAAGAAATACTCCTAAGCAAACCGAATTGTCTCATAACCCTCATAGGGAAATGAAAATCGACGACCTCAAAACAAATAAGTGGGACATTTGCACGCCATATTTTATAGTCGACGAGGCAATACGCGAGCAATGCCTCTAGGTCAGCATATGAATATGACATCCAAACGAATTGAAAAAATGAAGAAAAATGGTGTTAGTTTGATCCATAGTAATAAAAATGGTTACCAATGCTAAAAATGAAATTTATACTCACCCCATCCTTGTTCATATGATCGATCTGATCTCGGTATATTCTAAGAACAAATTGGTTTCTATGTACATAACTATGCAGAACATTCCAACTATTTACAAATAAAACAATGTCAAGATAGAATTTTACAAAGTCGAGGGAATAGGAAAAAATAATACAAATAAATGAAGTAAATACTATATACAAAGATCTTTTAGGGCAACCAGACAGGTGCAGAGCAGAGGGTATTGGATCAACGGTGTGGTATCTAATAGGATAAACATGGACACTCTCTCTCATGCCCAAAGCTGATAAGAGAAAAAAGATAGAATAAATGATATAATACATAGATAAAGTATTATTAAGTAAAAAATAACACATCAAATAGAGATATAATATTTGTATAAGTAAAATTGTACCACAAATCTATCTAACGCCATTAGTAAAAACCCGGACACATGGCCCTATAAAGTGTTGCCGAGATAGTATTGCCCTAACTATATTGTCTAGCACGATCAAGATCTCGTAAAAACTCCAAATACATGAATTTCATCCTCGATCCAGACTAGTCCCAAAAAGATCACCCAATAGTTGTATAATGCAACTACGTGCGTGAAAACTCCATTAGTATTGCATCTAATTTTGGATCCAGAGGATGTGAATCAAAGAAGTCAATTATAGCCCGTAATTTAGGATGATTTTCAAAAAAATCCTTTGGACTAGGAAAGAACCCAAGGGACTAAAACATAAATCCTGCCACTCAATGATAGAACAAGTTGAATCTATCCTAGTAGCTACATCTCCATTAACAGGCAATCTGAGAAGGACCGAAACATCTTGTTATGTAATCTCAGTCTCACCAACCAGTAAGTGCAAGGTATGAGTCTTTTATTTCCATTTCTTAACAAACGCAGTAATAAGTGCTTGATCATGCTGAATATGCCCACATCTATACAGGCCATAAAAGCCCACCCATAACAAAATCTCTTGGACCCTAATATTAAGGGGTCGAGTAGTCCAAAACCTATGATCGGAATGACGCACCTCTAGTGGGTATCACTACCAATCTCTCATATAAATGGAGACCAGTATGTAGACTATAAAGTCAATATACTAGGATCCCTTGAGTCTTGCATAAACTCCATCTGAAAGTACTTCATAGCTATAATCACAAGAAATTAAAAAAACAAAAAAAAATTTCAAATCATCGAGCACAATAAAAATGATCCCAAAAAAAAGAAGTTATGAAAATTATAGAACCATAATAATTAAATAAGTCAACGATACAATATAAAATAAGTGCATGATGGGACATAAAAGTTTCAGCCTTGTTTTTCCCTCTCTTGCAACCAGGCCATATTCAGACAATTGTGACAATTATGCCCGTATTCACCATAATGCTTGTAATGTTGAGTTGTTCTTCTATCCATTTTATTATGGATCTACATACTTCGTGGTTTACCTGGTTGGTTATTAAGGCATGCAACATTATGTAACAATGCGAAAGAAGGAGGGGCCAATAGTCATTGTGTGGAGCAAGATGGAATTCGCTACCATATGAAAACAACATTGATTAACAACTATGCAGTCTGTCTACAAATGTCCTAAACTCACGTCTTATGTCTACACAAACTCTCCACATATAGGAATAAGAAAGTTTGGATATAATATATTTCTCATAAATACATGATGGGATATCTAATACCATGGCATGGTTGTTCTCACCCTTCCCACGATGGAATCTAGTTATCACCCTATACTCATTTCTATATCTATTAAATGTAATGATGTGGTGAAATTTGGATTTCTACTCATTTTTAACCATTTTTTCTATCACTAATGTTGGCCACATTTTGCTTTCTTTGACATTGTCAGTTGTTTCTTCTCGATTCTTATTAAAAAATTCAACCATACGGTACAATGTCGCATGCATACATATAGTTATTGATAACTTTCTTGCACCTTTAAGCACATTATTAGATGATTTCGATAGATTGGTAGTCATGTTCCCCCATCTGTAGCCCCTCGTCATGACACTTGTCCATTTATCAAGAGAAATCTCCATCAGCCACCTATATACTGACTTACTAAGTTATTTGATCTTGTTCATCATGGCATCAAAATTTCTAACTTGTTTTTGCTCGGTCGCATTATGCATTAACTCTGTCAATAGCTTGATCATGAATTGCTCGCTAAAATTAACTTCACATGGCGCAAACAAAGTCTATGATACACAAATGTTTTTTTTTTCCCCCCCCCCCCCCCCTTTTTTCCCCGCCTCCTTCTATATCACACCCCCCCAAGAAAAATGTGCACTCTCAAATTCTATAAAAACAATGCGCAGCTCACAATGGTTTCCTCATCGATAATAACAAAATACAAATGAAGAATATAGTTAGCCACATACATTCCAACAATAATTAAAATTCTCCCTAAATCTCCCATATTGAAAAGTCCCGTCAATACTAATCACTGGTTTACAATGCTTAAATGTATCGATGTATAATTTGAAGGTCAAGAAAACTAAGTTAAAAAAAATCTCATTAGACTTCAATAATTTAGTAAGCCTCCACTCAACAATAGTCCTAAGATTACTAATCTGCACAACATCTAAAAACTGTGGCAACAATATGTAAGAAGTCTCCCAATTACTACACACTATTTCTATAGATTTTTTGACACCTCATGCAAGTCTTTTTGTATGATAGGTTTACTCCATACAATCTCATATTGCTAACCATATCACACTCTTTATAATTAACATTCTCTTTTATATAGTTTCTAATCAAACGATCCACCATTTTTGAATTCACATTGGAGTGATCCCCTAAGAGCAATTCAGGGAAATAAGTGTAATTTGCTTTCAACCTTATAATTTCCCAAAGGCGATGACTCTTTCTTTTGTATAGCCTGAATATGCTACAAACAGTTATTCTCATAGGATAATGAACATCTCACAAACCATATATTTGGAGAACTCTTATACACTTTAAAGTATCTGTGCTCTCGTATTGATTAACATTTGACAGTATATTGAACTTTCTCTTTGGATTTGAAGACCATCCCAACTTATAACTCCAAAGTGCGATCATTATCTCGTGTTGGATGGTTATAGTCATTGCACTCCTTAATCATCATGGCCTCTTCCCCAATAATGTGTAGGTATAGTCTTTCATCTACCTCTTCAACAACCCGATTTTCATCATGTACAATATTCTACTCATCATCACTTTTACCCTCTAATTTCTCGTCAACAAATGTTTTTATAGGATATGTCTCCTGCTCTTAATAGGATCTACTGGTACTAGGCTTTCCATACTCACTTGTGATAGACATAGCTAATTCATGATGATCAGCCAAAGCAATATCATTTGAAATGAATGCCACATACTATAACCACTCATCTCCATTATTCCCGCTTCTCAACATATCTATGTAAGAACCAAAATTTGTCTCACCTCTAAAATCAAGACAATTTTGAGTTCCAGATGAGCTATTTGGGATGTCTGACACATCTCTATTAGGCCAACAGGTGTACTTACAATTGCTTTTGGTTCTAAAAATAATTCAATTGTTATCAAACTCGGGATATATTTGGGGAGTGACAATACCTCCGACAATAATTCATTGTCTTCAACTGGTAATACACAATAAAAAAGAGACTAATCAGACCAAAGAAAAATATCTATATGCTACATTTAGCTTGAATTGACTAGAATTAATCCCAGTTTTGTGATGCAAAATTTTTATAAACTCTTGAATAGTGCTATCAACCATAATACTTGTTTTTGGACCTATACTATACCGATATTCATCTTTAGCCCCACCTATTATACTCCTCAATAAGCACCAGCCTCACATGGTTGTCATCCATGCTCCATTTCTCTATCAATTACAACAATAATCAATACATTATTATCAAATTTTACAATGCAAACCCCTAAAACTAACTCTAACGAAGTATCAACAATAAGGCATCAATAACAAACATAATGCAAACTCTAGAACTAACTCTAATAGAGTATCAACAACAAATATAATGTAAACCTTACATTATAATGTATAGTGAATTTATAGTGAATTAATAGTGATTTTAATTGATTTATAGTGATGTGGTTACCATAAATCACTACAAAAAAATGGACTTTTGTGACTAAAAATTTAGTGATGATCAAAATTCTGGTCACTAATAGTAGTCTTTGGAAACGAAAAAATATTTGTCACTATATTTGTCATCATGTAAATTTTAGTGACGAGTATGAAAAAATGGTCACTAAATGATATGACGGGAAAAAATCCGTCAATTTGAGCACCATTAGTGAACAAATTTGGTGACAACAATTTTTTTTGTCATTAAAATTTGATCACTAAATGATACTACAAAAAAATGGCCTTTAGTGATTTTTAGTGATGACATTTTTTTGTCACTAAACTTATCATCAATTTTTGCAATTTTTAGTGACGACAATAGTCGTCACTAAGTGTGTATAATTGTTGTCACTAAAAGGGTTGTAGTAATTCCACATCGGATGACAAAACAAAATTCAAGGTACATATAAGTATTCTTGAAGTAATAACAATTGGACGGTCTAAAGACCGGCCCAACCACACTGTTAGGCCTTGGTCAGTTTGATCCGAAGATCGGCCCAATCGCACCACCAGTCAGGCTGCCGATGCCGATGTTGGCCGTCGACGATTCAGGCAGGACCACCAGCCGAAGACGTCGGCAGGACCACCGGATTTTGACACTAGTGGGACTGCCAGATTCTGGCACCAGCGACCGTGGCCAGCTGGATGCCGACATTGGCGGTCACGGCCGGTTGGATCCGACACCGGCGGCCGCATCCAGCTGGCCGTCGGTAGTGGTCCTTGCCACCGGTGGTTCTTGGCAGTTTCAGGCTGACCATCGATCTCTTTTAGTAATTACTTTTTTTGTCACCAAATGTCGTCACTAAATGCGTTGACCGATCCATTTTTAGTGACTACTTGTACTTTTAGTGACCAACTCGGAGACGACTTTTTTTGTCACTAATCTGGTGATGAAAAAAAATTTGGTTACTAAAGTCGACTCTTTAGTGACGACTTTTTGTATTCCGTCACCAATGACCTTTAGTGACGGAGCTTTAGTGATCACTAAGTGACGATATTTTTATGGTTACTAATATGATTTAGTGACGATATTTGGACTTTTAGTGACCAAAATGCTTTTGTCACTAAAGGCCATTTTTTTGTAGTGAATATAATGCAACAAATATAATGCATAGTGATTTTTTTAGTGTTGTCACAAATGCAGTAATTTTTTTTTCTAAATATATTTGCACCAACATTTTTTTTTTTGAATGCAAACCCTAGATATATCATAACCCAATATGTTTTTTTTTTTTTTTTTGTTAATGCAAACTCTAGATTCAAATAAACAAAGCATAAAAGAGCATAAAGGATTCATAAAAATAGTAAACCTAGAGAATAAACACTAGATTCGCAAGAAACTCTAGAGAAGAAACTCTAAATTTGCAAAAATCTCTAACATATATTCGAATAACTCTATATTTCGGTCTAACATGTTCAGTGCATGAAAAAAGTTTCGTAGAAATAGTAAAAAAAAAAAGAGAGAGAGAGAGAGAAGAAATTAGCAAGTGCAGATAAAGCCTAATGCGAGAGGGGGTGAAGAAAGGATGAAGATCGGCGGTCTTACCACTTGATCTAAGCTCCACAACCTTACTTCTTGATGCAAGGAGGTTAGGGCTTTGTCGCAAAGGAGATAGGACCGGCACGAAGGCAGCATTGGTAGAAGAGGGAAATGTTAACTGACGAAGATTTAGGGCTTTTAGTCTAATAATTTCACATTCACTGAGTGTGAAATCTTTAATCTCTTTTTTTAATAAACACCTTACCAAAAAATAATTAAAAAAACTGGTTTCACACTCTTTAAGTAAGAAATCAATAATTTGGGAAGTAAAAAAAAAAAGAAAAATTGATAGATTAATAATTTTAATTAAAAAATAATATTTTTGCAAATATTCCAACACTAGGGACTCCCTATTCCATGATTTCCTCTACACACCATCTTTTAACTCTGGTGGCTCAACTCAAAAACAAAATACTTTGGAAACAAGAGTTATTGAGCAATTCAGATCCCTTTTTTGGTGTATATTGATCAGTATACGAAATTATATTTTGATTAATTTAGTTTGAACATTGTTGTGTCTAATTTAAGAAGAACTTTTTTAATATAATTTTTTTATTTTTAAATATAAAATATAAAATTTAATTAAAAAAATTTAATATTTTTATTTAGTAAATGAATCGTGGATCGATAATTTTCATCTTTTCTGACTCTCAAAGCAAGTCGCAGTACAAAAACCGAAGGCAAGGCAACAATAATGCCTACAAAATGTTAGATAGCTGTCTGTATATTAGAAAACTTAACAAAAGTGGCCTCAATTATTTGGGAATTCTAAGACAAGTTGTCGTGGTTGAGTTATTTTTTTAATTTATTTGTAATGGTTGAGTTATTTTTTTAATTTATTTTGATATAATGTTTGAATTATATTTTTTAATTTTAAGGTTATAGGTTTGAGTTGTTAAAATAAATTTTTTTATAAAAATAAAAATAAATTGTATATTTACACATTTATTGGAATTAAGATGTTGATCATTATTGTTATTATAATAAAATATAATCGAACGAAGGAGCACGGGAGCCGGGGCCAAATTCCTCGTGTGGATGAAGAAAGTCGGGGATGTAGTGTAGGACCCACACCTTGAGTGTGCCTTCGTTTTCGAACTTCAGCTCTCTCTTTCTCCTCCACCACTCAAATTTCGAATTTCATTCTCTCCGCTCTCCACTCCATCAATGGCCTTCGCCACCACCATTTCGCCGTGGACGCTACCATTTTCCATTTTCAACTTTACTTTTTCGCATTTTTCTCACCCAAGAACAAAAATGATGTCGTCGCCGCCGACTCATTATTTCAGGCGAAACGGAGTTGGACCTCCGACTGCACGCACCAATCGCGCTCCGACAAGTGTTCATGTTCTTCGCGTTCATTGTTCTTCAGTTGATCCTTCTTTGGCTGATAAGTGCGTAGATGTTCTGACCAGGTAAATCCTCCTCCTCTTTCTACGTGTTTGACTTGCTAGGGTTTTTACTAATTTTATCTTCTTTTTTTACTTGTTGCAGTAGTTGGAAATGGAGAGAGTTTTCAATTCGTTACCAATTTGCGGGAGAGAGAGGACCTGCCTTGGTTTTGGTGCATGGTTTTGGAGCTAACAGGTCTACACCACTCCTCTCATTTGCAGACAACAATTTTTCATAGGTACTAATTAGCGCATACTGATTATTGCTATATTATCATACTTTATTCTGTCACAAATTGATTCTCATTCCCTTTGTAACTTTTGGTCCTCTTAGTTGTCCACACTAAAAAGGGAGAGCAATGCTTGGGGGTGTGGGTTCAAGTTAGATCTTCGATTGAGGTGATTGCATTTTATGAGGAGATAGCTAAACTCTCGAATGGATATCATGAAGATGTAACACAAATCATCTATATAAAGAAAGAACAATAATTGATCCTCCAAATTATAACTGGTATCCCCAATTGAATACTTCTTGTTTTGATCCGAGTTGCATAGCTAATAGAACTTGGATAATTTTTTCAAAGCATTTCCTTGTTGATTAGTGGTATGGACAAAAAAAAAAAAAAAGGATGTCTAAAAGACCTATCACTTCTAGGTCTTGAACGAAGTGGCAGCCTACTAGCTTTATTCTTTCATCCATGGCGGCACCAACTTAATTACAATAAGAATCTTGGGCTCTGAAAGGGGTATATAATGAACACAAAGGAGATGAGACAATCGAAGACTCTGACAAAGTAAGGAGGGAGTGATACTAGAAATACATTTCTTGTCCAACAAAACATGATCATAGGCCTTTTTCTATGTCCAATTTGCAATAAACACCTACCCTTCATTCCCTAACTTTGACTCAAATCACTTCATTTGTTGTTAAAGACACATCTACCATTTGTCTCCACTCCAAAAAAGCATGCTGATGCTTCCAACCCCCCTCCCAGGCTTCCAACCTTCTAGCTAGAAATTTTGGCCAACAGCTTATACAATTTGTGAAGTAACAACTAAAGAAGGCCATAATGAAACAATCCATTCCTAGTGCTTTGTCCTCACAGTCATATCCTGCTCGTCCATAGAGAAATTTCTCCCATCTAAAAGCCATCCCATCTAACTTAGGTGTCCATCTCACTTTCTTTGCATACAGCTCTTCATCAAAACTACAAAGGTCTCCTCTACACTGTGACCCTCAAGTCTCAACAAACACCTCTCCATTAGCCTCCATATTACTAATTCACTTTGTTTTGAAACGTGGATTTGCCATCTTGAGAACAAGTCAAATTTCTATCTTCCTCTGTCAAAGACAGCATTTGGGATGTTTGGCATCAAAAAATTTCCTCTAGGCCTATAAATGAGGAAACTCTTGTTTAGAGTTAATCTTTTCTCTGCTTCTGAAGCCCCAGTGCCACCTTTTTCTAACTCATCTGCTCAGTAATTTCATTTAAGGTACTCTTATTTCTAGCATAAACATTCAAACAGTCAAAATTCTTGTTTCTTACTCATCAGTTCAACTAAAGGGTTTTCTTTAATTCACGGGGCTTTCTTCCTACTGTGATTGAGATATATGTTTCATGAAGTTTAAATTGCTCACACTTCATTGCGTATATTGTTGCTCTGCCACCACCTACACATTACAAATGCATGAATCTTGTTGATTAATTGTTCATCCTTGATTTCTAAACAGTTTTTAAGCCAGGATTCTATATTTGTGCTCACTTGTGTTCCTTAACAGTGATCATTGGAGGAAAAATATTCCTATTCTTGCGAAAACGCATAGGGTGTACTCAATTGATTTAATTGGTTATGGTTACTCGGACAAACCAAATCCTCGTGAATTTCAAAATGAGTCCTTTTACACTTTCGAGACATGGGGCAAACAGCTGAATGACTTCTGTGTTGAGGTGGTCAAAGACTCGGCATTCTTCATATGCAATTCTATTGGAGGTGATTGCTTGTTTGTTTTATCTTTTTAACTCTTATTAAAACTTCTTCTTTTTCTATTAGAACATATATTTCTAATTGAATTCCTTTTGGCTCTTACTGTCTTTAATTGCAAGAGTTGAAAGAAGAAATAATTGCTTTGTTCTTTGCTATTGTCGGTACTAGGGTTCATCTAATTTCTCTAGTTTGTAAGTGTTTTTGTTAGCTGCCTGTTTTACATGTTTCATAAAGTTCACCTGTCGAATGGTTCTCACTTTGAGCTAGAGGCTGTTTCTAAGTGGAGATGAATCATCTTGACATGGCCATTGTTGTTGCATGTCTTTGCCAGATGATTTGATTTTCACTCTTCTTTATTTTATCCTAAAGATCATTCTTTGAACATTCTCGTTTTCCTTAGTTAGCCCATATTACTTCTGTTAAAGCATACGAGCAGCAACTTTAGGATTTTACTTGGATTACTATTTAGCAAGATTTTTAGGAGATTTGATTGTCTATTGTTATTTGATTTATTAGGTTTGTAGAAGTTATTTAGTTTTCGTATCTTGTTTGTTATATTTTAATTGATCTTGTTTTTCAAGTTGTTTTGGGTTTTTTACTTGTAGTTTATTATAAGGCCTATGGTTCACTATAACATTAGGGCGTAGGCCATAATTATTGAATATTGAGTTTATTGATTTGACTTATTTGGTTTTCTTGGTATTTTATCCTTCTCTATGTTGATTCCTTGCTTTCTGCTGAGTTTTTCTGATTAAGATCTCTCTTCCCCTTTCTTCTTCCTCCTTATTGGACAAAGGAGGGAGGAGGAAACAAAAGGTTTAATCTTTCTGATTTGAAAGGAAAGAAAAAGGTGAGAAGAAGGAAATTGGCTTTCCTTCGCTCCCATCCTTCGTCTCTATCAAAGACATATGGATTACTCCTCCATTCCCTGCCACTTCCATTTCCCTGTCTCTTTCGGTAAAACAAATACAGCCTTTGTCACTTGTGTCATATGTTTCTCTCCATGCCTGTTTTCCATGATTTTCCGTCTTTTTTTTTGGGGGGGGGGGAGGAGTGGAGGATTCATTAAGGTAGGTCAGGTTATATTTGTCACACATTATCTTTTTTTTCCTAAATTGTCAATTGTATATTGTTTTGAATTGTTTTCTTCTCCTGTTGACTTATGATTTCAAGCAATGTTTCAACCAGTTTGTGAAACAAAATAAAAGCTGAAGGTGTGGTTTCAAAATTGAATTATCTTTCCTTTACCGCATGTTATTGGGTACGTTTTATATATATATATATTGTAAATGTCAGCTTGTTGAATAAGTTATAATTAATTTTGTGATATAAATTGTGCATCTCTTGATATTTGCATGAGGTTTTGTAAATAAAAGCATCGAATCGTTTGATTTTCATCCGGAATGGGTTTTTACCGGGCATAGTGTTCCTTTTTGTTTAATAATTTTGTATTCTTTGGCCATGTGGAACTGGATTTCTCTCTCTCTCTCTCTCTCTTCCCCCCTCCCTGGCCCGCAGTTCTATCATCTGATACTTGCATTGGGACTTCAGAGAAACAATGAAAGGCCTAAAGTTGTAGTGGAAAGTTGTGATATGTATCATGTTGTGGTGATATCACCAATGTGTTGTTGCCTTAGTGGCCATGGTTGGATCATGTGACGCCTATATATCTTATTTTATTTCTTCCCCTTTTGCAATTGATATTTTCTTTGTGGTTATACATAATTGTTTAAGGAACTTGCTGATCTTGTCCCCTGTACAAAAGCATGGGACCTGAGGCAAGTTTTATATGCTATGTTTTATGATGGTACCCATCTGATGGAGCTTTCAAACAAGCTTGTTTGTGCTTTTGCTATATTATGTCTACAACTTGCTCGTTCATTTCATAAAGATGATAGCTCTCTCTGATGCACTTATGCATGTTTGTTGGTAGGTGGCTGGTATATTTCCTTAACTTGAATTCTGTCATTTCATACATGGAACTTCTTTTATGGTATTTTCTGATGATGTTTTGGTCATGACTTAATTTTAAGGTAGTTGGGTTTCATGTTATGCAGGACTTGTTGGTCTTCAGGCTGCAGTTATGGAGCCACAGATCTGCAAAGGCATTATGCTCATAAACATATCTCTTCGTATGCTGCATATAAAGAAGCAGCCTTGGTTTGGCAGACCTATAATAAGATCCTTCCAGAGTCTGCTGAGGTAAGTTTGAACCTGTAAGTTTCTTCTTGTTTACTTATCATCTCTCTTGTTACTCAAAACTGGCCAAGTTAATTGCAGGGATACTGCTCTTGGCAAACTTTTTTACAGAGCTGTTGCCACACCAGAGTCTGTGAGGAATATTCTCTGTCAGGTATGCCTTTTGAACAATGTGACAGCAGTTATTGCCCCCAATCCTTGATAAATAGCCTTTTCTACACATGGAAGAGGCTGGATACATGTAGCTAGAGAACTAGTTGGCCAACAGTCCTGATATCCTGACCATCCAGAATGATGTGTCGTGGAACAAAATACAAAATAAGGAAAGAGAATTTTAGAACTATAGTCTTCTACAGAAATTCCTTTGATATCTCAACAAGAAAAATATTAAGAATTTAACTTTGCAAAAAGTCACGGAGTATTTCTGTCACTGAATCCTTTATATACGGTCTCCCTTTTAATTGTGCATTTGTTCTTAGGAGGCTTGGATTTTACTCGCCCATTTTTTCCCCTATATATGCGAAAACTGAGATAAAAAAAATCTGCACTCAAACTGAATAATATTGTTGTTTTGTCACCATCTCCTGCGTTATTTCTCCTCTGAGAAGCCATGATCTTACAACCTCTAATACTTTTGGTTCTCTGTCCTCCAACTTGGGACATCAGGACTTTGGTGTTCTTTATTTGCTGACATCCTTTTCTAGGAGAGAACCTTATAAGCTTATAAAAGAAATGCAATACCAATGAACTTTTCCATCTACAAACTCTACAAACATCTAGCTGGCATGTGCTGTATCAGAAATTGTGGGTCCCATTGGTCTGAAGTTTCTGCAATTTTCGTCTTACTTCTGCAAGTTTGTAGAAAGCAAAGTTTTATGCTTTAATTTTCAAAAGGAATCTAAGTTTTCAAAGTTGAAACAAAAATTGGCAAATCCGTGTTGCTTTCTCTCTCTAACCCTTCTCTCCCTTCATCTTTCTCCTCTTCTGCTTATTGCTCTCGCTCCTCCATTCCCTTTCACCTTCTCTTCGCTCTCACCAATTTATCAATCACCGGACTCACTAGAAAATTTTATGATCTCTCTCTCTCTCTCTCTCTCTCTCTCTCTCTCTTCACACTTCAGAATAGCTTCATTTTGGTAAAACCATTCATCTTCTGAAAAAAAGAGAAATTGAATATATATTTTTACTTTTTATTACGATTAAATATTGTTATTACTTGATAAAAGCCTTTTTTCCACAAAAAGACTGCAATTTTTTCCTTATTTTGCTGTTCAAAAAAAAAAAATCATGTAGGGATCTTGAAGAGAAGAATAAACCCCTCAAAGCTGGAAATTTTCTTTTTATTTTTAGTTCTATTTTTTTCCCCTTAAAAACTCTAAACCACCTTTTAAGTAATTTTGATTTTGATCTTAGATTTTTGTTAAAAAAATTCTTCTTTCGAAAAAAAGTAAATCTAAAATGTTATATATCTTTATTTTTTTTCTTTTGATGAATTGATAAATTTGTGAGTCTATTTTGTTACTTAGGAAACTCTATTATGTTTTCTACCAAAAAGGAAAAAAAAATGAAAAATCTCAATTGCTATTTAGAGATTTTTCTTGTTACATGAATAGACTCCCAATCGGAGGACATTAAGGTGTCAGCATTGGCGAGTGACACCAAGCTGTGGTGGCATATCAAGTATACTATGAAGGACCAATGGAGTTGTACGTACTGTTAACTCTTGCGAAGACTTGAAGCATGAGATGAAAGCTTAATTCTTCCTTCAGATTGTTGAGTATAATCACCATTTGAAATTATGGGATTGGAGAGCAGTAGAAACGATGAATATTTAATGCAATTATTGGCTATCATGTTGGATACTTGGGATATGTCACAGAAGCATAAGTTGTTCCATTTATAGTTAAAAGCTTTGAGCCAAACTACAGCTCCATGGAGCGCGTGTCAAAGATATGTTGGAATCTAAAAGTAATGCGGAACGCCTTACACTCTACTTCATTGTGCCTACCATTTCTTATTCATAAAACAACAAAACAGCAAATTTGGGAAGAGAGGCAAGCCCAAGTCTGGGAGAGCATTACAGGCGCTAGCAACTTTGAGAATAGACTCGGACTCGTCAAAATGGTCAAATTCTGGTTGGAATGTGAACAAACCAACACAGCAGGGGTGCTTTTGCAGTAGTGGATGAGCTAGTCTTGGTGCTACCCAGGCTTGGGTCTTTCCCTGAATGGTCCAATAAAATAACCTTTTGGCTTTGCTCACAGACTTGATCGTAATAATTTTCATGGTTGTATTATGTGAAATAAATAAAAGTAACCAGACACCCTTCTCATCTGATATTGCTGGAATTTGATTCTTGCCTGATGCTTGGGATTGCATGTTTAATATTGATTGATTTGCTACAACGTCTTTTCTTTTTTAAATATTGTCCTTGACACTGGATAGTGCCAAATAATAAACAAACACGTAAAATATTTATTTTTATATACAATGGATGATATCTCCTCTTCTTTTCTTTTTTTGAGCTTTATTAATTCTTTGATTTAATGGGTAAATTTTATTAGTGGCTGCTATGCTGGTCCTTTTTTTTTTCTTTGGGGTTCTGTTTTCTGTAGAAATGCTCATGATTATTCCTTATTTATCACAAAACTGCAATATTTAAAACCTTACGTGTGATAAGCTTCACTGTAGTCAAGTATACTCTCATTGTGTTTGAAAAAAAAATACTTATTCCCTGAGGGATCATTAGTCATTGGAATAATTCAGAGGCTAACTTCTATTTGATTCCTCATCTGTTAAAATTGCAATTCAGTGTTATTATGATACTTCCCAAGTGACTGAAGAACTAGTGCAGAAGATCCTTCTTCCAGGACTTGAGCCTGGTGCTGCGGAGGTGTTTCTTGAGTTCATTTGCTACTCTGAGGGCCCTCTTCCTGAGGAACTCTTGCCTCAAGTAAAGGTCTGGTTCTAGTTAATGTAATGCCCATACAAACACTTTTGTTAATGTCACTATTAAATTAGAAAATATGTTACTTTTCTGCCTTTTCTAGTGCCCTGTTTTGGTGGTGTGGGGAGATAAGGATCCGTGGGAACCAATAGAGCTTGGAAGAGCCTATGGAAATTTTGATTGCGTTGAAGATTTTGTTGTCCTTCCTGATGTTGGCCATTGTCCTCAGGTATTTATATAAATAAACTCCCGTGACATACCTGCACAAAATATAGCATTACTACCAAACAAGCGCATTATGATTTTTTTTTTTTAATTAAATGGTGGAAGTAATAGTTATTCTAGATCTTTCTTGGCAATGAAACTGACAATTTATCATCTACTGTGAGATCATCTCATTGGTTACATATAGAAGTTTGTAACCTAAGATGTCCAAAATGGTCACATGGACATTTTTAAATCTCCTTTGTTCAAAATATCTGGACTCTTCTCTAACCTAGAAATTCTGTAGTGATGAATCCAAATTTTGGTTTAAAAAAAAGCTTGTATCACCTAGCGAGAAGTCATACTAAGAATTTGTTTTAACACGTAATTCCCCCCCCCTCCCGATGCTCTGAAACTAATTTACTTCTAATAACTAACACATGATTTCTCTATTGCATAGGACGAAGCACCACATTTGGTGAACCCACTCGTTGAATCGTTTGTTTCACTTCATGTTTCAAAAGCAAGTACACTCGAGGCGACTTGATAAACCTTGTTTCTGAATTAATGCTGCTTGTTGATGCTGAAGTCTGCATAATCCATCTGATTGCAGTCATAACTGAGATGTTGCTTGTTTGCGCAATGTGATGATTTGAAGTCCATGGTGAGCATTTCTTACCTAAACAGTATATCCAGCTAAAGGAGTTTTTGAACTCCTATATTGTCCATACTTGAAGATGGTCTTATTTTACCACTCATTTTTAGTTCTGCGCAGCACATCATTTGTTTGAAAGCTTTGTTCAATACTCTTATTTAATGTACAGAGCAAGTCATCTTTGTATGTCCCATAAATTGTTTTTATACCTCCATGTATTTTGCGCTGAGGTTTTCTTCCTTTTCTTTTGGTTATTGTATATCAATTTCCTTTTGGGGAGGATAAATTTTTGACCCTGAAAGTGCATTACAAATATTAGGGTTGCTTGTCTCTGATATATTTGGTCTGGAACTCTCGCAGCAGTGATCTGTATTGTAACTTACGAATAAGCTATTCCATCACGAATTTTGTGCTAACAGCTGTGGGCAAGAGGAAGCTGGTCTTTCAGCTGGGTAGTCCCAGTCTTGGTTAAGTTGTATAGATGCATGTTTGACTGCAACAAGCAGAGAATCTTAACATCGGCTGCTGCTTCTTTCCAGGTCTAATGCAAGGAGCATAACTAGGCTGGATTGTCGTTTGATGGTTCTTATTATCTGTCTTGGGTTGAACTTTGATTGAGCTGGCTTGTGGACACTCGGGTTTTGAACAATTTGTGTTGCTCAAGAGGTCAACCAGTGTTTGGATTAAGTGCAAAGACTTGATTAGCCCTGAAAATCTTTGGAAAGTGGGATTAAATGAATCTTGCCCACCAGTTATATACTTTTGAAAATGTTGTTTATGGATAGGCCCCGAACTCCAGGGATGTGGGCGTGGGCAAAACAATCACTTCTGCATCTGCCCAATATGCACTAATTACATTTATTTAGTAAGAAAGAATTTGAACTACTGTTTTTTCTCTTTAGAATGTGGTGTGCAATGGTAGAGACAGAAGAGAGACAGAATGAACTAGAGCTAGACAAATCATAATAAAGTATAAATAATAATGCATACTTCACTTATATATATATATATATATATATATATATATATATATATTTTTCAATTTGGCTGCGTAATCAAATGAAAGGGATGGCTCAAATGTAGGTCTGGATGCGTTGATTTAGACAAAGATATGGGCCAATATCTAAACTTGGATTTTATATAAAATATTTCAACAAACCCCAAATAATATGATTGCTGAAACCAAATAATTATAAAAGCAGGAGAGATCTTTCTTGAATGAAATGAAGGGGCATCATATTGGCCCCTACCACAATCATCATATCTAAGCGCACGCTTTGATTTGAACCCCACAAGGTAGGGCATCGTTTCCATAAACAAACCAACCCCCAACAAAAAGCTAAATTTAGAAATTTTTGTAGCCCTAACACAGCCTCTCTCTAATCATCGCTTGTTAATACCTGTATCCGTGAGCTCCTATAGTGTGATGGGCGTTGTGTACAAGACTCGGAAATGAATTCATCGTCGTATGGTTGACCAGCAATTATTAGCAATTCTGGCTTCATGCAGGCAAGTTGCACCCTGCAATCCAAACTGAGAATGGGTTTTATTCATAGGAATCTTTCAAAAAAATTTTCAATTAAAACTAATAAAATATAATTAACTAATCAGAATGAAAGATCAAGATCGCAACTGATCTTAAAACTAAAAAGGGATTATTCATAATGAAAGATCAAGATTGCGACTGATCTTAAAACTAAAAGGGGATTATTCAAAATGAAAGATCAAGATCGCGACTGATCTTAAAACTAAAAGGGGATGACTGGAAAAAATGGCATGTCATATTAACGTACAATTTCAAAATTATTTCATTTTTTCAGGGCAGCACAAAACCCATCACTTGCTGCCATTCAACATAAGGGTGGTTTTTTTTTTTATTTTTTTTATTTTTTTTATTCTTGGCTCTATTTCTTCCCAAAACATTTCAATTCAGTACTTGGTTGGTACCGTTCGCTACTAAGGCTGAGATTGTAAGCCTCTTGAAAATTTGGGTACTCCTCTTCTCTCCGTAAATGACAACGTTTTGGAAGTATTTACTATTTAGTAATTGAAATGGCGGTCAAACATATAATTAATAAAATTTAGTAACATAGATTTTCTATGAAAATAACTCTTTTTAACATTGTTTGTCATTTTCAATTATGAAAATATTTTTTGTAATTAATGGAAATATATCGTGGAGTTCTGCTTTTGTTTTTTATTTTTTTTAAATGAATTGGAGTGAAAGTTGACAAGCTGATGCCATATTTATTTAAGACCTTTTTCCTGAGCTTAAAAAAAAGGAGAAAATTGTGCTTGTCACATTTAATTTAGCTAAGTGAGTTATGAATTGGTTAATGATCAATTCAGCTAGACAGTGATTGAGATTTCGATGACTTCATTCATCAACTCTTCTAAACTATATCAAAGGTCGCATACAATAGAAAAAACTTGTATTCGACTGAAATACTGACATTATTTAGTTGAGCTGCTTCCTTTTTTTTAGGCTATGCTACTCTAATAATAGTTAGGATTAATGTTATTTGAATTAAAATATATATATATATATATATATATTGACACGACAAAGATTAACATGAAAACACATGATCCAATCCATGAGTTTTCCTGCACCAATGAAATCTTTAGTCCTCAAACATCCAAAAATTAGTGGGAATTTTAAGCAATTTACAAGGCATACGAGACAGAAGTACAATTGGACAGCATGACCAACACCTAAAAGATATGAATAATGTCATGGTGGGGGGAAGAAGTTGTGACTTTAATTGGGTGATAGAGAAGAAGCCAACAAATACAAAAACCTACGAACATGAGCTTCCAACTTCAAGGTGGAGAGATGAATCTATCTCAACATTCAGTGGTGAACAGTATAATTGGGTGCACCCACCAAGCAAATGGGATTATTAGAAATTAAAATAACAAAGAATGCAAAGAAAGAGAGAATCTACACTTTGACTCCAAAAAAAAAACAGAAATTTTTGCATTATTTAATACCCAAGAGTCGCTTCTCTCTCTCTCTCTCTATCTCTGTCTCATGTGTCATGAATGCCCTCAATACAGTAACCAATCATATTATATACTCTCCTCAACCAACACAATAAGGGTTTTTCTTTATATAGACACTTTTGAAAGACTCCAAGTTTCGAAATAATGATGGGCAAGTTCAAAAGGGTTTGTGTTTATTGTGGAAGTAAATCAGGAAATAGAAAGATATTCAGCGATGCAGCTCTAGATCTTGGAAGAGAACTGGTTAGTTTAAACCCTCTCTCTCTCTCTCTACACTGACACACATAACCAGCCAAGACAGGGAAAGTTTAATTAAATTACTTGATCGTGTGTAGGTGGAGAGGAAGTTGAACCTGATCTATGGAGGAGGAAACATTGGGCTCATGGGATTGGTGGCACAGACAGTGTTTGATGGAGGATGTGAAGTCCTTGGGTAAGAGACTATATGATATGAACCTTTATTTCCCTCCTTTGCTCTCTCTCTCTCTCTCTCTGTAGGAATTGTCTTGACCTCTCAATACTATTATTAGGTTTATTGTTCTGTCCTAATGCAGTATCTTAGTACGTAATCTTGTTCTCCGTTTCTGATTGATCCTTCTTTTGATTATTTATTG
The DNA here is from genome assembly GCA_037126225.1 of Dillenia turbinata. NCBI lineage: Eukaryota > Viridiplantae > Streptophyta > Magnoliopsida > Dilleniales > Dilleniaceae > Dillenia > Dillenia turbinata. Next base: position 18,132,948 of record JBAMMX010000007.1, read on the forward strand.
GGTAGTGTTATCCCAAAAGCTCTTGTCCCCATTGAGGTACGCATTTGCTCTCTCTCTCTCTCTCTCTCTCTCTCTCTCTCTCATCTCTTCGCCTAGATAGAAGGTGAGATTCTATCTTGTAAAGGTCAAGTCATGAGATCATGGGGTGTTGTGGTGGTATTATATAAGATATCAGGTCAGACAGTTGGAGAAGTAGTGATTGTGGGAGATATGCATGAAAGGAAGGCTGAGATGGCCCGTCGTGCAGATGCTTTTATTGCACTCCCCGGTATTTTCCACATTATTAATTACAGTAAACACATACACGCACGCACGCACGCACACACACACACACACACTGACTTTTGTGTCGATAGTCTTTTTTTTTCTTTTTTTTTTTTTGGCTTATTGATCAAACAGAGTTAAACATATTTCGCCCTATGGTGTTCGCAGGAGGTTATGGAACCATGGAAGAGTTACTAGAGATGATAACATGGTCTCAGCTTGGAATCCATGAAAAACCCGTTAGTCCAATTCTCTACTTTTTCTGGTGTGTCTTAGTTTTTGTTTTAATTTTTTTAATAGTATTGGCTTATAATTATAAGTAAGTGCTCTTTATTAAATTTTAGATCTTTTTTTGATTAAGTAAACTTGCAAATTGAGAATTTATTTAAAATTAAACACTTATTAGAATTATTACAATTTTAATGATGGTGTGATGATAGCTTTATTTTTGGATTGTAATTACGATTTAGATCAAATATTTTTGATTAATAGTCATTTCTTATCCATTTCATAAAAAAGGAAGTAGAAAAACCTTTATAGTTAGAAATAAGGGGAAAAAAAAAACCTTATAATTAGAACCTTTGAGGGCTTTTTGGGATTTGCAAATTAATGTCTCTAAGCATTTCCACAATTGTATCAATTTATTTCGGGAAAATTTTAAAATCTATTATTCACGGCCTCATTATGTCATTTCATTTGATAAAAAATAGTAAAATGTTATTTTGTTTTTTTGGGTACATAGGAAATCTCAAACTTAAATTTAAAACCTTTACAGGAGAGAGGGTACATAGTAAATGTTATTTGACAGATCTAATAATTACAAACCATATAAATATTGATATCCATAAAATTTTAGAATGTCCCATTAACTCATGTTGCTCTAGCTAGTTTAAATTTATTTCTTTTTCTTTGTTAAAGCATTCATCCATTTGGCTCTAGATGGAGCTTGCAGTGAACAAAATGGATTTGGTTAGATGAATATCAAGAACGTGATTAATCATACTACAGATGATGATCTAGGAGTTATAATAGAGATGTTCTAAGACCTCTAGAAGTATCTTTCCAACTAACCAGATACATAATTTTGAACATACAAAATCATGCAAGTGGGAATTGGTGCTCGTGTGGGTATGTGCACGTACATGTAAAATGCAAATAATGGTAATTGTGAGAACCTTAATTACACTAAATGATATATAAATATATATATATATATATATATATATATATATATAGATATAGATATATATTTCTTTTTTAGGTTGAACAGAAGATGTGTTAGTTTAGGGTTACAGAATGAGAAGTAACCCTTTCCCATATAACTGCCAAATAAACAGGAGTCACAACTAGAATTCCAATTCACTCTCTCTAAAAAAAGTTATTGAAAATATACTCATTGTCAAATTATATCTATTTGTACACATGAAATGTTGATTCTAATAGATATTTATATATAACTAAGTCGACAAGATTCATTACTTATCACATGATTTTAGATGATACATGCATGCGCTATAGGGTCTTTGAAAGTATCTTCTTTAATGATTAATTCAAGTGGAACACTTGATTTAAAACCATATGCACAGCACAGAGAAACATGCAGAGGCACGTGCATTCATCTACTGATTATTTTTCTATATATATATATATATTTACTTTTTTTTCAAAACTAAATACCGTACATACCTTACTTGTGCAAGTATAGTATGAAAATGGGGTGTAGTTTATTGTATGTTGAGTTGTAAACTCTTGTTTGATCGTATCTTTCATCCATCTTGTGTTTCCACTTTGGAAATCATAAGAACGGACTAGGTTTTGGCTATCCTAACCTAGATTTCACTGATTTATATTTTCATGATCATACAACATAGAAAACGATTTTGGAATTTGTTTTGATCCAATTAACCAATCTATTTTATTTCTATTTTACTCTTGCCTTGGAATGAGCCCTTTAATCTCAAGGTTGTTGATAGCTAGGCCTTGGAAACTTGAAAGCTTTTCCTTCTTTTATTCTACAACAGTATCTGTGCACTTGCGGACGCGTGTTGGGTAATATGAGGTCATCCATTTTCTGTAAGTTGTTTTCCATAATATCGGCCATGAACTGTGAAAGGGGCATTAAGCATCAAGAACAAAATCGAAAGGATTATCAGTTGACTGATTTATGTTATTTCTAAACCACCCTATTGCCTTCTAGGCAGAGGGAAAATTCTTAAAATGGTAGGAAGTAGCTATTAAAAATGTCCTTCTCATATAATCAATATCATTAAAATATATAGATTGATATAGGTTTGGTTTCGCAAAAAGAATCATGGTTCCCGCAAGATCATGCTCATGGAAATGCAAGACCACACTTCGGTATTATATTTTGTATAATTATTATTCTGTTTAAAAATATAAATTACCCCATGAAATGTATCCTAATACCCTCCTTATGTATTGGATAATACATTTACTTAAGTGAAAATTTTAAATAAGGTAAGAAGAAAGCTTAACATGACTAAGAGTATGTCTTAACACCTCCCTCATATCACCTGAAGTTTTTAATGGAGTAAGAAGAATGCCTAATATGACTAGAATTTATCTCTATGATATTATCTTTTCCTACCTATTATAAAAAGTCATTATAACTTTTGTTTTGCAAATGAGCTTGTAACTATGATTCCAGTATAATATTAGACATTGCTAACCATTTTAATTGGCCACAAACAACATAGCTTTCACATTTTCTTGATGCCTCGGTAAACTTCTCATATATTACATAACGAGAGAAAGATGTTATTTTTTTTTTATGATTTTCATATATAGTGACTGATAGGAATCGGTAACAAGTCACTAAGGTCAAAATACTAAATAGCCATGACGTTTCTCTACTTTGCTCAGGTTGTGCTGCTATCGTCCAAGTGCGCCTTCCTGGTCAACATAATTTCTCAGGCACCACAGGAGTTCATATCCCTTATGTTTCCTCTGTGCTTATAATGCAAGAAATTACCCTAAAATAAAAAGTATAAGGATTTTAAAGTCAAGGTCTTAGATTAAAAGAGAAATTCTTAATATCTCTAACACACAAATATTGATTTTAATTTTTTTTTTTTTTTCATTCACAAATGTAGTTTTCAGGATATAACACTACTAAACAAATTCCTAATCAAGCATTATGACAGGAGGATTTGACATACATGACATATGATGACATATTTTTGCTATGTAAGTTCCAGTAAAACGCAACTTTCACCGTACATATATATTATATATATCATGCCATAAAAACACGTTGATTTCTATACCAATCATAGTAGCGATCAAAATATGTCATCATGTCAATTAGAGAAAGGAAGACACTTATCAAATCATATCAGGCAATACACATCAGATGATATCAAGTCTGCAGCTTTGGTTGTGCGTCATGTCAATCTGGCCCCCTTCAACTTAGACAGCTCTCCAATTTGATTTTGACTTCGCAACTATTTCTACACAACCAATAATTGAAGCCCTAATCCATTTTTGGTACATTTCTTTTCACACTTCGTTCATGGGTCCAATCCAAACGAAATATGAAACTATGTGTAAGTAGGATTATTTGCAATCACACATGTATTTTATATATGGGAACTTTTTGTATTTGTTCATCAATCATTAAAATAAAGAAAGAAAGAAAATTGTATTTGACCCCTAGGCTTATGGGTGTGTTTGATGTGTCAGTCTTCCTCTTCTTTTTATTGTTTATTTTACCTTGTCTTCTGATTTTTTGAATAGGTGGGTCTCTTAAATGTTGATGGATATTATAATTTCTTGCTCGGATTATTCGACAAGGGTGTGGAGGAGGGTTTCATTAGACCTTCCTGTAGAAATATAGTTGTCCATGCTGAGTCCGCAAAAGAGCTACTACGAAAGATGGAGGTAATTTTATGCTCATTTGCTTCACTTATTGACCATTTAAAAAAAAAGAAAAAAGAAAAAAGAAATTCATTAAAATTTTTCAAAATTAATGCAAAATGATACTGCAAATCATGAGAGTGTAAAGCAACATATGGCACATTTCAATTGACCGAACCATTTGCTGCACGTTTTTATGCAATGGCATGTCCTCCGGAGAGTTTCGTGTCTAACCCGAATAAATTACACAACTGGCGGATGGACAAGGAGTAAAAGTACTGTGATTTGAATGCCCCGACACTACGTTCTTCCTTCCGTCTCCAATGCTATCTAGAGTTTTATACTGCTGCATTTATCTGTTCTTTCTACAAGATTTTTTTTTTCCATTTTTTTATGTAGGGATAGAAAATCTGTTCTTTCTACAAGATCTATGCTTATTTGCATGCCTTTGTCTTATGTAGGAGTATGTACCTACACACCAACAAGTAACACCGAGTACCAGTTGGAATACGCAAGCGTCATAAATCTATAGTCATCAGCCCGGTTGAAATCCTTCAAGATGCTTGTTTTCTGATGTTTCTTCATTCTTTCAATTAAAAGAAAATGGGTCTGATTCACATTTAGTCTTTCTACATTTGCACTAGAGCAGCTGTAGACTACAAAGAGAGCACACACAAGAAAATCAAACCCAATAATGAAAGAAAGGGATAGATCTTTAGCAAACTGGGTTTGTTTCAATATCTTGAGGGTCATCTCTTTTATGTAAGCTTGAAATAGACTTCCATCTGTAACTTTTCTTTGTAAAGTAAGATTTAAGAAGCCTTCATCTGCCGTAAAGTCACATTAAGTTCAACCCCCCCCCCCCCGGGGGGGGGGAAGAATGGGAGAAACAAAATGTTTACACTATTCATTTTCTTTCACCTCATTTTATTCCCTTGCCACTTCTTCTCCCAACCTAAGCTGACTCAAGTCTCCATCAGATAATCAACTTGAAGACATGTTTAGTCCCAACGGCCAGGCTATGAAGGATAATCACAAATTCCAGTCATATACAGCAGGGTCAGAAAGCTCTGCATGCTGCAATTATCATATGACATTATAATTGCACTTTCTTCTTGCACATGGTAAATTTTTCATGTTTTCTAAAAGTCACCAAGAGAATTTCATATTTACCAAATAAACATTGGATTGTAATCATCCTTACAATATGCCATTGACTTGGAGAAACCTACAAGCATCGAGAACAATAGAAGCAACCAGCTTTGTCCTAATGACAATTCACCAGATATCCATGGCGTCTGAGATGCATCCTCCACCCAAATCAGTGACAGAAGGGCAAGAATAGGAAATTTAAAAGAAAAATCATAATCTGAAAGGAGGAAGGAAGGTCTTCCTGAAATAATTGACCATCCTAGCATTCGTAGATTTCTCTTACGATTGGCCCTGGCAAGCCCACAGATCAGATAATCACATTCAAGTACCATGTTGCATACCTTCAGAAATCTAACTTTTTGAATGCAAATGCCAATTGCTAACCTGATGAGCCAGGCCATCGATGCATGACATGGTGCCAGAGAACAATTCTAGATCTTTAGTGTTGAACAGGACAAGTACATCCTGGAGCTAAATATATACACAATAGATATCAAATAAGCTCATTCTATCAAGGAAAAGAAAAATGGTTCCTAAGAAGTTACAGGTTTGTGTAAAGCTTGATTGTTTAACCATGACTCTAGAGAAGCCAATACCTGAGTTAAAAAATTAACACGATAATGGTCAGAGCTGAAACTTCTCCACTCCTATGTTTACACTGTTCAGAACCATTTACTGAAACAGAGGTGCAAACAGATTGGATGATCATATTCACAGCACCAGGCGCCGGTATCCTAAATGTCGATTCTTTCACAACAAGCTCAAGTTGCAAAATGTTGATGGCATGGAAACCTTTATGCATGTGGTTAAAGACCAACAGCTAGGCTATGCAGCCAAAATCTTACTGAATGGCATGCACCTTAATAGTTATTGTGGTCTCATAAGATTCACTTCCAAACAAAATTTGTGTTATGCTGGAACAGAAAGTTCTTGAGAAAATTTCGTTGGTCAAAGGTAACGTTCATCTGAACTTCCCTCACAGAGTTGCTCAGGCTTGTTCATAGTTCATACTATAAGTTTTACAGTTTAAGTTTGAACATTTCGACGGATGAGGAAAAATAAAAATCAATAAAGTAAAATGAACATAATTGATTTTATAGTACAGTAATGTAGTAGTTTTCAGATGATTGGTTTGACAACAAGAATACAATCAAAGAACAAGCAATACGAAAAGAGATTGATGAATACTCTGCAATTTAAGAAACTCAAGTACAATACGGAAAGAAGCACAGAACAACTCACAGAAAATTGAAGAAAAAGCATTCTTCTCAGCATGTATTAATGCCATCTTTGCAATCACTTGTCAGGTTGTAGAATGTTTCCACCCGCGTCTTTGCCCTATATAGAACCTCTGTATCCACTGCAACTCTCATGTATCCATCGAAATCAACTGGACGACCACCATTTAGTTCTTTTGTTTCATTAAACCACTCACTTGTATTACTCCACAACTCTTTATAGTCATCAAGCAAATGAACATGGTATTGGGACCTCAATTTATCAAAATAGTTGTAAAAGGGTTCATTTGTGGCAACATACACATGCCTCCAAGGTGGAATGATTCCTTTAAGCTTTGCCAATATGGCATCTGGGGATGTATCAGAATCTAGATGGGGCCAAAGCTCCTTATTCTGTGCTTTCTCTCCTCGAACCACATGAACAACATCAAAATCCCAATCCATCCGCCCACTTATTTCAGAAACAATATTCATCAACCTCTTTGATTTCCACAAGGCATGCCAGGGCCTCTGAATATACTTTGCCGCTTGCCCTTCACAAACCCTATACCAGTAATTCTCTGGTTCAGGAGCATCAAATTGCCTCAATATAATTGTTGAGCCTCTATCTTTCCTAAGTTGCATTGGCATAATCTTGTAGCTTTTAACCTTTCTAACCGATATCTTTCTTTTATGCGTCTTATCCCATTTCTTCCAATCCTTGAGAAACTCTTCCTCCTCCACAATAGATGCCACCTCCTTGAGATGCTCAAAATCGAAATAGTACCGAAAATCCTTTCCCTCCTCATCCTTATTGCTCGAAGTATACTTTGCTGCCAAGCAAATACTCAAATCCATAACAAATGTTCTATTCAAATACTGAGCCTCCCCAAGCCCACAGAGGAAACTCCACAGAAAATGGTTCATTCCTTTACAATAATCTCCACCGCGAGCATAATACAAGTATCTTCCCTTCCTAAAAGCTGTATCTGACCCAACAACTGGAATCGTGTCATTGATCTCCTCATCACGCACCGGGGTGGAAACCCTAGGACCAACTCTACCCCTTGTGACATTACTCCTGTACCTCGGCCTTCGAGCATTTGTCCCAGAATGCCAACCACTAGCACCAGCAATCTTATACATGCAATTATCTCCAATCTCAAACCTAAATCTCCGAAAATCCCTATATTTCCTCCACGACTTCTCTTTCTTATTCCGAAACCTCCAGCCCACATCACACTCATTATCCTTCGACCCATTTGCCGGGGTCTGATACTCCAAAAACACAATCGACTTAAACAATCTAAGATTAAACCTCTGGACCGCAATCAAAACCCTAGGATCGGAACAATTAACCACTTGGTCGCAATTACCACCGGAACCGGGACTCAACAAGCTCGAATTGGCAATTTGCTCCTCAGATTTCTCAATCACTTCTTCGGTGATTGGAATCAAGGAAGAAGGAGGAACTGCAGGAGTTAGAGCTATTGGAACCAAATCCTCGCCAGTTTTAAGAATGGAAGTATCGGTTTGGAAGGTGGCATTTTCGACTTGGGTGAAAGTGCGAGTTAGGGCACGGGAAGATTCGAGCCATGGATCAGGGGGTTGGTAAGTGATTGCAATTACAGTGAAGATTAGGACAGTGAAGACGAATACTGAGAAACACACATTGCTTATCAATTTTATTAGGTTTTGGGCAATTGGTTCTGTCGAAATAGTTGTTTCTTTCATTTGAATTTGTGAATTTGTGGTTGAATTTTGAGAAAATTTATATGGAGAAAGAGAGAGAGAGAGAAGTAGATCTTGAATTGAAGCTAAGAAAGGCAATAATCGAAATGCATGATTAGCTTGGAATTAAGGTTCTGGACTCACCTTTGACAAATCGGTGATTTTGAGTCCAATCCTAGAGAGAGAGTGTCAGTCTGAGATCTGAATCTCTCTCTCTCTCTCTTTCTGTATCTAGTTACGGAATGGAGTCCAGCTCAAGTCTCCGTGTAGCAGTCGGTCGTGTGTCTCTGTCTTACCCCCATTGGAAGCTCCCAGGTGAAATTACAAGCATAGCCTTACTGCCTTAAAGCGCTGTTTGGCCACGTATTTTCAAAGGATTTTAGTCGCCCGCTGAGGCCGCATTATATTTCTGTGCCCGTCATTTTCGTGTAGAATGTTAGAATAGAATGAGAAACATGGAACTAACATATGTATGTTTGTTCATCCAATGTGAATACAACAACATCATAGATCATGCAGTTGCTCAATTAGTCGACTTGTCACCAACCCCGGATGTGCTCCACCTGAGCATTACCAAAGGGGCTGTTCGAAAGATGGGGTGCGGGTCCGTCAGACTCGCCCCAACATTGAAGTTTGAATTTCAGGTGAGGTGAGAGGGGTTAATTGAAAAAATTCCCTTAACACTTACAACCTCCCATTTGTTATGAATATTAAATAATTTAATAAATATTTAATAAAATATATAATATTAAAATATATAACTCTATTACTGTCTCTTAATAACTTATCAATTTATAGAGTATAAGTCATAAGTTTACAAAATGAAGTTTATAGGAGAAGATTCAGAATTTGTTTCTGAGAGAAGTTTTATGGAAAGCTTATAAGGGAAGTTATAAAAGTTTAAAGGGGAAGTCATTAAGTTTCCAAAGGAAGCCTCACACAAACTTCTAAAACAAGCAACTTAAAGTTTCTAAAGGAAGTCTCACACAATTATAAATAGGAACTCGAAGGAAGCTTGGGAAGCTGAACTTGAAAGAAACAAGATTGAGAGAGAAATGAGAGAAGAAAATGAGAAAGAACTCAAGAAGTTTCTTTCATTGTATTCTGTTCAAATTTCTCTTTAATATATATTTTGTTTCTGTATCAATTTTATAACACGTTATCAGCACGAGATTCTGCCAAAAGCACAAAATTAAGATCAACCAAATACAAATCTGCCTTTATAGTAGAAAAAAAAGTTTCACAGTTCAAGGATTTTGAGGTACGTTTTATCAACCAAATACAAATCTTGCTAAATTTGAATTTCTGCCCCTTGATATTTTTGAAAAAATTATTTATCATGGGCTCCTAATGTTGAAATGCATTTGAATGCGATGAGTCTTATAGACATCATCAAAACAAAAGATGTTACTGTACAAGATTGTGCAAAAGTAATAATTTTCATTCGGTATCATCTTAATGAAAGTTTGAAAATAGAATATTTTACATTTAAAAATCCTCTTGAGTCATGGAAAAAAATTAAAGGAAAGATATGACTATCTGAAGATGGTCGCTCTTCCTAAGCCCCGATACGATTGGATATATTTGAGATTACAAGATTTCAAGTCTATTGGTGACTATAATTCTATAATATTCAAAATTATATTCCAATTGAAATTGTGTGAAGAAAACATAACTGAAGAAGATATGTTAAAAAAAACTTTCTCCACCTTTCATGCCTCGAATTTGCTCCTGCAGCAACAATATCGAGAAAAGGGATTCAAGAAATATTCTGAATTGATTTCATATGTTCTTGTGGCCAAGCAAAATAATAAATTATTGATGAAGAATCACGAGACTCGACCAACTGATAGTAGTCCATTCCTTGAAGTGAATGCGACTAAATATGAATATGGGAAAGGTCGAGGTCGAGGTCAAGGTCATGGTTGTGGTTGTGGACACAGATATAGTCGAGGACGAAGTGTCTATTATAATAATGATGATCATAACAATGGCCGATCAAATCAAAAGGGCAAATATCACCACCCGAAGTGGAATGATAGTGATGGAAAAGAAAAAGAGAAACTCTCAAGAGGTTTTGATAATATCTGCTACCGATGCGGTGTTAAGGGACATTGGTCACGTATGTGCCGAACTCCAAAATATTTTGCTGAACTATATCAAGCCTCTTTAAAGAAGAAAGATAAAGATGTGGAAACAAATTTTGTCAACCCATGTAATGATGCTAATATAGATATAACACATCTTGATATGACTAATTTCTTTGAACATCCTAAAAAAAAAAAAAAATTGGTCATCTGATCAATAATGGAAATATCTAGATATATGTTATAAATAAATAAATTAGTTTTAATGTTTTTGCAATATGATGCACTTTATTTTTGATTGATTTATTTGTTTATAATTTCATACAATCAAATTAATCATCTATTTTATTTTCTTCATAAAAAGATATGGATATTGATGATAGTTTGGAATGTATGAGAAGCGAAAAAGATATATGTCTAATTGATAGCACTACAACTCATATGATACTTAGAAATAAAAATTATTTTTCCAACCTGAAGTTGAGAGAAACAAATGTTAATATCATAAGTGGTACTGCAAAATTGATTGAGGGTTCCGGTGGAGCAAACATATGTCTCCCTGAAGGAACAAAATTAGTTCTACATAATACACTTACTCTACTAAATCTCGTAGAAATTGGCTAAGTTTTAGAAATATCCGCCAAAATGGATATCATATTGAGACAATGAATGATAACAATATTAAGTATTCGTGCATTACAATTGTTATTTCTGAAAAGAAACGTATAATAGAGAAAACACTATCTCTTTCCTCTGACTTATACTATACTAAAATTAGTGCAGTCAAAATGCACTATTTGGTAAACCAGAAATTTGCTAATCATAAAGACTTTATTATTTGGTATGATTGATTAGGGTATTCTAAGTCAATTATGATGAGAAAAATAATTGAAAATTCTTATGGTCATACCTTGAAAAATCAAAAGGTGTTGAAATCAAATGAATTCACATGTGTTGCTTGCTTTCAAGAAAAATTTATTACGAGACCTTCACCAGTCAAAGTAGAAATTGAATCTCCTAGATTTCTGGAAAGAATTCATGGTAATATATTGGACCAATTCATCTACAATGTGGATCATTTAGATATTTCATGGTATTAATTAACGCATCCATAAGATGGTCATATGTTTGTCTATTATCAACTCGCAACCCGGTATTTACGAGACTTCTTGCTTAAATCATTAAGTTAAGAGCACAATTTCTAGATTATTCGATTAAAACAATTTGGTTAGACAATACTGGTGAATACTCGTCTCATACTTTTGATGACTACTGTATGTCTATTGGTATTAAAGTTGAATATCCTGTAGGTTATGTTCATACACAAAATGGTTTAGTTGAATTGTTTATCAAAAGGTTGCAATTGATTGCTACACCATTATTGATGAGAACTAAACTCCCAACATCAGTTTGGGGACATGCTATTTTACATGTAGTAGTACTTATACTTTTAAAAATAACACACTACTATGAGTACTCCCATCTATAATTAACTTTTGGTTATGAGCCCAATATTTCTTATTTAAAAATTTTCGGATGTACGGTTTATGTCCCTGTAGCGACACCGTAACGAACTAAAATGAGATCCCATAGAAGATTGGGAATATACATTAGGTATGAGTCACCCTCTATTATTCGATATCTTAAACTTTTGACAGGTGATATTTTTACTACAAGATTTGCACATTATCATTTTGATGAAACAAATTTCCCAGCATTAAGGGGAGGACAAAGACAATTGAAAAGGAAAATTATATGGAATGCATTACCATTGACATCTCTTGATCCTTGTACAAAAGATTGTGAACTACAAGTTCAAAAAATAATCCATTTGTAGAAAATTATAAATCAATTACCTGATTTATTCACTGATTCTAAAAGAATCACAAAATCACATTTTCTTATAGAAAATGCATCAATTAAACTTGACGTCCCAGCAGGACAACCCACTAGTACTGTAACAAATGAGTCTAATGCACGTTTAAAGTGTGGTAGACCTCTTGGCACCAGAGATAAAAATCCTCGAAAGAAAAGTGGATTTACTGATCATGATCATTTAAAGGAATTGAATGATAAAGAATTTCATGAAGTTATTGATGATAAAATTCAGACTCCTGTAAAGCCTAACATAGCTCCTGAAGAGCACAAATTTCAAACTCTTGAATAGTTTGTAAAAGAAATTTCTATAAATTTCACCACAACAAGGATATGTTGGGATAGAATTGAAATAGTTGTTGACGATATTTTTGCATATAATGTTGCACTTGAAATTATGGAAGAAATCGAGAATTTTGAACCAAAATCTATTGAGAAATGTCAGAAAAGAGATGATTGGCCAAAATGAAAAAAATCAATCCAATCTGAATTGAATTCATTGACTAAACGTAAAGTTTTTATACTTATAGTTCAAACACCTGAAAGTGTAAAACCCGTTAGATATAAATTGATATTTGTGCGCAAGTGAAATGAAAAAAATGAAATTATGCAATATAAGGCACGTCTTGTAGCACAAACGTTTTCACAAAGACCAGTCCTTGATTATGATGAAACGTATTCCCCTGTAGCGGATGCAATAACATTACGTTTTCTTGTGGTTTTAGTGGCATATGAAAAACTTGAGATGCGTTTAATAGATATAGTCACTGCTTACCTACACGAGACATTAGAAAATGATATTTATATGAAAATTCCTGAAGAATTTAAAATGCTTAAAGCATGTGATCAAAATTCTTAAGAAATTTACTCCATTAAATTACAAAGATCTCTATATGGCTTAAAATAATCAGAACGAATGTGGTATAACCGTTTAAATGATTGTTTGCTGAAATAAGATTATACAAATGATCTAATATGTTCTTGTGTTTTTCTTAAGAAATTTGAAACAGATTTTGTGATCATTATGGTACATGTTGATGATATGAATCTTATTGGAACTCCTGAAGAGATTTCCAAAACCACTGAATATTTGAAAAGAGAATTTGAAACCAAGGATTTTGGGAAAACAAAATTTTGTCTTGGTTTACAAATAGAACATCTAAAAGATAGAATACTCATTCATCAATCAAATCATACGATTAAAGTTTTAAAACGTTTTTACATGGATAAAATATATCCATTAAATACTCTAATGGTTGTTCGATCATTTGATATTGAAAAAGACTCTTTCAAACCATAAGAAAAGAATGAAGAAATTCTTGGTTCTGAAATACCATATCTTAGTGGCATTGGAGTATTTATGTTTCTTGCTAATTGTACAAGACCTGATATATCATTTGCTGTAAATGTATTAGCAAGATTCAGTTCTTCTCCAACACGACGACATTAGAATGGGGTCAAACATATTTTTCGATATCTCCTAGGAACGATCGATATTGACTTATTCTATTCAACTAATTTCAAACAGTATTGATCGGATATGTTGATACTGGATTTTTGTTTGATCCTCATAAAGCACAATCTCAAACTGTATAGTTATTTACATATAACGATACTGCTATTTCTTGGCGATTCATAAAATAATCTATAACCACCACCTCTTCAAGCCATGTTGAGATTATAACAATTTATGAAACAAGTTGAAAATGTATTTAGTTAAAATCAATGACTCGATATATTTTGAGGAATTGTGGATTATCCTCCAATAAAGATATTTTTACGACATTGTTTGAGGACAATGTTGCATACATTGCTCAACTTAAGGGAGGATAAATCAAGAGAGATATAACAAAACAAAGTTCACCAAATTTTTTTTTCACACATGACCTTCAGAAGAATGGGAAAATTGATGTGCAACAAGTCTGATCAAGTGAAAAATTAGCATATTTATTTACCAAGACACTATCGACTGCTACATTTGAAAGGTTGGTGAGAAGAATTGGAATGCATCGACTTAAAGATCTCAAGAAATCCACTCAACAGGGGGAGTAAATACACTTAGAATAGTGTACCCTTTTTCCTTCACTATGATTTTTTTACTACTGGATTTTTTTGCTAGTAAGATTTTAACAAGACTTATTCTCTGTGTAATGGATATCCAAAAATGAGTGTTATGAATATCGAATAATTTGGTAGATGTCCATTAAAGTATACAACTTTATCACTATCTCCTAATGACTCACCAGTTTGTAGAATATATGTCAAAAGCTTATAAAAGAAGCTTTACAAGATGAAGCTTATAGAAAAAGATTCAGAAGTTACTTCTGAGAGAAGCTTTACGGAAAGCTTCTAAAGGAAACTATGAAAGCTTAAAGGGGAAGTCATATTAAGTTTCTAAAGGAAGCCTTAAACAAATTTCTAAGACAAGCAACTTAAAGCTTCTAAAAGAAGTCTTAAGCAACTACAAATAGGAGCTCAAAGTAAGCTTGAGAAGGTGAACTTGAAAGAAACAAAATTGAGAGAGAAATGAGAGGAGAAAGTGAGAAAGAGCTCAAAAAGTTTCATTCACTGTATCATATTCAAATTTCTCTTTAATATAGATTTTTGTTTCTGTATCAATTTTATAACATCATTTGGTTAATAAGAAAAAAAGATCTCCCTTCTCTCGAATGGGATGCACCTCTTGGACTTTGGGGAGACATGAACAAAAGAAACAAAAAACAAAGAGGTGACATTTTTTTTCAACGATTTAACCCATATATATTATAGAGAGAGTGTGAGAAATAGAGAAAAAAATTCTCACAATTTTAAGGGAGAGTGAAAGGGCTTGAAAAGGGTTTGTAGATCATTTCGTTCATTGATGGTATTTGGATTGTGAACAATAGGGAATGCTCCGAATTCGTGATACTTTCTTGGCTTAGAATACCAATCCGTTAAAAAGGTAAGTGATCCTAACCCAATTCAGATCTTAGGATTTTCTGTATGAAATATTTTTTGTTGATTTGTATGAAAATTATCATTGGTATCAGAGTATATATAGGTTGGTTCCTTCCTTATTTGGGCATTTAAAAAAAAATAAAAAATGCCATGCATGAAATTAGAGGTTCATTAATGACAACTTGACATTGGTCAAACAAAATACTCTTGATTTAACACTGTAGCATGCCTATGATATGATGATCTAATTTGCAAAATTTTGTATGTATCGGATCAGTATATTAGGAGATATTATAAACTCTAATCGAAATTTAATGTAAAAATACTGTATTTCATGATATAAAATTAAATGGTTAAGTTCATCTTGAAAAATGCTTTCCAACCATATAAAGATCGTAAAAAATCATTAAGAATTGAGAAAGATATGACCTGTCGAAAATTTATTCGAAATCTAAAAATTTGAAGAAGATGAATAGTGTTAAAGTGTCAATCTCACTCTCAGCAGAGGCAAGTAAACACCACACCCTAAGATAGAGATGTCTGATCAGGAAACTGAGATCATCATTGAATTCAGAGGCATTGAAAATGGGGGGGTAGCCAAACTTTGGTGATCGAAAACCGCCAGGAAGGCAGCGCATGGGCTTCACTCGCCACCATAGTGCGTGAAAACTATTTTCAAACTTTATTTTGTAACAATTAGATCCGGCGGTATGTAGGGGCACTGAAGGGCTATTTCTGATCCCAATTTTCACCAAAATAAAGTTTTTATTTATTTTGATTTTTTTGTACTTTATAATTTATTTTTCGGAGATGAAAAATATTTTTTATTGATTATTAAATCAACAAATATTTCTATATTTCAATAGGGATGTCATTGGGTCCTATGACTTTATTATTCTTCATTCTATTTAAAACTTCCTTTATTTCATAAAGACAAATCTTTTAGTATCACGATATCTGTAGAAAAGATCAATAGGGACTTCAAACATTAGATTTGTTCTCAAGAAGTAAAGGAAATCTTAAAGAGAATGAAAAATAATATAATCATAGAATCCGATGGCATCTCTATTGAGGTATGAAAATGTTTGGGAGAGGTCGGCGTAGTAATGTTAACGGATTTTTTTAACAAAATTTGACAAACTAAGAAGATTCCCAAAGCATGGAGGAAGAGTACATTTGTACTATTATATAAGAATAAAGAGGATATACAAGACTGCTCTAATTATAAAAGAATTAAATTTATAAGTAATACTATAAAATTGTGAGAAAATATGATTGAGCATAAACTGAAATCAGAGATAAACGTGTCTCAAAATCAATTTGGATTTATATTAGGAAAATTCACTACCAAAACAATTCATTTGCTAAGATATTTGATAGAGGCATTTAGAGTATAGAAGAAAAACCTACATATGGTATTCATTGACCTAGAAAAAGCATATGATAGGGTTCAAGAAACATTATGGTGATCGTTGATGAAGAAAGAGATTTCTATTAGATACATTAATCTCATAAAAAATATGTATAATGGAGCTATTATCATTATAAGAATTTGTCGGGGGGTAAGTGATAGCTTCTCGATAAACATTGAACTCCACAAAGACTCGACTTTAAGTCTAATCCTGTTTGTAATAGTGCTAGATGAAATCACAAAGAGTATCCAAGATGAAATACCATGGTGTATACTCTTTACAGATGATATAGTGTTGATAGACGAAACTAGAGAGGGTACTAGTGCTAAATTGGAGTTAGGGAGGGATACACTAGAGTTCAAAGGATTCAGATTGAACCGATTTAAAACGGAATATATGGAATGCACATTTAGTGATAATCATCAGAACGATGATCAAACGATTAGGTTGGAAGGACAGGACATATCAAAAAGTGAATGTTTTAGATATCTCGGTCCATTATCTAAAATGACGATAACATAGATAGGGATGTAAATCATAGGATCCAAACGGGTTGGATGAGATTGAGAAGGGTATATGGAATTCTTTACAATCGCAAGATACCACTACATCTGAAAGGAAAGTTTTATAGAATGACAGTAAGACCTGCACTATTGTATAACACTGAATGTTGGGTTATTAAATAACAATAAGAGCAGAAAATAGTTATAACTGAGATGAAAATGTTAAGGTGCATGTGTAGTAAAACTAGAAAAAATAAAATTAGAAATGAAGAGATACGTACTAAATTGGGAGTGAGCTTAATTTTGGATAAGATACGGGAGTATCACTTGAGGTGGTTTGGGCATGTGTAATGAAAACTCAAAAACGCACCAGTTAGGAGAATCAAGAGGATAAATATAGGAGATTTAGTGCGATGATGAGATAGACCGTTAAAAATCTGGATGCAATATATTTGCAAAAATATGACAGTTAAGAAATTAATTGAAAAAATGATTTCGGACAGGAACGAATGGCGTAGAAGAATTAGAGTAAGTTAAATCATCACTTTTCGTATTATACATATATTTAGATAATGTGTGGGTGTATGTTGTTTTTTTTTTAATATTTTCTATTATATATATTTTTTAATTATCTCATATTTGTCTCTAAGAAAACCGACATAAGATTTTGAGATTAAAGTTCAGATTGTTGTTGTATTATTAAATCAATAAACAGTTAAAAAATTACAAAAAAATACTTTTTCACTTCGAGAAATTCTAGAAAATTTTGTATGAGTCTAAAAAATGACTTTGGATTTTTTTTTATAAATTTTAATATATTTTCTGAAATTAAAAATTATTATTTATTGATTTATAATCAATAATCGTTAAAAAATTATAGAAAAATCATTTTTCTGTCCGAGAAACTTCTGAAAAAATTCTTCTGGAACTAGAAAATTATTTTTCTTAATTTTGGCTAGCTGAATATAAATTGTTTATACTCCTTTAATTTTATGCTCATTTTTTATATTTGAAATTTTTGTTTTTTCAACCAAAAAAAAATAATTAGAATTTGAGCATCTCGTATGAAGCAAATGTCTTTGAGATTTATTATAGTATTATAGTTGACTGTACATCTAACCTAATATTATTTCTATTTTTAGAAAAATGGTGATAATCAGACGTATTCTTAGAGACTTTTCGGGTCTCTAGGGAAGAGAGAGATTTGAGAAGTTCAGAACATTTGATGATGTTGGGCCAAATGTTGACATATAAAATGGATTCATCTCATTTTTTGCCAAATCATTTGGAGATCATGGAGTAGAAATGCTTGGAACTCATTTAGCTTGGTCATTCCTTTTGGGGAGATGACGTATACTAAGAAATTTCATGCTTCCTTTGTCATGTTCTGACCATTGGATCTCCACAATTCAACATAAAGTCCAATGAAACAAAATATAAAATGTTCGAGTATAAATTTAAAGTTAAAAGTCTAAAAGGGTTGACAAAATGGAGTTCAAATACAATTTAAAAAAAAAATATCCTCTACATGGATCCAACTAATCTTCTCAAAATCTCAACCACAACAAGAATCAATACCGGTAGTAGGAAACTCCACAAAAATGAAATTGAGCTCGGTAAAATCCGACACTAAGATCAACTAGATCTCCCAACCTAAGTTTCCTCTAAAAAATGAAAGAAAGAAGAGTGAGTAAAAAAATATTTAATGAGTAGATTGCAATAGTATGGTTGTGACAATAAATTAGAGGTGAGTGTGGGGATGTTAAAGCATTCACTTCAAACAATTCATCGAATATAAAAAAGTTTCAAATAATCATGATAATTAAAAGAAATGCATTCACAATTTCATATTTTTCAAAGATTCTGAGATCTCCCTACAAAAACCACTTCTGCTTAAAATGTGGCTGAACCCAGGTGGAAGCCTGTCAAGAGATTTTTAATCCATTTGTTTCACAATACTATACCCATTTTCTTGATATTGACTCATACCTCACCGGAATACAACCATATATAGTATGATGGGGGGCAGAGGAAAGCCGCTTCTACCTCCCTAAAACCTAACCAGGTCACCCTATCGAGTCGCTCCGTGGAGGCAATGACTATAACCATTTATCACATATGCACCATCATTTCACAAACATTTCAGTCTCATTCAATGTGCTATGATTTCATCAAAAGGTTACCAGCCAATTTCATAATATTCATGAATAAAATATCCAACAATATATGACACATATTCATTCATAAATATAATGGATGCAAACATATTTCAAATTCTCATTTCGGGACATCTTATAATCCCAAATATGGTATAAAATCATATAAAATCATTTAAAACTATTTATAAAAGAATTTTTACAATCATTTTTCTCATTTAAAGGCACAACAGTTCGTCCATTCACCTCTTGGGAAGGTAATCACTTCCAAATTTCAAATCAAACAAAATTCAACCCCTCCTTTGATTCCGAATGACTTAATCTAAGACATTGGTCATAAATTAATCATTAAATCATATATCAACACTAGAGCAAACTAGTTCTTCTCAATATGTCATAATTCTTAACTTTCCAATAAATTTCCGGCACAATGTGTCATAGAAAAATGACCGTATCTAGACTTACACTTCTTGGATTGTAGAAATTCCAATTTCACTTAAAGATTAGATATAAAACTACAACTTTTATGTTTATATCCCAAACCTATTCAACTCATATAAAAGTATCTAAGTCTATGAATATTATAGTCCAAAATTCATGATTCACACTTGCGCAGTCATAGAAAAATTGTCATAATTTTCACTACACAAATTAGATTTAAGTGACTCAAGTCTTAAATTAAAGATAAAATATAAATCTACAACTTTCATGTTCAGAGTCTAGACTAATTCAACATAGAAGGCCTCTTAAAGTTAAAGGAAATCATGCAGCCAAAACAGGGCATTTTTCTGTACAATACATTATTTTGAAAAACCATAAAAAAATTCAATTCTCATCCAAATGTTTCGAGTCTTATGCCATTTTCAAGGTATGAAAATCTAGTTTCATAATAGGAAAACCTTATTTAAATTACCTATATGCAGGAGAAGTTATGATGGAAAAATAACAACAAGTACAAACCATCCCTTATGCAGAAAAATCAAGGGTGTCAACTAGATCTAACTTTTCAACATTATTATAAGTTTCAGATCATTAATCCATGCTTTATTTACATATTTACAAAATTTTTATTCATCTCAAACCCTAAACCCAACATTTTATAGCCCTAGGTCTAGGTTCCTCAAATTTAATCTGTCAAAACTCAACAAGAAATTTTAATCCATTAATGAGGGAACTAAAACTATGTCTAAGAGGAAGAAATTATCTCAATTTCGTGGTCAAATCATGCCTTAGATGTCCAGTCATGAAAACCTCAATTTCTCCCTTTTTGAATCAAACCCTAAATTTTTTCCAAATCCATCTTTGTCTAAGGATTTGATTGAGATTTTGGAAGCTTAATTGAGTGGATTTAGTAGTGGTGTAGTTAATTTCAAAGGAGATTGAGAGAGGGAGGGAGCTGTGAGAGTGAGAGGGAGAGGCGAGAGAGAGATGAGAAATGTGGGTCTTAGGTTTCGAGTGAGTGGGAGAGGGAAATGAGAAGTGGAGTTGTTTTGTTTTGTTTTGTTTTTTTATTTTTATTTCTCCCTTTCTCTCTTTTTTTTTTTTTTTTCTTCATTTTGACTTTTCTTGGTTCTACATCATTATTGGGTCAACGTGGTTAATAAGTTACTTGCTAAGAATGAGAACACGATACTTGATGATGTGAGGCCATTACTCATAGATAAGTGGGAATACCAGACAATAGAGACCCAAGTGAAGAAAAGACTTGCTCAAAATATAAATAGTTCCCCATATGCTGTAAGAAGGTTCACTCCTAGAGATACACTATCCAAAGAAATTATAAGTTTGGTATCACGAATGGATGTATCTTAAATCGGATAGTTTATTTGTATGTTTTCCTTTTGCATATAATGAATGTTTGTAATATCATGTTCATATAATAGATGAACTTTCAAAATTTTTAATTTTTTTTGAATATATGTCAGTTACATTCATTATTTGATGATCATGTATGCAAAAAGATTTTAGGGTCTCTCTTGAATAAAATTTTAGATTGGTAGAATTTAAGTAATTCTTATCCAAAATTGAAATATTATTTTAAATACTTAGTGTATTTAAATAAAAATTTTGAATTAGTAGAATTTGGGTAATTCTCATTCAAAATTATAATATTATTTAAATACTTTGTGTTTTTAAGTGAGAGATTCTTTGTTGGAAAAATTTGAGTAATTCTCACCTAAAACTTATAAAATTTTATAATTTTAAATTAAATTCGTGATAGTAATACATTAGAACTACAGATGATGATTGGGAATCTAGTGAACTTTTGATTTTATACCTGATGTTGACATTTCATGAATGTTAATCTTAAAAGACAAAATTATATATATGATATGAATATTAGTACATGTGTTCACCTTTATAGAAAATCCAAACCATGGCATTAAAGTCCATTATTAGAGATTTGAATAGAAATGACAAATTGGATGTGTTTTGAAAGAACAAGATATCTTGAAAGATATCAATCATGTCATGTAATATCCTGGAGTGGGCAATGCTACCTTGTAGAGGAGAGAGCAAGATGCAGACTAAGTGTGGAAAAGGATGGATTCCATTACTCGAGTGATCCTAGTTAGCTTTGTGATTGAAGACTTGAAACCCGAGTGTGAGCAATATGTAACTACTCATGACATTTGAGTGTATCTCAGAGAGAAACATAGAGGTACAAGTGACTCATTTTAAATAGTTGACTATAAAGTTTGATACCTATAAAAAGGTGAAGTGGTCACAGTATTAAACGGCTTTTGAGGATCATGTCTAACATGATTAAAGAGTGAGAGTCAGTTAGTCATGTCCTCTCCAATGAACGAAAAATTCAAATCTTGATCCAAATCCTTCCTACCCAGTGGGAGTACCTGAAAGTTAGTTTGATTTACAATGATAGTGTGAAGACTTTCTCAGATAATGCTCACCATGTCAAGCTTAGGATGAGCAGTTTTGTGTTGCAAGATCAGCATATGATGTTTTCGTTGTAGAATTTAAGTTCCAAGAGAGCTTCTGGCTCTAAGTGGGAGATGAACTGCAACAAAAGCAAGAAAGAAAAGGAAATTGTAGACGGATCACAAAAGAATGACCCTGAATATAAAAACAGACATAGAGATATTTATGAGTTTTGATCGATTGTTTTCTGACAATAGATAGTATATAGAGAACGATGCAAGAGTGAACGTTAGAAGAGTTGACACTTGTAAATTGGAGTTACGAAGTGGCTGAACTCTCATTCTTCATGTTGTTTTCTACGTGCCAGAAATTCGACGGAATCTTATCTGTTATTGTTCTTTTAAAATTTGCCTATGATTTGAATTTTCAGAGATATAGGGATGATTAATATTTGAATGACGTGTGTATTAGTTCTTGATAGCTTGCAAATGGTTTCATCATTTTGCAAATATTGATAATGTGACATGACATGATAGATTCGGTCATATTATGGCAAGATAGGATGAATAAACTAGTAAGAGCAGAACTATTGAGTTCACTCACAAAAGTTGATTTACCAACATATAAATATTGTCTTGCCAACAAAATGATAAGAAAACTGTTTGGAAAAGCTATATGGGCTAAATTTCCATTGTGTTTAACCCATTGAGACATTCGTGGTCTAATGAGTGTGAAGGCTAGACATGGAATTTCATGTTTCATTACGTTTATTGATGATTTCACGCGTTAGACCATATCCTATTAGATTTCTCACAAGTATGAAACATATGAATGCTTTAGATATTATGTGAACAAAGTAGAGAATCAAACGGATAGATGACATAAATATCTATTAGATCAATTTAAGGATTTGGATAATGAAAGAGACATAATCCGATATATGATCATTCCTTATACACCTCAGCAGAATGGTGTTATAATGAGAAAGAATAGGACATTGTTGGATATGATAAGATCCATGATGGAGTGAGTTAACTTGTCGATTTCCTTTTGGGGAGACGCCTTATTGACTATGACTTTAATTTAAACAAAGTTGCCTTCAAAGTCAGTACAAATGACAAGATGAACTTTGGACTGATAGAAGGTCATGTCTGAATGACCTTAAACCTTGGAGATCGGCAGTATGTATTTAAAATTTTTTCAATAAATTTGAAAAATTGGGTCTCTATGAAAGTAAGAGTATCTTTATAAGATACTCCAACCAGTCTGAGAGTTAAGTGTTTATTGACAAACAAAATGGTGGTACTACAACAAAAATTGAATCATGGAATGTCACTTCTCAGGAGATTGAATTTCTTAACCGAGATTACTTAAAGGACATAGAGTCTTTTATCTGAATTAGTTAATTCAGAAGGTGGCTCTATCCATTGTGGATCGTTAGAATGATATTAATCCTAGTGGGAGGGATTTGAATTCTAGCAATCCTTCTGAATTACAAACTTAGGAAAAGTGTTAGGAAAACCATGTCCAAGCGTCACTTAGAGATTGAAGGACACGTATTTGTTGTTTCTTCAGAAGATAAAGAAGAGTCTGAGAATATAGATGAGAGTCTGTCTTATCCCACTAGGAGTGAATGGAAAAGACAATGGAAGAAAGAATTGAAGTCAATGAGATCCAACCATATTTGGAAATTGGTTAAAATTTAACTAGGACGCTAAATTATTGAGAACAATTGGATTCTCAAAATGAAACGTAGGGCAGATAAAACTATTGAGAGGTAAAAGACTCAACTGGTAGCAAAAGGTTACACTCAATAAAAGAGTGTTAATTATGAAGAAACCTTTTTCCGGTAGTAAGATTTATCTCCATTCGCATGCAGTTTGCAATAGTGGCTAATTTGGATTTAGATTGATATCAGATGAATGTGAAGAATGCCTTCCTCAGTGGTAAACTTGAGGGAAAAAACTGTATGACACAATCAGAGGGTTTTGTCATTAAAGGCCAGGAAGACAGAGTTAGTAAATTGAGTAGATCAATTTATGGCTTTAAGCAGTTTTTGAGATAATTGTGTGAGATTTCACAGAGGTGTGATCTCTTATGGTTTCATCATGACAGATGGAAATCATTATATCTATGTAAAAAAGTCTAATGATAACTTTGGAATTCTATTACTATATTTAGATGACATATTGTTATCCGCAAATGATAAGGAGTACACCCTTTAGATATTGAAATGATTATTATCTAATTTTAAGATGAAGGATATAGATGAGACAGATTGAGAGTTGAATCCCAGAGAAATTATTCCAAGAGATTAATAGAGTTATCTCAAGAGTCTTACATTATGAAGGCTTTAGAACGATACCGGTGAAAAACTGCAAACCCGTTGATACTCCTATGACTATAGGCGATAGTTCACATGATGATATATGCCCTAAAGCTCCAGATGAATAGATAAAATGTCCAGAGCACGGTATTCTAGTATAGTTGAGAACTTGAAGTACGTTATGATATGTACTCATTCTGACATTTGTCATGCTATGAGGTTTGGTCGGAAGATATCTGTCCAATCCAGAGAATAATGATTGGATCGATAAGAAAAGGATATTGAGGTAGCTGAGCAGAACTTTAGATTATTTCTTTCATTATTAAGGAAATGATATAGTATTGAAAGGATATACAAATACTGATTAGAGAGAAGATTTAGATGAAAGAAAATCTACCTTTGGTTATGTTTGCTTGCTCAATGATAGTGTTATCTCATGGAAAAGCAAGAAACAAACATGTGTATCATTTTCTATGATAGAAACAGAATTTGTGGTTAATGCTTCTGCAATTCAAGAAAGAGTTTGGTTAAGTAGATTTTGTAATATTTGGGAGTAATAAATAACTCAGTGAGAGTTTGACAATTTATTGTGACAATTGGTCAAATATTGTTTACACGAGAGACTTCAAATATGATGATAAAACTAAACATAGACACAAAAATTAATCTTATCAGAGAAATGATTGAAAAAAGGGAAATGACACTGAGGTGTATGACTATGCATTTGATGGTGGCATGTCCTTTTTAGGAAACCAATACCTAAAGACATATTTGTGAGACGGGTTGCGTAGATTATGATAGTATTTGTTACTGTGGTTGTGATTGTGAACATATATAGAGAGTATATATGATGAAATGCTCATAATTGATGATATTTAAATTTTATTTTTATATCCAAAATTCTTGTATCTAGAATTAAAAGTATGTCAGATAAGTTTCGAGATTGACTCTTTCACACGAGCAATCACCTCTAATGTTTGTGTGACATATAGAGATGATGCGTGTTAATTTGTGATGGATTAACAAACATATAAACCACCTTAGTTAAGTACTAACATGAGATTACTGGTTATATATACTACACATATGATAATCGAAATGGATTCCCCTCAATCCATTAAACTTGTCAAATAGTTAAGTGTGGGTTTTCCTTAATGTTGTGAGATTTTAGAGAACTTGTAACAAGAAAAACTCATATCAAGTGTTGTGTACATTTGGACTAAGACCTATACGATGTGTTAATTTTAGAAAAGAAGACATATGCTTTCAAATGGAATGGAAAAGTATCGTAGCACATGTTTCATACCACGTGTGCTTATGTGACCATACGAGTAATGAAATGGTGCATCCCTCTTCATCTCATTGTATGATACTCAGAGGTTTATACTCAACCTCAATTTATACCCTTAGGACTTTCATCTGTCTTTTAAAATTTTATTTTAGTGTTACCATTTTAGCATGTCACCAAGAAACCATGGATGATTTAGTTTGGCGGTGCATGTATAAGAATGCAACTAAGATAAAGTAGAAAGTTAGTAGTATAAAAAGAAGGCTGTCTTTGACAAACATATTATTCTGTATTTACAGGTCGGCCAATTATGTCTGTGAAGACGTAATTGTGGATATATGATTGGATTTGAGTCAATTATACTCTTATATTGTTTTAAGGGATAGAGATACAGTGACGATATCAAGTAAAAGAGGTTTTGGGTATAACGAAATACAATATTCTTATCACCACTTTGATGTTGAGTTGCTATATATCCTTAACCGGTGTGTAGTTCTAGAGCTTTTGGTATTCTCGCGGTCACATGATCCTCTTGTCTGTATGAAATTAGTGTTTGATAGTAATGATCATGCTATGTGCGAATCTAACCCTCATATGCGAGTGAGAGATATTAGAAAGATGGGGGTGTGGGTCCGCCCATGAGGGTAGACCCACCCACCATTGATGTTTGAATTTCAAATGGGGTGGGGGTGATTAATTGGAAAAACTCCCTTAACCCCCCACAACCTCCCATTTGGTTAAAAAGGAAAAAAAAAGTACCTTCTCTCGAACGTGATGCACCTCTTGGACTTTGGGGAGACGTGAACAAAAGAAACAAAAAACAAAGAGGTGATATTTTTTTCAACAATTTTACCCATATATATTATAGTGACAGTGTGAGAAATAGAGAAAAAAATCCTCACAATTTCAAGGGAGTGTAAAAGGGCTTGATAAGGGTTTGTTGATCATTTCGTTCATTGATGGCATTTGGATTATGAATAATAGGGAGTGTTTCGAATTCATGACACTTTTTTGGCCAAGAATACTTATCCATCAAAGAGGTAAGTGATCCTAACCCAATTCGAATCTTGAGATTTTTCACATGAAATATGTTCATTGGTTTGTACGAAAATTATCAGGGGCACCTCAGATGTTGTGCTAGCCAACAAACTTCTTATTCATTTACCACAAGAACATGAAATATCACTAATTCCACTCTCAAATAGAAGATGCTATGTGTAAAGAACCAATGACTATGGGTTGTGTCCCTCTTGGCCCTTACCTGCTCATAGTTTTCTCTCTCACACTCATGAATTTCCTCGTTGTGTCTTAATTTGAGAATTCTACGATCATATTGTAAAGCAACCGAAAGGAAAATTAGCTAGAACAATGGCAACTGATCAATGGGTGTCCATTTTCATTCATTGTTCATTGCTAGGAGGGGCACGTCTTTCCTACGGAAATAGGGGGTGTCTCTTATAGATCTAAACCACTCATCTATTCATGCAAACAAGTTTAATCAGGAATGTTACCTTTTTATTTTCCTCAAATTTTTCAGTGTTGTTAATGTATCTACAAAAGTGTACACCATACCCACAAGGAGAGCATCTACAACCATAATACACAAACTCACTAAACTATAGAAAAGCATTTCTACATTTATCAATGTTGAAGGAATTCGAAATTCAAACTCATTCACTTGCTCGCACCAATCTAATCCACAACCAACACAATAATATTTCAATCCCTATAATTGTATTAGTTTTTATCTCGGTGTCTGGTCTCAGGCAGTAGCCTGAAATATCGGAGCAGTAAAAAATACACAAGGTGGAAGGAATTTGTTAATGTCAGCTTCCTGCTCTGCAGTGAAACCATTATTATCTCACTTTTGTTGATTGATTCTAGTGGTCTTTCTCCTCTGTCTGCCATCGGTGTGGAATAAGCATTTTTAGTAACACAAAACCAACATGAAGAGGATAGTATAAAACTAAGTACTATGTAAGGAGTGCTCAATATGGTCTCGTCTGTTTTTGGCTCCTGGAACGCACAACAATCTATAATATGAATAAGGAACATGAGCCAAATCCATGAGATTTTCAATCAGAACCTCGTAACTGAACTCACTCTCATATACACAAACAAAGACCTAAAAAAGCTTTTACAATAGTCAACTAATCACTAGAAAATTTCGGGTTGGAATTGGTTTAGCTCAAAAGATGAGAAAGCTGGACAGCTATCCATATCAAACAATCAATATATGCCATAAGTAAGATAGTACAAGTGAGGTAAACCGAATGGAACCGAATCTAATTTATAGATTCAAGTTTAATTGTCATGAATATATTGTTGGGAGTTAACATGGTTGTTGTAGTGGAAATAACACAATAAGATTCTATAACTAAATTAGACTTTCACTCTCAAAGATAGAAGGGAGATAGAGAAAGAAGTGACAAACTAAAATTTGTTCTACTTGATTTCAAAATGCTTTGAGTATAAGAGTATTTATAGGAGTGTTCCTACATACCAAGAGACACTTTACATACCAAGAGGCATTTTAAAAAATCTAGGAGTTTCTCTACATACTAAGACTAGATTATTAACCCTTCAAAATTAGTGACCTATAGATGTTCAAGTATAATCATTTCCAAAACCATTTTGTGAAGAGATCAGCCACTTGTTCTATAATCTTCACATATTCTGTCTCGATCTCTTTGTTTGCAATGCACTCTCGAATAAAAATGGGATTTTGCATCAATATATATACTTTGTTCATGAAACACCGGGTGTTTTGCTAGAGCCATAACTGACTTATTGTTCATCATGATCTTGGTTAGGTCTCGTTCTCCAAAATGAAGTTCTCTTAGCAATCTCCTTAGCCTATAGTTTCCTCTTATTGTCAAGCTTCTTCTTCTTAGCCTTGACTTGCTTAGCCTCAGCCAGAAGAGCCATCCTTTTGGCAATTTTCGCATATGGGTTCAACTTAAGCATAACATTGAGATTCTTCAATGTAGTCCTCTTGATTCCTTCTTAATTGGGCTGACCACAGACTGCACCTCATCAGAGTTGATGATCCTAGTGTGATCAACATTTACCATCTTTGCCCTAGGCAAGATGTAACCCTTCTTCTTCTCAGAAACCTCTGTGAAGGTCAACTACTCATCATTAGAAAAAAAAAAAATAAATTCTCATTGTCCATTCTTTTGGTAGTATCATACAAGTTGTGTATGCTTTGAAATCTAAGGGTCGTTCAATTGGATTTGTTGGTGTATTAGGGGTTGTGACCTTGTGGTGCATCGTCAAATAACCAAAAATAAATTAACTTATTTCACTAAATACTAGTATAGAGTGAGTAAGGTCATCTCTTCAGGGAATTGTAGATTTATCTTTTTTAAGAAAATAAAAATAAAAAAATATATGAGAGTTTGAAGATTAACTAAACTAATGAATTAATCTAACAAAGAAATAATTAATTAAAAAAAATACTAAACAACTCAAAATTATAGAAATAAAATTGAATGAGAAATCAACTTCTAGTCAAAAGAATTATATCAATCTTGATTTCATGTGATTAATCATCAATCTATCCAAAAATTTTAACATCCATAAATAAATTGGTTATAGTCGTTCAACAAATGTCGAAAAATCAATCTCTCCTTACTTCATCGATAATTAAGAGAAATTCTTTAATTATTTCCCTAATCGAAAAACAACTCAAGAGAAACTCTTAGGATTTAAAGTTTCGATAGTATTAAAATCGAGAGATACCCAATTTTAATTAATAAACACACAACGAGTTTATTTAAATTAAATTATTTAATTCCATGATATAGATTAGACTATTAACAAAGCCTTATATTTATGTCATTCACCACTATATTAAAATAAACAAACAATTATGGATTTACCGTTTTAATTGATTGTAGATTATTCTGGAACTATTAAATATTGGTCACTTATATAATAAACTCCAGAAAATCATACTCCATGAAGTGTAAGAATTAAATAAATACTTATGAGAAGTTAATTTAATATGTCAAATTAGATCTCACAATCATAAGAAATCGGGACTTTATTACCCTTCAACTAAAGAAATTAATTTAGCAAGAAAACATGGAAAAGAAGACTCACAAAAATAAATGAAAGTATTGCTGCAATTAAATTAATATTGCTAGAGACAAAAGGTAACAAATAGGGCTAAAAAACCACCAAAATTCGTAACCTACTGCTGTTGGAGACATGGGGTGGCTGCTGCTGAAAGAAATAAGTTTTCAAGAATAATGTAAATTGATTGTTTGCTGGACATTGGACTGCTTGCCCCTCAGGCTACCTCCCTCTTTTTTTTTTGGCAACATGTAATACTCCTATATATATAGGAGTGGTAACCTTATTTTCAAAAAGAAAAACTTCTTAAAAGATAAAAGTTTTTTAAAGTTGAACTTCTAAAATTTATCACTAAATATTAGAAACAAATCAAACATCTTGAAAATTTTCAAAACTTCCAAATTATGCTCAAATTTCCTTGAATTTTCATGCAAACAAGAAGGAAATAAAGTTGATTTGGCCCTCAAAAAATTTTGCAATAGTTCCCACAATCCGCATGCTCACGTGCTAACGAAAGAGCATTTCTGTCCACTTTTCCATTCTTTACATAAGTGCTCCAAATTGACTCTTTTTCTTTCCTTTTTCTTCATAAGTCTCCTCCATCACTCATAGCATATAAATTATCATAAAATATAATAATTAGTGTAATATTCATTCAAAAATCAAATCAAATAAACTATAATTATTATACCAATTAATTCCCTAATAAATTCTCCCACACCTAGATAATACTTGTCCTCAAGCATTCCTCACTAAAATAAATTTAAAACTATTGTAATCAACCTATTTTTCTTTCAAACTCCCAAGCCAATATGTGTCATAAGAGTCAAACTAGAAAAATAATTAAAATAAAAAGTATTTCACAGTATTTCATATGAGAACAACCATTACATATCCTTACAGTTCCTTATGAAATCAAAATTGCAAGATTTAATATTCCTCTTCAAAAGTTCGCTCAAATTCACTTAAAATTAGGTGAAGAATACATAAATCACTCAAATCAGCACATTAGAATTAGCATTACCATATACTTGTAAATATATCAAATCTCCATCACTTACAAATTTGAATTCCATATACCAATTTAAAGGTCTTTCATTTGGTTGTAATAGGGTTAGGGTTAAGGGTAGGATAAAAGGGAATATTAAGGGCTAAAATGTACCAAATACAATCTGTAACAAACTAAATAATTTTTCAATATTTACCAATTTTGCCTCAAACAGCATTCAAAAGAAATTGACTCCTCATTATCCATATGCTCTTTGTCAATAATTTTTTCTAATTTCCATGAATGAGATGCAAATGAATAGAATTTTAACAAGATGTAGCATTTTTTCTTTCTTTTTTCTTTTTTTTTCATTTCATTTTTTTTTTTTTTGCTGTTTTTGCATTTTTTTATGAATGAAATACACATCAAATCCATGTAAATATCAATAATAAAATTCAAATCATCATCTTTCTATTGAGGCAAACAAATAACCAAAACCATGCAATTAACTACATATACTTTTGGTATAAGAGTTTGAAACGAAAGCCAAAATAAGAAGTTGGATGTTGTATTGAAATGGTTATGAAAGAAGAAAAGATCTCAGACTCAATTTAGTTAACTAAGAGGATCATAAAATCAAGATAGGGATTTTTATAAAAGCCAAAAAGGGGTAAAACTAAGGTACTTTTGTCATTTTAATGCATGAAATTCTAACATGTGATCTCAAAATATATAATAAAGCAAGTTCTAGAATATATAATCCAAGTGTAACAATCACTCATCAAGAAAAATAATTTCGAGTTCAAAGAATGAAATTGCTCGCTTTAGTCTCAAAACCTCACTTATAAATGGGGTTCGTGTCAAATTTTGCATGTTTGTCCTTTAAAGAAAACTATTAACGACATGACTAGTCATTACAAGCACAAAAACCATTGATACAAGTCATTTTTTCATAAATTTTCAGCAAACCAAATAACACATATCGGTTTAAAAAGTTTAAAATTTTTCCTTTTTTTTGTTTTTTATGTTTTGTTTTAATTAATGAAGCAAAACTAAACCTATTATAGAAAACAAACATATTGCTAAAAACAAAAGTATCAAATATCCTAACATTCCCCCACACCTAAATCATACATTGTCCCCAATATATGTTAAGTGAGAGAAAAAGAAAGAAGAAAAATAAATAGCATTCATCTCAAATAAAGCAAAAATAAAAAAATAAAGAAGAACAAGACTTCCCTAGGGTAGAGTAGAGAATTGAGAGTCAAATCCAACGAGTCCTATTGTGGGTAGTAGCGAACTTTGTGTAAGGTCTGGGCAAGCACGCCTTAATGCTAGAGTATTTCTATCCATTTTCTAAAAGTGGTCTGGATTGTGGCAGAAACAGACTTCTTTTAAGGCGTGGGCACGCCTTAACTCGGGAGCATCTCTGCTTCTTCTAAAATTAACCCTTTGCATTCTTCAACTTCATGTGAGCACACACTAAATTAGAGCAGTCCAGTTACCAACATTTTCCAGGTTTTATTCACCTAAAAAATCAAAATGAAACCTAAATCAAGTCAACGAAAATAAGTATTAAATAGAAATTATTAAAACATTGGGTTGCTTCCCAATAAGTGTCTTTTTTTAATGTCTTTGGCTCGACATGGTCTCGTTGCTTCATCCTCATTCAAAGGTTGGTCCGGTCCATTTAGATTTCAACTTGCCTGTCATGAACTTCAATTTTGAGTTAAGGTGAAGGACTTTTTGGCTTATCATAGATGGCTTTTGGTGTAGAGGTTTGTCTTGGAAAAACTTGTCCCATTATGCAATATTATTTATCATACTCTCCTTAAACACAAAATCCAAATCATCTTGCACAAAATTATTTTCAAAATTATCTTATACAATGAAATCCATCATGCAAGGTTTTTGCATCTTTGGAACAATTTCTTTCGGATGACTTGACACTTGTTGTATTTCTTCCAAGAGTGGAATGTTGATCTCTACGTTTCAGAAAGTTTCCAAAATTTCCATCTTATCGTCTTACTTCTTGGAACATGCAAACCTGTCAAGAAAAGGAGGTGGAATGGTTAGTTTTGAAGTTGATTTATTTGGTACCTCACTTACCCTTTGCAGTGTAGTTTCAAGAGGCATTATTTCCTTTTTGTGCTCCTCCTCTTTGTATGCCTCTTTTAGTGAAAAATTCTGTACTTCTTTTTCACTTCTAAATAGCATAGCACTTGTATTCTCCCTTGGATTAATTTCCACTTGACACGGTAATTTTCCATGATTAGTTTCAATTTTGCTTACTATTATCCCTAATTGTGAAACTTGGGTGCCTAGACTTTGAATACTTGCTCTTGTTTCCTGCATATAACTTTTTACAAGATCTTTAAAGACTGGTCCTTGTTTTTGTGGGGGTTATTGCGATTGGAATGATGGTCTTCCATAGGATTACTGCGAAAATCCTTGAGGTTTATTCCCAAAACTAAGATTCGGATGGTCTCTCCAACCTTGATTGTAGGTGTTTGAGTAAGAATCATACTGTCATTGAGACTACCCTAAACACCTACTACATTCATTTGCTCGTTAGATTCGTCTTGAAGTGTAGAGCACATGTCAGTTGGGTGACCCATATTCAAGTAAATTTCGCATGCCTTCACTTGTTGTACCTATCCTACAACCAACCTTTCCACAATAGATGTTAGTGCATCTAACTTATGATCAATGGAAGAAATACTTATCTTATTGACCCTTTTTAGGACATCTTGCCTTCCTCCAAACTGTTGTGCATTTGCTACCATACTGGAGATCAATTTTCGAGCTTCCTTAGGTGTTTTTCTTATCATCGCATGATCAGTTGCTGCATCAATGATATTTCTTTCCGTCGGAAAAAGGCTTTCATAAAAAATATTGGATGAGCAATTATTTGGAAATTTGGCATTGTGGACAACTCGCATATATTTGTTTGAATCTTTCCTAATATTCATACAAAGTTTCCCTCCCAAATTGTCTTATATCACAAATTTCTTTCCAATGAGAAGTTGAGAAAAATTTCTTCAAAAACAATCTTTTCAATTCATTCCCATTAGTAATAGAATCTGAATGCAAATAAAATAATCAATCTTTAACTTTATTTACTAAAGAGAATGGAAAAACCCTTACCTTCAATTGTTCCTCGGTTACATCTTGTGGTCTCATTGTAGAACACATGATATGAAACTCCTTAAGATGTTTGTAAGGATTCTCTCCTACGAGACCATGGAAAATAGGTAATAAACGTATCAATCTATAATTTAATTCAAAAGGATTCTCAATATTAGAAAAATCAATGCAGAAAGATTGTTAATTAACATCAGGGATTAATAACTCTCTTAATGTCCTTTGGGCAGCCATGTCTTCATGTTAAAGTCCTTCTCTTCTACCTCATTGACAATTTCGGCAAGTTCACTACAAGGGTTAGTCCCAGAAAAAAGGAGAAAGTAAATTTTAAAAGAAATAAATCACTTAACACTATTCCCTAGCAACTGTGCCAAAATTTGGTGTGTCGTCGAACAATCAAAAATAAATTAACCTATTTCATTAAATACTATTATAGAATGAGTAAGGTCGTCTCATCATGGAATGGTGGATTTATCTCTTTTAAGAAAATAAAAATAAAAAAAATATGGGGGGTTTGAAAATTAACTAAACTAATGAATTAATCTAACAAAAAAATAATAAACTAAAAACAAATACTAAACAACTTGAAATTAAAGAAATAAAATTAATTGGGAAATCAACTTCTAGTTAAAGGAATTATATCTACCTTAATTTTATGTAATTGATCATCGATCTATTTAAAGATTTTAACACCCATATATAAATTGGTTATAGTCGTTCAACAAATGTCAAAAAACCAATCCCACTTAATTTCGTCGATAATTAAGAAAAACTCTTTAATTATTTCCCTAATCGAAAGATAACCTTAGAGAAGTTCTTAAAATTTAAAATTTTAATAGCATTAAGATAGAGAGACACTCGATTCTAATTAACAAATACACAATGAGTTTATTTAAATTAGATTATTCAATTCCTTGATATATATGAAACTATTAACAAATGCTTATATTTATGTTATTCACCATTATATCAAAACAAACAAATAATTATGGATTTGTCGTTTTAATTGGTTGTAAATTATTCTAGAACTATTAAATATTGGTCATATATTTAATAAACCCCTAGAAAATCATAATCCATAAAGTGTAAGAATTAAATAAATACCTATGAGAAGTTAATTTAATATACCCAATTAGATCTCACAATCATGGGAAATCAAGGTTTCAATACCCTTCAACTAGAAAAATTAATTTAGCAAGAAAACATGGAAAAGAAGACTCACAAAAATAAATGAAAATACTGTTGCAATTAAATTAATAATGTTAGAGACAAAAGATAACAAATAGTGCTGGAAAACCACCAAAATTCGTAACCTAATGCTGCAGGAGACATGGGGTGGTTGTTGCTGAAAGAAATAAGTCTACAAGAATAATGTAAATTGGTTGTTGGTTGGGCGTGGGACTGTCACGCCCCGAATCGGGATCATGAACAGTCGCCCGTTGCCCTGGATGCCGAGTGTATTTCTACAGAAAATCGGGCAGAACCTCCCCATAAATCGGAGGTCTCTCATGTACAATTCAACCTGTTTAAACCTGTATAATTCAAAATTATCTTGAAAATAAAACAAATGGCCATCCCGGCCTCTTCAAAACCAACAACTCCCAGCAGACATCCAGAACAACGCTAGGCTAAGTAAATCAACAACAGTTCTAACCACAGACCTCTACTGTCATGCCCAACTAAAGCATGAGCAGCCGCCACATCGAGCGGATCTAAATTTTATATAATATACAATAGTTTCCCAAGTAAAAAGTTTAAATGTTTACAAATGCCTCAATGCAAGCATAATATGAGAGTTTCACAACAATGTCCATAAATATTACAGTCATCCCATAAAAATGTACACGGTCAACTACGGATCTCAACAAGATCTCGCAGGGTCGAAAATAAAATACGTAATTCATCTTTCAAATTTAAACTTAAACCTTACCGTCGAGAAGAACCAAACCCGCCTAGAATCAACTGAAATCTCTAAATTCTGAAACGTCGCTCGATCCTGTCTGAGGGAGGAAAGAAGAGGGGTGAGTATCTATGGGAGGATATTCAGCAAGTGAGGGGAAGGACATCGTGCTATCAATATCAAGTGTGAACTTGGAGTGTCAAAGCATGTAATACAATATTAGGTATACGAAAACAGCGTGCAGTTTTAAACATATCACAACGCACACATCACAAAATAACATATGCATCCATCTATGTATCAAATCACATGAGAAGAGCGGCCGAATAAACAACCCCGGCAATGGTCTACCTCGACCAAGAACGGGCGCATTGGGGGTTTTCACAATGCAAATATAAAAAATGGCTCTCTACCCCAATGTTGGCCACAGGCTACTCCAACTAGCCTGTAATTAATAATAATAATAATATACGTATAAATAGTCGGCCGTGTATGATGCCCCCGCCCAGTGCTAGACAAAGATAACGTCCTCCCCAGATGAGGGTTCAACCTGGGACAACCATACACACGACAATCTGGCGGATACCTCCGGCCGAAACGTATCCGGGCACAAGGGGTGCCGCTACCAGACATCCTTCGTAGCTACGGAACAATATCAAATCAGCCGGGCACGTGGCCCCATGCATCCCAACACCATTTCGGCCGGGTATATAGCCTCATGCATTGTATCATAATATCAGCCGGGCATACAGCCCAAATGGTACGTATAAATCCATTCAAATCATGTGCCAATGCAAGTGGAAGCATTTAAAACATATTAATATATCAAAAGGGTGGCACAATATTCAGTTATCAAACTCATGGATGCATATCAATAAAATCAGTAATTGGGACACTCCAATGGTCACAAAAATATGTATATAAATACTTATAAAGATCCAAAAGTTCAATTTTCACACGTATAGAAATCATGTTATTTGAAAATCGGTAAAACATGGTTTATCAATCAATAGTAGATGTCGTAGTCCCACTCACAGTATGGGGGAGGGTAGTGCACTCCCCAATAATACCACGAATCGAACCAAACTCGACTCCTCGAGTCTCTAAGAAGTCAACCTAATCAAATAATCACGAATTTCATCAATTTTCCAACTAATTTCAGGGTTTATCCTTTTCCTTAAGTTTGTACAAACCTTAAACTCTTTAATTTATAAATGTACTCCAATGTAATCAATTTCATTTCATTTATAAATAAATAACAAAATCCAAACCAATCTAAATAAATAAATTTCCTACAAATTGGAAAAATCCTTTGAAAAATCATACACTTTTCATTTCTCATCCGATTTCTTCAAACCATAAGTCATTTTAAAGATATTGAAACCTATTTTCATAATACGGAAATTGTATCTTGATTTCCTATATGCAAAACAAACTATAATATAAAACAACGCATAAATCCTTAAACTTAAATCCCAATTTCCAACTGTTTTCATGCATACGTCAAATTAAACTCTAAGAGAAATCATTTCAAATCACCAACGACTTTAAATTTACAATATTCCTCAATTTTATCAATTTCTCCTGAATTTACATAATCCTAATTTAATTCATGCCAATTTCAATTCAAATCCTAAGGAAAACTACGCAAATCAATCAAATAAAACTCTAATACTATCTACGACATTTTAACATGCTTCGCAGTCCAATTTACATCAAATCCTAGACCTAAATTCAATCATTTCATACAAACTTCCAATAATAACGCATTTCTTACGAATTCAACTCATTTTCAATTCACATATAAAGTTTCTCATCCTACATTCAACCTAAACTAAATCAGTTATTGAATACATTTAGAAATCCCTCTCACCTAGGATTCCACAATTTGCAGCCTAAATCGAGCGCCTCCTCAGTCCATTCCAAAGCCTGCAAAAGTTCCAATTTGCATTAATTTCAGAAATCTAAACCTAATTCCTAAGAAGGTTTGATACCCTAGAATTAGGGTTAGGGTTTGATCTTACCTTGGCAGTGAAAGTGGGTTGCAGTATAGGGTTTTCAGTCTCTCAAGGGTGGGTTGCAGTCGCTCGCAGAAGAAAGGGGGCGCTAGGAGTTGTCGCACGCGCGCAAGGAAAGTCGCGTTGCAATTGCACGCGTGCAGGGGCGGTCGCGCGGCAATCGCGCGAGCAGTCGTGCACTGCAGGAGCTGTCTCGCGCGGGGTCTCATGCGCCTAGGGCTGTCTCGCGAGCAGTCGCGTGAGCAGGAAGAGAGATAGGGAGAAACAGAGAGATAGAGAGCGAAATGGAAAGAGTGAATCGCGAGACCGCGAGGGATAGAGAGGGAAAGAGAGCGATAGAGAGTGAGACCAAGGGGGAGATGGAGGGAGAAGTGATCGGTGGTTGGATGGTGGTTGAGGGTGGCCGTGGGTGGCGGAAGAGAGGGAGGGAGCGGCGAAGAGTGAGAGAGTGTAGAGAGATCGAAAGAGAGAGTGCCGCGGGTGATAGAGAGAGAGAACCGAGAGTGGGAAGGAGAGAGATAGAGAGATGGAGATGGTGGCTGCGGGTGGTGGCGAAAACGGCGGAGGGAGACAGCGGCCACAGCAGCGGAGGGCGGCGGCGGTGGGAGAGTTGTGCGGGAGAGGGAGACGAACGGTCGCGGGAAAGGGAGAGAGGAGAGGGGAAGAGGGAAGGAAATTAGGGCTAAGCCCTAATTCTGAATTTTTTTATTTATTTATATATATATATTTTTTATATAAATAGATTTTATAAATAGCTAATTGAGTAAATAAATCAATTAATAAATAAATAATTATTTACATATATATATTTGTATACTAACTTTATTTTACAAATCCGAGAAACGGTATTTAAAATATACCAAAAATTAAATTTAAAACCCCAAAATCGAAAATCAATAAAATTAAAAATTTCTCATATATATAAATTGAGGAATATTTTATTTAATTTAGGAACGATAGTACAAAATTTCGGCACCGCGGAGTCGACATTACATTTTCTAACCCCCTAAAAACAAGTTTCGTCCTCGAAACTAAAAGAAAGCCTTACCGAAACAAATGGGAAAAAGCTGCGAAGCGACTGTGGGTCTCTGATACTTGGCCATCATCTGCTGACAAATTAGGGATCAAGTAACGAACTCTCTCTTTATACCAGACCACTAATAACTATCTCGGATAGTTAGGTACATTTTTGTACCTCTCAAATGCATAACGTGAATGGAGGAAATGAGTTTCCTAAAAAATCACTCCGAAGATCTCTGTTGGTGGAAATGCAAACCCGCTGTCGATATACTACTAGTCGTTATCACAAACTTGGAAACTCTCAGTCATCATTTCTACAGATCTATCAAGAATGCCTTGGAGTTCCACATGACTTCGCGAGTATACATCTGTAACCTCCTGCACCACTGGGACCTCATCGATCCTTAATCACTCCACGGTAGTGTCTATCATGAGTTAGGTATGTCGTGCACCTTCAGCGTATCTATTGCCTGACCTCCATCACCAATACAACGCAGCGAGGTAACACTCGCCTCTCGCCTGCAAATCTTAACCATGGTCCCTCAAGTCTCCAAAACTCCACTTCTTTGGTGAAGCGATCCACTAAAGCTCTCGCATAAGAATAGTTCGACCCGATGTCAATAAAGACACGGGCGTCGACCCCCGATATTTTTATAACTCCCAATGTAAGAAAATAAAGAGATTAGTTAATAACATGGAAGAAAACATATCCTCTGGTGCTCCAGTGGGTCCAGTAGGAGCGAAACTGGTACCTCACCTAGTCGTCATACTACTGCGAGGAAAAAAGTACTAGTTAAGCAGAAATGTAAAGATTAGGGTTAGTTATGACATAACTAACCCCCTAAAATAAATGAACTAACTGGTTTAAGAACCAATGAAAAAGATATGCTAGGTTAGTTATAACCCGCATCAAATCGCCCTAAAATGGATGAGCTTATAAGTTTAAGTACCGATAGAACTAATATACTAGGTTAGATACGCACCGTATCTAACCCCCTAAAAAGAATAACTTATATGCCTAAAACCATGTACTGGGATCTCATGACTGTAATGAAACTCTCATATGCATTGAGAACTTTTAAATCATATTTGGAAATATTTCCAAAACTCC
This sequence comes from Dillenia turbinata, assembly GCA_037126225.1. Classification (NCBI taxonomy): domain Eukaryota; kingdom Viridiplantae; phylum Streptophyta; class Magnoliopsida; order Dilleniales; family Dilleniaceae; genus Dillenia; species Dillenia turbinata. The sequence continues at coordinate 18,172,913 of JBAMMX010000007.1, forward strand.
TCTAAAACACAACTCTCAACCTAGAGCTCTGATACCAACCGAACTGTCACGCCCCAAATCGGGATCGTGAACAGTCGCCCGTTGCCCTGGATGCCGACTGCATTTCTACAGAAAATCGGGCAAAACCTCCCCATAAATCGGAGGTCTCCCATGTACAATTCAACCTGTTTAAACCTGTATAATTCAAAATCATCTTGAAAATAAAACAAATGGTCATCCCGGCCTCTCCAAAACCAACAACTCCCAGCAGATATCCAGAACAACGCTAGGCTAAGTAAATCAACAACAGTCCTAACCACAGACCTCTACTGTCATGCCCAACTAAAGCATGAGCAGCCGCCACATCGAGTGGATCTAAATTTTATATAATATACAATAGTTTCCCAAGTAAAAAGTTTAAATGTTTACAAATGCCTCAATGCAAGCATAATATGAGAGTTTCACAACAATGTCCATAAATATTACAGTCATCCCATAAAAATGTACACGGTCAACTATGGACCTCAACAAGATCTCGCAGGGTCGAAAATAAAATACGTAATTCATCTTTCAAATTTAAACTTAAACCTTACCGTCGAGAAGAACCAAACCCGCCTAGAATCAACTGAAATCTCTAAACTCTGAAACGTCGCTCGATCCTGTCTGAGGGAGGAAAGAAGATGGGTAAGTATCTATAGGAGGATACTCAGCAAGTGAGGGGAAGGACATCGTGCTATCAATATCAAGTGTGAACTTGGAGTGTCAAAGCATGTAATACAATATTAGGTATACGAAAACAACGTGCAGTTTTAAACATATCACAACGCACACATCACAAAATAACATATGCATCCATCTATGTATCAAATCCCATGAGAAGAGCGGCCGAATAAATAACCCCGGCAATGGTCTACCTCGACCAAGAACGGGCGCATTGGGGGTTTTCACAATGCAAATATCAAAAATGGCTCTCTACCCCAATGTTGGCCACAGGCTACTCCAACTAGCCTGTAATTAATAATAATAATAATAATAATAATAATAATAATAATAATAATAATAATAATAATATACGTATAAATAGTCGGCCGTGTAGGATGCCATCGCCCAGTGCTAGACAAAGATAACGTCCTCCCCCGATGAGGGTTCAACCTGGGACAACCATACACACGACAATCTAGCGGATACCTCCGGCCGAAACGTATCCGGGCACAAGGGGTGCCGGTACCAGACGTCCTTCGTAGCTACGGAACAATATCAAATCAGCTGGGCACGTGGCCCCATGCATCCCAACACCATTTCGGCCGGGCATATAGCCCCATGCATTGTATCATAATATCAGCCGGGCATACAGCCCAAATGGTACGTATAAATCCATTCAAATCATGTGCCAATGCAAGTGGAAACATTTAAAACATATCAATATATCAAAAGGGTGGCACAATATTCAGTTATCAAACTCATGGATGTATATCAATAAAATCAGTAATTGGGACACTCCAATGGTCACAAAAATATGTATATAAATACTTATCAAGATCAAAAAGTTCAATTTTCACACGTATAGAAATCATGTCATTTGAAAATAGGTAAAACATGGTTTATCAATCAATAGTAAATGTCGTAGTCCCACTCACAGTATGTGGGAGGGTAGTGCACTCCCCAATAATACCACGAATCGAACCAAACTCGACTTCTCGAGTCTCTAAGAAGTCAATCTAATCAAATAATCACAAATTTCATCAATTTTCCAACTAAATTCAGGGTTTATCCTTTTCCTTAAGTTCGTACAAACCTTAAACTCTTTAATTTATAAATGTACTCCAATGTAATCAATTTCATTTCATTTATAAATAAATAACAAAATCCAAACCAATCTAAATAAATAAATTTCCAACAAATTGGAAAAATCCTTTGAAAAATCATATATTTTTCATTTCTCATCCGATTTCTTCAAACCATAAGTCATTTTAAAGATATTGAAACCTATTTTCATAATACGGAAATTGTATCTTGATTTCCTATATGCAAAACAAACTATAATATAAAACAACGCATCAATCCTTAAACTTAAATCCCAATTTCCAACTGTTTTCATGCATACGTCAAATTAAACTCTAAGAGAAATCATTTCAAATCACCAACGACTTTAAATTTACAATATTCCTCAATTTTATCAATTTCTCCCGAATTTACATAATCCTAATTTAATTCATGCCAATTTCAATTCAAATCCCAAGGAAAACTACGCAAATCAATCAAATAAAACTCTAATACTATCTACGACATTTTAACATGCTTCGCAGTCCAATTTACATCAAATCCTAGACCTAAATTCAATCATTTCATACAAACTTCCAATAATAACGCATTTCTTACGAATTCAACTCATTTTCAATTCACATATAAAGTTTCTCATCCTACATTCAACCTAAACTAAATCAGTTATTGAATGCATTTAGAAATCCCTCTCACCTAGGATTCCACAATTTGCAGCCTAAATCGAGCGACTCCTCAGTCCATTCCAAAGCCTGCAAAAGTTCCAATTTGCATTAATTTCATAAATCTAAACCTAATTCCTAAGAAGGTTTGAAACCCTAGAATTAGGGTTAGGGTTTGATCTTACCTTTGCAGTGAAAGTGGGTTGCAGTCTAGGGTTTTCAGTCTCTCAAGGGTGGGTTGCAGTCGTGCGCAGAAGAAAGGGGGCGCTAGGAGTTGTCGCGCGCGCGCAAGGAAAGTCGCGTTGCAATCGCACGCGTGCAGGGGCGGTCGCGCGGCAGTCGCGCGAGCAGTCGCGCACTGCAGGAGCTATCTCGCGCGGGGTCTCGTGCGCCTAGGGCTATCTCGCGAGCAGGAAGAGAGATAGGGAGAAACAGAGAGATAGAGAGCGAAATAGAAAGAGTGAATTGCGAGACCGCGAGGGATAGAGAGGGAAAGAGAGCGATAGAGAGTGAGACCAAGGGGGAGATGGAGGGAGAAGTGATCGGTGGTTGGATGGCGGTTGAGGGTGGCCGTGGGTGGCGGAAGAGAGGGAGGGAGCGGCGGAGAGTGAGAGAGTGTAGAGAGATCGAGAGAGAGAGTGCCGCGGGTGATAGAGAGAGAGAACCGAGAGTGGGAAGGAGAGAGATAGAGAGATGGAGATGGTGGCTGCGGGTGGTGGCGAAAACGGCGGAGGGAGACAACGGCCGCAGCAGCGAAGGGCGGCGGCGGTGGGAGAGTCGCGCGGGAGAGGGAGACGAACGGTCGCGGGAAAGGGAGAGAGGAGAGGGGAAGAGGGAAGGAAATTAGGGCTAAGCCCTAATTCTGAATTTTTTTTTTTATATATATTTTTTTATATAAATAGATTTTATAAATAGCTAATTGAGTAAATAAATCAATTAATAAATAAATAATTATTTACATATATATATTTGTATACTAACTTTATTTTACAAATCCGAGAAACGGTATTTAAAATATACCAAAAATTAAATTTAAAACCCCAAAATCGAAAATCAATAAAATTAAAAATTTCTCATATATATAAATTGAGGAATATTTTATTTAATTTAGGAACGATAGTACAAAATTTCGGCACCGCGGAGTCGACGTTACAGGGACTGCTACCCCCTCGGGCTGCCTCACTCTTTTTTTTGCAACGTGTAATACTCTCATATATATAAGAGTGGTAATCCTATTTTCAAAAAGAAAAACTTCCTAAAAGATAAAAATTTTTAAAAGTTGAACTTTCAAAATTTATCACTAAATGTTAGGAATAAATCAATTATCTTAAAAATCTTCAAAACTTCCAAATTAGGCTCAAATTTCCTTGAATTTTTGTGCAAATAAGAAGGAAATAATGTTGACTTGGCCTTTAGAAAATTTTGCAATAGTTCCCATGATCCGCGTGCCCACGTGCTAACGAAAAAGCATTTCTATCCACTTTTTCCATTCCTTACATAAGTGCTCCAAATTGACTCATTTTTCTTCCTTTTTCTTCATAAGTCTCATTCATCACTCCTAACATATCAATTATCATAAAACATAACAATTAGTATAATATTCATTCAAAAATTAAGTCAAATAAACTATAATTATTATACCAATTAATTCCCCATCAAATTCTTCCACACTTAGATAATACTTGCTCTCAAGTATTCCTCACTAAAATAAATCCAAAACTGCTGTAATCAATCTATTTTTCTTCTAAACTCCCAAGCTAACATATGCCATAAGAATCAAATCGAAAAAATAATCAAAACAATAAGTATTTCATAATATTTCATACGAGAACAACCATTAAATATCCTAACAGCTCCTTATGAAATCAAAACTGTAAAATTTAACATTCCTCTCCAAAAGTTCACTCAAATTCACTCAAAATGGAGTGAGGAATATATAAATCACTCAAATCAACATGTTAGAATTGACATTACCATATATTTACAAATATATCAAATCTCCATCACTTACAAATTTGAATTCCATGCACCAATTTAAAGGTCATTCATTTGATTGTAATAGGGTTAGGGTTAAAGGTAGGATAAAAGGGAATATTAATAATTAACCACATAATTTTCCAATATTTACCAATTTTTCTTCAAATAAACAACATTCAAAAGGAATTGACTCCTTGTCATCCACATGCTCTTTGTCAACAATTTTCTTTAATTTCCATGAATGAGAGGCAAATGAATAGAATTCAACAAGATGTAGCATTTTTTTCTTTCTTTTTCTTTTATTTCTTTTATTTCATTTCTTTTTTTTTTTTTTTGCTGCTTTTGCATTTTTTTAATGAAATACACATCATATCCATGAATTCATCAACATTAAAATTCCAATTATTATCTTTTTATTGAGGTAAACAAATAACCAAAATCATGCAATTAACTACATATACTTTTGGTACAAGGGTTTGAAATGAAAGCCAAAATAAGAGATTGGATGTTGTATTGAAATGGTTATGAAAGAAGAAAAGATCTCAGACTCAACTTGGTTAACCAAGGGGATCATAAAATCAAGGTAGGGATTTTTACAAAAATCAAAAATGGGTAAAATCTAGGTGTCTTTGTCATTTCAACGTCTGAAATCCTAAGATGTGGTCTTGAAATACATAACAAAACAAGTTCTAAAATGTCCAATCCAAGTGTGATAATCACTCATCAAGAAAAACAATTTCAAGCTCAAACAATGAAATTGCTCGCTTTAAACACAAAACCTCACTTTTAAATGGGGTTTGCGTCAAATTTTATATGTTTATCCTTTAAAGAAAACTATTAAAGACATGAACAACCATTACAAGCACAAAAACCATTGATATGAGTCATTATTTCATAAATTTCTAATCAACCAAATAACACACATCAACTTAGAAATTTTGAAATTTTTCTTTTTTAGTTTTTTTTTTTTTTGGTTTTTTTTAATTAATAAAGCAAAACTTAACATATCATAGAAAATAAACATACTATCAAAAACAGAAGTATCAAATATCTTAACATGCCCCCACACCTAAATTATACATTGTCCTACTGTATGCTAAGTAAGACAAAAAAAAAAGAAAAATAAATAGCATTCATCTTAAATAAAACAAACAATAAAAAGATAAAGTAAGAACAAGATTTCCCTAGGGTGGAGTGGAGAATTGAGAGTCAAATCCAACGAGTCCTATTATGTGTAGTAGCGAAATTTGTGTAAGGCATGGGCACAGACGCCTTAATGTTGAAGTATTTCTGTCCATTTTTTGAAGATGGTTTGGATTATGGCAGAAACGAACTTCTTTTAAGAAATGGGCACGTCTTAACTCGGAAGCATTTTCTGTTTCTTCTAAAATCAACCCTTTGCATTCTTCAACTTCATGTGAGCACACACTAAATTGGAGTAGATCCAGTCACCAACATTTTTCAGCTTTTATTCACCTAGAAAAAATAAAAATGAAACCTAAATCAAATCAATAAAAGTAAATATTAAATAACAATTATTAAAATATTGGGTTGCCTCCCAATAAGCGCCTTCGTTTAATGTTTTTGGCTCAATATGGTCTCCTTGCTTCATTCCCGTTCAAAAGTTGGTCCGGTCCATTTAGATTTCAACTTGCTTGGCATGAACTTCAATTTTGAGTTGAAGTAAGGAATTTTTGGCCTACCATGAATGGCTTTTGGTGTAGAGGTTTGTTTAGGAAAAACTTATCTCATTGTGCAACATTATTTATCATACTCTCCTTAAACACAAAATTCAATTCATCTTGTACAAAATTATTTTCAAAATTATCTTATACAATGAAGTCCATTATGCAGGGTTTTTGCATCTTTGGAGCAATTTCTTTTGGATGACTTAACACTTATTGTATTTCTTCTAAGAGTGGAATGTTGATCTTTACATTTCGAAAAGTTTCCAAAATTTCCTTCTCAACGTCTTGCTTCTTGGAACACGCTAACTTGCTAGGAAAAAGGAGGTGGAATGGTTAGTTTTGAAGTTGACTTATATGGCACCTCACTTACCCTTTGTGGTGTAGCTTCAAGAGGCATTATTTCCTTTTTGTGCTCTTCTTCTTTGTGTGCCTCTTTTGGTGAAAAATTTTGTACTTCTTTTTCACTTCTAAGCAGCATAGCACTTGTATTCTCCCTTGGATTAATTTCCACTTGACATGACAATTTTCTATGATTACTTTCGATTTTGCTCATTATCGTCGCTAATTGTGAAACTTGGGTGCCTAGACTTTGAATACTTGCTCTTATTTCCTGCATAAATCTTTTTACAATATCTTCAAGGGCTGGTCCTCGGTTTTGTGGAGGTTGTTGCGGTTGAAATGGTGGCCATCCATAGAATTGCTGTAAAAATCTATGAGGTTTATTCCTATATAAGATTTGGATGGTCTTTCCAACCTTGGTTGTAGGTATTTGAGTAAGAATCGTACTTTCTTTGAGACTGCCCTGAAAATCCACCTATAACATTCAATTATTCGTTAGATTCCTCTTGAAGTGTAGGGCACATGTTGGTTGGGTGACCCATATTCGAGCAAATTTCGCATGCCTTCACTTTTTGTACCTATCCTACAACCAACCTTTTCACAATAGATGTTAGTGCATCTAACTTGTGATCAAGAGAAGAAACACTTATCTCATTAACCTTTTTTGGGACATCTTGCCTTCCTCCAAATTATTGTCATTTGCTGCCATATTGGAGATCAAATTTCGATCTTCCTTAACTGTTTTGTTCATCATCACATGACCAGTTGCTGCATAAATCATATTTCTCTCCGTTAGCAAAAGGCCTTCATAAAAATATTGGATAAGCAATTGTTTGAGAATTTGATGTTGCAAACAACTCGCATATAGTTGTTTAAATCTTTTCCAATATTCATACAAAGTTTCCCCACCAAATTGTCTTATACCACAAATTTCTTTCCAAATATTCGCTACACAAGAAATTGGGAAAAATTTCTCCAAAAACAATCTTTTCAAATCATTCCAATTAGTTATGGAATCTAAAGACAAATAAAATAACCAATTTTTAGCATTGTCAACTAAAGAGAATGGAAAAACCCTTAGTTTCAATTATTTCTCAGTTATACCTTGTGGCCTTTTTGTGGAGTACACGATATAAAACTCCTGAAGATACTTGTAAGGATCCTTTCCTGTGAGACCATGGAAAATAAGTAATAAACGTATCAATCCATAATTTAATTCAAAAGGAGCCTCTATATTAGAAATATCAATGCAAAAAGATTATTGATTAGTATCATGGATTAATAACTCCCTTAAAGTCTTTTGGGCAGCTATGTCTTCATGTTTAATATCCTTCTCTTTTATTTCATTGACAATTCCAGTAAGTTCACTGCAAGAGTTAGTACCTGAAACAAGGAGAAAGCAAAATTTAAAAGAAATAAATCATTTAACACGGTTCTCCAGCAACGACGCCAAAATTTGGTGTATTGTCAAACAATCAAAAATAAATTAAATTAGTTCACTAAATAGTAGCATTGAATGAGTGAGATCGTTTTCTCAAAGAATGGTAAATTTATCTCTTTTAAGAAAATAAAAATGAAAAAATATAGGGAGTTTGAAAATTAACTAAACTAATGAATTAATCTAACAAATAAATAATTAATTAAAAACAAATACTAAACAACTCGAAATTAAAGAAATAAAATTGAATGAGAAATCAACTCTTAGTCAAAGAAATTATATCTACCTTGATTTCATGTGATGGAGTATCAATCTATTTAAAGATTTTAACATCTATAAATAAATTGGTTATAATCGTTCAACAAATACCGAAAAATCAATCTCTCATTACTTCGTTGATAATTAAGAGAAACTCTTTAATTATTTCCCTAATCGAAAGATAATTCCAGAGAAACTCTTAGGATTTAAAGTTTTGATAGTATTAAGATCGAGAGAGACATAATTCTAATTAATAAACACACAACGGGTTTATTTAAATTAGATTATTCAATTCCATGATATAGATGAAACTATTAACAAAGCTTTATATTTATATCATTTACCACTATATTAAAACAATCAAACAATTACGGATTTACCATTTTTATTAGTTGTAGATTATTCTAAAACTATTAAATATTGACCGCATATTTAATAAATTCTAGAAAATCATAATTCTTAAAGTATAGGATTTAAATAAATACCTATAAGAAGTTGATTTAATATGCCTAATTAGATCTCACAATCATGAAAAATCATGACTTCAATATCCTTCAACTAGAGAAATTAATTTAGTAAGAAAACACGGAAAAGAAGACTCACAAAAATAAATGAAAATATTGTTGCAATTAAATTAATATTGCTGGAGACAAAAGATAGTAAATAGTACTGGAAAACCATCAAAATTCGTAACCTACTGCTGCTAGAGACATGAGGTGGCTGTTGCTAAAAGAAATAAGTCTACAAGAATAATGTAAATTGGTTGTTTGCTGGAAGTGGGACTGCTGCCCCCTTGGGCTACCTCCCTCTTTTTTTTTTTTTTTTTGCAACATGTAATACTCTTATATATAGATAGGAGTGGTAACGCTATTTTCAAAAACGAAAACTTCTTAAAAGATAAAAGTCTTTAAAAGTTGAACTTCTAAAATTTATCCCTAAAGATTAGGAATAAATCAATCATCTTGAAATTTTTCAAAACTTCCAAATTAGGCTCAAATTTCCTTGAATTTTCGTGAAAACAATAAGGAAATAATATTGACTTGGCATCTAAAAAATTCTAGAATAGTTCCTATGATCCAGATGCCCGTGTGCTAACGAAATAACATTTCTGTCCACTTTTTCTATTGTTTACATAAGTGTTTCAAATTGACTCATTTTCCTTTTTTCTTCATAAGTTTCCTCCATCGCTTCTAGCATATTAATTATCATAAAATACAACAGTTAGTATAATATTCATTCAAAAATCAAGCTAAATAAACTATAATTGTTACACCAATTAATTCCCCATCATCTCGCCTTTAACTCCTTCCTATTCTCTTCTTCTCCCAACAAGGAAGAAATTCATATTTTTCTCCATTTTTTGTACTCCAATCCCAGGAGGCGGTTTCTTTGAACTTCACATCTCTGCTTGCCACCAATTTTTTTGCTATTAGGGTCAAAGCACTTGTACCCTTTTGTGTCTTTAGTATATCTAATGAACACCATCTTTTTACTTCTATCATCAAGTAGTGTCCTCCCCTGCTCCGGCACATGAACATATGCGATGGACCTGAAGACTCTTAAGTGTCTCACTGTTGGTTTCCTTCTGCTCCATGCTTTTTGAGGAGTTTTTTTCTCAAAACTCGTTTAGCATTGACCAAGCCATATTGAGAATTGTCATATTCTTCCTTTCAGTAACTTCGTTTTGTTGTGGTGATCTTGGCACCATCACAGGACATCTAATCCCATGTGCTTCACAAAAAATTTTGAACTCATTAGAGATAAACTCCACAACTCTATCTGCCCTAAAGGCTTTGATTTGATAGTCACTTTCTTTTTCTGCCTGAGCTTTGAACTTTTTGAATACATCAAAAGTCTCGCTCTTATTTTTTAAAAAATACACCCACATCTTTCTCGAATTGTCATTAATGAAGAGAACAAAGTATGGATTATTCCCTAGAGATTGAGGCTTTATGAGTTAACATACATCAGTATGAATAAGTTGTAGCGGCTTGGTGGCTCTTGAATTTGACATTTCGAGAAAACTCTTCCTCAGATGCTTCCCAAGCAAGCACGCTTCACACAACTAGTTTGGATGATTTATCATGGGAATCTGATTCACCATATTTTTGTCTCCTAGTGCCTTGAGACTTTTAAAGTTAAGGTGTTCGTATCTCATATGCTATATCCGTGAAGGATCTTGGACACAAACATGTAAACACTTTGCTTCCGCCGTCTTCAAGTTAAGCAAAAATGTGCATTTTTTTGTCAAGAGAACTTTGGCAACGAGTCTATCTTCCTAGTCTTGGAGCCAAAGAAAACGATCCTCCATAGTCACTTTATACCTGTTCTCTAAGAATTGTCCAATACTCAAGATGTTGCTCTTTATTTTGGGTATATAGTAGACATTGTGTAGTATTTTGTGGCTTCCTTTTTTCGTGGCCAAAATCATCTAACCCTTTCCCTCTATTTCAACTTTTATGTAATCACCAAATCGGACATAGCCCATCATTTTCATGTCTAAGCACACAAAGTTACTCTTATCTCCCATCATATGGTTGCTTGCAGTATTATCAAGGTACCACGTGTCATCTTCTCCTAAAGGATCTTCCCTTAGAGAGAGCAAGATGGTTTCACCTTCGGTCTCCTTATGCTTCACCACTCTTGGTTTGACACTCCCAAGAATTGTGCCTGTACTCGCTACATGAGTAGCATCCAACTTGGCTTTTGTCACGCTTCAGCTCATTGTTTCTCTGATTGTTTCCTCTGTTTGTACCACCCTCTTTGGACACTCTTGTTTTTCATCTTGAGCATAATTCCACTCTCCTCTACTTGACCACATCCTTGGCCTCGTCCACGACCTCAGCCTCTATCATGTCCTTAACTTCTTCCATCTCTTTCTGAACTATTTCCTTTAGGATTAAAGGGAAGTTTTGCTTGCAAGACTTGTTCTATAGGTTCCGGTTGAGTTTGTTTCATTCTCTCTTCATAAGCTAATAATGACCCACAACTCATCAATAATCATGGCCTCTAAGCCCTTAGACACTTCAATTGCAATGACTACACGACTGAATTTTGCTGTGAGAAAGCATAAAATCTTTTCTACCACTAGTTTATCATCCATCGCTTCTTCGAGCCTTTTTCTTATATTCACTACCACCAACACACAAGTAAAGTAGTCCGTTATGGACTCGATCTCTTTCATAAAAAAATGACTCAAACTCAGCTCTTAAAGTTTGGAGTCTCACATTTTTCATCTTATCAACTCCTATTGGAGTTCTTAAGAATATCTCATGCATCCTTGACTTTGGTCCCATTGATAATTTTCTCGAACATGGCGTCATCCAATCCTTGATAGATGATAGAGAAAGCACTTTGATTTCTCTTTATTGCTTTTTACAAAAGATCTAGTTGGACGATTGTGAGTATACTTTCATCAACGGTTTCATCATAACCTTTCTCTATGATGTCCCATAAGTTGGCCTTCGTCCGAAGTGACCATTTATCATAATTTTTCTTGGTAAGTTGTGGGTATTGGAAGATAATAATTGGATTTTTGGTGGCCATTTTAATAAGTATCTAATATCAGTTTGTTGGGAGTTAAGGTTGTTGGTGTAATGAAAAGAGCACAATAAGGTTCTATAACTAAATTAGACTTTCACTCTCAACGATAGAAGAGAGATAGAGGAGGACATGACAAGCTAAAACTTGTTTTGTTTGATTTCAAAATGTTTTGAGTATAAGAGTATTTATAGGAGTGTCCCTACACATCAAAAGACACTTTACATTTAATAGATTCACAATATACCAAATGGTATTTTGGGAAATCTAAGAGTTTCTCTACATACTAAGAGTTATACATGAAACACACATACTTAAATCTAGATTATTGACCCTTCAAAACTAGTGACCCATAAATGTTTAAGTTTAATCAGTTCCAACATATATACTTTTACCTTGTAACATGAATCTATGCTTTATCATATATTTTAATAATATATGTAATTTAATTTTTAAAACTATTACAATAAAATTATTTTATTTAATTCAATCAAATATTATTTAAACCTATTGCAAGAAGTCTAAGATCAATTGATTCAACAAATATATATAGAATCATTTAGTCAACATATTAAAATAGTTTAGTATAACAACTTCATATACCATAAATTCATAAATATATTACAGTAAATCTATATAATTCACTTGAATATAATAATAAACTAAGCAATCATATATACAATCAATTTATAAATATATTACAATAAAATTATGATAACAAGTCTATATAATATAATCTTATAAATTTATTTCAATAAGTCTACACAAATAATTTAATTGAATTCAACAAAGAAGCATATCTATGCATCTATTGCAAGTTTACAATAAGTTTATATAAAAACTTAATTAAATCCAAAGAGAATTAGGATTAATGAATAATTTTAAAAATAACTAATTAAATTTAATAAATCAGTGTAATAGACACACTAAATTGTATTAAATATTAATCAATTATTTTTAATGTGTTGTTTTATTGAAATGCTAATTAAGGTACAAGATTTGTTAATTTGATAATCTTAACATAACCGATGTTTTTTAGATCCAACAGTATGACTCCTAACTGAGCTCTGAGTTTGATCCCTCATCCCCTTTACTAAGAGAATGCTCTCTTTTATAGTAGTAGTAGTAGTAATAATAATAATAATAATAATAATAATAATAATAATAATAATTGATGATACCCAATTCATGTCACATTGGGCCCGAAAGACAGCAAGGCCCATAGAGCACTAAGAGACCAATTAAGCCCACAGTCCGTTAGCACATTGGCGATCATGTGTGTACCGATCACCCCACCTTCCTGACGAACATATGCTCGGCATCGCCACTGATTGGTACCTAATGGCACTCGCTCTCCACGAATCACAAAGACAATCTTACGAAAATAGAAAAGAGATATGCAACCCCAACCAACAAGGGAAATAATTCCCGTGATGATCTGGACTTTCCATATCGATAAAATTTGACAATCTTTGTATATCTTACAACATGATTCCTCGGATTCTCGGGATATTCTCATAAGGAAATTAGGGCTTTATCACCATGTTATTATACGACTCTTACGCCCAAAAGATATATAAACTCTTATATGCCTACTACCTAGGTAAGTTCTCTTGGCCTACATGGGATCACACTACTCACGTCAAGTTCTCTCTCTCTCTTTCAGTCTATTCTTTCCTCTCGAAAAATGCTATCTAACTTAAGTTTCGAAATCTTTCCCACCGGAGCACCCTCCGACAGTTTTTTTTGGGTTCCATCCGATCGTGATTTCCAGATGGCTGAGTCATCTCATTCAAGTTAATAGAGCCATCATCTATGCAGTTAAACCCATCTCCAATGGATTGGCATCACCGTGGGAATAGACTAAGTTTCCTACCGAATAGACCCTTACTCGTGCCCCTCTTTTCCCTATACCATGGTCTCAGCCAAATGAATGAGACCCACCATCGGTTTTGACAATAACAATTTGATGGGAATTGACACCGATCGAAATGATCCATTGGACATCACAACCAAAATCAACTCTTACCTCGTAAAGAAGACCTTCATGGACCAAGGAGTAGATCATGACATCCTTTTCTAAGATGCTTTCCAATAGATGGGACTTGCTTCGTCCCCCCTCCAACCTTGTGATCGATCCATTAAGGGGCTTGCTAGCAAATGTATACTCCCCGAAAGTGTTATTTCACTTACTGTAACTCTCGGAATGCCTCTCCATCATGCCACCACTAAAACCACCTTCTATGTGGTGAAACTCTTGTCTCCTTACAATGCTATCTTAGGGTATCCTAGTCTCAATGGCCTCGAAGCACTACCAAACACCCAACATATGAGAATCAAATTTAGAACTCCCCTGGGAATCGCAACCCTTTGCGGCGATCCAAATCCCTTTGCCATCTCCGTGGCAGGAAAAGAAGATGGGGTCCTAGTAGTTGACACCATGGAACTTAGGGATGACACCAAACAACAATCCAAACCCCAATTCGGGGAATAGGTGATCGAAGTGTCCATCATAGACACCCCCGGTCAAACTGTTCAGATTGGTGCCCACATGCCAACATCTCTTTAGAAAGCTATCGTTGATTATCTACGATGCCACTCAAAATCTTCTCTTGGTCTCCTGAGGACATGCCAGGCATTCACCTCTCGATCATAGTTCATGAGCTGACTGTAGACCCAAAAGCCAATCAAACAAAAGAAAAAGGTGTTCGCGTTAGAATGCTAGTGTACGATATAAGAAGAAGTTCAAAAACTCTTGATAGCAAGATTCATCCGAGAAGTGAAATACCCTAAGTGGTTAGCCAATGTCTTTATGGTGAAAAAAGCAAACGGAAAGTGGAAGATGTGTGTAGATTTCACTAATCTCAACAAAACATGTCCCAAAGATAACTACCCACTCCCTAACATTGACAAGTTGGTTGATAACTCATCCGACCATCAGTTCTTAACTTTCATGGATACCTTCTCCACATATAATCAAATATGCATGTCATTTGGTCTCAAGAATACAGGAGCCACCTTCCAACGACTAGTCAACAAGGTCTTTAGTGAGCAACTTGGTAGAAACATGTAAAGTTATGTTGACAACATGCTCATCAAAAGTACTGATGTTAACGACCACGTTACTGATCTGAAAGAAATGTTCCGAACATTGGAACAATATAACATCAGGCTAAATCTAGCGAAGTGCACCTTTGGAATCAAGTCTAGAAAATTTCTGGACTTCCTGATCACCAATTGAGATATCGAGGTGAATCTTGAGAAAATCCAAAATATACTTGACATGGCACCACACAGGACAGTGAAAGATATGCAACGTCTCACCGGTAGAATCGTCGTCCTAAATCGCTTTATGTCAAAAGTGGAAGAAAAATACAAACCGTTTTATGACGCCCTAAAAAAGTCTCAAAAGTTCACGTGGATACTTAAATACCAGGCTGCCTTCGAAAAGCTCGAAGAATACCTCATGTCACCTCCGCTTCTCTCCCGATCAATCCCAAGCGAGAAACTCTACCTCTGTTTGTTTGTTTCTGATCAAGCACTCTGCTCCATTCTCGTAAGGCAAGAATTTATCACACAGAGGTTGGTGTATTACATTAGTCGAATCCTTCATGAATCTGAGATCAATCACCAGCCTATAGAGAAGATAGTCTTCACATTGGTCATTACTGCTAGACATCTATGACAGTATTTCCAAGCACATACCATCATGGTGCTGACCAATCAGCGGTTGAAACAAATCTTACAAAAAAAAGGACACCTCAGGCTGACTCATCAAGTGGAGCATCAACTAGGCAAGTTCGACACCCAATATCAACCGAGACTTACTATTAAGGGCCAAACCCTTACTGATTTCATTCTCGAGTGGACGTTTTTAGTGACCACTGAGCAGTCCCCCAGCAATGACTATAAAGAGTGCCCATTACTTGAATGGACCCTCCATGTGAACGGGTCGTCTAATTCATCAGGCAACGCAGCCGGACTCATCCTGGTCAGGCCAGACAACTTCAAGATCGAGTACGTCCTTTGTTTCGACTTTCGAGCAACCAATAATCAGGTCAAATATGAAACCCTCCTAACCAGGTTAAAAATTGCAACACCTAACCAGGTTAAAAATTGCAACATCGTTGGGAGTCCATAACTTGTGAGCCTTTACCAACACCGTTAGGAGTGAAACACAATCAAGTTATGGGAGAATAATAAAAAAATGCTTGAAACGATTGGGGGCGCCAACTCATTCAAAATTGTTTGAAAAGTAAGTGACAGAGTACAAGATAAGTACTTCGTGGAAAAACTCAACAATTAGGAAAGCTTTCGATTATGAATTAGATAAGCAGTTAATCACTACAATCTAATCCAAAAGCAAAATAAATCTTTGATTCAAATGTCAAAGTTACTGTCACATTTGAAGGGGTGGAGTTCAATCTTACAAAAAAGAAAACAATTTGAACCCTCAATGAGCTACACGGAGAACTAAGGCTAAGGCATGTAAGTAGATAAGTCAAGAGTTTCATATTCCAGATCTGCAAATAATTTTCAGCTTGCTTTCATGTATTCTCTTCAATCTCGACTTGAGCTCTCTCCACCATTTGAGCAAAAATCGATGGAGGCCTATCCACTGAAAGTGTACCTTCAAGTACCTTTACAACTTCACCAATGGAAGGTCTTAAGAATGGCTGCCTTTGCATACACCAAAGTGCTATTCTAACTACTCGTTCAACTCCCTCCTTTACCTCACTATTCTCTACATTTTGCACTTCATAGGCAGAGTCTATTAATTTCTGCAAATCATCCACCAAAATGTCCCTTTTCTGCATCACAATTTGTAGCAACATTTCCCCTAACATGAAGATATCTCTCTCCGGCAAAGACTCAGAAGAAGAAGCAACCTCATTTTGGAGCAGGCTTCGAACCCCAAAATCTGTGAGTCTAGGAACCAACTTCTCATCTAGCAAGACATTTTCTAGCTTCAAATTTCCATGAGCGATGCATCTTTGGCACTCCAAGTGCAAATAAGCAAGAGCTCTTGCCACTCCAATGGCAATTTCGAGCCTCTGCTGCCAATTTCTTTCATTTTTCTCCTCCTTGGTGCTAAATAGCCACTTATCAAGAGAGCCATTTGGAAGATACTCATAAAGAAGAACTTTGTGTTCTGATTCGAAACAGAACCCTTTGAGAGGAACAAGGTTCCGATGATAAGTCCCTCCCAAAGTAGATGCTGCTACTCGGAAATCCTTTTCAGAGGCAACAATGTCATTTAACTGCTTAACAACAATGTTCACTTTGTTTGGAAGAACACCCTTGAAAGTAGAGGGTCCAAGTTGACATGAGAAATCAGCAGTCAGCTCTTTTATCTCCCCAAATGATAATCTAATAAGAAAACTATAATGTGGATTCATTTGAGCATCTTTTCCAAATGGAATCCTGGTCATAGCTTTAACTTTTCTTCTTGAATAAACATACCAGAGGACAGACATCTCGACAGTCACAACACTGACAACAGTAACTAACACTATTAAAGCTATAGCTCCTACCAGTTTGCTCCGGTCATCACCATGAGCTATGAACATCTCTGATGGGAATGGAACCTTTTGTGCATAGCCATGCGGACTAACTCCTACAGCGAAAGCTGCTTGAGGGACCAAGCACACCTTCAAGAATGATGTTGCAGGAATAGATGGGTGCCTACGCCCACTAATAAAGCTAGTTCTTTTGATTGTACAAAGACCAGAACCATCATTCTTTGAAGTTGCTGCAATGCATGTTGTATCATTGTCGCAGTATTTTTTGCATGCTTCCTCACTTAGCATGACATTGACATCATGAGGGGGATAAAGCCCGTAAAGATCTGCATGTTTCAGCACCACCATACTTGTATTCATCTTGCAGTTTCCCAGGTCTATCATCTTCTTGCAGTTGGCACCACCAGAATCCATCCCAACAGAACCATTTCCAGAACTCGCAGAATCTTCATATAAACAATCGCAAACAGGACCATTAGAACTGTATCTGCATAAGCTATACAACCCGCAAGAACCAAACACATCACATTGGTTCTCAACTGCCTGCCATGACACTTTCCACACAAGAAGCACACTATCCCATGAGTAAATTCTCAAATTCCCATCTGAATCAATCCTAAGATGCCTCAAAACCTGAGAATTTTCTTCAAAATCCATACTCGATCTATACCATACAACAGTATCAGTAACATCAAAGAGCCCCAACACACCGTTGTAACTAAATCTTGCTTCCTTGATCACAGCAGAGGAGCTCAAATGACTCCTCCAATAAGTCACATTGTTTTCCCAAACAAGAGCTAGCTCCCCAGAACGCCGGATCTTAAGACTGTAATAGCTCGAAATAGTCCTTGTTGACGGGGCTCTAAGGGATTGAGGAAAATGAAGAGACTGACCAGGCAAGAGTGTGTTAGTTGGGCTATTATAGCTCTCCCAAAGCACTTTGTCTCCATCGTCCAAAAGCACAAAATTGCCGTTGTTCATAAGAGTAGCCCTTTGAACACCTATACTAGAAGTGTTACTACTCCACACTGTTAAACCAATAGGGTTTTCAACCAAAACCAACCTTCCATCCATAGACAGTCTAAAAGTGGAATTTTCAGAAACCCTAAGCCCACCACCAACAGTCCAAACAGGTACATTGGCCTGACTATTTCCTAAGTTATACCTAATACCAACAACAAACCCATAATCATCATCATCATTGTCATCATCAATACCTTTTGGAAACCCATCCAAAAACCCAAATGCGAAAACCCCATTTTGAGAAACCCAAGTTCTACTTCTTTCAAAACCAGAAATTTCAAAACCAAGAGGAACAGACACCATTGGAGATTCATCACAAAACCCACAAATAGCAGAGCCCAAGCAAACAATTAAAGCCAAAATGGGTCTAATTCTTCCACAAAAGTAGAATTTACAATTCTTACCTCCAATTGCCTCGATGGGTATCTCCATTTCAACAGAAAAAAGCAAAATTATTTTAAGTAAAACCAAGTGCCTGTGGGTTGTAATGCAAGAAGATGAGGTGGGTTTAAGTTCAGAGGTGGAGATAAAATCGAGAGAGAGAGAGAGAGAGAACAGAGTGCTTTTCTCCTTTTTTCTGCTTAAAACAACTTTTGGAGAGAGAGAGAGAGAGAGAGTCTGAGAAATTTTGAATCCTGGAAAGTGGATTTTGGAACAAGAGAAGATACAAAATTGAATATCCTTTTTTTTTTTTTTTTTTTGAGGAAATCGAGATTTATGTGGTGTGTGGGTTATTTTCTTCCACTGACAACAGTCCCGAGAGAATTTTGCTCTACTTTTTAAAAAACTTTTTCTTAGGCTTATGATTAAACGTTGCTACTAAGGTCCTCCGGGGGGATTATTATGTGGTCCTCTCCCCATAGTAAACCCCACATGGACCGATCAATGAATGCCACGGAAGCATATGAAAGCAACGGTATCTTTTCGTTTGAATTTTGCCTGAGGGCTGTCATGTTTTTTTCCCCACAAGGTAACCTCATTTATAAAAATAAAATAAATAAACTATTTGAGGCGTATCCTGATGATAATCTCAAATGGTTAAAAAAATTTTCATTTTAGAATCTCTTAAAAATTATTTTTTATTATCAATATATCAGATCAATACTATATTTATAGGACTTAAATTTTTTACTAATAATTTAAAATCGTCTTATAATACAATACGATAATTTTATTTATTATTATTATTATTTTTAATCATGTTAGTTATCATGACAAAAACCCCGCAATGACCATCCACTCATGTTTGGGATCCAAAGTATAAAATCCGACCTTGGCCAAATTGTAATTTAAAAAACAAAAAAAAAATGATATTGAGAATTCCATTATGATTTAGTCTTTGGCTCAAATCAAATCCGCTTGCAAGTTATGATACTCTATTCTCCAAAATTCAAATTTCCTTTACAAAGACCTTCACAACAAGAATGGAGATCTCTATCATCTTGAAATACTATTTTCCAAACAAACCAATTTAGAACTTTTCTCTCCATAAAAGCCCATTGATTATATCTCTAATGTGAAAATCCCTAAATTATTAAGAAAATACAAAATTTACATCTCTATGATCACTCTAATCGAATTTTCTTTGTTTGATTTCTCTATCAATCCACAATTGCTCTGCGAAACTTCTCCCAAACTCATCCATGAAGTTGTCGCGCCATCGGTCCCCCGATTGAAGGGTTGAAAATAGGCCTGGAGGCCTTTGAGGGGCCAATGTTCGGATCTGTTAGCTTGATAGAATATAACCATTACTTATATTTATGTTGTTATAAATTATGTAGGCCTAAATAAGCCGTTAATTTATTCGATATCTTGAAAATATTGGGTTGTTGGCTTGCTTGAAGCAGTGTTTTTATAATCGAACCAGTAATCAACTCAACCAATCCATTGATTCATTGATTCATTGATCGGACCGCTCAAACCATTTTACAAACCGAATGATATCACCATGATATCATATATATAATTTATATATTATATATTTTAAAATAAAATAAAATTCATATATCTCTATAGAAAAAAATGAATTTATATCAACAACACATAAAAAATACTAACTACAACAAAAAATCAGTCAGACTGGTTTGAATGGTTTATCAGTTTTGACCTGTTTTAAATGGTTTTAACTGATTTTAAATTTATCTAGTTTAATAGTATAAATCGAACTGGACTATAGAATAATTTACGGTCGAACCAACCAATTTGATCCAGTTTTAAAAATACCGGCTTGAAGGCAATTTTATGAAAGTAAGCTTTAAATTGGCTCCTAGGCTAGATCAGGCTTTTCTAATATGCTAGACCAAGTTTACTTTTTTTTTACTTAAATTAAGTTCAAGTTAGGTTAAACCCAGTTTTTATAATGAAGGCTTGGTTTATTTAAGCCGAAATCTTGTCTAGTTTGGCCTATTTTCACCGCACTTGATTGGCACACTCTCAAATTCAACTTCGTCCCAAAAATCAAATTGTTTTGGAGATGAGAGAGCAAAGGAGAACGTTCCCTCTTGGGAAGAACATAGAGAAAGAAAAAGGTTGAGATCACAAGAGAAAAAGAGGAGTTTCGTCTCACTGTTGGAGAACTCAAAGAGAGATCTCTCAAGAATAACTCGAGTGGTAGAATTTTTTCATTTTTATTATGTTTTCTCTTATTCGATATTACTTAATTATATATTCTTATAGTACAAAAAAAAGAGAGAGAGAGATAGAAAAAGATAAGAATTCTCTTATTTAGATTTCACCTGTTGTCAAGGGAAGACCGATGGTCTTAAACTTCGAATTTTGGGAGGACAATTGAAGAAGAGGAATATGGAGTCAACGAAGGCATCGTAGAAGAGAGAAAGAGCACAATAGAGGAAAAAAAATTAGATGAATTGAAACTGCAATTTAAAATAACGATTTTGTGACAATTATAAAATATCAAGGTGGCAAAATAAATAACTTCATGTTAGTGTAGCAATAATGCCGCAGGCTAAACCACGATACCCAAAAAAAAAAAAAAAAAAAGTTTTTTTTTTTTTTTTTTTTTTTTTTTGCCTTTTAAACACTATAATTAAGATTTGGAATATCAAGGCTCCAAAGGAGGGACTAACGGACTAATGGAATCCATTGCAACGAGGTACTACAATGAGTAATGTTTTGACACATTATGGGAAAAGTGAAATGAAGAAAATAGGTTACTCTGGTTATAATTAGCTCTACCTACGAGAGAATTATAAAGGATTCATTCGGTATAAAAATGTTTTTCGATTTAGCATAGGAAATGTTGTATATATATATATATATAACTTTCTCGTTATATTTTATAAAAATACTATTTTCATATCTCGAATCAATTATCTTGACATAATCACAGAAATAAATCTATTATTACATCATGATTCGTTCACAGGATACAAAAGGATCATATATGCAAATAAGTAAAGCAAAGAAAGGAGACATGAAAAGAATGGAATTTTTGAAGCATTTCAAAAAAAGGAATAATTAACTAATGGGACCAAAAGAGAGCAGCGTGTTGTGGGGAACAGCCCAACAAAGTTTGTAAGTTACTACATTGGAGACTTGTGCCTAGAAATAGAAAAGGAAAAGAAAAGGAAAAGTTTTGTAATGAGCAATTTTGGAGGAATGCCAAAAGACAAAAGCCTAAAGCAAATTGGGTGTGTGGTCACGGTGGTGCCATATGGTTTACCAATGGGAGGGTGGTGGATTTGGAAGGCCCCGACATATAGTCACATTCTCATATTCTCCTGTCCTCTGGAAAAATCATGCAAGTCTGTCATCCCATTCTGCAACACCAACCCCACCCACATAGATCCATATCTTCATTTATTTTAACATTTCTTATCCCCCTCAATGTGCCCTTTTCTTGATTCTGCAATTCCACTTTGGGCTTTTTTCTTTGGTGAGAACTTTGGGCTTTCATCACACTTCCATTATGTGTTTTTCTGGGCCTACGCCCCAAAACTAAAGACTGAGCTGCCCACTGAACTTTTGTGATCCAAAAGTTTATTGAACTAACAAAAGAAGGATTTGGCTATTCACTTAAAGGTTGATGGTTTGTCTGTCTCAAAACTGTTTTATCAAAAAATCATAGAAAGGAAAATAAATTAGCTTGATAAGCTTAGCTTAGTCTCATTTTCTAAACAAAATAAACAATTTTGTTCGATCGTAGCCTTTTTTTTTATTATTCCAACAAATTAAAATACGATAACCTTAAATCTCATTCCCGAATAAAATTAAAAATATTTTTTAGATCTAACTTATCTAACTAATGGAAGGAGTAAAGTTGAAAATTACACAATCCTATATGTTTAAAAAAGTCTGAAACTTATGTTCAAACCCAAGACTTAAAACAAATAACTGAAGTCTATATGTCTATATTCATCTGCAATTCCAAACCTACAACACCATGACTTATCACCAAAAAAGGAAAAAAAAATTATAATACCATGTGGAAATATCCCACGCCCATGAGTTCTGACTGTTTCAAGTATGAAAATTGGGTCCCAGAAAAATTATCAAGTTTGGGACTAAGGAAGGAAGGCCCAATTGTGATTTTTGACAAGATAACATGGAAAAACATGTTCCAAGAAAAATGACTTTTCTTGATCTTAGCCAAAAGGCCGAGAAAGGTATGACATTTCTCAATGTTTAATAAGGAAGCAACCAAACTAGTCTCTGCACCCCAGGAACGGGTAATGTAATTGGAAGATGAGACACCAAGTTTCTTGGGCGCTTCCACCTCAAAAATCTGGAAAATGGGACTAATTTAGTTGACAAGTCAATTTCAAAATAAAAATTGACAAGGAAAACCGTGTGGATGAGAACTCAGAATGCAATGCTTACCTTGCCAACCACTAACTTGGCTTTCTCAATCCCTTGCCCTATGCCTTATTACTTTTTTGTGCACTATGGGTTGATCAATTCTTTGAGACCGAATCTTCACGCAACGGCGGAATTGTTCCTTTTGATAACATTTAGGTCACAAATTCGAGATTTGAAAATAATCTCTTTACAAAATACAAGGAAAATATTGCATACATATATCCCCTCCCTCTACCCTCACACTAAGCTAGAGGGCACTTTGTGTACCAGGCAAGCCTTTATTGGTTGGTCAATTCTTTCCCTACTCGTTTTTTGAGACTTATCTCCTGCCTTGGTTCTAAAATATTTTCCAAGTCTTTATATGGAATGAAAAGAGAGAGAGAGAGAGAGAGAGAGAGATAATGTTTTTTGTGCAAAAGATCAGGTCAATCCTGCCCGGGTACTGGTCTTCCATTCTGGTAAGCTCAAGTGATGAAAGACCAGTTACATATAAGAAGATTTAGAAAAATATATTGCATTAAAGAAGTTTATTACCTTGACTGGTAAAATCTTGTCTCCTATTCTTTCATGATGAAAGACATTCTGGTAAAATGTCTTGTTTAGATCAAGGCTGTAGCATAACCCTTGTAGAAATCATGGGGAGACAAGAACATAGTGTGAAAGATCATAACAAAATGGGGGAAAAAAGGATTTTGCTTGTGTATTATCAGGGCTCTTTACCCAAAAAACTTTACAGGCCACAAATAACTCAAAGAGATTAAAAAAATAAAAATAAAAATAAAAATACAGGGAAAAAAAAAACAAAAACAAACTTGTACGTGAATGAATTCAAAAAAGAAAATGTAAAGAATTACTATATCTTTTCTGTTCACATGAAAGAATAGATCAACTAGGAATCTAATCTAAACTCCATTCACGTTTAAGTTAGCTATTTGCAGTGACTACTGTTTCGGTTTTCCACAAAGAAGAGGACTGTATTTTAGACTGGTGAATGCTTGCTTCCGACAATTTTGGGCTCAACCCGCTTCTGATCCTTGGAGAAAAGTAGGATTCACATCTCAAACGGCTTGCGCTTCTTGGAGACAAGTTAACTTGCTCCAATGCACGAGCTTGGAGCTCAGAGGGATAGTCCCTCACGCATCCTATTCGAGGTCCAGCTCCTGTTGTCCATTTACAAGACAATTGCTTCCCCAATTGAAATGACTTCGTCCCTTTATGGGAATTTATCCTTTGTAGGATTGCTTCTTCTGGAATGCCGTCCTTTACGATTTCTTCATGTTCTTCTGCATCCTCAAACATGTTTTGTTTTGGACCTAAGTAGTCTTCATCTGAAGTAATCACCTCTTCAGTCATTTCATAACCATCTAACCGAGAATCATCTGCAGAATTGTTGCGACGTTGTTCAATGTATGGATCAGTGTTTTCACATCTCTCAAACAAATCATCCCTTTTAGGGATTTCAATTTTAGACAATTTTTTGCTAAGACGCCGCAACATCCTTGACTTGGGAACAACAGAGACAGCAGTATTCTCTTGTTCCATTGAATCGGTCATCTTTGAATTTAAGTCTCCAACACAGGTCAGATCTGCCTGTGGGGTGGTTTCTACCCGTGTCAAGTCTTCTACAGACAAGCTGCTTCTGAGGCAAACACTGCTGCTTTTTCTGCTAATAGTGTCATTGTCATCATCCACGGGACTCATCTGAAATGAAGAAAAACTGATACTTCAGCATCTTACCATTTACTTTCTTAATCTAATTTAGTGCAGAAGCATAGGGGACTTGATATTACCTTGACATCTGTGAGATCCACATTGTTATCCCTGAGGAATGATAAGAATTCCTGGAAATTTTCTTCTGTTGGCCTATAATGACCACTGTGAGGCCAAACCACCTTTAGAACACCATTTTCAACAACTAATCTGCCAGCTGCAGATGTGGCGCCCCCGGCCAAGAAGCTAGAATGTTGAAAGGTACCCTTCTTCTTCTTGCCGACATACAAGACCCTTGATGTGCTGAGAACAAAAATCCACTTGGAATCTTTGTGTTCCTCAGTGGTATTGATAAGCTCACCGGATTGCTTATAATACATTTTACCGTCTTCCACTACAACTTCATAAGCCTTCCTTTCCATCTGTAAGAATAAACATTTATCAGTAAGAATGTTCTGTGCAGCCTAAGAACGGAAGCACAAAAGATAACAGCAACCAAAGCTTACCGGACCAAGGTACTTGATGCACTGTTGCTGAAGTTTTGATCGAGGGCATTTTTCAACAAGATTCACTTCTTTTCCTTCTCCAATATCCAGCCTGCATTTTTCAATTATTATCATACTTTTTTTTTTCCCTTTCTCTTTGGAAAACAAAGGGGGATGTAAATTACCAGTAAAAGAAGGGTTGTCTGCTTTGGCAGTGGAGCCATTTAACATAATAGAAGTGAAGGTTATGTCCATAACGATGGCGTGGATCAATCTGTACAAAGAAGGAACCAAAAGTCAGAACCTGTCAAATTGAGCTATCTGTTAACAAGGAAGGTGTAAATATATGCTTTTCAACTCACCGCTTCAAGCCAATGTTGCAACGCCAGTTTCCGAGCTTTGTCATTTTTGGATAAGCCTTTTCCAACCTGGAATGAATAGCACAAAGCATTCAGCATCAAACCTTAATAGAAAGTAATCACAAAAAATCTAAACCATTATAGCTTTAGATTTTACCTTAGCAGCTCTGGTTCTTGCTCTTGACCATCTTGAAATGGCACTTTCATGTTTTTCAATATCAAAGAATGATATAGAACTTCTCTTAAGCTCAGCAAAATCTAGCAGCTTCCACCAGCTTTGCTCGACTAAAACTGCACAATCTGCAAGCTTTCTTCTTGTTCGAAAGCTTTTATACACTTTCTGCAACTTTAATGCAGCCTCATGCTTGAAGTCACCCAAATCAAGTAAGGCTAACGGAGAAACTTCACTTGAACAATCTGATCTTGGAGACAGGGCAGTCATTTCTTTGCTTTCCTTGGCGTTTGATTTACTTGAAATATCCTGTTCCTCGTTCAAGGTATGAACTTTAACTGGGATCATTTTCTCCAGCTTTTTGATTCTAAAGCTAACAGATCCTTCGAGGACCATCTCTCCAGAGTGGGAGGACTGCATTATAGTGGGTTCAGAATCTTGACCCTTGAAACTGATAGATCGCAACGGAGTCCTCCACTCATTATCTCCCAAGCAAACATATTTTACGACAACAGATTTGAGCCCACTTTCTAAATCGCTTAATGATGCAAATGGGCATGACAAAGAAACCCCCATTCGCTAGAATACAATTCCACGGTTACTGATTACCTGTTAAAAATTCAATTAAGCAATTAACACTAATGATACTAATTGCAGATGAACATGATTTGTTTAAAACAACAAACAACCAATAAATGTGGCAGACAAATCCATTAATCAGAGAAATGCTTCTCTCTCCAGATCTAGGAAAAACATATTGAATAGGCATCAACATGAACTGCAACAATTTAGGTTCTGGAGACATCACCACAAGAACAAAGCAATCTACGTGGTGTATGAGCTGTAAAAACCTACAATGATAGATCAACAAATCAGGCATTGCAGACAAGCCCTAATCAAATTTCCTCCAACCATATCAAACTGAATACAATAAACCAAACACATGGAAAATCAAACTGAAGACACAAATTGCCGGAAACCCATTTCATTAGAATAGCATAGTTCATGTGATTAAAACAAACTAAACTTACATAAGCATAAGACAACCCAAATTTCTGCACATTAAAACAAATTCTAAACAAAAACCATTTGAAAAAGTCCAAAGACCCAACAAAATGTCAAACTACATCAGAAAACCAGAATACCCGGTTCATGTAAGTTCAATCAAATCCAACATTCCTACAGACAAACAAACACCATTGTAGCTCAAAACATGTAACAGAGCAAAACTTATCAAAAAACAATGGCAAAGAACAGAGCTTTTACCTTACAAGAGCTAACAACCCCTAAAGCCAATGAAGGAGTGGAAAGGTTTAAATGACAAGAAGAGCCGAATGGGTTTGCGATTATTCCCTAGAGTTGATTGGGTAAATGCAGAGTGATTTCTCTTTCTATTTCAATCTATTTTAGAGGCGAAAAATGAAACGTTGCCGAACTCCTCTGTTTGCTGCTTGCATTATATAGGGGAGGGAGGGAGGGAGAGAGAGAGAGTTGGCGTTCAACCACGTGGAATGGACTGCGGGAAGGA
This sequence comes from Dillenia turbinata, assembly GCA_037126225.1. NCBI lineage: Eukaryota > Viridiplantae > Streptophyta > Magnoliopsida > Dilleniales > Dilleniaceae > Dillenia > Dillenia turbinata. The sequence continues at coordinate 18,200,190 of JBAMMX010000007.1, forward strand.
GGTTTCGTTTTTGACTCACCGTAAACTTCAATCTCCATGGCTCACGGCCCCATGACCAAGACCCACCCCCACTTCTTTCTTTATTTACATTTTTCTCTGCTTTTTTTTTTCAATTTTTTCTTTGTTATCTTAATTATTATTTTTTTTTAATTCAAGTGCCTTTTATTTTTCCTTTTTATTAATAAAAGATAATACGTAACAGCCACCTAAAACTATATTAGTGTCTAGAATTTATTGTCAATTCTCAAAACAACTATAGATTAACAGATTCATGATAGTAGCCGATGCAAATCATGTTGGGCTCAAGACTAATAGGCCTACGACTCGTCAAATGACACTTTCTTGGTGCTCATCGACTAGATCTCTCTTCGATAACCAACTGGTCAGTCTAAAACTGATCGGCAACTTGAACTCCTAGGTGTTTACCGATCGTCACTCAATCTACTAACATAATATTCGCTCTTCATAAATCACAGGAGCTATCTCACGTAAATGGAAAGGAGATTTATAATCGTAACCAATAAGAAAAAGAATTTTCATGACGATCTGAACTTTCCAAAATGATAAGAATTTTAAATTTTTGATAATTCTACACTGTGATATTCGTAATCACGCAGTACTCTCGTAAGAAAACTAAGATTTCAATATCTCACATGCATACGACTCTTATACATTAAGGCTATATAAACACCATTAAACCAATCGGTCAGGTATACTCTCTAAACCTACACATTGCACATAAGGCATATAGAGCTCTCTTTTAATCTATTTCTTTCTTTTGAAAATCGCTCTCTAACTTAAACGTCAGAATTTCTCCTATCAGAGCACATTCTGGTTGTCTTTTACATGTCTTATTGATCAAAATTATCAGACGGCCAAGTCATTCCGTTTGAATTAGCAGAGACATCATTTGAAGTCAAATTCACCTCCAACAATTAATTATTTTTAATTCGTACAATTTTTTAAAAATAATATCAGAAAATTGGAATTAAAAGTTATTTCTAAAATTCACAGGAAGAGGGTCACACACGAAAAAAAGAAAAGAGTGAAAACAAGGGTTGGATGACAAAAAACTTTTAAAATAAAAAATTTGTTTTTCCTTTTTTTTTTTTTTTAGTTTTCATGTGCCAATTGGGCTTTCGAATTGCAATAACTTCTTTTTCTTATAAAGTACCATTGGATTATCAAAATATTAATAAAGATGCAAATAAATATCTCCATACAAAGAAGACAAGGTCCCATCTGTATTTAAAAAATTATTACGCCAATAAAAAAATAAATGCACAATTTTGCTACATAATCATTGAATTTCAAATTAATTTATGGTAAAAACCTGGAATTTCTAAGAGGAATACCGAAAAGTATTTTTATGTGTGTTTACTATCATCACTTGTAATTTGTTATAGGAACTTTTTCATATCTTCATATAATAATGTGTGTCAAAGGTATCACTTGGTAACTCTCCTCTCAAGAAGGAAATTGTGAAAATGTTTTAGTTAAAAAGTTCTTATAGATTAAATCTTGTGAATAAGAGAGAGAGAGAGAGAGAGAGAGAGAGAGAGAGAGAGGACATTTTCTTAGAAATTATCCATCTTGTCATTCCACAAATATGTATGAGCAAAGAAAAGTAGTCATGTTCACATGAAAAGCTACCTGCGGAAATGACTAAAGAGGATGACCCTTTGTTGCAATCGCCACCCCTTATGTCACAGAGGGCAAATTCTACCACCCTCCTAAGTAATCTCTAACGTAGCTTAACCCCCCAAGTCTCGCTCTCTCTCTCTCTCTCTCTCTCTCTCTCTCAATTTATGGTAATAAAAATAATCACTTTTCCTAAGCAAAAAGAAAAATAAAATAAATGAAGGTGGGGACATTACAGGCTGACGTCCAACTGTCATGTCAGATCTCCATGCACTTGGATTGGATTGGGATCGGAGAGGGTACAATCACACCGTACAACATCTCATCACGTGCCACGTGTAATCACATAATGCGTCAACGTTGTTGTTGCCGGTCATTCGTGGTACAAAACACCGTACCCAACCTTGCATTTACACATTCAAATCCCTACCTACAAACTCGCTACTCTCGTCTTTTATAACCTCAAATTTTAATTTAAAATAATTATGTTACATTGTATGATGAGAGTTCTTTACCCTTGATCTTAATTTTTTTTTTTTCGAAGAATAGAAACATTTTAATGAGAGATGAGAAGGGGCTTTGGTGTTTTGATATGGATCTGATATTTGCACGTGCCTCCTTGCTTTACTTCTTCTAATCATTGGAGTAAACCAATTGATGTTGTCGGGGTGACGCCCACTGTTCATGCATCACAACCAAACAACGATAATCAGATGAGGTTTTGTTAACAAATCAAGGTTAATGCACATTAATTCCCCCCTCCCCACAAAAAAAAAAAATAAATAAATAAATCATTGTGATCCATTTTCCCATAAATTTATTAACATATTTTAAAAAGAATCATTAAATGCATGATTGCGCAATATCCTGAGATGATTCGGATATAATTCCAGCTCAAATTGCAAAATTATGTAAAACTTGGGAATACCCCAACAAAATCTTTCTTCCTCTCCACATTTGGGCATGACTTCAATGTGTATTTTTTTTTTTAATTTTTTTTACCAGTGGGGGATTCATGTGTTTACTTTAATGTTTACTAGGGTTGTTCACAACTTGGGCTGATCCCAGTTCGAAGATGTTCAACCTCTCTTCAATTTTAAAAGCAAATGTCTCTTCTTGTTTCTTAATGAACCCAAAAGACTCGTTTAAATTTGATCAATTTAATTAATCGAACAAGGGGATTCAAACTTTTAACCAGATTATTCATATAAATAAATTAATTGTCATATTCAATCTTTGATTGTTAATAAACAAATCTCGAAATTATATCAAATGAACAATAATGGCGGTGTCAAGTCAAGGGGTGTCATGACCTCCTAAAATGTTAAAAAGTATTTTTTATTAGAGAAGGTGTAACTGATTTTTTAAAAATAAAGTAAGGAAATAAAATGTTTTCGGAATCCCTTTAAATTTTTTGAATTTTCTCTTGTATTATATATTTTTAAAAAGGAAAAAAAATTTCGGGATCCCATCCCAAGTAAGTGTAGAAAGAAGAATATATTGTAGTGTTAATAAACAAATTTGATTAATTTGCAAGTCTTTAATAAGCAAGTTGATTAGAAGACTTTTAAGTTTAAAATGAATGCGCATGGTTTGGTATATATGATTTGTTTCAATGGCATGGCCTTCCCCCATCACAACATGTTGGCATCTCATCTCAACAAGCGTTCCTTCGTCTTCATATCGAACATTTAATCCAATCCATCTCCCCGTGCAATATAAAACCTGTTTGTTGTGTTGTGACATATTAAGGGGGAGGCATTTACCCTAAACCCTTTTTTTTTTACAAGGAGATGCAATCAAGTGCGAATAAAAAAAAAAGAATTGAAGTAGGAGTACTCTACCGCTTAAACTGTCCTGAGAGACATTTAAACCTGTTTGTATAGATTATGAAATCTCTTTATCCCTTCATCGCTTTTTATTAATTTTTTCAACCATTATTCTCAGATATAGTTTTGTTATAAAACCATTATCTCTTCTCTACTAATATTGTTTTATTTCTTTTCTTTCGTCCCCTGCGGCTTAGCTATAAACCGTAGGCCTAATTTGATCCCCCCGCCCCAAAAAAAAGGCTCACTGCTGCAGTGCTTGGATTATGAGATCTAATCCCACTTTAGTAACAAAATTATCTCCTTTATTTTTTAAAATCTCGTTTTAATGGTGTTATTGTTAATATATGTGCCAAAATTTAGTCTTTCTTAAAAACTTTATTGTAAGATATATATGATTATTAATTTTGACTTATTGGATTATGATTTGGCATTGTTTTGACCATTCTTTTCCACTCCAAAATATGTTATTAAATCCCTCAACTCTACGACATTATTATTCCCCAATTATATTATTCTACATATAATCCACCACTAGGAAAAATTGTGGCGGAGCGGAGGGAGGAGAGAGGAAACGACGTCGTCAAGGGAATCTCTTGTTGGTCGGCGGCGGGAGACTAACCGTCGGAAGAGCAGCTGGAGAGCAGGAGAGAACAGCTGGAACACAACCCATCAGACTGTTCATAGAATTAATTAATTAATTAATTAATTAATTAATTAATGTTGGAAAACGAAAAACGCGCTTTTAAGGTCGAACCAAGGCATTTTTTTTCTCATCCGTTACTTTTGTTTGGATCGTGCGGCACCGACGCCACATGATAACATAGATATACTCGAATCCGAGAGAAACCTCAAAAGCCCCCAGTCCACACGTGACAGACACATTTCCACGACACAAAAACACAAAGTCAATCAACCCCGAAAAGGGCTTTTGCACTTGTTAGCATACCATTATGTTGACCGGTCACTTTTGGGTTGGTGTTGGCATTGCCAAAAACACGATACAAAATTATGCTTTAAACCATTCAACACTACTTGGATTACTATCTATCACAAATACGACACATGTTATCCTATCCTATCATATAAAATCTACCATCATTATAAATTTCATGTCACCATCAACTTTCTGATAAAAATTTCTCTTATGATTAGGATTATAGGTCCACCGTCATATATATTTAACGAATCACCGCTCAGAAATGAGGTCATATTCAATTTGTTCTTTTTTTTATTTTCTTGAAATCAGAATAGTTTTAAATTGAGTTACATTGTGAGATTATTAAACAATATGCAATAAATTATTATTATGTGGGACTGCATGGATTAAAATGTGGGAGGGCCAATGTAGTAAATTACAGACTGTAAATGGAAGTTGGATAAATACAGTACGTAATACGCGGAAGTTTCAAATTGGCCCCCCGGTTTGTGGAAAAATTATGACAGTGAGAGATAAGTTTGAAGTGAGAAGTGGGGAAAGGTCTTTTCCTTGCCCTTCAAATCTGGGCAGGTGAGTTGAGGTGAGGTCGTTCCTCCGAATTGTTCTTTTCCTGTTCTACAACAACTTGGCCTAGAAGGAACTGACCTGTTCAGTATACTACTTCAACAACCGCAATTTTCCACAACACCTTAGATCACATCCCTCATTTATCAAATCATTATTTGTATGGTCATGTAATTCCGTAATTTTTAATATACATATTATGACGAAGCCAAAAAAAAAAAAAAAAGAAAAGATCTTACACGTGAAATAAAATTTCTCTACACAAAACTTATGCCTATTCAATTTATTATATATACAATAAAGGTCTTGTGTTGAAGTTTCACTTTAGGCCATTAACTCCCTAAATGTAATGTATAAACTATTTTTCATATTTAGAAAGTTCATAAAATAATATATTATTAAAAAAGAACAAAGAAAAGAGGGGCGTTGAAAGGGTCCACACAAGTCACGAGCCCCATAAATGATGTCACCATCACCGTCATTTTCCGGAGACGAAGATAGCAACGATGGTGGTGATGATGATAAAATGAATTTATATCCTACGACTAAGCTACTCAAAACCCTACCGAACTAATGACGACAGGTCTAGAAGAATATTCATCCACCACCCCCTGCCCCGGGGGTTTGGGTGTCTACTCTCGGCGTATTGGTCTTTATTCCTTTTTTCTTTTTTTTAATTATATTAAAATTTAAACATAAAATTATCAAATTAAAAAAAAAAAAATTATGATGATTGGACTATCTATTAGACATGTTTTGATCTTCATTCTATCCCTTCGTCCAAAATGACGCTCTAAAAAAGGATAAAAAGTTCAAACTCAAAACTTTAAACTAAAAAAAAGTTTTTAATGTTTTATTAAACCTAAAATTTTGTATATACATATATACATATATACTTGTTTAATTGAACACATGGGTAATTTTCTTTGTGAACCTAATGCACATGTTTTATGAAATATTATCAAAATTTTATAAATTTACTCAATTCCACCACAGTATAGTTATGTGAACATCATTTATTATATATATATATATATATATATATATATATTTATATATATATAATAATTAGCACAAAAACAACATTGGTTTAAATCATCCCATATGTATTCCTTGCCAAATTTGGGAGCCTTTTCTGCTGACCTTAAGTGTTATTTAACACGTAAATTTAATTGAAAATTTAGAACCACCTTTTGAATAAAAAAATTCGAACATATCTGTCTTTATTTCTAAAGCTCTTACCATATATATATTTTTACAAATTTCTTTGTCCTTTACTTATCATTTCCATTTTAATGCATTTTATACAATTTTAGGGTTTCATGTTCATAAATTTAGGCATTGCATGGCATGGCATGGCTCACGCAAGGCAGTATGCCTGAACTGGATAGATTTTCCAAGGTATATAACCCGTTATATGTCCAATGGGCAATGGTTTTTCCATGTTTGTTTTCATATGATCCATTTAATTTTTTTTCCCCAAAAGAATCATAAATTTATTTATTAAAAAAAATCTTCCAAATAAGTAGAAAATCTAAGGGACGTTTGGTTTATACTTGGGAATCGAAATCGGAATTAAAATCCAATACCCCTTGTTTGGTTCAAATTTTGAAATAGATTTGATTACCATGTTTGATTTATATATATTTTGGATAAAATCGTATAATTGTTAATTTTACCATTGATAAAAAATATTTTAAAAGTAATATTTTCAATTTTTTTTTTACTTTGTAAAATTAATACTATAATTATTATCTATTTTATTTTTAAAATTTTATTTTATTTTTTAAAATTAAAACTAAAATTAAAATATTTTTGAAATTAATATTTTATTTTATTTTTTAAAATATTTTAAAAGTTCCCTTGATAAAATTAATATTTTACTTTATTTTTAAAATTAAAATTAAAATAGTTTTAAAATTAATATTTTATTTTATTTTTTAAAATTTTTTAAAACTAATATTTTATGGAAGGATAAAAAATGGGAAAGAATTTTTTTTTTTTTTTTTTTTTTGATTTTATCCATGGGTTGCAATCAAAACCCATCATTTTACTTGAATTTCACAAAACCCATAGATTAAAGATTTCATACCCATATCTTGATTCTCATTCCTTTAATCCAAATAATTTATATGGGTTTCAAACTCATTATTGATCCTTATATTCATTAACCAAATACCAATTAAGATAACAAGGTTTTCCTAAAAGATAAAAATCATTAAAATATTTTTTCCCTTGAAAACTATTTTTAGAGTAAACACGTTTCTCAAAGTGTGATATTTTTAACCATTTATTTCAATTACCATTACTAACCTTTGGAGAAAAACAAATAAAACATTCAAAGGGAGCTATTTTTTCTCCTTTAGTACTATGCCATTTTTTCAACAATTTTAGGATCAAGACTTGGTCTTGATCTAGAAGAATAAAAAGAAGGGAAAAATTGGAAAGGGTAGATCTAGAAAAATAATTAAAAAGAATAATTAACATCAACATATTGATTTACTTTGAAAGAAACGTTATTGTCATTCCACTCGTGTCATAAGCTATTCGACCGTGCATGGTTTAATTAAGGATACCAATCTGGTAAAACCGACGCACAAAGAGCAATGCGCATAACCTTAACATGTATGTATAAATATATATATATATATATATATATATATATATATATATATATTTTACTTCTGGAAATGGTTGAAAAACTTACAAACGACCAAGGGTGTTCTGATGGGAAAGGTTTCGACATTCAAGTCAAAAAGATTAGTTTTCGATTAAAGTGAAACAAACTGAGCACTCAAGAGAGAAAAAAAATCATGTGGCTTGTATGTCAAGTATTTTGTCTCTGAGAGTATATTTGGATTTCGGCATGCCAAAGGTTTATATATGCTTGTACTTTAGGAGCCATATGTATTCAGGATGTTACAATCCTAATTTTCTTGTGAGGAGATCCAAAAATCTGAGAATTCCATAATCAATTATTTTCAAGACTGTTACAACCCTAATTTCTTTGTAAGGAGATCCGAGAATTTCGAGAATCTATAGTCAACTATTTTCAAAAGATTTGTGATTTTCGTCACTTTGGAAGTCCTGGCAATATAGGGAGATTTTTTCTCTGTCGATTAGATTTCAAAAGTCTCATTTTTTATCTAGGGAATACATGTATTGCTTTTTACCGATAGGAATAACGATTGATTCATTGACAATATGACAAGGGTAATGTCATATTTGGTGCACCGAAGACCTCTGAATATCACAGACTGGTTAACTTATTGTCGATGGCAATCACTCAGTGTGTCGGGCCGTATCCACCTTTCGGGTTTCGCAAAACTAAACACCTCTTGCATTGGGCCAATTGACCATGTTTCATCATTTACTTCCGACACATGGTGTCATTTCGTGAGAAAGATGTCATGAGTGATGATTATCAAAAAAGTGCAAAGCTTTTAGTGTGGCACGTGCAATTTCGGGTCTTGTGAATCATCTCCAGCACTTTTTATAAGATCAATCGTTCGAGTGGATTAAACACTATTTTTTCTTGTGTCGGTTTTGCTTTCTTGTGAACTATCGTTACGTAAAGAAAATCTTTCTTGAGAAAAATAGCAAAAGGCTCTGCTTCTCGGATTCATCTGAGCATCGACGACATTAGAAGTGTCATGACGAGGGAAGAATTTCAAGAAGTTCAAACTGACATGTTGATGGGGAATGATTGTACCCTGGTGTAGCGATAGACGAGGACAGGGCCAATAAGGGGTCCAGGGACCTAGTTTCAATGAACAAACAATCTATGAAATTTGGACTGAAAATACCATATACTAGTCTGATTGTGGAGATATTGCTTCATTGGAACATATTCCTGATGCTGCTGATTCCCAATGCCTGGTGCCTGGTTGTTGTTGTAATTTCACTGTTAGGGTTTTGCCGTCTTCGTTTTGATTTTGAGATTCTGGAAGCAATCTTTTTATTGGTGAGATGTGGGAGCATAGGCTTTACTCAGTGCTAGTACATGTTGCAAACCCGACCCAAATCCAATTGGAGATTTTATTACAATGAATTAATCGACAAGAGTTGGATACATAAATATTTCTTTGTGGAGTTCAAGATTAAGGATCTCGTGCTGGTGTTGCCTAGCGCTGAAGGGAAGTCATCACTAGGGACAAAGCTTTTGAGATCTTCCTGTTATTCCCGTTTTGTGCAATCGGTTGATAACTATTGCAAGTCTACTTCAAGGAATATTTGGATTGGTTCCTTGATGGATGATCAAATACTATCCTTGGCGGGTCTGCTGATGGGGGAGAAGAGAAACGTCGATAGGCCTCTCTTAACTGAGAGGATGAAGATAGGGTTGGTTGACGTTCTATCTTCTCCAGGGGATGCTGTGTTGAAGGAAATCATAACCGCCAAACAGGTGCAATCGAACACCAAGAAACGTTTGAGGAAGACCGATGGGACATCTGAGGCCCGATCAGAGCTCGCATCTCCTTTGTCAAAAAGAAGGAAAATCCAACTGCCCGAGTCTTTGGTAGAAGGAGGGCGTAAGAGAGTCGATGAGGCTGGAGAGCATGTGTCCCCTGTTTCAATAAGACGTTCAGAGTCGGTGGCCATCGAACCAAAGGAGGTTGATAGCTTGGTGTCTGATGATCACCCGTTACCGACTGATGATAAAGGTGTCTCTATGTCAGAGATACCCAAAATGGGAAGGCTTAAGAATGTTCTCATGCTAAGTGTCGAGGCAAGGCCGCCAAGAGAACCGAAGGCTTCTGCTGTTGCGGTAGAAGAAATGTCTGGGTCATCGTTCACTATCCCCCTGTAGCCCCCATGCAAGGGAAAGTGTAAGGTACCCGATAGGACTGTCATCCCTCATTCTATCCTCGTTCGGTCCCTCGATGGTAGGAAAGGTTCGAAAGAGAGGAAAACAGTTGCTATCTATGTGGGAGACAAGCAGCATAGCTACGTCGACTTGGCCGAAGCAAGTCAAATAATCGATCGATTCAATTTTCATGGTTCAGAGCTGGAATTGCATATGATGTCCTTGGAGCAAGTGGACGGGGCCCTTAAGTCTCTCGGTTTGATGGTATTATTTTCTCGTACTTGTCCTGTTTCGCTGCTTTCTTTATTTTTGGTTAATCTGGTTTCCTCTTTTATAGACGATGGTCTTGACGAAGTACCGAAAACGGTGGAGGAATTAAACTATTAGGCACTTCAAGGAGAAAGTCGATCAGCTGGGTCATCAGGTCTTGGTATTGCAGGATGCTCTTGGTCAAAGGGGGGAGGACACGGAAGTGGGGAGAACGCCGAAAGTAGAAAAAACACCCGGTGCTTCGCTTGCGGAAAAGGAGTAGGAAATAAAGAGATTGCAACTGGACTTAATCTTGTGTCAAAGGCGTTGTGAAAAATGGGAGGCCGAGGTGAAAGTTCACGAGGCTTATCTACAAACTATTAAAATACTGGTTCGATTGCATTAAGAGTCCCTCCAAGCGGTAGTGCAGAAAGCAATTGAATCTGAGGAATCTCTGACCAGGAACGCTGTGACTTTTAGAGACTCCCAGCCTAAATTGATCGAGAGGTTGAGGTGTACCGAAAAGATAATCCGTTAGGTCAATCTGGAGAGGGCTTTGCTCCCGAGCGGAGAGGCTATCGATCAAGAGGTAATAGACCAAGGCGTAATCCTTACTAATCTGGTCAATATTTCTATTGAGCCTGTCACAGTTGCAGCGGAGTCCTCCCCTCGGGAGGTTCTAGCGCTTCCCCTCATTCCTCCTGATTCTGCATAACTTCTATACGACTGACTTAAGGAATTTTTGTACTATAACACACTTTAATAAAAAAATCTTTCCTCACTTTTGCATCTGGCATGTATTGATACTGGGGGACATTCCCCTAATCGTTCAATTAGTGAAAGCAAGTTTGTCCGAGGGGCCCGACCAAGTCATATGCTATACTCATCCATTTTAGGCTATCTGATTGATAGAAAAGTATCTGCTTATCTAGGGGCGCTCTGTCTTCGCTAGGAGACCAACTGATAGGTCCAAACATGTTCGTCTGTCTGGGAGCCTTGCTCCCTGGGTAGATCACAATTGTTAGAGTTTAGACGGAAGGATGGGTTACAACTACCTTTCTGAGAGACAATCCCTTATTGACGATACGATACGTTTAATATGAAACAAGTGATGGGATGGGTCATGCCTACCCATCTGAGAGTTACATCCCGCATTGATGGCATGCAACATTCGATAGGAAACAAGCGATAGGATGGGCCGTGTCTACCCGTCTGAGAGTTACATCTCTTATTGACGGCACGCAACATTCGATAGGAAACAAACGATAGGATGGACCTTGCCTACTCATCTGAGAGTTACATCTCATATTAATAGCATGCAACGTTCGATAGGAAACAAATAATAAGATAGGTCGTACCTACTTGTTTGGTAGTTACATCTCGTATTGACGGCACGCTACATTCGATAGGAAACAAATGATAGAATGGGTCGTGTCTACCCATCTGGGAGTTACATCCCATATTGATAATACACAACGTTCGATAGGAAACAAATGATAGGATAAGTCGTGCCTACCCGTCTGGGAGTTACATCCTGTATTGACAGCACGTTAAGTTCGATAAGAAACAAATGATAGAGTGTCATGCATACTAACTACCGAATGGAAAAATACTGTTACAGTAAAAGCTTAAAGTAAGACAATCGGAGCATACCCCACAGTTACAAAAAGGCAGTGGTCACTTGGGAGTAGATACTAGGGGTTCCGAATCGCAAGACAACGTTTCGATCCACAGTGAATTTCTGAACTTGATCTTCATGTGCTTAGTATTGGATAGGACTTCTAGGGTGTTCAAACCCGGCCTTACTAGAATGGCGTTATAGAGCGAAAGAAGATTGACCATCTTGAATATAGTAGTAGCTGTTGCATGGTTTGGCTGTGAGCCGAAAGTAACCGGAAGAAAAATAAGACCTTCGGGATATATTCATTCACCAGCGACTTCTTTGACTGGACCCACGTGAGGTTGGATGTGCTTTGGGCCGAAACCCATTTGCTAGAAGGCATCCCAGTAGAGGAGGTTACATCCTGCTCCTTAGTCAATGAAGATCCTTCTAACTTCGTACTGCTCGATTTTGGTTGTAATGACAAGAGAGTCATAACGATTGGGACAACTTCTACCAAGTCCTCATTGGTGAAGCCAATGATCAGCCTCTTATCCTTGGGCTGTTTGTCAACATGAGTCATTAATATTTCTTATGGAGAGAGTTGAGACATTTCGACCAAGTAGAATATAGGTGCAATCAAACATTTGGCTTCCCCACTCCATGAGTAGTCTTGAGGTTCCAAGTCATCGATGGGAAAAACATTGGATGGGACATAAGGTTTGTGGAGAGTTCGTTTATCATAGATCTGGAGGATTACTCCATCCTATTGATTGACTGGTGGTCGAGCGATTGGTTGGTCATTCAGTTCATCTTACACGGCGAAATGCGCCGACCAGGGAAGAGTATATTTCTCCCTTCCATACTAATGAACTTTTGTAACTTTCCACTTCGACCTAGAAATTCCAGGTCGTCCTTGAACTTCCTGCAGTCGTCGGTCATATGACTATAATCGCGATGAAAATGACAATATTTGGTCTTATGCTTTTGAGGATCATTCTCCGTAGGCTGGGGAGGCCATCTAACATACAATTTGTCTCTGATCTGGAACAAGACCTGACTAAGAGTCTCGTTCAGAGGAGTGTAGGTGTTGAACCTTCGCTGGGGTGGTGGTCCTTATCAGTTTTTCTTTAGTGAGAGCAACTGAGGTGACCGATTGCGTTCTCTTCGAGGCAATTGGTTTTTTTGGTCGATCGAATGTGTCAACGTCTTCTAACACAATATACTTTTTAGCAGGGTATAGAACTCTTGGATTATAGAAATGGGTTCTTAGTGATAGAGATTTTCATACCTGAGGAGCGCAGCCCAGTAAACAAAGCGGCCAACGTGATAATATGGTTCAAGGCTAGAACCTTCATGATCTCGGTTTTGAACTTATCCAAAAAGTCTTTTAGGGACTCATCGTCTCTTTGTCGTAACGACAGCAGAGAAGTAGATTTTCTTTTGACCCCCTGGCTGATTACAAAGTGGGTCTCGAACTGTTGTCAAAACTATGAGAAACTCTTGATGCTGAGCGGTGGAAGTGAATCGAACCACGTTAGGGTATTGCCGTTGAGGGTGATAAAAAAGTGTTTGCATATAGCATCATCCATTATGTCTCTCGAGATTATTACTGTTAGGAAGTGGGCCGTATGGTGATGGAGGTCGGTCGTATTATCATATCTTTCCATGGGAGGTAAGAGCACATCACGGGGTCTCGGTTCCGAAGAGACCTTTGGATCGAAGTGTGACACGCTAGAGGGATAAAGGGGAGCTTTGTCCCCTTGTGTATTGGCCCATTTGAGCTCGTCAGCAACAAGTTGCTCGACCTGTCTCCTCAGATAGCGAGGATCATTACGGGAAGTCGCTGAAGGTTCATAGTTCAGTGGGGGCACGAGGCGTCGGGGATGCACATGTTCTGATCATCCTGAAGAAGATTTTCCCTCCGGTCTAATAGCACGACTGAGCCTTTCTAGTTGTTTGCTCATATTCTATATTTTGGATTCTAACATTTTCAGTTGAGGGCGATTGGCTTGTTTTGAGGACATTGGCACAGGAGGCGCAATCGGGTGTTCCTGAGGCGCATATTGAAAAACCTGCTCTGGACGATGGGGGTTGAGAATGAGTAGCAGGATTATCAACAGGGTGAGCGGGTGCCATTGGTAAGGCGGCGTCAGTTGAAGTAGCGGTATGTCCATCCATGGTGGATACAGCTTTCAAGACAGTTCTAGTTCTCATCTTCAGAGGCATGGTTGTTTGGCGACTTGAGGTGTTTGTTGGGATTGCTCTAATCAATTTCCCCATAGACGATGCCAAACTGTTGAAGGTGGATTTCGACTTTACAGATTCCGACTCCTTCGACTCGAACGATTGCTTCTAGAGATGGTTGAATAACCTATAAAAGACCGCCGAAGAGTATTTCAATAGGAGAGATTCTGACGTTCAAGTCAGAAAGAGCCATTTTCGATTGGAATGAAACAGAGTGAGCACTCAAGAGAGAGAAAGAAACCTGTGGTTTGTGTGTCAAGTGTTTTGTCTACGAGAGCATATCTGGGTTTCGGCGTGCCGAAAATCTATATATTATGCTTGTGCTTTAGGAGTCGTATGTATTCAGGGTGTTATAACCCTAGTTTTCTTGTGAAGAGGTCTAAAAATCTCGACATTCCATAGTTAACTATTTTGAAAAGATTTGTGATATTCATCACTTAGGAAGTCCTAGTAATACGGATATATTTATTCATTTATCGATTAAATTTCAAAAATTTTCTTTCTTATCTGAAAAATATACATATTGCCTTTTACCGATAGGAATAACGATTGACCGCTTGTCGATATGACAAGGGTTATGTCATATCTGGTGCATCGAAGACATCTAAAGATTACAGATCGATTAGTTTATTGTCGATGGCAATCACTCGGTGTGTCGGGCCGTATCCGTCCTTTGGAGAGATTGATCTCTAATTATTGACACATCTAAATATAACATATCTTTTTAGATCATGGATTTCACAGAACTGAATACCTCTTGCATTGGGCCAATTGACCATATCTCATCAATCCGTACATTGTGTATGCTTAAACCCATGAACGTTTTGATAAACTTAAAAGAAAATACTTGTGGAAACAATTTTTTTATGCAATAACAGGGGCAACTCCTTGGTTACCCATAAATGCTCGAGCTCTAAAATTAAGAATTTAATTTCAGAATGATACTTTCTCCAAAAATGTTTGCTATTAGATTTAAGTATCACATAAAGGATGCCGTTTTTCAAACATTGAACATGTACTTTTGAATTTACGAGTTTCATCTCAGTACCTTGTTTTGGTGCTCAAGAGTTAACAAGTTGCGACATAGATTGGACATTACAGTTCATAATTTTAATGTGTGTGTCAAATGTAAACCTATTTCCACTTTGTTGAAGTTGGATTTGGATTCATTTGTGGGCATACAAGAATCCTTAATCAAGAATCCTATTTCATTTGGATTCATTTGTGTGTCAAATGTAAACCTATTTCGACTTTGTTGCACCAAATAGAATTTTTACATTTAATAATGAGATTAATCAAGAATCCTTAATCAAATTCACATACATCTTCCCAACATGATTACTTAGAATTCATTGAAACTTGTAGCTGTGGACCGTACTTACAATTTGACCTGGCAATTGGTATTGGTACCAAAATCTAATGGGAAAGTGATTTAAGGTGTGGTGTCAACCGACAAAACAAATATGCAAAAAATCTACAGAGTTAGCAGCCACCCACAATGACCTAGGGATTGAATTCAGCCGTCAAAATCAGACCAAATCCCACTGAATTATACTCCGTTTTTCAGTTTCGTACATTGAAGCAATATGATCGGTTCGATTGTTTTTTTTTATTATTATTTTTATTTTTATTTTATTTTTGCCAATCGATGATTCGACCAAATTAATAATTTCAATAAGATATGTGTTCAATTATTCCGGCAACCTAATTACATTTACACCAGCAAACTCGAGCCACTTTTGTTTAGTAAAATTTATAATAGTTGAGTCGGTCTTTTCGAAAATAATTAGCTAATATTAATCAAATTACCTTTGAAGGGATTCGGCCAGGAATTAAGATTTTTGGATTCGATTCTCATTTGTGGAACTTTTTCGTACCCCTTTGTTTCCCCCTTTTCTATATTCTCCACTAAATCTTATATGTCTCCTATGTAATCCCAAAAACAAGAGAGAGAGATAATTCTTCGCTTTGAAACTTATAATAAGAAAATTGCAAACCCTCTCGAATTAACCCGTACAACTTTTGACAGAAATCCTCTCAATTTTGTTCACCCTTACAACTTTTGAGAAGGAAAGCTATACACTAGGCTGAGACTGCGAAGGAACAATTACCCTCAAAAGTTTTAAAAAAGAGAATCCAAATATCCATATCTAGAAACTCTTTGGTGACATTTTAGTACATGCCACTAAAAGTTTTTGAAATGGCACTTAAAGATGTGTAGAATGCTGTTTCCTCTGCCCCCTCTTCCTTCGGTTTGTACTTTTCCTTTCCCCTAGTTTAAATATCTGGTTTAATTAATCCATATGCCTCAACTGGCTGCACCATCACCCTCAAACGAGAATTTGCCGATGATATTCTTTGGATAACATTCACTTTAATGTGCCACCACACTATTATTTTCTACGCAAAAAATATATGATTTTACAAGTTTAATTTTTTAATAAAATTAAAATGATGACATTAATAATATTTTTGAGTTAAAAATTTTTATTCAATTTCAATTGTATGTATTTTTAATTGCGTTTGATTTCAATATTTTAACAAGCCCAAGCGCATTTCCAAAAAATAAAAAATAAAAACATATATATATTTTTTTTAAATGAAAAAGAACCATTTTGCAGAACTTTTGTCATCCTCTCATAATTGCATGTGCGAGAAATAATAAGCACGCAAGGGGGACGTTACCCACGTGTCTCCGTACATTCTGTCGAGACCGCCTCATCGGCCTATGTTTCGCGTTGCCGGTCCGGGGATGACAGCTCCGCCTCCGCGTGCAGACCACAGATATCATCTCCCATCCGAACGTTGTTTCCGGTTTCTACTTTCTACTACTTTTTTCAGTATTGCGAATTTAAGAAATCTAAATTAAGTGCATTTTGTATTTTATGACTAATATGATAAATAAGCATTACGTTTCTTATAGATGAATAATATATATTAAAAAGATTTTATATGACATTTATTTATCATATGATTTAGGGGGAAGAGTGGGGTTTTAATTCCAAATGCTGGACGGTGAACGAACAGTCTGCTTTTAGCCACTAGTCGAGAGACACATCCAAAAGTGAGATGTGAGAAAATTGAACATGGATGATATGCGTATCTCAAGCACCCACCACCTACTGCAGCATAAATAAATATGCCAAGGATGGAAAATCAACGTAACAACGCGTTTGTGACTCACCCTTTCTCTTTCTCTCTTTCCATTTTGTCTTGTAATGTTTTATATCAATGGCCAACAACTGCGGGTTGCATTAATGATTTCAGGTTATGTGCATTCTTGTGTGAGTTCCATCCTCCACTATCGCCACCCTTTTTTGGTCTCATGCTTCTCCTTTTAGTCGGTAAAGCCACCCCCACCCCAAAAAAAAATATTGTTTCCTTTGGCGGTAAAGCTTCACATGCTTGTCCAAGAAAAGGGTGTTGTATCATTAATCTAATATTGAATTTATATATTAAAATAATTATGTATTTATTACATACTGTCAAACCCATAAGTTAAGTTCATATGAAAGTGATCTGACAAATTTGGAACATTCAGTAATTTGGGTTTAAGTATCTCAGAGGATATGAAAATAAATTAATGTGTAGATACCAATGGACATTTACTATTTATGATGGGTTAAATAGGCAATGTCTAAGGGTGATTTAAGGACAGCTACCATAAGCTGAACAGACAGATTTGGGAGGTAAAAGTCACCCTACAACTATAAATAGGGTTATTGTTCTCGGGTCAATGCATCACTCTTCTCCCTAATACCCCCATCATATACAGAGAATTTGTGAGGATATATATGACCTGGAAGATCGTACCCAGGATTCTGTCCAGACGAAGATCAAATCAAGGATTCACTCTATTCAGTCTCCGACTATGGAATCAGGTACATTTCTATCCGATCTGAATTTTAGTTTCAGTTATTAAGTTTTTAAATTCCGATGATTTAACACGATATTTGGCATGATTTTGTATAAAGTTATTTTTCCCAATAAATGGTATCAGAGCCTCTCGTGTTTGAATTATCGGGATTTTTTGCATATTTTAGTATTTAATATAATATTAGCATTTTATGAATTTTTGAAAAATATGTATGAAAAATTTTTATAGATATTTTAGTTTTCGGCAAAAATATATATACATATATATATTCATGATTTTTTTTGTGAATTTTAATGAAAGAAAAAGTTATGAAAAATTTTTTATTGAAGTCGACCTTCAGTTCTTATTAAAAGTCGACATTCAGTGTCTTACAAAATAAATAAATAAATAAATGATTGGGAAGATTTTGTTTTATCAAAGTCGACATTAAGTATTTTATTAAAGTCGACATTCGGTGTTTAAAATATATATATATATATATATATGTATTTGGGTAAAAGAGAAGAAGATGGAAAGTTTTCAAAAGATTTAAAACTTATGATATTTTGGAATATTTTCTTTCCTTCTTTTTTGGGTATTTTTTTATGAAAGTTGATATTTTGAATAAATAATATATACATACATACATACATATATATATATATATATATATATATATATACACTTATAAAAGTTGACATTTTTTTTTGGAAGGAATCTTTAAGATTTCCAAAAAAAAAAAAAATTGTGTAAATATTTTTTTTATGACAAGTAATATAATTGACCTCCTTTTCTCATTGGAAAGAAATATTTTGGATCTTATTTTTTTCCATGATACATTTTTGGAAAAAATTTTGGTTTTAAAGATTTGTTTGAAATTTGATTTATTTTAAGAAATTTTCGGATTAAAGTATTTTTTGGGTAACTTCTACTGTTAAAGAATATTATGAAATTTAGTTTCTTTTATGAAAATTTCAGAATTTGGAAAATAAAAAAAAGGAAAATTCCGGATTTTAACTTTTCATTTTTTTTTAAGGCTTAACTTCCCAATTTTAGAATAATGTTTTTCAATAAAAAAAAAAATTAAGAAAACTTTTGTTTTAGGAAACAAAAAAAAAAGGAAAATTTTCAGATTTGAATTTCCTTTTTTTAAAGAATGACATCCCAATTTCAGAAAAGAAATTGTAATTAAGAAAATTTCTAATTTTGAAAAATAAAAAAAGGAAAATTTTCATATTTCAATTCCTTTTTTTTAAGGGCTGACTTTCCAATTTCAAAAAAAAATAAAACTTTTCTTTTATTGCAAATCCACATAACAAAAGTATCAATATTTTTTAAAAAAAAAAAAAAAAGGTATGGACCATTTTGAGCCCAAACAGACTCAATTCTGAGTATAAATGTATTAGAACTCATTGGACTCAATTAAACCCATTTTCCATTGTTATCATTTTACAATTTCTCTTTTATATTCAAAATTGGTCATTCTTTTAGTATGCGATGGCATGGCATGTCTAGGAAAGTTCTGTCAACAAGACGGGGCTAAATTTAAGGTTGACTGGTTTTTAAGCGGTTCTAAATGAACTCACCACCTACCTGGGAACTTTCCTGGTGCTCTATGCTACAGAACAGGAATTGACTAAATTTTGGATCAGTTGTCGATAAATGGTGAAAACTTTAATTTTATACTGACAACGAAAGTATAGGAATAGAAAAGTAAGATGAAGGAGATAGATTCGGTAAAATTGGGTTTTTATAGGTCCAATTTAAAGTTGATAAGATTGGACTTTAAATAGTCTAATTTTCAAGAAATTGAATCCATTAGGATGAAATTGGAATTTTTTTTCAATTACAGATATGATTCAAATTGAGTATGGTTTCGTATATATTTTGAGATGAATTAATTAATACAATATGTCACCAAAGTGGCTTCTGTTGTGAAAATTAATTTATTTTGGGATATAAAAAGTTGTGCATATAATTCATGTGAGTACTGATCGGCCCAAAGAAAGATCTGTACTTGACAGAATTACATGTACACCATGTGGTAATAAATGCGTGACAATGATTCAATTTCACATGTGATCAATTCATCGGCCCAAAGGAAGATAATTGATTGACATGCTTTTATTGTCAGTGTTTGATTACTACACCTATGGTTTTATATATATCTTAAGATAAATTAATTGAAACAACATATCACCAAGTGACTTTTCTTGTGGAAATTAATTTGTTTAAAGATGTAAAATGGCTGTGTGCATGAAACTCATGTGAATATTGATCGGCGCAAAGGAAGATCAGTATTTGACGGAGTTGCATGTACACCTTAAAGTAATAAATGCGTAACAATTTTTCGGCTTTATATATGACGAATTTATCAGCCCAAAGGAAGGTAATTGATTGATATGTTCTTATTGTCAGCATTTGATTACTGTATCAAGATACCACTTACAAGTTAATTATTTTGTTCAAAGATGAAATGTTAATGGAGTAACCGGTATCTTGTGATGGGGATTATACATATTTGAATCTATTTGGTATTTTAAAGTTCCATGTGAGTATATATAGATTATTGTTTTCTGTTTGACAGTTAATACTATTCCCACTGACATTAACATCCAATTCAGATTGATTTTAAAATTGAATGACTCGAATTTCAAGTTTGGATTTAAATCTTGCGTTAAAGAGCAATTCTTCACATCACTTATAGATAAGAGTACCTCTGAAAAGAGAGAGAAAGAAAGATGGGAGATATTGAATCGCATGTGTTTAAAGTGGGTCATCCCAGAAACATTTAGAGACACTACATGTAAGTCAATTATGATGACTAAATCTTTTCTTACGAATATTAAGAAATGATCTATCAAGACTGAAATGATTACTGATACACTCTTGACAAATCATATCTCTATAAGGTATAATGATTAAGAACTCTTGACCACTAAGAATAGAAAAAAAGAAAAGAAAAGAAAACAAGATAAAGATGCTGCAGGTATAACATCACCAAAGAAGTAACGAAAGATACCGATTAAATCGGGAAAGAATAGTTGCTTCTTCTGTGGTGCTAAGGATACAAGAAAATGAGAATATATCAACTATCACGTTTGAAGTGATAAGAAATGTGTATTTCTTAGTTTGGTTTGTTCTGAGGTTAACTTAATTTCGGTATCAGGACACACTCGGTGGTTAGATTTCGCTGCGATTATTCACATCAGTGTGTGTATGCAGGGTTTTCTAAATTGTCGATCGTCAATTGATGGTGAAAGATACATCTATGTGAACGGTGACAATAAAGTTTCAATTATAGTGATAGAAAAGTTTAGATTATCATTGAAAATCGATTTATATTTGGTTCTTATTGAAACTTCTGTTGTTTCATCATTTAGATGGAATTTGATTTCCATTTTTTGTTAGACAGATCGGGTTTTACCTGTTCTTTCAGAAATGGAAAAGTTGGTTTCTTAAGTCCAAATAGTTTGGTTTCGATTTTCTATTAAGATTTGATAATCTATATTAGGTTGATTCTATTACTTCATTTAAATCTCTGCAATATAGTATTCGAAATATACAGTTTAAGTTAACTAGTAAGAATTTATTTTTATTTTGATATAAGAGATTGGGTAATATCTCCAAACGGAGAATAAAGAGAGTTGTGTCAGAAGAAAATTTCACAGATTTCGGTATCTGTGTAAATTATAAAGTGAAAACAAACCAATAAAGGGAGATTGAACCCAATAGAATCTCAAACGTCTTAAAACTGATACATACAGATATCTATGGGCCATTGCTTTTGGTTCTTGGAATGGTCAAAGATATTTTATCACGTTCATAGACAATTATTCATGATATGGCTCAATCGAGATTGCAGCATACATCCTGAACAGGGTTTTCTACTAAAACAACTACTGAAACCCAATAAGAACTTTGGACCAATATACGTTCTAATCTAAAGTATCTATACGGTTGGGGTTGTCCAACTAAAATTAGGTCTATTAGACCTAATAAAAAAAAATTGGACATTAGGATGGTTAGTTAATTAGTAGTGAAATCTAAAAAGATTTAAGGGGTATTAATTTTATGTTCAATTCTTTGAGGATGTTGAATTTGTGAGGGAGATATGGTTATAGACAATGTTAGAGAACCTTCCATTCCAAAAAAACAAACTCAACTACCTCCAGGAGAGATAAAATTCAGACATCCCGACAGTAATATTATAAATTTCATCAGATCTTTATTTCATTAAGTTTTTTAGGTTATGAGATAAAATTTGATTGATAATTATGGATATCATAAGTTCTGTGGGAGTAAGTACTCAAGAAATGTCCATATGGTAAGGGAGACAATTTTAGTCTCTACCAGTGTCTCAAGAATAACCTTAAATATAGGAAAACACAGAAGGATCCTTACTCGTCAGTAGTATGAAGTCTGATGTATGTTTTGATCTGTACGCATTTGGATATTGTGTACATTATGGAAATGTTGGGCAGAAATTTAACCAAATCAGGAATAGAGTATTAGAAAGTAACCAAATTGGTTTTGCAATACTTATGAAGAGCAAAAGGATATATATTCACATATTGAAAGTCAGATCAGTTTGAAATCATTCGGTTTATTGATTTCGATTTTATGGGATGCCAAGTTAGCATGAAGGTTACAACATGCTACACGCTAATAGGATAAGTCATTTTTGGAAGTGTATTAAATAGTCTCTTATAACCTCTTCCATCATGACTGAGTTCATAGCATATTATGAGGTATCTAATTATGAAATATGACTATGAACTTTTGTCACAAAATTATGGACAGTAGATGGCATTAATAGGCCACTCAGATTATTGTGTGATAATTGTTTGATAGTTTTATATTCCATTTAAGAAAATGATTCAGAGTGGATATTTGTCTATAGAGTATATTGATATAAACTCCCAAATTACGGATCCATTTATTAAGGGATTGCCACCCAAGAGATTCATGTGCGCACTATTCATATGGGTGTCAAATCATTTCAAGATATTCAGTTTCAGTGGGAGTTTGTGATTTTAGATACTGATTCAATATAGACATTTTCGGTTATTTCAGTTTAAGTTATTTTGAGATTATTTTCCGCGGATATAAAGATTCAGTTTTGAATCACTCTGATATAGAGTATAGTTGATCTCATTAAAGAGGATCAGTTGGAAATAGGCATGTTAAAGATCACATTGCATGATATTTCCATGCTACGCATCCATATCATGATCCATGTCATTCGATTATATCAATTTACGTGACCATTGAGGGTTAAATTACGAAAGAAATGTTACAGAAGCCGTATTGATTCTAAGTTGGTATGATTGACGGACGGAATTGGTTGTAGATACATTTTAGTATTGACAGAAAAGTTGAGCTCATTCAATTGTTTCACAAATACATAATTATAAAGTTTCATATATAGCCCAAGTGAGAGATTGTTGGATCATTAATCTAATATTGGGCTTATATATTAAAATAATTATGTATTACATACTGTCAAACCCATAAGTTAAGCTCATATGAAAGTGATCTGGTAAATTTGGAACATTCAGTAATTTGGGTTTAAGTATCTCAGAGGATATGGAAATAAATTAATGTGTAGATACCAATGGACATTTATTATTTATGATGGGTTAAATAGGAAATGTCTAAGGGTGATTTAAGGACAGCTACCATAAGTTGAATAGACAGATTTGGAAGGTAAAAGTCACCCTACAACTATAAATAGGGTTATGGTCCCCGGATCAATACATCACTCTTCTCCCTAATACCCCCATCATATAGAGAGAATTTGTGAGGATACATATGACCTGGAAAACCGTACCCAGGATTCTGTCAAGATAAAGAACAAATTAAGTATTCACTCTATTCAGTCTCTGACTATGGAATCAAGTACACTTCTATCCGATCTGAATTTTAGTTTTAGTTATTAAGTTTTAAATTCTGATAATTTAACATAATATTTGACATAATTTTGTATAAAATTATTTTTTTAGACAAAGGGCGTCTCACTTTGTTGGAGGAATAGGTCATTATTTATGTCCAAACTCTATTTAGTATTAGTCAATTTTTAGAACCGAAGCATTTCACATCACAGTGTCAAAAAGGGTCAACATCTCAAGCTTTGATATCAAAACAATACTCTGATCACTAGTGTAATTTTTTTAATTAAAAGAAAAAAAGAAAAAAGAAATACTAATTTTAAGTGGTGCTTTAACAAACGCGAACAATTCCCCCCCCCCCCCGGCCCCAAAAAATGGCTAAGGACCCACGAAATCCAGAAGGTCACTTGGGGAACGCGGGCAGGGGTTGGGGGTATGACCACAGACAAGTAGGTTTTGGGTGCAATCCAATGTCGGCGTCCTTTGCGCGTTGAGATTTGATTATTTACCCCAAAAACCAATTCTAATATTAAATGAAGAATGACTTTTTGGTCTCCTCAAACAGACAGACAGAAAGAAAGATGTCCCATCTCAGCTAAATAATATGTCTGCAAATTATTGGTTATATATTTATGGGTAAAATTAAAAAAAAAAAAAGATAAAGATTATAATTTATAAGGAACAAATATTATTTTAAAAAACTTTACTAATATTTTAAAGATATTCAATGGAATTTATAAGAATTTTATCAATATTTCTAACAATATTTGTTTAAATATTGTAAAAATATATATACATATCATTTTTTTTCAAAATTCCGGACTTTGCCACCCCATGTGTGTGTGTGTGTGTGTGTGTGTGTAAATTCAAGAATAATGAATATTCTTTCTGTACCATACAGTAACTTAAGAAAGAAAGAAAGAAAGAAAGAAAGAAACATCATTAAAAGTAGGTGAGTCTCTGGGTGGATGACGTAAAGCTGGGTAAGAAGAAATGGTCCGAAATTGGGATTAAAAAATAAAAGCAGTCAAGAAAGGGTTGTGTGAACCTTGTCAAGCAAGTTTTATTTTGGAGTCAATCTGTCGTCCGAAATAAGAAAAAGTGTATTATTTTTTTTTTCTCAAATTAATACGAAAGAAATTGTTTGGTCTACAAGGACAGGTCTCTCTGTCTCTGTCTATGTCTCTGTCTCTCTCTCTCTCTCTCTCTCTCTCTCATCTTCACGGGCTCCACATTGACCCGCCAAGCTTCGGATTGGGTGGATGGTGGAGACGAGACAGAGACGCCATTCACTAGCTTGTTTACTATAATTCTTTTTTTATTTTATTTTATTTTCTTTTTGGATTTGTATTTAATGCTGTAGGTGTAAGGCACATTTGCACTACGATTTGAGTTTTTGGGGTTCATTAATTTCATTATTTCATTGGATTTTCTCTTAAAATCAAAGAAGCATGCATACAATATCCCTGTATTTTCTTTTTTTTTTTGTGGGGGGGGGGGAGTTTGTATTCGCCTGCATGAAAGGGTTTAAGTTAGACCTAACCGAAATTAAGTAGGTTTTTTAATACAAAAAAATAGTATGATAATAACAATAACAATAATCAGAGTTTTAGTTTCAATAATTGGAATCGATTTTGGAGTGAGCGTGTGTATATATATATATATATGATAATAATTAAAATTCTTTTACAAAAAAGTAATAACTAAAATCATCATTAAATTTATAATTGGAAATATCACATAATGTTATTTGTAATGTGGAAGCACGAGAAGGAAATGAATCCCATGAACATTTTCCTTATCAAGATCCCATTTCTAACTTGAACCAAATATATATAAGATAAGTTTTAACTATAAAAATAAAACTGGGTTTGGACAGATATGAATAGGCCTGAACTAAAAAGGCTTTGCAATTCTTTATTACCAACAATCTAAATATTAGCTGGGATTGGGATCTCATAGCCATAAACATTACTAATTGTCTCTTTCGGCTTTGCTATGGAGTCCATTCATGAAACCTAACAAAGCCATAATGAGTCTTCTCTTGCCTTGGTTGGGATTCTTTTTCTTTACCCACCACCTAAATCTCAACCCCCTCAATCAAGCCTTATCCTTTCCTTAAGCTACTAAGTCCTAAAACATGATTAATCAAATCATCCTAAAAAAAGTCAAGTGTCTTTAGTGCCAAAAGTGCTAAATTTCTAAATCCCCTCTTTTCACCCCTTTCCATGCTCAGAGGGACTGCAACTTGCAAAACGGTGCAGCATGAGCACCACCGTCACCCACCACCTCCTACCCCCCCCCCCAAAAAAAACAAAAAAACAAAAAAACAAAGAGTAACGTTGTGTTGACTTTCTCTTCATTTAACAAGTGTTTGACAATTTCATTCTTTACGCTGGAATTTAGAAACTTGTCTTGTATGAAAACACTCTCTATGAAGACAAAACTTAGACCGCATTAATTTAACTTCACAGATCAAACCTAGAACTCAAATAAGGGAATTTTTCAGCCAGTTCTTTTTCCAACTTGACAAGCATAGAATAATGCCTGGTGTGAATAGGGTTGACAATGTTTCATTTCAATGTCAACCACGATTAGAATTAACATTTAAACGGACGAATTGCAAATAAAGCAAGCTAAAGAACAAAAAATTGTCGGTAGAGAGAGAAAGAGAGAGAGAGAGAGAGGGAAGGTTGCAGAACAGCGAAGCTGCGCCTGGCAGTAGATCCTAGAGGGTCATCTAAAACCAAGTTCATATGCTCAGACAAAGCATGCAGCATTAACTTCTAATGCCTATCTCAAAAGCTCATCCTAACATTCATTAAGAATGACCCACTTGCGCGAGGACAGACCACCAAACAGATGAGAACCGAAAAAGGAAAAATGCAGAGAAAGAATAAACAAATGACAAATAAAGCATATGACTCCTCTGACTAATCACATTGTATTAAGCAAGTGATTCTTCCTTGTTTTCTAGACAATTGAGTAGGAAACAAGATACAACGATTAAGGAATCAGCAGTTAAAGTTGAGCTTCTAGAGTGCACAGGATGGCATCCAGAGTCGCAGAATACCTACCGGCCAGAAAGCTGGCATCTGAAACTCAAACCCAACCTACCCTACTCTTATCCTCTTTGCATTGATTCAACATTATTAAAAACACATTATTTGTGTTTGTTAATCAGTTTGTCACATGCTTGAGTTAATAATGCATTATGTATAGTTACTTAAGGTGCAAAAAGTCCCAAAAAAAGAAAAGCAAATCTCACCACTCCTCAATCTGGGGGAGCGTCCAGTTCTAGGACAAACAAGGTTCATATATAATTTCTACAATGAGAACTAACAAGCTGGCTGTGCAACACAAGCATCTGATATTGTGTAAATACTGATAATTATAGACAATTCCAACCACAGAAAGGCATTTTTATCTTCTCTCAATGTTTTTGGAGAAAAGAAACAAGCACGAATCAAATACCATGTCGGTAAAACAAGAGATCAACTTCACTGTTCCTTTTGGTGCGCGTCCCAGTGAATCAAAATAGATCAACTTTACCCAGATACATAATCTTGAAAAAGTTAGAAAGCTGACTTTTATAGCATAATTACAACCTTTTCTTCCCAAATTGTGAAACTAATAGCATCAGATACACTAACAATTTTCCATCTCCGTTTCATGTTTTCCTACGCTTATGGATGAGCATTAGTGGAATTAGGATTTTGGTCGGTGGATTTTGGTCGGTGGGCTGGTAAGATTGGGGCACTCTTACCTAAAAGCTAGAATAGGTCAAGAGTTTCTCGTTTCCTCATATGAACCTCCACCTCCACCCATTCCTTCCATCTCACTTTACTTTACTTTACTTTACTCGCCGTGCTCGCAGACACCAGACAACTCACTGTGCAGCGACCCTGTTCATGCCTTCGAACGATTTGACTTTTCATCATTTTTCTAGTATTCCACCGTCAACTTTCGGGGAACTCGTCTACCCCAAAAGTCAGCAATTTAATATTTTCGGTTCAGCTTGACTCAGCTGACACCCTGAGGTGAATACGGCTGACTGAATTATATGAAAGGTCAACTGTAGTTTTAACTTTTGTCACATTTTTGTCTTTGATGAATAGAAAAATGTGCACAGTGCAGCAGGCAGCATCCACAAGCACATTGTTGGTTTCCGACTATTATTCTTTCTGACCTCATCGCGGGCATTAATAATAATCTTCTTGCATTGAATAAACTTATTAAACCTGAGAATCAAATGACAACGAGAATAACTTTAATATGTAAATGGGAGCGTAAGACAAGCCATTATACATAGTAATTCATAAATTTATCACATATGTTCTCAGCCCTACAATTTATTGATAGAAAGTTCTTGATGGCCAACCAAAGCCATAGTCCAAGGAAAGAAGTTTAACTATTTTAAGGAATTTGGTAGAAAAGATGTCAAAGAATCGTCGGCTCAAGATATGATTAGAAATTACAGGATGGCATGCACAACCAAACCAACATAACAAGCTGGCAATCTTAGCACGATCAACAACCCTAGCACACGCTTCTTGCATCCCAGGATTTCAAACTTCAATATGATATTCTAATTACCTCATTCATGTGCTTCACGAGATGGTTATCAGAAGAAAAACAAGATGAAGACTTCACTGACCTTAAACGATTCACACCCGGCGGGCTGCTACCAGATCAGCCTCTCAAAAGATTTTCTTGATGTGTTCAACGGCCAGCTCCAATGGCTGCAGCATAAGCAAAAACATTATATTAGAACCAGGTTAAAATGGTGGAACTAATTGCGAGAATGCATTTGAGTTTGGACTACATTTTATCAAATTGAAATTTGCTCAAACATCAAGGGAAGTGCATGCAAGCAAAACACGCCAGCAAAGACTAAGAATTATCACTGTTATGAAAGAAGGAAACTGGATATAGAATTTATGCACATCCTATTGTAACCCAAATCTTTCAATTGTACCAGAACGTTTCACTTCGATTGAATCCTGCACTTCCCTCCTTCCTGCTACTTCCTCCAACCAACATACAAATGGCAGCCATTCAGGAAGCAGAACTGATGTCAAGTACAGCAAGAAATCAACTAAAACATGATAAAAGGAAATGGCTTCCCGTGTTGTGTAAAATACAGAAAAGCAATTCTAGGTAAAAAAGCATCTGCAAGCTTCATAGAAGGTTTAAACACAAAATTTACATCACACTGATAATTGCAAATGAGCACCCTGATCTTTGAGGTTGAAGGCCCATATTGATGTGTGAGAGTTGTTACAAACTTTGAGTAATTTTCTTGCCTAGCTAGCCAAAATAAACAGCCAAGCTTCCATGTAAGGCATACACAGTTCTAATTATACATTGGGTTTTTGGATTAAATCGAATCATCAGATTCATCAGAATCACTTCTATCAGGCTCTGCAGCATTTGTTCCCGTCTCCGGAGCATCAGGTTTGACAGCAGGAGCAGATGCAAGTTTTTTGCTGGTCTTTCGAGTATTTTCCTCTCCATCTTCCTCTTGCTCAACAACTTCAGCATGTACACAATTTAGTCAAGGAATACATCATTGCAAAATATTAAAAAAATAATAATAATAATAATAATAAAGCCCTTTTTGCAATGGACGTCTTAATGTTCCAGACTAGGTTGAATCACATGGAGTCAAGCAGGCATGTCTGTCATTAAAATATATATATGTATGTATGTATGTATGTATGCAGGTATGTCTTAAGATAAATTCACAGTCCATTTAAATAGTTTGTAGTGTCGGTGAACTACAGTGCTATGTGTGATCCATGTCTTGGAAGTGATTATCCTATAAGGTGTAAAACATACTTCAGAAGGTTGAGAAAGTAAATAATGCATCACTAAAAGTTCAAGCTAACAGTGACAGCCTCTGTGCCATCAGCCATGGGCATTCAGTCACAAGATGTGCCATGCAGTTACAACAAGATACTAATTAATGAGGCCTCAAAGCCCCATCAGCAGGTTGTGGGAGATCCTGTAATATGGTTTCTCCAGTAGTAATGAATATAGACATAAAAAAGGATATCCACATTCTCTGCAGTTCCACCAGCCATGATATTCAGCAAATCTTTCTCAACACGTCGAACAAGCTCAGGCTACAAAAGGAACAAAGTCTAAATCAGCACTAATTTTACATGGCAAAGATGAGAAGAAATGCAAAACCATATAGGAAAAGGAGAGAAGGAAATCAAATATAGCTAACTTCTTCAATACAATTTGCCACAACAAAATATATAGAAAACATAAGAAATCACCATACATTAAGATCCGGTTCCCTACGAAATCTTCGCCTTCGAGCATCCCTCATCGGAGGGGTAAGGCCATGTCTGTATTCCACTACATCTGGGGCAGCATCACCCTCCTCTCTTACCATGATCATCTGTCAGAATCCAATAACTCATATGATGAAAATGAAGAGGATAAAGAATATAGCCATTATAACCAAGCACTCTACCTGACCAATGTCTGCAGTTTTGATTAGCACGCTATCATCATATGTTTTATATGATTCCACAATACAAGGAAGATTTAGGAGGGAAGCAGGAAAACGATCATTCCCAATGACAAATGTGCCGGTTCTTCCGTCCTCTGATACACAGTAGTTTCAATTCTAGTTAATCCATTACAGAGTTCACAAATCATAAAAGATGAAGAGCTATTCTTCTAGAATGTCCTGAATCAATGTAATCTAAGTTACTCATTCTGAAAATCCAGTAGACAGAAGAACATAAATTAACATCCGTTTTGGCTAGTGTGGAGGAAAAATATAAACTAACATTCCATTTACAATCCAATGTCCATGGAATACTAAATCTTGCATCCCACAGTGGGACTTTCTATCCCACCCAAAGGAATTCTCTAAAGCTTCATCCAGTCAAAAGTTAGAAAATAAATGGAATGCAACTCCTTATAGCCAATATGGCAGTAAGAGAATAATTAAATTATTGACTGACCAAAAGGGCAATGCTTCCTCCAAACATCCCATTCCAAAAGTGGGCATCAAATAGCTATCAAGAACCAGTAATTATTAAGACCATGTGAGAATCTCATTGCAAGAATAGAAATTTTGAATGGGATGCTCATAGCTAACCGAGTGTCTCCACCTCCTCATAGTGACACTATGATTTGACTCATCTCCCATACAATCCCACTTCCATGCGAGTATTTAAGCAAAAATATGATATATGAGATTCTTTGGGGGGGACTTGGGGATGCAATCAGATATTCATTGGCAAAGGAAAAAATTCAGTTTTCATTTGATTAAAATTTTAAACTTCGTCTTTAAAATTTAAATGAAATCCTTTTGCTCGAAATTATAAAAAGGTTTGTGAGTTCAATCTTAAAGTTTGTAATTTGTAGTAACTATGAAGTAATGATGAAGGGCCCACAAACTCTGCTACAGATAATTTTCCAAATACTTTATTTTTCAATGATTTATAAATTCACGCTTTATATGAAATTAGAATTGAACTCCACACTTTTTTATGGGCCCGTTCTTTTATAAGATCTTCGATTGTGGTTGGTTCAAGACCTTGAACAACATTAAATAACGCCTCACCAAAACTGCCCATTGAATATCTCTTACATCATCACCATGATTTCATCACCATTGAATCTCTCATATTGTGGTATATAAATATTGATGAATTTTGTGTTTTGACACTCAAGTGGGCAGAAGCAAGAATGACAACAAACAATTGTTCACAGTTGTACATTGAATTCTTATGTCCACAAATCTAGGAAGACTATCTATTTTTTGTCACTAGCCCTCCATCTACAACAGAGGAACCAT
Source organism: Dillenia turbinata (assembly GCA_037126225.1). NCBI lineage: Eukaryota > Viridiplantae > Streptophyta > Magnoliopsida > Dilleniales > Dilleniaceae > Dillenia > Dillenia turbinata. The sequence continues at coordinate 18,231,639 of JBAMMX010000007.1, forward strand.
ATTCTCACAATTGATCAAATTTGCCAAACCATTTTTTCCTCCTGTCGAGTAAACAAGCTCTCCAAATGGCACAGGCACACAAAATTAATGTTAGAATAACAAGAAAACAGAGCACATGAAATGAAAATGAGAAGAAAAACAAATAAGATAATGCAAACAAAGTAAGTGAGATTATGCTAGGAAACTTTAGCCCAGCATAATTCTGTTACCTCATGAACTTTTCTCAATAAGACCAAGTGAGCATATGAAGAACAAATATACGGAAACAAAAACAAACAACCAACAATTCTCATGACTCAAGATTTAACGTGATCTCAGAATGACCCCAATATTAGGGTTTTGATAAAATCTTACCAGAGAACGACAGATCCAATGATTTATCATCAGAAGAGGACGCATTCTCATTTAATAGCTGCTCAATCCTCTCTGCCACCAAAGGTGGAACTCTGAGTATGAATTGCTCCTCCATTATACCAAGCACTGAAAAGATGCAAAAGAAACAATTTACTAAAGAAAAAATTGGATACAAAAACTTAAAACGTCTCCTTTCTGTACCAATTGAAACTAGGATCATACAAACAAAGAAAAGAAAAAGAAAAGAAACCCTAAAAGATGAAAAAGAAACCCCGCCGTGATTACAAGCCTAAGCCCTTCAATTCAAGATCACCGCCACGGAAAGAGAGAGAGGGAGATTGAAATGAAAAATGGGATCAGAAATGTAGTGACAGGAATCTGACAACTATTCGTAGATTTAATTCGGACGGCGATTTGAGTGACATCGCCGCCTAGTATGGCCGTGTCAGAGAAAGAAGAAAGCCCAGGCAAATCAATCGGGCCCAGGGATGTTGCCAGCACAGACCATCTTGGCAGAAGCAAAACAGAAGGGTAGAGAAAGGGGAAGGAAGGAGAGAGAGTAGCTTACCTCGGGGAAAGTGCAGCTTCTAAAGAGTTCAGAAGCCTAGTGAGTATATAAACACAAAAAATATATATAAAATATAATAAAATGTTAAAATATGAAAAAAAAATATATGATTATAATATAAATTATAAACAAGTTAAAATAAATTAAATAAATTAGGATTAAATTGAGGGTTGGGAATTTGTAATTATAATATAATGTTCTAAGATATTATGTATGCATCTACATTATGCGTTACTTGTGTACAACTTATAAAATTTTTATCCTCCCTTTGAGTTTTTGTCCATCCCCTAATTGAAAGTTCAAATTGAGGGGTGGAATTATAGATTATAACTTTTTATCTATGAAAAATCATTTTATAATTGCGAAGGCGTTTAAATTATAAACTTTATTAAAAAAAATATAGGGTGTTATAAGCAGAAATCAAGTTTTCATGTAAAAAAATTTAAATTAATTATTCTAGTGATATTTTTTTTTATTAAAATGTCACATTTAATCTCAACTAGTTAATAACAATTTTCTTAAACACATCTTCAACTCTGTCTAAAGTATGTAATATAAAAGAAAAGATGAGACATAGAGAAAATAGTGAAAAAATGAGGTGGGATAAATGTAGCCTTGGTTGTTAGAATTCCATTTACTCTCTTTAATGCCTTGGGCTCTCTCTCTCTTCTCAATCGATCTTTCTTTATTTTTACATCTCTCAGTCCCCCTTTCTTCCCTTTCTATTTTAATCCTGATGTTTTACTTGTGTTACTCGGATCGACTCACCAACCCTTTTGTTTTCTGCAAAATAGATTATTAATTGATATTTTAAAATTGATTTGAAAGCTTGTCAATCGGACCAAGTTTATCTCTCTTCATTTTTCTCTCCTCGTTGTTCAATCATTTCCTCTTTTTTTCTGTGTACAGAGACAGAGAGAGAAGAGAGGGAGTGATTATTGGGCATTAATAATGTGCGAGGCAAAGAGAGAGACAGAGAGAAGGAAGGGCAAATAAAACAAGGGCCATAAGAATGAAAAAGCAGGGATGATAATTGGTTGGTCGTGATTCAGAGTATATTAATATTATATTAAATTTTAAATATTAATTTTAGTATTTATATTTAATTCTAATCTGACTCAGATTAAAAGATAAAAAATAATTTTTGACTGTATAATTTTTTTTTTTAATTCAATCTAATTCGATCCGATCCAAAAATGGAACACATTGTTGCTAACGAAGAAGCCCAAATTCTTTTTGATACAACAGAGGAGTTTCAGGAGATGGTCCTAAGCTTGCCCAATGAACATTTCCCCAATTGAATAATGCCAAAGCAGCCATATATTAACACATAAAACAAATCCAACAATTGACACTAAAATTAAAACCAGCATCGATGAATGTACAAATTTTAAAAAGGATTATAATTTGTGCATATCAGCAGAAGCAAATTACATAAAAATTGTGCATATATTCAATTGCGAAAATGACCCAATCACAACAAATCACTCACGGAGAGAAAGAGACCAATAATAAAAGAAGAGGAAGAGTAAAGCCATCTAATAAATTGAAGACCCAATGAACAGACCTAAAAGAAAGACACCTTTTTTGTTAGATAGTCTGAAAAGGTGGGCATGGGTAAGGTACTCTCTAATGTTTTTGCTCAGTAGCAGCAGAAGCAAGCAGTAGTAGCGTAGCACAGGTCACTCACAGGACATTGATCATTTAGAGAAGTAGAAAAAGATACCAAAATCACTGCACTCCCCAACGAACCATATATCATCATTAAACCTAAATCAGAGAAACTATATTTCTTTTAAAATTTTCAGAAAAACCGATCACAACAAACCCTAGATTTAGGTAGACCATAATTCAGAATGCCAAAAAAAATTCAAAAAAAAATCAGAAATTTCTAAATAAAAAAAAATCAGATAAGGGTTGTAGAGTCCACACTCACACTCATAGAGATGGGTTCGCTGCAGCAGCCGGCGGAGGGGAGGTCTGGCATCGGCGACGAAGGTCGGCAAAGTCAGCGAGAGTGAAGATCAACTTTGGTGATGAAGGGAAGTTGATGAAACGAGAAGGTGATAAAGGTCGGCAAACTAATGAAGGTCGGCATAGTCTTCTGGCATCGGCGATGAAGGGAAGCTGATGAAGGTGTTGGTGTCGGTGTCGGTGTCGGTGTCGGCGTTGGCGATGAAGGGAGAAGGCGATGAGTTGAAGGGGAGTGGGTGAATGAAGGTGATGCAGGGAAAAAGAAGATCTCAATACTAATTCTAGGTAGGATTGATGGAATGTGAGAGAAAATCAATCGAACTTAGAATAGAAGAAAGAATTTCATTAATGAATCGAAAAGAAACTTCATTTCACAGGAGTACATCAATGGAAACAATTCTGTAGAGAGAGAGAGAAAATAATTCAAAATCAAGATGAATGTCACCCCTGCATACATTGGTTTTTCTTCATTTCTAAATAGTTTACTACCTAACCAACTAACTAACTTCCATGTCAACTAACTAACTAACTAACTTTTACATTTGCCAGCTGCAGTTGCTCTTAACTGCTTCTAACTACTTGCTAGTTGACTTGGATTACTTGCTAACTCCTCTAGACAGCTCATCTTCTTACTTGCTAGCTCCGCTAGACAACTCATCTCCTTATTTCTTATTTCTTACATGCAACAATTCCTTCCCCTTCAAAAAAATCCTTGTCCTCAAGGATCAAAAGCAGGGAATCTCTGTTTGAGATCATGTCAATTAACCCACATGGCATCTTCAGGAAAACCACTACTCCATTGAATCAGGACTTGTGTAACAGCAGCATTCCCTCGTTTCACTACTCTTCAATCCAGCATTACCACAGGCTTCAACAACATTTGACCTTGATCATTAATGTCTTTAGGCAATTGAGGTGTAATTGGTTCACTTCCAATCTTCTTTTTAAGCAATGATATATGAGAAGTAGGATGAATCTTTGCATCTTTGGGTAATTGCAGCTGGTATGCAACCTTACCCAGTCTAGCTTGAATTAAAAAAGGACCAAAGTATCTTGGGGATAACTTCTGACAATGGTGAGCCTTCAAAGAGTGCTGTCGATAAGGCTGAAACTTAACATAGACTCAATCCTCCACTGCAAATTCTCTATCAGTCATCTTCCTGTCTGCCAATTGTTCATCCGGTTCTAAGCATGGCTGAGATAATATTTAAGGTTATGAATGAGACATTCTCTTGCAGTTAAGCTTTTATCAATGGCTTCTACATTAGAAAAATCAGGAAGATAAGAGTGATAAATATGAGGAGCTTGTCCATACAACATCTGAAAAGAGGTTGTTTTGTGGCTGTATGATAGTTAGTGTTGTACCAAAATTCTGTTAATGGTAACCATTTCACCCATTCTCTAGGTTTATCACTGACCATGCATTGTAAATACTGCTCTAAACATCTGTTCACCACCTCAGATTGTCCATCAAATTACGGATGATAAGCTAAGGAAAATTACAATTTTACTTACTGCAACCTGAATAATTCTCTCCAGAACTGACTAAGGAACACCTTGTCTCTATCACTTACAATAGTTTTTGGCATTCCATAAAGTTTAAATACTGAATCCATAAAAGCTTGGGCCACTATCACTGCTGAATAAGAATGAGACAATGGAATGAAATGTGCATATTTACTCAACATATCCACAACCACCAAAATGACAGATTTCCCAAAGGAATTTAGAAATCCTTCTATAAAATTCATAGTTATGTCACTCCATACTGAGGTGGGAATGGGTAGAGGTTACAGAAGTCTAGGATAGACATTATTGTCTGGTTTAGATCTTTGACAGACCTCATATTCTGTAATAGCTCTAGCTACTTCTAAGTACATATGTCTCCAGTAAAATGATTGTTTGAGTTTCCTGTATGAAACTTCTACACCAAAATGTCCTCCAATGGCACTAGAGTGCTATAATTGAATTAGTTTTAGATGCGGCCTAGGAACATTGCCTACTACTATTTTCCCTTTCCTGCACAAGACTCCATTGACCCATGAATAATGTTTGACAGACCTTCCATCTTGCAGCTGAGCAAGTATTTTTTGAAGTTTATCATCATTCAGCCAACTTTGTTGGATTTCAGACATGAGAGTTGTATTTATAGCTGATATTACCTTGATTTCAACCATCTCAGATTCTTCAAGTCTTCTAGACAATGCATCAGCTACTGCATTATCAGTTCCCTTCTTGAACACTATTGAAAAATCATAATCCATGAGTTTAACCAGCCACTTTTGCGGTGTAGGTGTTGAAATTTTCTACTCTAAGATGTATTTCAGACTTTTATGATCTGTCCTAATCACAAAATGAGTCCCAACCAAGTAGTGCCTCCATTTCTGCACAGCTAACACCACAACTAGTAATTCTTGCTCATAAACAGGTAAAGATTTATGCCCTGAAGCCAGAGCCTTATTGAAAAAAGCCATTGGCTTATTGTCTTGCAATAACACAGCTCCTACTCCACTGCTAGATGCATCTGTTTCCACCATAATTTTTTTTTAAATCTAGTAACACAAGAATTTGAGACTTACATAAAGCATCTTTCAGCTTATCAAAAGCAATTATTGACTCCTCAGTCCACTTAAATCCCTATTTCTTTAACATATCAGTGTGTGGTTTAGTTATAATTCCATAATGTCAAATGAATTTTTTTGTAATAGCCTGTAAGCCCCAAGAATCCCCTTAATTCCTTGACAGATCTAGATTTCGGTCATTCCTTTATAGCCTTCAGTTTTTCAGGTTCTGCTCTAACCCCGAAATGATCAATGATGTGTTCTAAACATTGGATTTGGACAACAACAAAGGAACATTTACTTTGTTTAACCTTAAGCTGATGTTGTCTCAAAAGATCAAAAACCATTTTCAGATGTTGTAAGTATTCATATCCATTTTTACTATAAACAAGAATGTCATCAAAAAACACTAACACAAACTGCCTCAAATATGGTCTAAATATATCATTCATGAGGTTTCGGAAGGTGGATGGGGCATTGGTCAGCCCAAAAGGCATGACTAAAAACTCATAATGTCCATCATGAGTCCTAAATGCAATTTTTTCTATGTCTTCAGCATACATTCTGACCTGATGATACCCTGACCTTAGATCCAGTTTGGAAAATACTTGAGAACCAAAAATTTCATCCAAAAATTATTCAATTAAAGGGATAGAAAACTTATCTTTTATAGTGGCATCATTCAGTTTTCTGTAATCCACACACATCCGCCAAAATCTATCCTTTTTTTACTAACACCACTGGAGACGAATAAGGACTATTGCTGGGTCTAATGGTGTCATTCACAAGCATTTCCTTGATTAATCTTTCCAATTCAGTTTTCTGAAAATTGGGGTATCTATATGGTCTCACATTAATAGAATTTATAATCCCCTTTAACGCAATTTATGATCACAACTTCTTGTTGGAGGTAAGCTCATCACTTCATCAAATATATCTGAATATTCTCCTAAGAGTTATTACAGAAAAAGTTGAAACTGAGTACCAAAATTATTTTGTTTTTCAGAGTTTACCTCTGTTGATGATAACTGTAGGGAATGGTTAGGTTCACAGGTTTGTACTTCCACCCTTTGATTAAGTTGTATTAGACACAACCTGGCTGATTATGCATGAGACGATGACTTCAAAATCCTCTGCATTTTTGAGCCCTTTACAATATTCAGCTCAGTTGACCCTCTCAACACTATTTTCTTTCTATTATAAGTAAATTCCATCCTGAGAGTTCTAAAATTCCATGTAATATCACCTAATGTCGATAGCCATTGAACTCCCAATACCACATCACATCCCTTAATAGGCAACACCATCATTTTGGTGCAGAATTCTTGTCCTCGCATGACCCATTTGAATTCAGTACACATGGTAAAGGTCTGAAGCTTCCCTCCATCAGCTAGAGCTACTGACATCCTCTCTACCTCCTAAGTTCTCAATCCAAACCTAGTTATCAAGCCAAGGTGAATGAAATTATGGGAGCTTCCCCCATCCAAAAGTATACAAAAACTATTCTTCCCTATGTGGTCATGCACTCTCATAGTGTGGAAGTTGGGAAGTGTAAGACTAGACATTGTATATACAGATAAATGTGCATTAGCATCCACTTCTTTAGACTCTTTATCAGCTTCTTCTGATCCTTCATCCCCCTCTCCTTCCTCTGACCACATCTCCACCCTATATAATTGTTTTTCTTGGCACTTATGCCCAATTTCATATTTCTCATTGCACCAGAAATATAGTCATTTCTTCATCTTCTCTTCCAACTCAGATGAAGTAAGGGTTCTATATGGTTTCTTAGGAGGTTCTTATTGAATGGGTCTCGGTAAGGGTAGGAGTGCAGTATCATTTTTAACAGAAAATTTATTAATTCCTGCAGCATTTGTTGTCCTTCCTAGAGCTCCCTTCCAACTCCTCCAGACTACTGAAGACTTTTTCCCCCCCAATTTGGCTAAACTCATAGCATGGGGTCAGGTTTTTGGCATGAACATCTTTATTACAATCTGAATTTCCTCCTTCAGACCGCTTAAAAAGCAACTGACAGCATATAATTCAGGTAATTCCACTCTATTAAGGAGTTCTTCACATTTCTCATGATAATCTTCCACCGTTCCTCTTTGTTTGAGGCTCATTAATTCTCCCATAGGGTCATCATACATGGTGTTTCCAAATTTAGCAGCTAGATTTCTCACATATTCTTCCTAATTAGTAATTCACGAGTATACCTAGATTTCATGAACACCTGATGCCATTGAAGAGCTCTGCCTTCCAAATGCATAACTACTAGCTTCACCTTTATCTCAGCATGTGTTTCATCTACTTAAAAAAATTGCTTACACTTGTATAGCCATCCCCTAAAATCCTCACCATGAAACCTAGGAAATTCTAGTCTAGAGAGCCTAGTAGTTGCTGCACAACCAGTTCCGCCTGTCCCAGGATTTTGTCCCTGTCTTGACTGACGAGGAGAATGATTATTATTTCGCGAATAACTTTCTAAAACCAAGGATCTAAAAGCATCCATTTCTTTATCAAGAGCCTCTTTATGTTCATTGAACAAAGCCTTCATTGTATCTTCTAATTTTCTGTTTAAATCTTGAGATCGAGTTCCCTCTGTCATGGCGATTCAGACCTGTGCTCTATTACCAATTGATGCAGGGAAAAGAAGATCTCAATACTAATTCTAGGTAGGATTGATGGAATATGAGAGAAAATCAATCGAACTTAGAATGAAAGAAAGAATTCCATTAATGAATTGAAAAGAAACTTCATTTCACAGGAGTACATCAATGGAAACAATTCTGGAGAGAGAGAGAGAGAGAGAGAGAGAGAGAGAGAGAGAAGAATTCAAAATCAAGATGAATATCACCCCTGCATACATTGGTTTTTCTTCCTTTCTAAATCAGTTTACTACCCAACCAATTAACTAATTTCCATGTCAACTAACTAACTAACTAGCTTTTACATTTCCCAGCTACAGTTGCTCTTAACTGCTTCTAACTACTTGTTAGCTGACTGGGATTACTTGCCAACTCCTCTAGACAGCTCATCTTCTTACTTGCTAGCTCCGCTAGACAACTCATCTACTTATTTTTTATTTCTTACATGCATCAGAACGATGTGGCAGCAACAATGACTTTTGAGAATAAGATGTTTCGCTTAACTCTAAAATCATTTTTTTAATTTAATAATATAATATTAAAATAAAATTTTATTTTATTATAAATTATTATCGAATCAAATTATATATAATCTAAATTCATATTCTAATTGATTCGACTCATTCATTCTAATATTAAAACTCGATTCTAATTCGATCTTAACTCGATTTTTGAAAAAAAAAAATCCGATTTGATGAATTGAAATTTTTAAATATTTATCACATCGGATCAGATATCACTATTCTTATAAAAAAGTAGTAATTTGTGTAGAAATAGATTCTTCGTTTTCTTAAAATTTCTACTATTTTAAAATTCTTTAAAAATTTGCCATGGTTTCTTATTTATTAACGAGACCCTGGAATTTTCAATTGGGGTTTGTGCAAAATGCAATCCGGCATCATCGGTACTTGATAACATATAAGGGCAAAGTAGGTAATTTACCACGCCTCAATTATAAAACGCGTCTGATATGAGTTTGAGATCCCCCTTCGTATTATTTCGTTCAAAGCAGTCGAGCGCGAGAGAGAGAGAGAGAGAGAGAGAGGGAGCTAGGGTTTTTCCAACCACCACCACTAACCGTCTTCGCCGCCGTCACCAGGTTCTTTCTCTCCTTCTCCCTCTCTCTCTCTCTGTCTCTCGTTTTCCGGTATTCGATCTGATGTGTTTCAGTTTGCAGCTTTTTCTCTACTTCACACGATTAGGTCTCACTTTTTTAAGTACAAACGCGCAGACACTCACGCACACACCGTCTCCTCTCTCCTTGCGATTATTTCCGTGAATTCCTTCAATTGTGCAATTGCTCTGTAAGGTTATAGTGTTAGTTGTTTTGAAGTTGCGAGGAGCATATTTTTGGAATTGTTATTAGTGGGCTTTTCAGTGTAATTGGGGTGATTTTGTGCACCTAGGTGTTTGATACCATATACTTAATTCAAATTAACTGCTCAAGTTTTCTCTAAACTCGGCAACGTCTTCTTCGTCGTTTGTTAGCCCTCATTTTGCGTGGTCCGAAGTGAAAACCGGAGGAACTTCTGTTTATTATTTCTTTTTTTTTTTTTGGGGGGGGGTGGAGGGGGTGGCTCTTGTTAGAGAATGTATCTCTAAATATTTCGAGAATTTTAGTTTTAAGAAGTCCCCTTATTTTGCTTCCTGCATTCGGGGTCTTGCTGTTACTTAGTTTTTTTTTTTTTTTTTTTTTTTTTTAATAAATATATATATTTATAGATATAGATATATATAACTCCATATAGTGTGTGGTTCGTGGTCTAAGATCCATATTTGTGATGGGCAGAGGTCAGTCGTATCTTCACAAATGAGGGGAAGGAGTTACACGCCATCGCCACCTAGGGGTTACAGCCGGAGAGGACGGAGTCCTAGTCCCAGGGGCCGCTATGGAGGTCGTGGCCGAGATCTTCCCACCAGCCTTTTAGTTCGCAACCTGCGCCATGATTGCAGGCATGTCTGATTCCTGTACTCACATGTCTAAATTTATTAGAAATTTTCTGGCATTTTGACACATTTCATTCCACTTTTCTTGCTCATTAAGATGTCACTCTAGCATGGTTGATTGTTTTGATTTTCAAATACATTGTCTTGTGCTTTTGTATATTTTTCATTATTGTGCTTGAGATTGCTGTTGCGGTCTTGTTTTGTCTAAAATTCCTTGCTTAATTGTCATCTTCTTTGTCTGGTATGAACGATGGACACTTCACAACAAAAGCCTTCTCCATGTTTATGTTAGACCCGTGCTTGACATGTAATAAGGCCTCACATCCAGATTTATACTAATTTAGACACTTGACATTTCGTGGACACTCTTTTTTGACGTGCTTAGGCACTCCTTGGAACGTTCTACATATACCATATGTAATTATTGGTGACACCATTGGAATTCAATTGTATTATTTAAGGTTTCTACAAGAGACTCTCAGTTCAGTGTTAAAAGTCGCTTTTGAACTTTATAAACTGTTTACTTGTCGAATTTTGAATACTTACAAGCACACTCTCTTAATATTGTATGGATTATTTTTTCATATTCATAAGAGTAACATTTCTTTAGTCACATTCCTATTGCATCTTGACTATTTCTGTGAAAACTTTCCACATCAATATGTAGATTTCACACCCTGGCCCACTTCATAGTTTCCAAGATCATTAAATAACTTTGGCTGTCACCGTTCTTTTTTTGTAGTTTTAATTTTGAAAACTATCTTAAGTCCACATTTGTAGGTCTTGCCCTGGTGTTCCAATCACTTCATGATGTCTTATATTTCTCATATTTACTGGAGAGCATAAGTAATGTATTTGGCAAATTGCATGCCCTTGTTAAATTAACAGTTTTTCCTGTGTATGCTCGTGACTAATCAAAATTCTAAATCTTCATTCTTGACTATGGGCCTTCTGCTCTTCTTGACTGACATGCTTTTGTTAATGTAATCAAGTTATATGTCATGATAAATTACTAAAGGCTGGTGGACCAACTTATGTTACACCCATCCATCTTAGAAAATTTCATGATTCAAATTTCCCTGCCCAAAAGAATTTGACCTGGCAAGGAACTAAACAAAAGAAATTTAATTAGTAAGTATGGGTTCTTGAACTCAGGTGCTTCTTCACCTCAAAGTAAAATTAGGCTTGTTATCTATTTATTATTATTTTTATTATTTTTATTATTTTTATTATTATTATTATTATTATTATTATTATTATTTACTTAGCTATTCTACTTTTGTATAAGAAGAAATCTTACCTTAAATATTGGGAAAGATCAGAGCTTAGTTTTTTTTTTTTTTTTTTTTTTTTTTTTTTTTTTTTTTTTTTTTGTACAAGCCGCCGGATGAAATATGGACTAAGATTATAGCTGTAATTTTGAAATTTGAGGAGTTATTACTTAAGATCCATAGTGATAACAATATGTGATTAGTTCTTTTACTGTGAAGTTGGTTGAAGTATCTTGCTGACAATAATCATAATTGGACAATGTGACATTCTATGCCTTTGTTCATTTTCCCAAAGAACCTACAATAGGGTCATTATTGTGGTTATAACTTTAATTTTTAGACGATTAGCTCTCCCTCTCTCTCTCTCTCTCTCTCGGTTTCATGTTGTCTCTAAGATTTCACTTATAATTGGTATATATGTTTTATGCAGGCCAGAAGATCTCAGGAGGCCTTTTGGAGAGTTTGGTCCTCTGAAGGATGTTTACTTGCCTAGAGATTATTATACGGGGTGAGTATTTTTTTTAAGCAAATTTATTTGCATATCTATACTGCTTGGGAGGGAACATATGACTTATCTGATATGTTTAACAATTGTAAACTAATAAGAATTTGCCTCCTGTTGAGAATGCTGCTTTAATCACTTGAAATTGCATTTCATATTTCTTTTTTTTTTGGTGAAATTTTAATTTTTATGTTAGGTCATTTCTTAATGATCTAGTACTCAACTATTTCAAATTGGGTATTTATTTAAGCTGCTGAGATTTAATTTAACAGTGAGATTTAGAGTTTTGAAGACACCAATCAAGTAATAAGAGTTCTTTTGAAGATGTTGTTATTGGTAGTGACGATTGGATTGAAGTGGGGTTTGAATACATTGTGAAGATGTTCAAGTCTTGAAGAATTACAAGTCATCTTAAAATTGACACTTGCAAGGTCAGCAGCCAAGTGCCAGCTTTTAAGTGCTTATCATGACCTTCCCCTTTGCTGGAAAATGGTTTGGAAACTTTAATAATACAGGTCCAAGGAGTTCAAGATATGTGTCACAATATTTCTTTTGTTTGCTTCTCATTGTGACATTTCTTGTTCTTTGGTGCCCCTTCCCCCTTTGTTTTTATTTTTTTTATTTTTTTTATTTTGTTGCAGGGAACCTCGAGGCTTTGGCTTTGTGCAATATGTGGATCCTGCTGATGCTGCAGAAGCAAAATATCAAATGGATGGTCAAATTTTTCATGGCCGAGAGTTGACTGTTGTATTTGCTGAGGAGAACAGGAAGAAGCCAGCTGAAATGAGGCAAAGAGAGCGATCGAGGTAGACTATTACTTTATATTTGAAAGGCATTGTTATTTGAGAGCAGTTCTTTTTCATGACCACCTTTTTTGCATATCTATGGTGACAAAATATATGCTTTTTTTTTTCTTTTTACTACTTTTGATGCTTTGCAACAGCATATTGCATTATAAATATTCTTTATGGTTCAGGAATATGTCTGAACATTTTAAAGTTGCTATATGCTGCTTTTACTGGTATTGTTGTTAAACCTAGAAAAGGTTAAACTAGAAGGGAAGAGAAAGTGCAAAGCTGCATGTGAAGGCTGGTTGGAGCTGTATTCCTGTTGTATTGCAATTGTGATCATAAAAAAACTTTTAATGGAGTTGCCAATAGACAAGCTAAGTATCTTTTGTCCTAGCGATTTGTAACTTTATTTGGATGAAGTGGTGTGAAACTGTAGCAAGCTCTTCATAATGTATTCAACAAAAAATAGTTTATAACAATCCAATATCCTAGTTGAATATATTATTAGAATGCCCTGTTATTCTTCACATTCATATAAAGGTTTATGAGAAGCTTGTGCTGAGTACTCTCTTGTTAGTCTCTTGATTTGAAATTCAGTTCATGTTATTTTGGTGTATTACTTTTAATGAGTATTTGTGATCATGTTGTTCAGTCATTGGTGCTCATGCATTACCCAATTTTTTGTGTAAAAAAATGTTTTCTATTCTTTCTTTATGGAGATCAGCTACTTTCATCTGACAATCCTAAATGCTTCAGTGGCAGGGGTGGTGGTCGATATGATCGCAGGCGGTCTCCTCCTCGCCATTCTCGTTCTCCACCTCCTCGTTATGCAAGATCACGATCTCGCAGTCGTGATTATACACCCTCCCCTAAAAGGAGGCATCATTCTCGGTAAGAGTCCTCCCTTTATCTATTTCGTACCCCTCAAGGAGGTAGTGAAGTCATCATTATGATGGAAAGGGATGGTTCTTTTCTCTAGCAGAAGAAGGGTGGAAACAGATGGTGTTTTCTAGCTGTAGTAAGACAATTCAACTGGTAAAATAATCATTAGAAATGAGTGCTCATATTGAGGGAAAAACCACCCTATTGAGCACTTCAGTTTCGCCATATGATATCTGGAATATAGGTCATCTGGAGTCAATTTTATGGTGGATTTGATTGTTCGGTGTCTACATATCTTCCTTCTTTTGTTTCAATTATTTTTAAGCGTCAATGTTAAATATTCCATGTTTTGCTTCTGAGTTTACCTTGTGTTTCTGGTGATTGGAATTTTGCCTTTGCTGCAGAATGATGATACTCTTGCCCTCCTTTTCCTTTTATGAATTTTATTTTGCTTCAATTTTAATCAATGATCAGTGTAAATGATTTTCAAGCTCCAATTAAATATATTCAGTTTTTGTATCCTGATGATACTGTATGTTGCTTTGGATGTCCATATTTTTCTTTTTGCCGTTTATCACATTTCTTCATAGAATGCTGATACCGCTGGTTCACTTGCTAAGTGTAGTGCTTTTTATACCAAATCTGACTTGGAACATGAAAAAGCACATGATGGTATAATATATATATATGCATTTTTTTTAACCAATGAATTTGTGCCACGTGATATTTGGCATTATTTGGTGCTACACTTTTTGGTACACGTGTTATTAGTACACTTGCACACGTTTGTCTGACAGTTAATTTGGCCTCTTGTCCTTCAGTGGCTCTGTTTCACCTCAAGACAGGAGGTACAGTCGGGAGAGGTCATACTCACGCTCTCCTCCACCATATAATGGCTCACGAAGCCGCAGCCAAAGTCCGAGGCAAGTCCAGAGTCGGAGCCCAAGCCGGAGCAGAAGTAGAAGCCCCAAGCCTAAAGAATACTCAAGGGAACCAAGTCAAGATCCGTCTCCCAGATGATTGTGGTACACCTAGTGTCTGTGATTTCTTTGGTAGGCTTCATTTCATTGAAAGCTGGATTCTGTAATATTACCTTGGATTTCAAGTTTTATATATACTTGTGGTCCATTTGAGTTCTCTTGAGCTACATGCGGATTTCCTGTGACCTCAGTGCTCAAAATCGTTAAAAAGTCACTGGTCGTCTTAGTCCTGTTTAACTGTATGATTGGTGGATAGTATCTGAACATTGTGATCTAATGAGCCCAATGGGGTGGACTTGAGTTCTGCTTTTGCAATTTTAGTTTGTTCTCTCTTGGTTTGTGTTTTTAATGTCTACCCCATTTTCACGGGTTCAATAAGGGTGCAGGGGAGCCAGTTGAATGCCAGAGAATTTTTATTGCCAGTTTGTAATGTTTTTAGGCACTGGAGAAAGGTAAGTGAAAGGTTCAAAAAGAGAATCGAGTTCTTTTGACGGGTAGCTGTCCATGGCTTCTCACTTTCTAGCTAGGCAGCGTTTGTGCTCCCCCCCCTCCCCCCCAAGAAAAAAGTTTCTTCTTCTGCCCCCAAATTCTTGAAACCAAGGAAAGATCAGTTGGAAATTTCGTTATTTTTGGTTTTCTTGTTCTTGTGGGAATGGGATCACAAAAAGGTAGCGTACTGGGGCATATTTGAATTATTTTCTTTTAGGTTGGTTTTGACAACTTGGGTTTGGATTTATATGTGTTTCAAAGAGTGCATTATTGCAACTTGTGTGGAATGCATCAAGTAAGAGAATTAAAATTTTTGTCAGTTAATTATATTTATATTCCTAATGATAACTATGTGCAATGAAAATTCTCCCACCAAGTAACATGGGATATTTAGGATATAGAAAAAACTTGTACCCCTCTTTTTTAGATAGAAAAAGAGAAGTCTAGAGTGAGAATGGGAGAGAGATTAAAAAGTTAAATATTTTCTGTGAGAGAATTAAAAAGTTGAATATTTTCAAAAAAGTTTTTTAGACCAAAAAAATATAAAAGTTGAGTTATTTTTAGAAAGAGAGAAATGGTTTGTTTGTTTATTTTTTTTTTTTTAAGAGGTATATAAGTTATAAGGAAAACAGTTATTCACACTATTATCATTAAAACAATTATAGGTTAGATTGCATGACTTTTAGAATTCAAAATTTAGAAGTTTATATGTTCAATCATCTGAAATGAAATACTCTTTAGCTCCTTTTTGCTCCATTTTCTTTATGAGAAAACTAATGTAGAAGACAAACAACAGAGGAGAGGACAGACCATCACATGTTTCTTTCGCCTTAACTCTAAACAACAATAATATTAACATTATCATTAACGAGAAGTTAGGTGCCGAGGTAGTCAGGTTCTACGCAGTTTCATTTTCTCCTTCCCTCTAGAAAGTAGGGTGATGAACGGAGGAGGAGGAGGAGGAGGAGGAAATTGTTCAGGGGTCGGAGGAGGAAGATCATGGGGGTCGACGACATCGGTGTCGCCTTCCGGGAAGAGAATACAGAAGGAAATGTCAGAACTCAACATGGACCCTCCTCCTGAATGCTCTGCTGGTCCCAAAGGCGACAATCTCTATAAGTGGATTTCTACCATCATTGGTACTCCTGTTTTGTTATTCATCTCTCTCTCTCTCGATTTCTTCCAATTTTTAACCTAATTCGGAATTGCCAGTAGCTAGCCCTACCTGTGAATGATTCATTTCAAAAAGCTCCCAAGTCGGGTCTTCTCGGAATACCCTAATGGGCATAACTATGCTTTTATACCCCGCTTGGACCCCGGTAATTTCCAGGTCCCAGCCGGAGATAGCTTCAACCATCCAGCCCGAGCCTGTTGCCGTCCCTACTGCCTGTGCTCGCTTCAAGCATTTCTACGAAGTCCCACAAACCCTTTTGCATAAAGGCAACAGTTCACATTCGATCATGTGAAAAATATCTTCTCTCTCTTCAAAACCCAAATATCCACATGGTGTTTTCCCCATGTAGGCTCAATAGAGCTTGGTTTCTGCTTCTTATTGAGTAATTGAGGGTCAGGGGGACATGGGTTTTCAATCTTGTGAAACCCCGGATAAGTATTTCAAAGAATTGGATGTTGCTGTGAGAGCTGTGCAGCTGGCTTGTTCTCTTTGTCAGAGAGTGCATGCAGGAGAGCATAATTGCTAAAACCAGTGATAGGGTTCTATCCAAGGAGGATAATTCTCCTTTCATTGGTAATTAAAGATATATGTATATTGTCATTTATTGCTTTTTCTTGAATTGTCTTATCTTCAAAATGTGGTTTTGTTATCTGGGTTTGTGTTATAGCATATGCGCATGTTGTCTATTGGGAATTGAGATAAGTTTTAGTGTATGATTTTTGATTGTTTTATTGTGTTGAGCAGTAACTAAAGCAATGCTTGTTGGCGTTTAGTGCTTTTCGTCATCTTGAAAATGTGGCTTTGGTTGTTTGGGTTTGTGTTATGCTTTATTAAGGACCGTAATCTTTAAATGCTTAGGTTGTTTTCTCTGAAATCAATAGGTAAGAAAGGAAACAGAATTATAGGATTCCCAAGGGTCTACTATCATCAGTAGAAGATGAAGTTTCTGTAGAATCCAGGAAACTTTTACTATGGAGAAGGTTTGGGAGGATTTGAAAATCTAAAAGTAAAATTTTTACATATTGTAGTCTGATAAATCTGTAGGTTTGAACTTGAAGGAAAGATCTGAGGCCAAAAAAGGAGGAAAATTTTCAGAAGTCATTCTTTGGGTTAAGAATTTGCAAAATAAAATGTCTATTGTCAGCTGCTGACACATTCAAGTATGAGTGACCATATGGAATGGTAAAGCACACCTTTTGTGTTCTTGATATTGTAGTCTGATAAATCTGTAGGTTTGAACTTGAAGGAAAGATCTGAAGCCAAAAAAGGAGGAAAATTTTCAGTAGTCATTCTTTGGGTTAAGTATTTGCAAAATAAAATGTCTATTGTCAGCTGCTGACACATTCAAGTATGTGTGACCATATGGAATGGTAAAGCACACCTTTTGTGTTCTTGATAGTAGTGTATAGAAGTCGTCTTCAATGTGAAAAAAGTGAGACTTGTTTTATGTTTAAGGAGAATTTGTTGCCTACCTTGGCAGATTGAAATTAATTATGTGCATGCCCTGTTGTGAGGAAAAAAAATTATGCCTCAAAAATCGATGAATGACCACACCATGTAGATGCTTTATACGAAGTTTTTCTCATTTAAGCTGAAAGCCTGGTTCTACATCAAGTCCTGATTCTTTGATATGTGTTGGTAATTCTCTCTAGGAAAGTGGTTTTTCTTTTTCCTTTAATATGTGATGATAAATTTATCAACATAAAACATAAAATAGCTGGGTACAGATTCGAATCAGAAAACTTAATTGCTGCATCCATTCACAAAATCATCAAACCTGTGTTTGGGCCAATTTAAACATCCATACTGACCACATAAGGCAAGAGGTATAGTATCTCACGACATTATGTTTCTAGCTTTCCTTTACAAACATTATCAGTTCAGCAAAGCATTATGAACCATGATCTTTTTCTACGGCTCATAATCTAATACATTTGCTTTCCTGAGCACCTCATAATCTTTTTCAGCAAAGCCTTATTAAATTTTCCTTTGCACTATTTTAATTCTTTTAAGTCTTTCATAGGTTTTTTTTCCCCAAAAAATTATAATGCCTATCCAGATTAATAGAGAAAAAATTTGCAAGTCAATCCTTTTTCTGAGGAGGACAAGATTTCAAGCGGGAAGAGATAGATAAAGTGAATGAGAACCTCCCTCCAAAAGGAAAAGCTCCGAGAGTGCAATTATGTAGCTTTAAATTAGTCTAGTTTTCTATCCATGGATGCATCACATCTATCAAGAAGAATGGTGTTTGTGAAATCCAATCGAAGGAGCCTCACTAAAAGGGATGCAGTCTCTTTCTTCGAGAGAAAAGCTTGCAGCAATTCTCTGAGCTGCTGAAAGGTGATCAGAGTTATCCATTTTATTAAATACTACTAAACTGTCCAAGAAAGAGAATGTCACTGGTTGTTTCTTTGAACATATGACAATCAAACAATTTTCAATATCGACCATAAGTATTTTATGTTCTCTTATGCCATAAACCACACATAATTTGAGGTGATGTTTCCTTCTGTATTATCATGACCAACCTAGCTGATTTGATAGTCGGCATTCGTATCAGTTGAGAGGAATACCATGGGAAAGTGGTACTAATCGTTTATGTGATCACGTGTGTGAGTGTTTAAACCATTTTCTTTTGTTCTATTTTGTAGGAACACCATACCAGGGTGGTATATTTTTCCTAGACATAACATTTCCAAGTGAATATCCGTTCAAACCTCCCAAGATACACTAAGCTATATCCAACATTCTCTCAGTTACGTAAGACCTCTTTTACATGCATGAAGCCTCAAAGAAGCTGGTATTCTGCTATTATTGATTATCCTGTTATCAATAGCTGAAATCATGTGGCATTGTTTAAACATTGTATTCTTCAATTTTCTTCTCTTCTCTCGTTCTCTCTCCCATTTCTTTTTTTTGGGAGGGGGGTGTATGCAAGAAAGTATGCTGATTCTGCAGATTTATCCATTTCTGTTTTGGATACGAGGCAGATTCAAGCTGTTTCATAATTTAAATGAGAGCCAAGATTTATCAAATTCAATTCTAGGTTCAAATTCTTTAGTCATTGAAAATTCTCATGATGAAGAGGGTAGAGGTTTGAGTCCTAGGCATAATATTAACTGTTCTTATTGCGTGATCCAGTAAGCGATCTGGAAACAAATAAGTGTACTTGTGCTCTTGATTGTTCGGTTTTTTATTTTTTTATTTTTTTTATTTTTTAATTTCTTGCACACAATATGGGGTGGCCTATCCATTATGCAGTTCTGTATGCTTAATGGACCTATTTGCTATAAGGCTGGTGGTATACTTGTCAGATCAATGTTTCTCTCTTTAACTAAGGTCTAGCTTTTTCAGGTGGTATACAAAACGCGTATCTTCCATTGCAATGTTGACCCATCTGGTAACGTTGGTCTGGAGATCTTGAGTGATAGCTGGAGCCCGGCTCGGACAATCTCAACAGTATTACTTGCCATTAGATCAATTTTCACAAACCCTGATCCTTGTAAGTGCTGTCTTTATCTTGTTAGTGTTTTGCCCTTGTTGCAATTCTTTATTTAATGTTAAAATTGAGTTTCATTTTCCATCACCACTTAGTCTCAGCTGACACTTGGTAGTATCTGTTTTGCTCAAGATGAGCATAAACAATGTTTGAAACCATAAAAACCAAGGGAAACATCAATCAATATCCATGTTGAATAATGCTTTCAAGGAGGAATGTTGTCAACACATTCACGCCCCACTTTTTTGTTCCCATAAATAATTTTATTTGCTTTTTTGTTTATGGTTGTAGATAACCTGGTTGTTCCAGGCATTGCACGGTTGTACTTGACAGATAGATCAAAACATGATGAATTGGCTGCGGAGTGGACGCTGAGATTTGCTAGGTAGATCATGAGTTGGTGATGTTCAAGGGTAGCACATTTGCCTGTAAGCAAATTAACATTTAGATTCATTATAGTTCCTGAGAGATGCAAAGTCGTGCTTTTTCATGGATATCCTGTGAATATATTCACATGTTTTTTTTCTCTTTTCCTTTCTTTCTTTCTTTATTTTTATTTTATTTTATTTGGGAGGGGGGGGGGTGTTTACAATCTAGTGCCAATGAAAATGAACCCTAATTGGGATTTGCTGACCTTTATGGATGTACTTTGCGGCACAAAGTCTGCAATTCTTTTTCAGATCCTTTCACTTGGTCTGACTACTGCAAATTCTCATTATCCATTATCTGATGGTGTGTGTATGTATATATATATATATATATATATATATATATATATATCCAATTGTATGGTACATAATTCGTTTGTAATTTTTTTTTTTTTGAGATAAAATTTATAACCAAATTTAAATATTTTGGATTTGATACGAAAAACTAAAAGATTTAAGATTAAATTAGAAATGGGTAAAAGGTTTAAAACCTCTAAAAAATTAAATTAATTAGGAAATACATACGTGTATATTTTGGACAAGATCTATGATTAAATTTTTGATAGTTGCATGTCCATGTATATGGCAAATTAAGAGATAAAAGGATTTTTATTATAATTATAATTATGTTATCATGCTTACAAAAACGTCTTGGCAACAAAAACTTCGCTATTTTCTTTTTTGAGTTAATTTTCAAAATTTTTTTATTTAAAAAAAAAATTATGGCCAAAGATGTTTTTGTACTTAATTTTTAATAAAAATAGAAAATAAAAACAAAAAATGGACCAACCAAACACGCCTTCCATTATCAAAACATGTTTTTTTTTTTTTTATTTTATTTTTTTTTTATTTTTATAACTAAATAATAACTGGCTCTAGAGTTTGGGTTTAAAACACAGATTATTGTTTTTTTTTATAACCAAACATGTTTTTGTTATGCATGTCTTTATTAATTTTAATAATTATTTATTAGGTGGGGGATGGAATTAGTGACCCCACACTTACCAACCTAAACCTAAAGATAATGCTTTATTAATTTAATACTTGGAGGGAAAAAAAAAAAAAGTGGCTGTTGAAACTTTGATTGAATCACTCACCCATTTATCACTGATTTGTTTTTAACTATTCACAAACATCACTTTAAATATAAAAATTAGTATTATGTACCTCATTATTAATAATAACTATTAATTATTTACAAACATCATTGTACCCTCCTCAGCAATTTTAGTTTCAACAAAATAAGCTTATAATAATTATTTAATTATATTATTTTTTGCATAAATACAATTATGAAGAAAAAAATGGCATAAAAAATGTAATCAATTTAATTTAAATTAATATTTAATTTTTTTGATTTAAATATTATAGAATACATCGTGTCTTTCAAAATTTGTAATCAACGGAGTGGAAATCCATGACTTTGGTAAAATGCCGTCAAATTTGACAAACAAGGGAGTTGGTTCGGTGAAGGGTAGTATGGTAAATTCGAGTCCAAAATCTGAAAGAGATGACTCACCACTTCACAAACCAACCTCACCAACGTCTACACATCACGTGGCCCAACAGCTTCCCCTCCTCCCACTTGCCCCTCCCCTCCCCCCTTCATTTGCTTCGTCTCTCTCTCTCTCTCTCTCTCTGTGTTTCTGTGGAGAGGGGGTGACAGCGAGATGGAGAGAGAGACAAAGAGAGTGCACGAACTGGGAGTGGAAGACTTCATTGGAACTGGTTTGTCTGCAGAAGAAGCGAGAGCATTGGAAGAAGAATTGGAAAGGGTAATTGATGGAGTGGATGAGTCGAACCCAAAGAAGCTATGGCGCGAGATCACCGCTCGGAAATTGCTGAAGCCGTCGTATCCTCACTCCCTTCATCAGCTTGTTTACTACTCTGTCTACTCTTCTTGGGATGAGTTCACCAATGGTCCTCCTCTTTACTGGTTCCCTTCTCTGTAAGTCTCTCTCTCTCTCTCTCTCTGAGAGATTGACTTTTGGAATTGATGATTTCAATACGTCTTGCATTGTTGCTTCACTTAGTCTGTGATGGTATATACTCTGGATTAGGGATTTTCTGAGATTATGCCTCTTTGATTTGTTGGTTTGACTGATGTTTGAATTTAAATTAACGGGTACCTTTTTTTTGGGGGGGGGGGGGAACACAACTACAGGAGCTAGACTTTTTGAAATGAGAAATCTCTGTGCGTTGTTTTTGGCCATCGTCTTAGATCTTCTATGCTATATTGTAATTTCAAGGCTTTTCTTTAATTTTCATTTTCCAAATTATTCATGAGGTTGGTTTCCTATGATTGCTCGTCCTTATTGCTTTGAGTTCTCTCTCTCTCTCCCTTTTTTTTTTTTAAATTAAAAATTAAATCTATAAAAGATTAGGTGAGTTAAAGGAAGGAAAATGGCTAAATCTTAATTATGGTGTTAAAAATATAAATAATCTCATTATCAGGTCATCTTCCAACTATATCTAGTAAGGGGGCTTGACCGGTTAGACTGTCGTATATAGTGCTGAAGGGATTTTACAATTTCTATCATCCCAGTGTTAAGATTAGCTGACACTGGGTCAAATAGATGAATTTGATGTTTTGGTCTGACAAGATTTTGGGGTTAAACAAATCTCGCAGAACACTAATTTAGTAGTTTGTAGAATGAAGTTCATCGTCTGTGTTTTAACTTCCTGCTGATTCCAGTACCTGTTATCTGTCAGATATGAAGCCCATAATTCAAACTTGGGACGCATATTACAAACTCATGGTCCAAAGCTTCTAGGGTCATCATACAAAGATCCTATAACAAGTTATAGTCTCTTTCAGAAGTTCACTGTTCAGAATCCTGTGGTAATCCCTTGATTTTTACAGACCATTACCAAGTAGCCAATGGTATGCTATGGATCATTAACGAGGATCCTATTAATTTTGTAGGTCTATTGGTCAATTGTTCTAAAAGAGATTGCAATCTCATTTCGTGAACCTCCGAGGTGCATTGTTGATACAACAGACGAATCAAAACCAGGTGGGACATGGCTCCCAGGTTCAGTTTTAAACATTGCTGAATGCTGTCTATTGCCCACAAATTATCCAAGAAAATCAGATGATGGCATAGCTGTTGTATGGCGAGATGAGTGGTCTGATGATTCCCCTGTTAATCATCTGACATTAAGAGAGTTTAGGCAACAAGTAATGTATGCTTTTCTTTCACCCCCCTTGTCTCCATTTTGCAACTTGAACCTTGAATATTTCTGGGAATGTGATGGACTTACAGTCCAAGTATAAAAACAGAAAGTCATCAACGTTCTTGTCATTTCTGCAGTTTTGTCTTTACTTTTGCTAACATTTTTGTTACATATTTTACAGGTTGGTAGCAAATGCACTGGATGCAACATTCTCAAAGGGTGACGCAGTTGCAATTGACATGCCCATGACAGTCAATGCTGTTATTATATACCTTGCAACTGTACTAGCAGGAATGGTTGTTGTATCAATAGCTGATAGCTTCGCACCTAAGGAGATTGCGACTCGCTTGCGTGTGTCTAAAGCAAAGGGGATTTTTACTCAGGTTAGTTCCTAAATCTAATTTTTTGAAACCTTGTGCAACCCAGAAAGCAACCATTTTGTCCTGTGGATAGTATCTCTGAACTTTCTGCGGTGTGTCGAAAACTATATAAACTTTGTTTTTATTTGAAACGTAGAAGAGGAGGACTGTAGTAAAACGACAAAAAGTACACGGAGAGGCACTTTACTATATTTAGAATTTTCATACTTACTTTCAGAACCGCAAGAGGCCTTGAATGCTGAAAAGCCAAAAGAACGTGGATATTTAGTTCTTCTATAAAATTATCTAAACTTCCATATGTGTAGCATCTCTGTTCTGTGGGGTCTGAACTCTTGAACATATGAATAACTGGAGCTCATGGTGTTCCACACCACCTTGATCAATCACCTATTGGACAACATTAATTTGGTGATGTAATCTACAACAGGATGTCGACTTTGGTGATCTAGTGCCATACAATCAAGTCACATAATTAGGTTTTACCTGCATTGCGTGCTCATTGAGTGCTTCAACATGATAGATCGACGTTCTAATATTTATGTTTCATTTCATCAGTTCTTTTATTTCAGTTACTTTGCTTTGATTTCTTTTTCTACTATATTACTCTCCCTGAAAATAATGTACATCTTCTACTAACAGGATTATACAGTGAGAGGAGGTCGGAAGTATCCATTATATAGGTAATGGTTACTCAGTCCCTTCATGTTTGTGATAGATTTCCAACATGTCACTTGAAGTTCCCATGTTAACCATGAAAAAACTGAAGATTGGTCATTTTTTTTTATTCCAAGTTATCATGCTGTAGCTGTAGATTGCATTTTCAAGAGCAATATTTATAAACCATAGAAGTCTCATAACTGCTGTCATTGGAAGGCCATATAATTTCATTTGCCTTTTTTTTTTTTTTTATGTAAAATGCTGAGATCAAGAAATCAGGTTCGTATCATCTGTGGAATTTGTTTGAATAATTATTACACATAACAGCAAATGAAATTTTATTAGAAAATATTTGAGGATATTCTCCAAAACAGAAGTATCATTTTGTCTTTTTAACAATGAAAACAAGCTGAGGACAGCAATGTTTTCTCATTCTGAAAAGGATTTTGAATGAACTTTGAGGTAGAAAGTAGAAAGTATAGATTCAATATTATGGGTCAGTGGAGCAGCTGGGTGATAGTACTCATTCCCAAAAAGTGTCTTCTGTGAAGGCTCTAAATATCTTGGCTTTCTTAACTAAAATTAACTGGAACATCATGTAATCAAAGATGATACTCTGTGTATCTTTGTACTTCTATATTATCTCCCTTTTCAAATTGAACAAATAATAAGGCATGATACTCGTGTTGTTTTCCAGCTTGTACCTGTTTCATTGTCCCTGAAAAAATAACAATGCAGTCACCTTCATTCCTATTGGTTTTTCCTTCTTGTTGATTTGTGGACATAGACCATGAGATTTTTGCAATGTGGATGAGTATGACCTAGTTTGTGGAATGCTATGATTTTTCCCTTTTTGATTACCTTCCTAGTTTAAGATAAACAAAATCTGTACTTAGAACATCTGTGGAGATGTAAAATCATCTGGAAAAGCAGTAAGGATCAAGTGACAGATTTATGGCATAAATGCTGAAGTAATATCTGCATATCACATGAGGACACTGTTATATGTGCAAACCACAATTGCAATGATGAAGATCCTGTGAATTTCTGAGTGTATCCTGCCAAGATGCTATTGAGTGAGTTTCACCCTTTCATCTTTTTTCAAGAAATATCCATGTAAAAGGCTTAAAATTAGTGAGTTGGATTTATTCTATAACCTAGTTCACTATCTATACTGGATGCTTCAATTCAAGCTCAGGCTTTGTATTACTATTGCCCATGAACTGGCTTTTCATTCAATGAAATGCCAAAGGTGTCCACTGTCTAGTGTATGACTGCAGTATAAGAAATAAACGTACTCATTTCAGGATTTCCATCACTGGAACATATCAACAACATGCTTGTACAACCTTCTCTTCTATTTTCTGACACAAAAATTTGGTTTTTACAACATGGTGGCTACTGTTATTATTTTGCAGTCGAGTTGTGGAGGCTGATCCGCTTAAAGTTATTGCGCTTCCTGCAATCGGAAAGAACTTAGACATTCAAATAAGAAAGCAGGATATATCGTGGAAAGATTTTCTTTCAAGAGTTGAGCACCTTCCGAGGTAATGCCAGCATTCAAATCTCAAAAAAATAATTTGAAACCACCATGAAAAGATTAATTATAACTCAAACTTTTCAAATGTGCAATTATTATCTTTTTCCTCCCATACAGCGGTAGTCGGATCAGCATTCTAAATTTCTTTTCATTTTTCGCTCATTTTCTTTTTCTTTTTCCTTTTTTTTAATTTATTTTGGGACAGGCCAAATCACTATTCTCCCTTCTACCAACCAATAGACTCTTTGACTAATATTCTCTTTTCATCAGGAACAACGGGTAAGGATTGCCATAGTTCTTTGCATTCGGTTACTGATGCCTTCCTTTTTGAGGTTTTTGTAATGGTTCTTTATTTTGCATGTAATTAGGAGATCCCAAGGCAATACCCTGGACACAGCTTTCTCCAATGCGATCTGCTGCTGAATCATGGGCACATCTTGATGTACAATCTGGAGATGTTTTCTGTTGGCCCACAAATCTCGGGTGGGTGATGGGACCAAGTATACTCTTTTCGTGCTTTCTCACTGGTGCAACTTTGGCTCTCTATCATGGCTCTCCTCTAGGGCGTGGGTTTGGAAAATTTATACAGGTACTCCTTGAGTATCTATTGTCCTAACATGGACTATTGTTCTGATAAAATATTGCATAAATTTAGTGATCTTAGTTCTTCTTCTTGATAGTGCACATCAAATTGGCTTGTCTAAGAAAATAAAAGGGGTTCGTTATTCCAATTTTCGGAATTATTCATGACCATCAAAATCAGAGGAACTTGGCCTCTAATTCTCAGGCAAGAAGGAAAAAATAGAGGAAATATTTGGCCAAACAACTATTTCCTCTGTTCCACTTCAAGTGTATTTAAGGTTATAATACAAGGATTAAGGAAATGATTGAACAACCACCATTTTAGACAAAAATAGTACTAATCGACTAAATAACCCTTTGAAAAGTCAATTTTATCATACTGAATTTATTTATTTATTTTTTTCCATTGAACGGTATCTGAATTTCGCCAAACTAATCCGATCCGAGCACTATGGGGCACATATAAGGGGTTGGCTCTCCCGAATTTAAGTTTTTAGTGGAGATTACAAGTTATATGGGTAAAGTTGGAAAAAAATAATTAATGCTTTCTTTATTTTCTAAATTGTCTCGTGAAGTGGAGCAATTTTTTTTTTTTAAAAAGTGGAAGAGAGGGAGCAATATAGACCATACAGGGAGCTTTACCCAACTTTGGAGTTGTATCATTTATGTTTTAACCATAAGCTTCTTGTGTTTGTTTGTGTCTTTGTTTTCAGGATGCTGGTGTGACGATTTTGGGTACTGTTCCAAGCTTAGTGAAGACCTGGAAGAGTACACAATGTATGAAAAGCTTAGACTGGACAAAGATACGGTACCTACTCTCTTTAAATTTAGTTATATGCCTCATCATTTCAATTGAAACAGCAGTAATAAAAAAGAATACGCAGGTCATTTGCTTCTACAGGAGAAGCCTCAAATGTGGATGATGACCTCTGGCTTTCATCAAGGGCTTATTACAAACCCATTATTGAATGTTGTGGAGGCACAGAGCTTGCATCGTGTTACATTCAAGGATGTAGGCTTCAATCACAAGCTTTTGGAGCATTTAGCACTGCATCAATGACAGTGGGATTTGTCATCCTTGATGAAAATGGTGTTCCATATGTAAGTCTTGAACTGGAAATTGGTAATACCACATTATTTCTTCAGAAGAATTATATACTGATTACTCGTCCTTCATTGCAGCCTGATGATCAAGCTTGTGTTGGTGAAGTTGGTATATTTCCCCTGTACATGGGAGCAACTGATAGGTTGCTGAATGCTGATCATCATAAAGTTTACTTTGAGGGCATGCCAGTTTATAAAGGCAAGGTATGATAATTAGCTTTCCATGCTTATTTTGTAAGGTATGATAATTAATGAAGTCCTTTTTGTTTATCTCTGGCAATGCCGATGATGGATCATAAACTAAAACAAGGCCTTGTAAGAATTTTGTCTTCTAACTTGGCATGCTATCCATTTGGCAGCGCCTGAGGCGACATGGAGACATCCTTAAAAGAACTGTTGGAGGATTCTTTACCGTGCTGGGCCGAGCTGATGATACAATGAATCTTGGTGGTATCAAGGTACATAACACCCTAGTCTCTCTCTCTCTCTTTCTCTGTGGAAAATCATAAATCCTTAATCAGCCCCCAGCGGAAGTTAGCTACTCGTTTTGAATGTTGTTAGATTAATGTGACTCTATCACGCAATAGAAAAATATTATAAAATTTTCGGAATCGTAAATAGTTGAGTTCGCAGTATATCTCAATGGGTGATGTAGAAAATTTCAGAAACCGCAAACTCTGATCTTGAACAACTCGTAGTCGGGATGATAGTCACGAAAATTAAACTATTACCATAGCGTCACAACGTCTTAACTCTCAATCTGGTGATTGTAGTGACGACTGGAAAACCCTCTCAATGATATCAAAAATCACTATTGTTCTACTCAACACTGGTGATGGAATTTTCTCTTAATGATAATTTTCTCAAAGAATTGTTTTTCTCTCAATCCACTAATTGGGTGAATAGTGAATTGTAGAATTGTAACTCACGTAAGAATTACTAATGAGAGAAAATAGGGGAGTTGGGATAATGGGTAACCACCCATTATCCCTTATTCAAATTTTAAACTTATGTAATTTTATTTAGGGTAAAATGCCCCTACGTGGGTATATTTACCTATATCTTTCACCTGCACACAAAGGCATTTTACTTCCGTTATTAGATCATAACTCATACGATCCATCACATCACCCTTTTGGACTTTCATACAGGTTTGGACGTCATGCGACTAGCGAGTACACTTACAAACAAAAACTTCTCAATACACCTGTTAGGATGATCGAGTAATCATCGTTAGTACAAAAAAAAAAGCTCGTAATACCCCAGATCCAAAATAAATTATATCCATCGAGCTACTTTTCTCATCGAAAGTAATCCGTAGAGATTGCTCGACTATGTATTCACTATTATATTTAAATCCCTACATGGATGAATATAAAAGATCAGTCAGTGAATACTACACAATGATACAATGTCAATTGGTTTTCCTTTTCCCAAATTCGAATCTATCAGTCTCAATTCAGTTGCTTTTCTAGATCTGTCCTTCAGATCTCAATTTATATTTCGGACCATCGGTAAACAGACTAAAGTAGCATACACTGAATCATAACCACAATAGACAGCCGAAAGTAATAAGGGTACTAGAGATCCCACCCAATGGATCTCGGGTCTCACACAGTGGGGTTCGAGGATAAAAATCAAATTATTGTCTCAAGTAATATAGCTCCCACTATTTTTAGTCGTCTTATCACACGCGATATGAAACACATGCCACAGTGTTATTCTCTCATTTCTCTAAAAGGCATATGCTAGACTTCTCTAACACTATGTAGATATGAGATTTAGTCTACACGTAAGACTTTACTCAAAGATGTCAAAGAGAGTATTTCAGAGACAATATCACAAATCGTAGATGATATCTGATATCTCAATTTTGACTATTCATAGGCAACATGGATGTTGGTATATCCATGTCGGTCATGTCACATATGACTTCATCTTGAATACGTATTAGGACGACATTTGTTCTAGTAAGGTTACTCTAAAAACCTTTTACGTCTAGAAACCGTCTCATCTCCGCTCTTTCAGAGATGGAGATGGTCACTCGTGTGAAAGAGTCGACTTCGCCTACTTGACATATCTATTATCACATCGCAAATCATACATATGATAATAAAAGTAAGTGCATTAATTAAAATATAATACAAGCTTGACTGAATAATGCACAATAATTATATATATAGAAAAATCAATAAACATCAATGTTATTAATAAAGTACAAACTGAGAAATGTCAAAAAATATCCAAAGTCAATGACTCTCTATACCCTAAAAAGGAGTCTGGTGATGAGTTTGGTAAATGAGTCGGTCACTATGCTGTGTGTCGAAATGTACTTGACGGTCACTTCACCATTCTCGATAATGTCTCTCACGAAATGATATCTGGTGTCTATGTGTTTGATCCTACTATGAAACTTAGGGTCTCGAGTGTAAACGATAGCGACCTGATTATCATAGTAAATCATTACTGGCGTCCCACTATCTGCTACAATCCTTAAGTCATCCAATAGTCTCCGGAGCAAAACACTCTGCTAAACTGCAATTGAGTAAGCCACGAACTCAGTCTCCATCATAGATAGAGCAACACGGGTTTGCTTCTTACTGTTCCAAGAGATTGCCTCACCATTGAGCAAGAAAGCAAAACCTGATATCGATTTGCGCTTATCTAAATCGCCTCTCCAATCGACATTCGAATAACCAACAAGACGCAAATCGCTTCCTCCGTAACACAAGGAAAAGTTTGCAGTTCCCTTAAAATATCGAAAAATCATTTTCACTGCTTCCCAATGATCCCTTTCTGGATTTGCCTGATATCTGCTCACAAAACCGACTGCATAACATATGTCCAGTCGAGTACACAACATTGCGTTCATTAGCCTTCTCATTGCATTGGAGTTAGGTACTTTACTCATTTTTCTTACTTCTTCCTGAGTTTTAGGACACATTTTCAAGCTCAGACCTTCACCTTTGATGCTTGGAGTATCTATGGGATTACAGTCACTCATCTCAAAGTGTTCAAGAATTTTCTTAATGTAGATCTCTTGTGAAAAAGTCAAACATTTTTTTGAGCGATCTCTATGGATCTGAACTCCGAGGATGAACTCGGCTTCACCCATGTCTTTCATGTCGAATCTGGATGAGAATCATGCTTTAATGATTATTAGATACTCAATATTATTCCCAACCAATATTATGTCATCTATATACAATGACAGGATCACAAAAGAGTTATCTGACCGTATTATATAAATACAATGATTCTCATCGACCATTGTAAAACCGTAAGACATCACATCTTCGTGAAATCTTAAGTACCACCGCCTGGATGATTGCTTTAGGCCGTATATCGACTTCCAAAATCGACAGATCTTATCTTCCTGATCTACTAGAACGAACCCAGGGGGCTATTCCATGTAAATCTCTTCATCTAAACTCTCGTTAAGGAAAGCAGTCTTTATATTCATCTAGTGTAACTCCAGATCCAAACTAGCGACAATCGCCAAAAGCAAACGGATCGATGTAAACTTGACTACTAGCGAGAAAGTCTCATTGTAATCAATGCCATTTGTCTGCGTGTTCCAGACAAGCTTTATATCTCTTGATCCATCCGTCGGCCTTCCTTTTGATTTTGAGAACCCACTAGTTCCTAATGACCTTTCTATCCTCAGGTAAGTCAGCTAGGTCCTAAACCCCATTGACTCTAATTGATTCCATTTCCTTCTTCATGACCTATAACCATTGGTCCTTTGCTGGACCCTCGAGAGCCTCACTGAATGTCCTTAACTCTTTATCGTCCTCGGGGGTCACAATGAGGATTCCATTCTCAATCGGGAAACGACGACGAGGTACATGTCCCTGACTCTCCTACGAGGAGGGAGAGCCTCCTCACCTTCTGATGGATTGTTCCCACTATGACCAATATCCGTAATTGGCTCTTGAGTTCTGTCGCTGGGCCAATTGAGCCATTGGGCTCATCCATCTCACAGAAGGTGTAGTCCCGATTGATTTCTCATCCTAAGAAAATCATTTTCGAGAAACGTGACATCACGAGACTCAATCTTAGTGACAGTGTCGTCCGTATGTTCTCCTAGAAACATGTCAATTGGAGTGTTCAAAATATCTTATAAAGATATATTTCTTTTCTCACGGGGCTAACTTGCCGAAATGATGCGAGAAATCATGAACATACGTTGTACAATCCCATAGTCTCAAATGGTTAAGGTCAGGTTGTCTCCCTATCCAAAACTCGTATGGGGTGTTGACTACGGATTTCGTTGGAACACGGTTAAGGACGTAGATAGTAATCAGTAACGCATCCCCTCAATGGGAGATAGGTAAATTGGCCTGCGCCATCATAGAGCTCACCATCTCCAATAGAGTTCTATTCCTTTTCTCGGTTACTCCATTCTGCTGAGAAGTAGCAGGAATAGTTAGCTGTCTCGTAATATCTCTCTCGAAACAGAGCTCTTTGAACTGTTAAGACAGATACTCGCGCTCCCAATCGGTTCTGAGAGTTTTCGCCCTCAAGTCTAGTTGATTCTCAACTTTGCTAATAAACCTCCTGAAACATTCTAGTGTTTCAGACTGTGCGAGATCAGCTAGACGTAACTGAAACGCGTGTAGTCGTCTATAAAAGTAATGGAATGTGGCTTTGCTTCGGCCTCTCACATTCATGGGTCTGCAAATATCGGAATGGACCTACTGTAATAGAGTCCCAACTCTCATTGCTTTCCCAAATGGTTTTCTCGTAACTTTGCCCATAAGGCAAAATTCACATAAGGGCAACTTGACCTTGGTTAGCGGGCCCAACAGTCCACTCGCAGCTAATCGGCCCATTTTCTCTTGTCCTATGTGGCCAAGTCTACTATGTCATACAATCACATCATCAACTACACTATCAGATACAAAGGTAATAGGAGAAGAAGGATAAATCTCATAAAATGAAATTAAATCTAGTATATAAAATCCCTCTTGGACTAAATCAGAGTATCCTAATTGGTCTAGATATTGGACAGATACGAGATTCTGCCTAATCTCGAGAGCATATAACACATCATGTAAATACAGGATTTAGTTACTTTGCAGCAACAGTTTGCACGTACCAATCCCTCTCATTTCCACAAATACTCCGTTCCCCACGTATAGCCTCCTCATATGGGGACTCGAACGACGGAACTTCACGTATGTGCAAGCTATCACGAGCTACATGGTCGGTGGTTCCTAAGTCTATAATCCATAAAGGAGAGGAGTTAGCGAGTATCACATTAAATGACATATAACTTAAACCATGTAAAGAAGAATGATGTACCTTTCGCTCGACACACTCGCATGTGAAATGCCCATACTTGCTACACACGTAGTATTGGATCTTGCTCTTAATGAGCTCATTTTTCTTGTTTTTTTTTGTCCTTTCTTGTCGGTCTTCACAAACGGCTTCTTGCCGTGACCTTTGGTCTTCTTTTCATACTTGCGCCACTTGCGCTTAGAATCTCGGGAGCCCTTACTCGACTCCGCAATATAAGCATGACTTGAAGCAGACCTGGTCACCTCCTGGCGCTCCTTCTCGAGCTCGCAATACCTACTCACGTCCATGAAAGTATGAATGCTTTCAGTGTGCGTGATATAGGCCTTAACCACATCCCAAGAGTAAGGTAAAGACTGAATCACACCCAGTACTTGAAACTCATCAGATATAGGCTCCCCCATACTCTTCAGAGAGGCAATTATACTCGACACATGCATCAAATGCTACTTTATAGTATGATCGAATCTCTTCTTATACATGATGAAGTTATAGGTTACCATCCTCAACTTAGGAGCTGACGAGGCGCTGTAATGCTCTCTCAGAGCATGCCAGACCGACATCGCAGTAGAATACTGCTCGTAGACTAGAATCAGCTCATCGTGCATGCTATTAAGAAGAATCACCTTAGCTTGGCCATCATTTTTTTTGCAAGCACGATATGCCTCCTGATCCTGTCTAACCTGTGGCGTGTTACCTTCCCCGAGGTCTGCCATCTTGTGTTTAAGAACCTCCCTGAGCTCTTGTTCCTCGAAGACAAACTGAACCTTCCAGTGACATATCTCATAGTTGTCACCGTTTAGCTTGTCTCCTTTCATGAGATCCAAAACGACATTCTTTATTGCAACCATGTCTCTGTCACACAGAAAAAAGAGACGTTAGTGACAATTGTATACCCTACGAATTATCAAAACCAAAATGACTCGAGTACAGAACCCAAGACGAGCGTATGAGCACCACAATCCGGGATTACATCTCACCATTCGAACTAGAATTCGGTATACAAAAACTCACAATTAGTCACATTTATAACATAAAACCTTCAAAAATTGGAAAAATTCCATTTCCGGACAAGTCTACGCGCTGTTGGGAGGGCTCACGTGCCACCAGATGCTGACGGTGCGTCCCCAAGCGCCGGGGAGGGCCTGGGCCGCGTGCCAGACACGCAGCGCGTCGCGTTTGGCATGCGCTCTCACGCGCCCTTTGTGCGTCGACGCGCTCCCCAGACGTGCAGGTGCGCGGGTTACCCGCCCACACGCACGCGACCCGCCCGTCCGGGCCGGTTCCAGTTCGCAGGCGCAGGTTGGAACTCGAATCCTGGATTCGGATCTGTTTGTAGGTCGGGTCTAGATTCGGGTCTGTGCCGACCCGGTCTGACCCGAGTAGCTCACGTGCCTCAGCAAGTGTGAGCTCCACGCTCCCGCTCTCTTGCACGCCACGCGCTTGCCGCGCGTGTGATGTGCACGCCCCTAAGTGTTGGAGCTGTTCTTCTTCGCTCGATGGTTTCTGCAATCGGGTCTTTCGACCCGGATGCCGGAAAACTACTTTTTCGGCCCCGTTTTCACAAGATTTTTTTTGAAATCTTTAATTTCATTTATTCCAACCATCATTGACTCGATTTTTGGAATAATAACGCTCTAATCTCGGCGTATTTTGAGTTCAAAATTCTGGCCCTTCACGGTCAATTTTGAAACTCTACTTTTCGGCATTAATAATATACAATATATATGCCAAAACGTAGATCATTAAGAGAGAAACTCAAATATACAATTTTCATGTTTCGTTTTGTCCTAAATCTCAATAAATCTGGAGTTGAATGGTTCGGTTACTATTCACGGTCGAAAACTTGTGACTGAACCATTCAATCAGAATTTTCTTAGCCTAAACATGTTCAGAAAATTACGAAAAAATTATTTTCGTGATTTACGTGACATGAGTAATATAGTAGTATAATCGGATTTACGAAATTCATTCGTGATTCGAATCCCAAATTTTATGCCCTATATTTTTATACCCAAAATTAATTCCAAAAAATTATTTTAAAATAAATCTAACAAAGTTCTGATACCAATGTTAGATTAATATGACTCTATCACACAGCGGAAGAATATAATAAATTTTTCGAAATCGTAAATAGTTGAGTTCGCAGTATATCTCAATGAGTGATGCAGAAAATTTCAGAAACCGTAAATTTTGATATCGAACAACTCGTAGTCGGGATAATAGTTACGAAAATCGAAATATCACCGCAGCGTCATAACGACTCAATCCTCAACCCGATAATTTTTGTGACGACTGGAAAACCCTCTCAATGATCTCAAAAATCACTATTGTTCTACTCAACAATAGTGATGAAATTTTCTCTTAATGATAATTCTCTCAAATAATTGTTCTCTCAATCCACTAATTGGGTGAATATTGAATTGTAACTCATGTAGGAGTTACTAATGAGAGAAAATAGGGGAGTTGGGATAATGGGTAACCATCCATCATCCCTTATTCAAATTTTAAACTTAGGTAATTTTAGCTGGGGTAAAATGCTGCTACGTGGCCATATTTACCTATAGATGTGTTTGTGTAGTTATTATCTTGCTTCCATATGGTAACCTTGAACCATTTCTGGTAAAATATGCAGACAAGTTCTGTGGAAATTGAGCGAGTTTGTGATTGTGCCGATGCGAGTGTATTCGAGACTGCTGCAGTGAGTGTAGCACCATCGCAGGGAGGTCCAGAGCAGTTGGTTACATTTGTTGTCCTGAAGAATGGATTCAATAGCAAGCCAAACGAGCTAAAGACGAAGTTCTCAAAAGCAATACAAACCAACCTCAACCCATTGTTCAAGGTTTCACCATCTCACCATTGGTCACTGATTTGTGTTGTGTGGGTAAGGTCACTTAAATTTCAAATTTATGTTGATTTCATTGTCAGGTCAGCGTTGTTAAAATTGTCCCAGAATTTCCTCGGACCTCTTCAAACAAGTTACTGAGAAGAGTTTTGAGGGACCAAATAAAGAAAGAGCTTTCTGTCCGGAGTAGAATGTGATGGGATTGGCCACACCAAAAGGGGTTTACAATACTTGAGAGTCATCAAGCTTGTGGTTTGTGAAAAGTAATAAATTTGAAACGAGAAATTTTGTTTTCGCTTCTAATTTTATAGATTCTTGCAAATAGATTATGCGGCTATATTATGATAAATGTAACAGGTATTTGGAATTAGTTATTAGAATTCTATAACATGAAAAAGGTTTGAAATGAAATTATGCCTCTGAAGATAGATAGAGAAATGATTCCAAATTGGTAACATTTTTAATATGAGGAGCATTATACATCTAAAAAATGTGCCCAATTTTGCCCCCCCAAAACTCTTTTCAAGCTTCTGGTCAACCCCTCCATTGGAGCTCTCTTGGGTTTTCCTAACGTAGTACATCACTTTTCATTTAAATCATACATTTTTGGAACATCAAATTCATCACAAGACACTTATACGTAGCCTTGAGAAGGAGAGGGAGAGGGAGTGGCAAACTCAGTTTAGTACAAAATTGCCCACCAGAAGGTAAACATTTATCATGAGACCATCAAATCTCCACACAACATCCGGATTGAACAAACCCAGTAAACTCATCTGGAACATCAATCTTCACCAGCTTCCCACTATTGTTCTGCAGGATATTCCCCGTGTCAACCACATAGAATCCCTGTGGTGCACCCTGGTACGCGGACCCGGTGACCAAGGTCCGACCGGCAAGTGCAAGCCCAAACGTCCCAACTCGGACCGCCGAGTCCGTCTCAGCCCAGTTCAAAAACTTCCCATCCTTCCCTATCCCGACACAAGACCTCGGACACCGACTCGCCTCCCACGCTCCGTCAACCCGCTTCCACTGACCTGACCCGAGATCATAAGCCTCGGCGCTTGTCCCAAACACTCCTTGACTGTCGGTTGTGTAGCCACTCACAACCCAGAACTCATTCCCAATCATCACTCCTTCGCACTCATCTCTCTCCTCACTCATTTGACCCAACTCAATCCACTCATCTTCTCTCACATCATAACACCAAACAGACTTCAATGCATTCTTGTTCTCATCGTGCCCTCCCGCCACATAAACCCGCCCGTCCAACGCCCCGATCGCGAAAAAGGATCTCTTGGACGGCATATCCTTCCCTTGTCTCCATAGCCGGCTCACAAAGTCGTATGCAAAAACGTCCTGAACCGGTTCGTAGGTCACCGGATTCCACCCGCCCATAAGAACCAGTTTTCCTTCCGAGCTTGCCAATTGACAGAACATAGGCAGCCCATCTGGATACTTAGGGACCGAGTCTACTCCCTCCCACGTACCACTCACCGGGTCGAAAACGCTGACACCGTAAACCGGCGATGGAACCGGTTTTTCCCCTGTCTGAACTGGAAGTAATTGAACCAAACAGGCCAGTTTCCGAGTGTGACCCTTTTGCTTCTTCTGGTTATAGAATTCTCGACTCTCCAAAAGTTCATGCCAGCGGCGACAAACACGGGAAGCGAGACGGTGTGCGGTGTAGGGCAATCGGGTCAAACAGTCGAGACCGATATCATCTGGCAGACCCGGAATGAGCTCCTCCATTGATGGCCTCGAAAAGAAAAGGAACTGAAAACGTTGTTTTTTGGTGTTTTAAGAAACTTTGTTTTGCGTTTGTGATGGGAGAGATTTCTTTTCTTGGGTGTCCCGAACACACTGCGCCTCAATTTATGCAAACGTGTCTCACAGAAGAACCAAGTTACCGCATCCATTTGAGTGACACGTGTTTCCAAGAGTGGATAACGTGTCAATGTAGTCTCCTAACGAAGCACCGTTAATGGGTGATTGAAAGTCAGTACAATCATTGAACTGTGATTTTTAAATATATATATATATATATTTTGGGCACTTAGAACTATGGGAAAGCGCAATCTGGACTGTACAGATTGAGACGGAGGCACTGCTTTTTACCCCACTTTGCCTTTGTAATCTTTCCGTTTCCCTTTAGATGCCCTTTTGCTTTCGGAGGGAGAATCTTACCTCTCATTTTTTTTTTATTTTTTTATTTATTTTTTTTATTTTTTCCCCATTTTCTCTTCTAGAAGCTTGTCACTGGAATTTTTGGTGATGATAGAAATTCAGGAATGAAGATGTACGAGGAGGAATTGTATAATAACAATAATAATAATAATAATAATTTGAATCTTCTTTTTAAATTTTGGAATTGATTATTTAAAAAATAAATATAAAAAAGATAAAAAAAATATTAATTTAATTTATACGGATTCTCTTATACCATTAATTCCTATCTAAAAATCATCTATTTTACGAGGAGGAATTCTATAGGTTTGAATAAAGATTTAAAAAAATATATATCAAAATTTGATGTTTATAATATTTTATAGCTAACAATTTATTTGATTTGCCAATATTTAATAACGATCGGTTGATATGATACCTTAAAAATAAGATTTCACCCTTTTTTCCCCTTAAAAATAGGAGAGAGATTTTTGAAATATTTTTGACCGGTTGGTCTGGAGAAGGATAGGGCTGCTGCCATGCCAACATGGATGGGGATTAGGGGAGACATCGCGCCATGTGATGGACATAAGTGGGACCCTTTTATTACGTGTGGTGGTTGTCTGATTGGCTAAAAAATTTAGTGGGATTGCCACGTCACAAATGGAATCATAACACCCTTTGGTAGGGTCGGCCCTCAAATTTTAAAAATTTATGTGATCTCTATGATAATTAATAAACTCCAAGTCTAATGTTAGAATTCTTTACAAGGGTTAAATTTAGTACTTGTTCAACTTATAATGTTGGGTATTTAATAAATTAATATATTTAATTATTTTATCAAGTTTAATGGAGTTCTAAGCAAGTTTATTTTTATAACAAATTAAAATTTTAAATTCAAATCTAACTTGTTTAACGAAATAAACAGATAGATTGATATATTCATGTTTAGATTAATGAATATATATTCGAGGAGGTATATTAATAGAGCAAATTTAAATTCCGATCACCCTAATTTAAGTTTATTTAGGGTGAACCAATATATTAAACGGAGAAACCTCCCCTTGGATTCTAGAACATATGGCAATGTGCATATTTTTCAAGTGATAGGGTGGAAAACAACTTGTCCTTGTCCTCGGAGAAAAATAGGACCATGATTGTGACCTTATCTTCCTATTAAGGTCACTTTTTGTAGAGTTTCTATCTTTGATTTTTCATTTCTAGTTTTATGTATTTTTCAAGATAACATTATTTAAAAAAAAAAATTTGTTCCCTTCATTATGTATTTATCATGGCATGAGGTTAATATGCATTAAGTTCGGTCATGAAATCTTTAGATATGTTTGTACGAATATATTTACATTTACATTTCTTATTTTTGAGAATTTACATCTCATTTTTAATATTTATTTATTTATTTTGGCTGATGATGGAATGCTAATTCAATGTTTTATTTGGAATTAATGTCTTTTGTTAATGGTAGAAAAAGAGAGAAAACAAAACTATTTCTCAGTATGACACCTTAGGTTGCACCTGAAAAATGAGGTAAGAACTATATTATTGAAATCGCGACAAAAATTAAAAAGTTAGTGTTTTCCTGTGATCAACCACCCATATAAGACAATAAATAATATTTTGTTGTGTTATTTTATCAAGAATAAAAAAGTTAGTTGATATTATTAAAATAATACGTGGTGGTTTTTTTTTTTTTGGTTTTATGCAAGATAGATATGTATAAAAAAAATATTTACAATCATTCCATTTTACTTGCGGCATAGAAAAGAGGAAAAAAAAATGAACGTGAGACTGAATGATACTAAAAAAGAAAAGTAGAATCAAAATGTTTATGTTGAGAGCCATGCAAAATTCTAATTATGGGGTTAAAAAATAAATAATTTTTATTTGGATTGAAAATAATTAACCATAAACCGAAAAGTTCTTTAAATATGATTCAAAATTAAAGTGAAAAGGGGATATGTATTTTAACATTTGAGTTCATAAGATTAGACCAATATTCTTTTTTTATTAGACCCCATCATATATATTATTATGGACTTATAATTTCCCATGACTGTAGTTGGTGAATATGTTGCATGCATTGTGCCTTTACGGATTTATAATTTAGTAGTTAAGTCATCCACTAAAATAAAAAAATAGAATGAGAATTAGGAAAGATGGGTAACCCAAAAGGCACATTGCTTTCCAGAGATACCAAGATTTTTTATGCAGACGGACACTCAACGTTGTCCAAAACATTAATTTGTCATTTGACCTCCACGTGCTAAACTCCAAATTTTGAAGGGTTCATGTGGGCTCCAACCCCACTTGCAAATGGCAAGGTTTGTTAGTGTTGGTTGATTGTTAACCTACACAAACATTCGTTGACTCCATTTTTTTTTTTAAATTTTATTTTGATTTTTGTGTGATTGAAGGGTTTGAAGAGCAAGTGATATTTTAAATATAAATGAATGCTTATGTCACTTCATCTTTGAAGGGTTCATGTTGGGGCAGCATGATAAGCAAACCAACCTTCACTTTCCATTCCCTTGTGATTTCCAAATGCAATGAATTGTTCTTTGGTAATGCCAAATTGTCAAGATGCGACCCTTGAAGCATGCAATTCATGAGCATTTTGAGTGATGGGTACTACACCAACATGAACTCATTTTCAATTTCTTTAAGGTGCATGAT
Source organism: Dillenia turbinata (assembly GCA_037126225.1). NCBI lineage: Eukaryota > Viridiplantae > Streptophyta > Magnoliopsida > Dilleniales > Dilleniaceae > Dillenia > Dillenia turbinata. The sequence continues at coordinate 18,272,150 of JBAMMX010000007.1, forward strand.
GGGGATGGCCAACCAATGGCTCTGCATGCATAATTGTAATAAAAAATATATCTGAAACCTAAAATGTCATTAATTACTTTGGTAACAAGGAAAAAACTTCTTGATTACTTTCCAAATGTTGAAATCTTTATATTCTTATAATTATTATTAATTACACTTTATTGATGTGGCATATGTTTGAAATAAATTGCTCTTTGGGCAGAATGTGCCGCTCTCCTCCTCTGGCCTCCCACTACTTTCAAAATAACCCTCTGCAAGTATTTATAGCATTAGAGTGGATAACAACGAAGCCCATGCTAACCCTTTCACAAAAGAGCATTAATTTTCATACAAATTAAATTTACAATTCATGGAAAATCACTATCACATCATGATTCTGCGAGGAAAAGTTCAATAAGGTACAAGCGTATAATAATAAAAACAACTCAAAAGGAAATTCTTCTTCTTCTTCTTCTTCTTCTTCTTCTTCTTCTTCTTCTTCTTCTTCTTCTTCTTCTTCTTCTTCTTCCCACAGAGTTTGTAAGTTTGCAATAATGGAAATGTCGAAAAATGATTTATTATTGTAGTTAATAGTAATCGACAAGTTGTTTTCTCATTAGAGTTTTGAATTTTTTTTTTCATACCATCAGTACCCGAAATCATATTTTGATTAATTTGGTTTGAGTGTCTGTGACCTTATTTAAGAGACGATTCTGCCAGTTAACGCGGGAGAGAAAAAAAAAAACAACAGGGTTTGAAAATAGAAAATTATAAAACTCTTAAAAGAGAAATATCGATTTCAAAGAAAAATATTATTAATCATGAATACTAAAATAATGAAACACTATAAGTATTTATAAGAAATACAAATCTCATAAATTTGGAAACTATAAAAATAAATAAACTAAAGAAATTAAAAAACTAGTAAAATTAGGAAACTAAAAACTAGAAAAATTAGAAAATTAAAAAAACTAAGAAATTTTAAATATTAGGAAATTATAAAAATTAGAAACTAACTAAATTAACGGATCCCTTTCTTTTTTCTTGAACCACCCAAATAATTATTGAAAATTTGTCCCACATCAGTCCTTCCTTCCTGAAAAGAACTCACCATTCAGTGATACCTCCGATGACTTATAATCATATTCTCAACTCTATCATTTGGTTTTCTTGCTAAAAAATATACGCTAAGTATGACAGATATAAAAATAAGTACGGTTGCAAGTTCACTCAATTTAAAAAAAAAAAAAATGAGTTCTCAATAGTTTTAAGAAAATCTAGATGTTACTGGAACTCTAAAATAGTGATATCTTCACCATCGGTAAAAATCCAATCTTGTGCCTTCACTAACCCATCATTTAAATCAGTTTCATCAAATCTTTCGATGAGAGATTGTTTTTCCTGGCCGATCAAAACCTTTCCCAATATTTTGAATGGATCAAACTTGTCTTCAATAGTATATATGTATCCTTCCAAATTGTTCTTTAACTCCATAGTTCTCTATCTCTCTACATTCTTTTTATTCTGTGATTCTAGTTTGTCTTTTGTTTCAACAAAAAAATCATCCGAAATAGGCATTCCTAGAACCACCGTCTTCTCGGCTATCGTCAGAGTCTGCATATCTTCACTCGAAAATTTATTCTCGTTGGTTTGAACCCTACGAGATTATTGTGGTAATATAGAATTGACGTGTCAATTCTGAGTGATTCTCTTGACACCACCTTCAATTCCTCTATTGTCCTGATTTGACCGCAATGTCTGTAATTCCGTTTCTACTCGCTCCATTCGTGTTTCTACCCGCTCTATTTGAACATACAGAATTTGAAATGCAGTTTTCATGGCTCACAACTCTCTGAACACGACAGAAAGAGTAATATCTTCACCGGCTTGGTTGGCCATCGCAAAGGAAAGTTTTGACTTTGATATCACTTAACCCGGGAGAGATAGAAGAAAAACAACATAGTTTGAAAAGAAAAAACCCTAAAACTCTTAAAAAAAAGAAACATCACTCACAAAGAAAAATATTATTAATCATGAATATTAAAATAATGAAACACTATAAATATTTATAGAGAATGCAAACCCTATAAATTAGGAAACTATAAAAATAAAAAAATTAAAAAAATTAAGAAACTTGAAACTAGAAAAATTATAAAATTTGGAAAACTAAGAAATTTTAAATATTAGGAAATTATAAAAATTAGAAACTAACTAAATTAACGGATCCCTTTCCCTTTTCTTGAGCTACCAGAATAATTATTAAAAATTTGTTCCACATCACCAGCATAATTTTTTTATTTTTAAATTTTAAACATGAAACTTAATTAAAAAATCTAATATTTCATTCCACTAAATCAATTGTCTGTTGATATTAAAATTTTGAATAATCAAAGTAAAATCTTTGCCATTTTTTTTTCTTTTTTAATTGGAGATGTAGTTTTATTTTAAAATAAAAATAAAAATATACAGAATAAGGATCTCAACTCTTGTGAATAATAGTTTCATAGTGAAAAATAGTTTAATTGCAATAATAGCTTGAGATCCCTATTATTATATTTCTGAATAATAGTTTTATATTTTTAACCCATTTTATAATATAATAAATGATAAATAAAAATATATTAATTATTAAAAATGAAACATAAAATAAATATTACCATATCAAATTAAGTATTACACATATGAAGATTAACAGTAATAATATAAAAAATTTAAAAATTATATCAAGAGTAATACATTAAATTCATCAAAGTTACCATCAAAATATTATAATATTTGATTTTAAATGAATCGAACCTAGACTAGGTCAAGCCCATTGATGTCCAGTTTCGGTCCAAAATTAAAACGAGTCAAAATAATGAGACCGAACTCAACCCGACCCTAAAATGAATCTAGGTCGACCCTTCAAAATAGATCAAACTCGGGCCGGCCCAACCTAATTTCCAATTCTAGGTATAGCCTTGGATCCACTTATATGATATTAGCACTAACCGACTTAAATTTATTTTATTTTATTTTTTAAAATAAATATATCAAATATCTAGTGATTTTGCTATTTAATTTGGTGGTAGCATTTATGTATATAATAATTGGGTACATATCCAAACTCCAATAATTCTGCCCTCCAAAACACGAAACAGACCTGCGATATTAGCACATGCCTTTCCTTACGTCATCTGTATTTGAGAATATGATGATTATCCTCACTCTCGTTGTTATTTCAGCTCCACATCTCTCTCTCTCTCTCTCTCTCTCTCCCCCCCCCCTCCTTCCCCCACACCATAGTCAATGATTAAATTAAAAATAAATTATGCACGGTAGAGGAAGAAAGAGTTGATGGTGACTGAAGTTCTTCTGACAAATTGAGACATTATGTGTACCAAGAATTAAATTATAATCAAAGTTGAGATAATGTTGATAATCATATGTTTGTCAAATAAAATAAATGCCAGTGGTTACACCAAATGATGTCCACTGATCCCCAAGTTGTAAGAATATGACATAACTAAATAAACAATGAGAATATGATACCACAACTTGCTTCAGAAGCAGTTTGCATCAGGGGCGTGGACTGCCTTTTTCAGTCTTCCACCTCCTCTATTATACCACAACTAGCTAGAATGAACAGGTAAAGATAATGTGAACCAACAACATGGAGTACTGTGATAGCAAAGGCAAAGGTAGTGCCACAAACTTTAATAGGGGAAGCCAAGCCTACAGAGAGTAGTCACCTCAGTTGATATTCAAACATAGGGTGTTCTCTCCCGAGTTGCCATTCTTAGGCACAGGAAGCTTACTTTTTCTTTTCGAAGTTCAAAACACTCAAAAGACAAAAGTTATTAAATTAAAGTCTGGAGGTATGAAGAAATAAGTTAAAAACAAACATCATTACAAGCTACTCAATGAGGAATCATCCCAGAATGCGGCAACCCTTGATACAAGAGTTTCCCACATACTGGCACTTGTAAAGCACCTGTATAATCAGATAGCCTTACATTCTTATTGTAACTCAAACTAGTGAATATCTAATGCAACAGATCACATTGAAATGATTATCTAATATTTTTAGACAAGTCATTTTCTTCCAGAGATGACAAGAAACATATGGGACTGCTTTCGGAAGGGTACTCTTTAATTGGACAATGCAATAATCTGAGGACTCATTGTCGGCCCTTGAAAAGAAGAGACAGAAATCGAGAGGTATGTTTCTACCCCCCCCCCCCCCAAAAAAAAAGAGAGGTCTGTACACCTAATTTTGGTTCTGATTACTGGTTTGAGTTGTTGGGTATTTCCATCAAGAAAGTTGGGTGAATTTGGCTTGGATATGTATGGCAATTTCCGTTGAACTGAAAGGAGTTATTGTCAGTCAACAAACTCTCTAACCGGTGAATTCAAGTGTTTCAGATATCCAAATGACACCCTTTATAATGGGAAGGCTATTCTTATGAACATTCCAGTGCCATAAAAAGCAAGAAGAACATCAGCTGGCAAGGAGAGGTTAAATGCAACAAATCAGATTGAATTCATTCTCCGATCAGCACAGCCTGAAAAGAAATCCATATTCTTCCTTCTATTGGTGCATCTTTTATTCTTTTTATGCATTTGTAAAGTCATTTTCTACAACACAGTCAGTACACTAAGTTGTTTGGGGGCATCAGTATACATGTTGCCATAATGAAAGTTTAAATCATTCTTGACATGGCAAATAAATGCTTTAACTGCAGTAAATCGAGGCTGCTCACCTCTGAATTCACTTCACAGTTCATATTCCATTGCCATTCGTAGAGGACCAATAAATGAATTCTGCAAAACAAATATTTATTCTACATCAAATGTCTCATATAATTCACTGTTAAAGTACATCCAGTGCTTGTTGAATTTTCTCCAACAGTCCCTATGCAGAGAAAACACTATACCTATTTCCGCTATTTGGGAACAATATTGTCTCCAAGGGCAGCTTTTGCTCTACAACAGTTCCTGAAGACAACTCTAGGTTATTGTTGACAGCGGGCCTTGGCCAATGTTGAGGTGTCTCCATTGTGACGAAATATCTTTGCATGCAGGGTAAGGTTGTGTACAGGTGAACACACCTCACACCTATTAAGAAGTGGAGCCCATGCACTTGATTTCCCTTTTTACTCTAAATTATCAGAGTCATCTCTTTCTATGACAGTGTTGAACTCGAACCACATCTTTGATTTACAAAACTTGATAAAAAAATACCAACCAATTGCAAATAAAGTCAGGACTGCACAGATTAAATAAACAGTTTGGGAAGCAACAACCATCACATAAACCAAAAACCCTGATGGAATCAAGCACATGATCACCAACGCTGGCAACTTCATTGGCACTCTATATGGTCTCTTCAAATCCGGCATTTTCCTCCTCAACCAAAGAAATGAAGCAAATTCCAACAGCATTCCTAAACTATACAAGAAATTGACACATGAAATTATGTCATCAAAGTCCAAATAAGACACCACAAGTGCTACAACAGTTGATACCAGAATTCCGAGCCAAGGAGTATTAAACCATTTCGACCTGCACCCAAACACCCGGGGCAGTATCCCTAAATCAGACATGCCCAGAACCTGAAAAGCCGAACTACTTAACTGTGCTTCAAATAGTCCAATTGCTGATAAAACGGCACCAACCTCAATCCAATACTTCAACCAAACCCCAGCAATCGATTCAGCAGCATCGGCAAAATAACCGTCAACCCAATCCTCCTGATCAAGGGGAATTGCTCCAATAGCAGCCAAAAGGGGTATCAAGTAAGCCAAACATGTCAAAATCCCAGCTGAAAAAAGTGCCCTAGGGTATGCCCTCTGTGGCTGATCCACTTCAGCGGCTAAAGTACTAGCATTGTCCCAAAAATTCAAGTTCCAAAACAATGTGTTAAAGAACAAAGCCCAATCTTTAGAAACACCACTCTCACCCAAACTAAGCCACCTACTAGGTTCAATCTTAGGTATAGCAATCAGAGTCATAACCAAAAATGGCAAAAGTGAAATAACCCCTAAGCAAACAGCAGTATACCCAACTATAGTCAAACCAGTGTAATTCAGAAAAGAAAGCACCGAAGTGGATAACAAAATAGCAATATACCTAGGAAAACCAGAAGAGAGGGCGGGGAAAACAAGTTCCATATAGTCAATGCAAAGAACAGGATAAGAAGCAATATTTATTACCCCAGAAAGGAATTTCCAACAGCCCATAAGGGAGCCCCAGAAAGGACCAAATGCCTGATGGGCCCAAATGACAAAACCACCATTTCCAGGAAAAGAAGTGGCTAATTCAGCAGTGATAAGTGCTTCAGGAATGCTCCAAATGAATGGGAAAATGAGGAATCCCAGAATGGCAAAGAGAGGTCCGGCGGCTCCCACAGCAGATTCCTCGCCGTAGGGGCCGCCGGCAACTTCAAAGTAGATCAGGAATATCAGTGGGATTAGAGCTAGCTTTTTGTGGTTTTGGTTGGCCGTGTTGATTTGGCGCGATTCTTGTTCTTCTTCTTGCAGTAGATATTGGGTTTTTTGGGAAGATTGAGAAGATCCCATTTGGGCTTCTTACTGATCCTTGATCTGATATTGTTTTGTTCTGTTTTTCTTGGGGAGTAATGAGAGATTTCGGGGTTGGATTTTGGAGATTCATGATTGGGGATCGGTCGGTATAGAATATTCTAGGGCAAATAAGAACAGAGGCGAGACTTTGGAAAATAATTTGAATTAAGCCTCTCTTTTTCTTTTCTTTTTTTTTTCTTCTTTTTTTTTTTTTTTCTGTTAGTTAAGCGACTGACAAAGGATAGCGCAGGGGTGCTATGAAATTTGGATAGTACGGTGATTATTCGTAACACTATCCGGTCAAAATTTAATTTAAAATTGTGTTCAATTGTGTCAAGTTTGAAGACATGTCAAGCTATCCGACATGATATGAAATTATATTTATACCTATGTTATTTTTAGTAAATTATAATTAATAATTTTAAGGTTTTAAAAATTAAAGGACGAAAATATCATTTTATGGTTTTTTTTTTTCATTCTCTTCCTCATTTGCGCCTCTCGTTCTAGCTCGATTCAATAGTTCTCGATCTTGCTCGACCTAGCTCTCGAGTGCTTCTTTCCTCTCATCTCCACACTTCGAAAACCCTACCTAGCTCTCAATCTCAAGTTTCATCGTTGCATAATCCCTTCTCGTCGCGTCTTTATCCTCTCTATAAAATGAAGATTTGCGCTGCTGCATCTGTCAAAGGTGAACTCTCTCTCTCTCTCTCTCTCTCTCTTAGGTCTTTGTGATTTTGCGATTTGCGAATCTAGGATTTTTTTTTAATTTTTGCTCTTCTCCTCTTTGATTTGTATTTATTCTCTTCCTAATTTGCACATTTCTCATTCTCACTCGATTCATGAATTGATCTTGTTCTCGACCTAACTCTCAAGTCTCGTCGCTGCTACATCCCGTCGCATTTTCATCCTCTCTATTCTACGAAGATTTGCGCTGCTATATCTACTCAGAGGTCGAATCGAAAGTAAATACTCTCTCTCTCTGTCTCGGTTTTTTGTTGTGACTCTAAGGTTTTTGTGAATCTAGGGTTTTCAGATATCTGTGAAATGTTCTATTGAATTGTGGATGATTTATTGAATTATGAATCTAGGGTTTTTGTATTTTTATTGCATTGTGCTGAGTACATATTGATTTGTTGATTTCTTGATTTGTGAAATATTGAGTTCATGTTAATTTGTGAATTGTGCTGACTGCTGAGTTCATGTTGATATGTTGATTTTGATTTGTTGAATTGTGCTGAATTCATGTTGATTTGTTAATTTGTTGAATTGTGAATGTTATACTGCATCTAGGGTTTTGTTGATTTGTTGGGCTGAGTTCATGTTGCTCCTATTTTAGAACATATGTTTAAACTTCACTTTGCACTCCCGATAAATGAGAATCGTAATCAACTCGAAATATTAGTTTTCGGGATTTTCGGATCGGTTCGATAAGGAATGTAGAGTTGAAATCCCCCAGCGGCGCAAGTTTCTCAGAGGTATAAGTCATCCATAAGATCTCAGAATCAGGTATGCCCTCTTGGCCTAACACTCTGGGCACACTAATCGCAGGGAACAACCTTCCATCAGCTCTTAGTCTGTTTTTTCCTTCCATACGAAAACCGCTCTTTCTGACTTAAGCGTCGGAGTCTCCCCACCAGAGCAACCTCTGGTGGTTTTTGCAGGTGTTTCCACCCATCGACGCCTACTGCTCAAGTGAAGAAAAAATCGGTATTTGTGGAGTCATAACCCACCTCTAACACAATGGAATCATAGTTTAGGTCGCTTAGAGTTTCTGGATCCAGCCGCAGCAGAACTCGAGGGAGAGAGCCTCTTATATTTTTTAATCTTCTTATAGAATCACAACAAAATTTATGCTATTGTATGACACTAAGTGTTGGATCATTAAACATAACAAGAGTATAAAATGACTGTATCTAAAATGTGAATATTTAGGTGGATGTTTGGTAAAATTAGAAAAGATAGAATTAGAAACCAAGAAATAAGTAATAAGTTGGGAGTTTGTTCAATTATAGATAAAATGTGAGAGTACTATTTGAAATAGTTTGAGTATGTGTAACAAAAATCTAAGAACGCACTTGTTAGGAAGATCAAGAGATTAAATATATGATATTTAGTAAAATATAGAGGTAGGATATTAAAAACTTAGATGTAAATTATCCGTAAAAATATGATAGTTATGGATTTAGTAGAAGATATGATTTTAGATAGGAATGAGTGACGTAAGAGAATTTGTATAAATTAAATCAATAATTTTCTTTTTTTTTTTCCCTTTGATATTTGTTTTTTAAATAGCTGATTCCAAATTTTAAAATAGAATGTAGTGATGATTGTTGTTATTATTGTCGTTAGGATTTAACAATTTTGAGATGAGTTTCTTTTTTGGGTATTTCTTTGCTTAGAACCTGGGTCTAGTTGAAGGAACAAAATTAAAAAAAATGAGAATTTTTGGTTGATTAGGTGTTCTTTTCTGTAAATAGATGAGAGAGAGAGAGAGAGAGGCTTAAAAGGGTGAGAGAAATTTGAGGAATTGATTGTAGTGAGAGAGACGTGAGTGGAAGCAAAAGTGGAGAGGATGAATGGGGATGTGGGAGAGTGATCTGCGATGAGAGGGAGAGTGCAAGGAGACATGTCTCTCGGCTGCATTTGTCATTCCGTCCAAAATCAAATTTTCGCTCTAACTCAAGATCGCATCAACTCAAATTATTATCTATTTTGTTGCCTCTGCTCTAATTTGGCCCATATTATATGGAGGAAAGCTAGCTTCACATGTTACTGGATTAGTAGTGTTGGAGGTGGGTTATGACTCTACAGATACCGGCTCCTTCTTTACTTGAGCAGTAGGTGTCGATTAGTGAAAATACCTACAAAAACTGTCGGAGGGTGCTCTGACGGCGAGACTCTGACGCTCAAGTCAGAAAGAACGGTTTCGTATGAAAGGAAAAAACAGACTGAGAGCTGAGGGAAGGTTATTCCTCGTGATTAGTATGCCCCGAGGGTTAGACCAAGAGAGTTTACCTGGTTCTGAGACCTTAGGGATGACTTATACCTCTAAGAGACGTAAACCGCTGGGGGACTTCAACCCTACCTTCCTTATCAAACTGATCCGGGAATCCCGGAGGCTAATATTCCAAGTTGATTACGATCCTCATTTATCGGGAAAACTTTCATTTTCGGGAGGGATGCTTTCCTTATCTGAAAGGTATTGGAGTTACCGTCATGAAGTAGGAAATTGAAGTTAAGGAATCCTGACTTTCCTTTAGAATCGTTAGAGGTGTTGCCTGTCGTTCGGTCGCTCGATCGTTAAAAGGTCTATCGGGACTCGTCCAATTAATAGGCTGGTATTTGCTTGCCCGATCGGGGTGACAACCTTTGCTCGATAAGTATCGTTCGGGAGATCCAGGCGATTGAGGCCTTTCGGTAGATTGATCCGGGTGACTGAGACCCTTTAGTAGATTATCGTGACGATTGTCAGATACCGGTCCGTAAGTGCCCTTCGTGGGCTTCTTGAGAATTAACTCTTTTGATTTGGGCTTTTGGGCCATATCCCATCATTTGCCCCCGACTCATGGTCTTCTTGGAAAGAAGCGTCATGAGTAATGATTTGAAACAGAGATTCAGAACTTTTTAATACGGCTACTGTTGTTTCGGTTTTCGCGAATTGTTTCTTGTACGTCTTATAAAGACTCTTATCCCTTATAGCTTTCTTCATATCAACATCCTTTTTGCCTTTTTACTCTACCTGTCAAAAAATTATTACTGGGAATGGTAGCGAAGATGTTTGCTTCTCAGGCTTTTCCAGACATCGGCGACATTACGAGCATCATGTCCTCGCAGGAACTCTAAGAAGTGCAAACTGATATACTGTTGGGGGATGATTACACTCTGATGTCCGCCACAGAGGTTGATAGGGCTAATATGGCGCTAGAAGACTGCATGTCGATGTATCTTCAATCGGTTAAGTATGGCTGGAAAGTTCCATACATGGGTCCCTATTATGAGATTCTTTAATCGATTTGAAAGTTCCACCACGTGGTCATGAGCTCGATTCCCACAGACGACGTCAATCTGTTGGAGGTGGGTTATGGCTCCATAGATACCGGCTCCTTCTTCACTCGAGCAGTAGGCGTCGATGGGTGGAAACACTTGCAAAAACCGTCGGAGGGTGCTCCGGCGGGGAGACTCCGACGCTCAAGTCAGAAAGAGCAGTTTTCGTATGAAAGAAAAAAATAGACTGAGGGTTGAGGAAAAGTTATTCCCCGTGATTAGTGTGTCCCGAGTGTTAGGCCAAGAGAGCGTATCTGGTTTTGAGAGCTTAGGGATGACTTATATCTCTGAGAGACGAGCGCCGTTGGGGGACTTCAACCATACCTTCATTATCGAACCGATCCAGGAATCCCGGAGACTAATATTCCAAGTTGATTACGATTCTCATTTATCCGGAAAACTTCTATCTTCTAGAGGGATGTTTTTCTTATCTGAAAGGTTGTGGAGTTACCGTCATGAAGTAGGAAATTGAAGTTAAGGAATTATGACTTTCTTTTAGAATCATTAGGGGTGTTACCTGTCGTTCGGTCACTCAATAAATAAAGGGTCTATCGGAACTCGTCCGATTGATAGGTTGGTATTTGCTTGCCCGATTGGGGCGACTATCTTTGCTTGATGAGTATCGTTTGGGAGATCCGAGCGATTGAAACTTTTCAGTAGATTAATCTGGGCAACTGAGACCTCTCAATAGATTATCGTGACGATTGTCAGATATCAGTTTGTAGGTGTTCTTCGTGGATTTCTTGAGAATCGACTCTTTTGATTTGGACTTTTGTGTCATGTCTCATCAAGTAGTTTAATAATATAAAATTTTATTCTTTTCTTGTGTTCACGTAAAGTAAAAGACATCAGAGTGAATCTTTTCTCTTTTTCATTTCTTTTTTAAAATTAAAATATTTAATTTGAGTAAAAAGACAAGATGAGCTCATATACATTATATTTTGTCACATGACCTCTCTGCTATTTTTTAATAAGTTTTTTTTATTAGTTTTAACGATTTATCATTCTGCGTCCAATGTTGGTGGGTGAATGGTAGCCGCCGCAGATATTAAATAAATGTGGCAGTGATGATGGTGCCAAGTGATAAGAGAGGGATTGCTTGGTTGATATGAAAAGATAGGGTTGGGGATGGAATACAAAGTTAGTGAAATCGAAGAGAATCTTAATTTTGATGTTGAAATAAAATTTTGAATTTTGGAGCTTTTCTAAAATTATTTTTGGTATTGGGTTTGGCCAAACCAATCAGATCAACACAATGATTGTGTAGCACTGTTTTTTTCGTCAATAAATTGTTGAAAATAATAAACACTTTCTTCGATATTAAAAAGATTCCAAAACTAATAAATATAAAATTCAAATTACCAATATACCCCCACCGTGTAGTGGACTACGGACATGCACACAACCTGGTTTTCACTTTGTTCTTTCCTCTATATTATTATTATTATTATTATTATTATTTAACTTTTCTAGTTGAAATTTATGATTGACCGAGTCGTGATCAAATTTCTTAAAAGAAAAAAATCTTGTAATTAAAAAGGAAAAAATTATTAAGGGACGATACCGGAAATTTATATTAGAAAAAAAATTACAATTTATAAGGAAACGTAGACAGATGTTGTAATATAATTTTTATAGAAATAAATAATATTTTGAGAAAGTTTAGTCATATTTTTAAAACTTTAAGTAATATTTAATATTACTATTGAGATTTTTAACCATATTTAGTTAAATACCGTTAATCGGAATTTCAAACGTCTACATATTATTATTATTATTTAAAAAAATTTAAAGCAGACGGTTGCTCTTAACCCCTTCCTTTCACCTTGGTCTGAAGAAAAACACTTTCACTAATAAATTTTCCATTTCAACTACTAAAAAAAAAAACTAAAATTTTTATTTTAAAAACAAGGATTCTGTTCGCATTCATCTTGTAAACTTAAAGGGGGGGGGGAACTTATTTACAAAGGCCAAATGATGTGATTTAGGATAGGATCTGTGATATGGACATGTAAAATGCAAGCATACGATTCAGTATCTCCAAAAGGAACATTCTAATTAATCCTTCAAGATTTCAAATATTGAATAACTCTGAATTATTTGATTAGAATAATGAAAGAGGGTTAAAAAAAAAAGAAGAATGCATTTAATTGGTCCACTAGAATTTCTCGTACACATAGTTGAAGAAACTGAATCATCCAGCAATGTATACACCTTTTCTTTCACTCGGACATAGTCTGCTATGAGTACAAATTTGCTACCCAAATTTGTTAAAACTTTGATTAAATTGTGCTGCATAATACCTCCCCCCAACTTTCAAACGTGTCTCCGGAGTTCAACATAAACTTCTGAGAAATGAACTTGGCTTCTACTCATGATTCCTCCTCGACATTCACATCTTCTCCATCAACGAATTTGAACCACTTTTTGGATTTGCATAATCTCATCAAAAAGAACCATATAATCCCACCAGCAGTCATCAACCCACTGACCAAAAACACAGTCTTGGTCGCAATAACCATAATAAACACCAAAAACCCAGATGGGATTAAGCACATAATCACCAAACCCGGAATTCCTAAAGGGACCTTATAAGGCCTATTCAAAGTTGGCATTTTTCTTCTCAACCAAACAAAAGAAGCAAACTCCAACAACATGCCCAAACTGTACAAAAAATTTGCAGATGAAATTATGTCTGTAAAACTCATGTAAGAAACCCCAAGTGAAATTGCAGTAGAAATCAAGATACCAAGCCAAGGTGTGTTGAACCACTTAGACCTAACCCCAAAAAATTTGGGCAAAAACCCAATATCTGACATACCCAAAACTTGATATGCACTACTACTCAACTGTGCTTCAAACAAACCAACTGTTGACAAAACAGCACCAATCTCAATCCAAAATTTCAACCACTTCCCAGAAATCATCCGTGCGGCGTCTGCCATAAACCCAGATTCCCAAGCACTTTGATCAACCACAACAGAGCCAGTAACAGCTAATAAAGGAATCAAATACCCCAAACAAGTCAAAATCACAGAAGCGAACAAAGCTGTAGGAAACGTTTTCTGGGGTTTGTTCACTTCACCAGCCAAAGTACTAACATTGTCCCAAAAATTCAGATTCCAAAACAATGTATTAAAGAACAAATTCCAATCTTTTTTCACACCCTTTTGCCCCAAACTCAACCATCTATGAGGATGAATTTGGGGTATTGCAATCAAACTCATAAGTACAAAGGGCATCAGAGAAACAACCCCAAGTGCCACAGCAACATACCCAACAATCGTCAAACCAGTATAATTCAAAAATGATAAAAACAAGGTACCAAACAAAACAGCAAGTTTTCTAGGCAAGCCTGAGCCAAACATAGGGAAAATCCTTTCCAAATAGTCAATGCAAAGAGCAGGAAAAGAAGCAATATTGATAACCCCACTAAGGAATTTCCAAGTACCCATTATAGAACCCCAAAAAGGTCCAAAAGCTTTATGTGCCCAAATCACAAACCCGCCATTACCAGGAAAAGTTGTCGAGAGTTCTGCCGTGATTAGTGCTTCTGGAATGCTCCAAATAAAAGGGAAAATGAGAAAACCCAGAATTGCACAGAGAGGTCCTGCGGCTTGAACTGCAGGTTCTTCACCATATGGACCTCCTGCAACTTCGAAGTAGATGAGGAATATCAATGGGATTAGAGTCAATTTTTTTGGGGTTTTGTTTGTTGGTGTTGTTGCGGTTGTGATTGGAAGTTGTTGTTGCTGCTGTTGATCATTGTTTTGAAGACCCATTTGGATATTTGAGTTTGTTTGAGACTGAATTTCAACACCCACTTGGAATTTTGATTTTGGGAAGGAGATAGGATAGGATTTGGAGTAGGAGGAAATTTATGACAACCGAAGTATCTACAAAAAATATTCAGTGAAGATCCGTAACTGACTGACAGATTGATACATATGATATGGGGTAGTTTCCAACCGATCCAGGAGAGAGAGAGAGAGAGACCGGTGGGTACAAAAAATCTACGCAACTGAACCTATTCAAACTTTGGGAATTAAACAGGTTCCAACCACACTTACTCTACAGAAAGATTAATCCACCTCAATCTAACCTATCATATATATAATTTTTTTAAACTATTATGGTAAAAATTATGACATTTCATTCTGTCACTGGTATTGTTTAAAATATAAAATTCATTAATTCATAACATGTATATGGGAACAAGGAATAAATAGGTTTTAATAAATCTATATAAAGAAAAATGTTTGAAGAATTTGAACAAATTGAAATAGGTATTTTTTTGTTTAATTTTTTAAAAAATAGTATATACTAATAATTTATTTTGATTCTGTGTAATACTTTTAATTCTTCTTTTTAGATGTGTAATCATGTTTAACATTAGAGCATGTAATCATCTTTTTTATTTTTATCCGATGTAACTATCTTTTTTTAAAAAATTATGGTTTTTCTTTATTGGTATGATTTTTACTATGATCTTGAATATAGATGACGATCGGTTTGTTTTAATTGTGATTTTAGTTATAAAAATAATTTTTTTAAGTGATTTATAGTTTAAATTATCATATTTTTTAATTTATAATTTAGGTTGTGAATAGAATTTGAATTTGTGTTAACTTAAATTTCATGTTCTTTTGGATTAAGATTCATGTTCAGGTTTGAAAAACGTGTTAAACATGACTTTTAGGTTCGAATCTGAACACCCTAAAGATAGAAAGCGGAAAAGGTTATATATATATATAATTCAGAGTATTAGAGTTTAGGATTAAAATAAAATTCTTGTATCCAATTTTTATATTTAATTAATAATTATATAATTATGTAATAAGTATTTGGTAACTTATCATAGGAATGTGATGGATTGAAATCATATAATTCTAAATTAAACTGAATTGGTATTATCTTTTTTTTTAAAAAAAAAATTTTAAATTCAAATATCTCTATATGAAAAAAATAGTAATAGTAACAATTTCAAAAGCTCAAGTGGGGTCCACAATGCCACGTCTAATTGGCCTGCTTACATTCGTATTCACATCAGCCTTTGACCACATTTTTGGCCATACATTCGTAATATTTATTTTATTTTTATTATTTTTTTAATAAACAGAACACTTCCTATTCTCTTCAATGTGTTTAAGATTTTATCCCAATTAATCTGAATCGATTCTCCCCCTTCAAAAGAAGAAGGGATCTCCTCAACGAAATTGCTCGATGTATCATTACCATGTTGCTTTTTGAATCTAATTTAATGGTAATGGTAATTAAATATAGTATTTTATAGAGTTAGGTGTGCATAAGCTTCATGTGCCCAGACATTGTCACCATGCTTCATATGTTTAATATAACTGAGTACCTTTCCCCATTTTAAAAAGAAAATTTATATTATCAAGATTAAAAATTTGATATTTCTTCAATTTTTTAACTAAAAAATTCTATAATATGTTACTGGATTACTTTCTGCCATCAAATATTATCATATTCAAAAAAAGAAGTTTTTAATTTTAATATATATATTTGTGAAATAAATAATAATTTTTTGTTTTTAAAATTGGAATATAAGGTAAGACAAGATTCTAAACAAATAAAAGAACAGCACCAAAAGGAGCTGAGAACAGAATTTCAATCCATGGAGCGCCAGACCATCTTTATCTAATATCTTTATTGGGAAGTTATGACGAGCTCCTCGATTCATTTGCCCAATTCAGATAATTAATACTTTGATTCCAATAAAAGAAAAGAAACAAATCTCCATCTTCAAATATTTTCTCCACCAATACCAAACTTCTTCAATACAGCATTAGAACATTGCAGTCTCTTTAATAGATTTCATAATAGTTGAGTTGAATTAATCGAATTAAACTCGGATATCAGTTAAATAGTAAGTACTCCATATACACACACACACACATACATATATTGTCCAATAGAATTTTTATCCCTAAATATTTTGATTTAACTTTTTAAATTATCTTTATTTTTTTAACATTTTTCATATGTTTAGAATGTTCAATTTGGTTTTTTTTTTTTTTAAAGAATATTTTGTCTCCAATTATGAAAATCAGAGAGTAATATCTAAAAGTTATTTTCTTAATTTTGATACCTCATAATTATTTGCAGAAAATAAAGAAAAAAAAACGCATTATCATAAAATTTTTTACGAAAACAAGCAGAATCTTAGAAAAGAACAACAAAAAATATGGAAACAACAACTAATTCCATTTTATAGCATTAGTGGAAGTAGTAGTAATTCAGAAACTTTTATATTACAAGACGTATACCCAAACATATTTATACAGTAAATCAGGAGCCTGCCGCACCAAACAATCACTCCCATCCAATGGAAGAATTTGGGGTTATGGTGCCTATCTTTATCGGAAAATGGTAATAGAAATGTAAATACGTGCACCAAAATTTTTACATTTCAGGTAATTTGGCTAAGGAAATGAGTAGACAAAGTTATTTTAGTGAAATAAAGGCAGAATGCCCCATTTATGGAGAAACCCTTCGCCTGTTGTAACTTCAAGGACCAACAAAACAAGCACTGCCAACATAGCTGCTCTTCCGTTCCAAGTTTCTGCACTCTTCGTCCAACCCCATTCCCATACAGTCACCGGTGGCGGTAGCTCCCTTCGTTGTGAATCATACGTTGCCAACAATTCTTCTACACTTCCAAGCGGAACTAGAGACTGCAGGTGCCAATTTGAGGACTCAAATAAGTACCAAACTTTGAAGGTGCAAAAATGGGTATTGAAATTGTACATGCAAATACTTAACCAACATAACATACATAATCTGTATCATTTGTCGAGAAATATTTTCAAATGTGGAAATCATACTTTTCACATCTTGCATCTCATTTCTATTTTCTTCGATGGCATGCTATCTCACTTCCATATAGAGCTACACCACCACTTTGACCAGAAGTTTCAATAATTTCCTAATTTCCACGTTCACATTACACACTCATGGCAACCTATGGTTCAAATCAAGCAAAACAACAAATCACACAACCTACACTTCAACAGCTTTAGCTGCATTAATCCTTTTCCCTGTCAACCCTTTGAGAAGCCCCCATCTCATCGCAAAAGAACAAATCCCACCGCCTCCTCCCACGTCTTTTTTAGAGCCGTCTGACTTTTATGGTGCCCTTGGTCGATATATTCCCAATACAACTGAATGCTCTTGGTATTCGGTGCACCGAGTATCTTGTAAGATTTTCCATATTTCACCCTCCGCTTCTTTCTAAATATGTTAAAAAAAGTACCAGTGGGTATCCAAGGGGTGACACCCAAAAGCATATATTGGGAGATTTCTATGATCCTCATGGGTATGGATACCTATGGGATTTGCAGCCGGTGTATCTCCTCCATCCAACAGCCAGTGATTATTTTAGTATCTCACACGTAGAAAGTTGATCACGTTGGATGGGAATTGAACAGATTCAAATTCCATCAGTATGAATACCCATGGGGATTGTAGAAATCCCCAATAAATTGATACGCAAGAAAGGAATTAATAACATCTTTCCCACCAAGCCCTTGTAGCAAGTGGAACCCAGTTTCCCCACTGGGCAACAGGCTAGGGTCCAAGTCGAAGCCTGTCACTTACAAAAACAACATTAAGTGCACAAGGATTTCTACAACAATCTACAGCGGACTCATAAATAGATAGAAAGACGTAAATATACCTGTCGAGCTTCAAGATTTGATACTGCCATAGCACCAACATATGGAAGACTTTCAATCACTGCATCTGCCAAATCTGAGATAAATGTTGGCTCACATCCTAGAGCAGGAACACGTCCCCAGTTCTCTATACCAGATTTTAAAGCCAACTCCTTGTATTCGACATCAATTTCTTCCAGAGTTTCTATGTGCTCACTAACAAAACTGAGAAGAAGAAGCGATAAAGTGAAGACACTGATCTAATGATCTCCTGACCATGAATAACAAAAGGAAAAACAGATATGATGAAGCAACAAGCCACTTTCAAGCTTTTCCCAGAACAAAAAGCCTGATGTTTCGCTAGAAGTGTCGCAATCAGCACAATTTACCTTATGGGTACAGCAAGAAGATTCTTCACTCCTTTTTGTCCAAGATCAATGATGGTCTCATCTGTATAGGGTTTTAACCATTCAACTGGGCCAACTCTGCTCTGTGAGAAAAATCAAACATCTATCAATAAAGATGCACCTCAATAAGTACAACAACAACCATCTAGGCCTTCTGTTTTAAAATTTGGGGTCGGTCATATGAGAAACAAATATCAAAGAAGAGAAGAGGAAAAAAAAGGAAAAAAATAAAAAATAAAAAATAAAATAAAATAAAAATAAAATATATATAACGAGAGAAAAAGGAGTTGATACACCTCAATAAGTAGAACTCAAGAAACCAAGACACTTGAAAACTCAAATTTACACATAAAAGTCTTACTCAAAGACTTGCATATAGTTGATAGTCCAAGTCTCAATAACAGCTCCGCATCTTCTAGAGTTCAAGTTTGTGTCATAAAACAAGCTTACTTTTTGTTTCCTCGAATTAACTGTGGTCGAAATTTGCATGTGAATGACAGTGGAAAAAATTTAGTTACTCTTTCAATGAGCCATAAAGTCCAACCCCCAAAGATAGCAGTTAAGAGCTAACACACTTGACAAGAAAATTGCATCCATTCAGGCTTTCTAAATTGCATTTAAAACAACAAATGAAAAATAGATTCATCAGATGAGGTAAAATATCATACTTGAGGACACATTAAAATTTTGCTACGTCATAAGAGTAAGATCTTCCCTCATCCTCATAATATGAAATGCAAGTACCATTTATCAGAACTTCACAATCTAGAAACAAAAACACAGAACTACCATAAGCACCAAGGAGAAGGAAGCACCTGATAAGCAAGAGTATATGCATTCCTTACTCTTCTTCTTTCCAATTCATCCATTATCAAATCTACACATTCCTCCATTTCAGCCTTGTATGGGTCACCAGCTTCTTCCACATATGCAAGTGGTACTCCATGTGCACTGAAAAATATAACCACCTACGAAACAAAATTATAGCATGACATATTAAGATCACATCCCCACATAATCGTTAATAGTTAGAAGAAGAAAAAGGCGTTTGTCACATGTTCAGTAAATTATCAAACAACTTAGTTTTCAAATCAAACACTAATGCTTAGATTGAACACCCAAGACCCAAGACCTGAAGTAAATATAGGAACAGCCACCAGAATGGAATCAGTGAGCTGCAAGACATGGGATTTGTTCATAATATCTCCTATTTAGCAAGTCAAAGAAACCCATGTCCTGTCATGAGATGGGTTTAGAACAACAGACATGATACTAAAAAAGGTTAGAAAGAAAGCCTCTTCATTTCTTTCCCTCCCCATATTTTTACAAATAAGAAATATGCAAAGTTTGGGGACAAGAAAAAAGAAATCAACTTAAGGGTTATTATATATATTCATATAAAAGAATGGCTTCGTGAAAAGCTTGATAGGAAAAAAAGGACTCAACTAGTTCATTATCAACTGAGATATAAATGTCATCTAGAATTAGTCTCTGTTGAAAATGACTCCAACCAAAGGAGTAAATTCTGAGACCACTACTGCCTCCAAAGAGCATGCATATAAAGTTGGAATCAGTCTCAGTCAAAAAGGGTAACAAAGACTAAGGCACGTAGTAAATAAGTTAGCTAAAATCATACTTGTATTGTACATTAAAAAGAGGCTTGGATTTTGTTGCACTATAAAGAAATGAAAATTAGAAATTTATGTTCATTTTATCATTTTAGCAGTTGCAAACAGTTCATCATTGTTGACTTGATGACCCAAAATGTGCTACAGATATGTCATGTCAATATCCTGACAAGCCAATATGAGTTCTGATTATGGAATAGCCACTGGAAGCTGATATATTGAAGACCAGATGTAGATTTTCAGGATAACAACACTTTAATTTGATGAGCTAAATTAACTGTAAAAGATCTGGAAATGATGATATCCACACCCACAAACTAAGATGGAACTCAATCAGATAATCATCTCATCATATAAAAATAAATACACAGTACCTTCTCAGGGTTGTCAAAACTTTTCAACTCCTTTTCGATCAGATCTGCCATAGCTTTTATATATCCTTCACGCTGATACCATGAGGGTATTACCGTGTGCTGCATGTTAACCAGATATTCATCCTCCCTGAGGATTAATAATGTTTACATCAGAAGACTAATGGTAATTTACATCCAGCACAATCATTTGGTAGCAGTATATGCTCATTTATCACCTGAAAATACTTTCCAGTAATCTGAGGCTTGAGCCACTAGTTGAAATTGAAAATTGTGGATAAAGAGGAAGCACAACAAGCTTTGTGATTCCATCCCTTTTTATCTGCATAGAAAAGAAAAAGAAGTAGATAGTAAGGAACAAATCCTAATCCATGAGTTTGAACTTGAAATCCAACAAATCTAGAATAAATTATTATGCCAATGCAGGAGTATGGAAAATGTCCAAAAAATAGGGCATAACACAAATAAGACACAACCTTCATATCATGCACATGCGCATAATTCATATAACATGATAAGTTTTATATAAAAAGTATTACACAAATTTTAATCAATAGGTCACTTATGTAGTTAATTATTATAGTTTACAATGCTAGTTACACAGCACACATAAAACGGACTTATTAGAGTTTTGGGTGAGCAGTTCATATAACCTTAGAGAATAGCTAGCACCTTCCCATCAAAATAAAGGGATTTGTGGGAGTAAAAACTATTGTAAAAGGTTAATACAACAGTGCAGTATTTGAAGCAATTTGGTGTTTGTTAGTAGAATGAAATGCTAGAAACTTCAAA
This sequence comes from Dillenia turbinata, assembly GCA_037126225.1. Lineage (NCBI taxonomy): Eukaryota > Viridiplantae > Streptophyta > Magnoliopsida > Dilleniales > Dilleniaceae > Dillenia > Dillenia turbinata. The sequence goes on from JBAMMX010000007.1 coordinate 18,293,610, forward strand.
GGCCATGAAATAAGAAAATTTCTATCAGTAACTTTATCCAGCCATCTTTTGGTGTTAGTAGGGTAGGTCGTCTCACAATAGAAATCGGCATGATTGGCATGCTCTATTTGCTTGATGTTGGATGTTTCTTATTGTGTTTTTCTAGAGGATATCATAACCTCTAAGCTTGTCCAAATAATGCTATTTTGGCTACTACCCTGAACCCCCAGCTTCCCCCACAAAAAAATGAGGTTCCCCAACACACTTGGCTAATGGAAGCACAAGATATTTTCTAAATGTCCTGTAAAAATGATCAAAGCAGACACACACTTCGGCAGGCAGGTCACCTGTTCAATAGCTTCTTCTGTGAATGGATGCCAGTAGCGCATGCCGACATACACATTTGCTGGGACATTCTTCGACCAAAGAGCTTTCCTCAACTCTTCAGCCTAAGCAAGGAAAAGGAAAGGAAATCAATGAGAAGTGACAAGGAAAGCATGACAGGAAATACTAAACCATATTGCTTGTGTCAGAAAAGCAGGCATATACAGGACTTCAACATAAACAATCATATTAGAAAATGGTTATCTGCATGAAAATATCAAATTGAACCCCCCAAAAAAAATACCACAAACATTCAATTTGTCTAATAATGATGTAAGCATAACCATAATTTGTATTCAATAATACTTTTAACGCCGGTGTCAATGCTATTATAACACCCAACAAGCCAATAAAAGCCTTTGATAAATTCTTGGGCATAATTGGCCTCCCAATTCCTGTTTGGTTTACATGACCAATTTTTGAGAGAATCTATGAGCCAGAGGGGCAATTATCCACAAAAGAACCCAAGTAATAATAGAAGAAGGCAAATAAAAGAAATGAAAAAAATAGAAGGAAAGATCCAGCAGCTATTCAAAAACTTCTCCTACATCACATTCTTAAGAGGAGCAACCAAATGATCCATTGTCATTACATATTCAAAACTTGGCACATAAATATATGGGCAAGATAAAAGACTCACCAGCAATTTTACTGGCACCAATGAAGTGAAATAGGAGCTTAATTCTAACACAAACAATCTATGATCACTATGAGTCAATAAAATACAGATGGAAAAAGAAAATAGATACCCCAGATATATACTACTTTACAGATCACATTCAAATTGCATCAGTTGCAAATAATAGCAACAAAATATAAATATAGCATAAGACAAATTGATGAAGCACTTTAATATGATCTGACGTGCCTGCGCATCAGTTATTCGGCGAAGAGGAGATCCACCACCAATTGAGGCATAGCCTTCTTTGCTCTTGGGTGCCCTAGCAACGGAAATAAATTGTGCCAAGGGCTTCTGAAGAAATCGGAACAATCTTGGCAGCCGAATAATATCCTGTACGGGTTTTATGAAGTCAAAATTTTATAACAAGAGAAGAGCGTAAACCTGCCACCAAATTTTAAATACCAAGGAATCATTCGAAAAGCTACCAAACCCTAAACAACTTGGATAACACTTGTGAATTTCATGGCAAATGCAACACATTTTGTTTCCAAATTGAACAATAAACTTACTATAAAACAAGCTAACAAAAAATGGTGAAGTTAGTTATTATTGTGCATGCAAAATAGAAAATGAAAACAGCCAGGATAAAGCTTAATTGTTTTCTCGTGTAAGGTCAGCCATCTAACTGACACAGTTGAGATTATATAAATTTATTGCAGTTCACACTTTTTAAGTTAAATGCAAGACCACACTTAAGGTTCACTGGTCTGACACCCTAGCAATAAGCTGTCTGAGCAACCTGCGCGACACAAAAGCCTTAATGAACTTGAATGTTTCCAAGATGCATTTTCCTCACTAGAACAATCACCAAACCACAGAGAGAAAAATTTAAAAACTATTTAAAGTGCATCAAGCTTGCAGGCCGAATAAAAGTCTGCAATGTTCAGCACACCATTCTGGAGAAATTAGAGGACTCCCATCTCAACATGCATAACATGTAACGCCACTTAACCTATAAACCAGGTACATCACTTTGATGATTGTCAATGGACAAGTAGGTTGGCTCTAATATTCAATCATATATGAGTAGATCCATTTTGCAATAATTCAGGTGCACGATCCCATTTTCAATGATATTTATCAAGACAAACTTTGAATCACATTTTCATAAGCAAACATAGGTATACATCTGTATTTCTACAATACTTGTTTTTTTTTCACTTTATAGTGATGGTAAAATGCTCCTGACTCTCAAAGCACACTTCTCACTTCCAAACCAAAGAAAATGATGAGAGAGATGGAAAAGTAACCAAAAATAATAAACTCATCACATCTTTTAGGACCACAACATCCACTCCTTTCTTGGCCTAGTGGTAAAAGGGGTTATCCCCTCACCAATTTTGAAGTTAGGTATTGCCCTTCCAGAGGACCAAATAGAAAACTTGTGGAATAGTCAGTTACAAAACATCATAAAGACAATCTTCTCAATGAATATCTACATCCATGTATATTGACCAGTAATTGCTTTTGCTTTTACATCCTAATAGGGATTGGAATTTTAAATCTACTTGAAGCACTGACAAGTTTTGACATGAAATATCATCTTACATGATATGGGTACAATGATAAAACAAATTTCAAGAACTAGGATACAATATAGCTAGGATACAACTTTAAAATTTATATATTATGTTTATAATGATAAACTTCTGCTATTATTAGATAAATTTTATTTCTAAATAGGCCTGCTTTTGAAAATTAGTACTCCCTCTGTCCCATTATGAGTACCAAGGTACCAAAATGAGTGTCAAAAAATTTATTTTGTCAAAATAAATGAATGACTTTACTCTTTTAACTTTAAAAACTTGATTGAGCAATTGGTACTTTTGGAAGAAAATGCCTTTAAACAAATAGTCAGAGCAATTATATTATTCTATTAAGAAGATTATGGAAAATGAGTTTACTCTTAATTTCTCAGATTGGACAAACATGGGCATTTCATGGATGATCACATTATCCTTGTGAGTTATGTCTCATGTATGTAGGATGCAAGCAAAAATAAAGGCTCAATGTAGAAAGAATCAGAAAAGTGGTTGTTGTGAGGAATAAGCAAATCAGATTATAAGGCATAATTAAGAATTTCGCCAAGAAGCATCGAACAAATATAGATATCTTACACAGCTTGACCACTACATCAACATAAAAGTCCATGAAACCAAGTACCTCAAAATTCCTTCCTTTGATTTCCTCAGCAACCAACCACCATGATGGCTCTATTCTCTTGCTAAAGAAAATATTTTTCAACTCACTGAAGTTTCCATTAACACAGTGTTGTATGAGTTACTCTTCCATCTTTTCTTGAGATCATATATGCCAACTTCCCTAAAGTTTTTCCTCTGAATGTGTTCACATTACTAATGAGGATCCTGTAATAAGAATTCTCCATATAAACCAACGGAATGGCTCAAGGGTTCCCCCCCCCCCACACTATACAGCAATGTCTTCTGGACTGACCCCTTAGGACTCAGGAGCGTGAGGACTCAGGAGATAAAGCATCATAAATTCCACAATATAAGAGATAAAGCATGAGGACTCAGGAGCCTTCTTTTCTATCTTGAGGTTCCAATATTTCCAAAATTTACATCATTGACCTAAAGATTCCTATGAAACATTTATCAGGTTGGCATGTTTTTAGAATGCTGAAAAATAACATGCAGCTGAAACTGACCCCTTAGGACAGGCTAAGGGCCTACGCAGAAGTATGCAAGGAACAAAATTTTGAGATAGTCAGTTAATTAATTTAGGCAGGATATGAGACTAAAGGAATATGATAAGTAAGAAAAAAGATAGTTACTGGGTCCGCAAAAAGGTTGAACAAGAATGGCTGAACATCTTCTAGAGTCTCTGGACCTCCAAGATTCAGCAATAGGACACCTATTTTTTCATCTCCAATAAGTGGGGAAGTGGAGATATCTTTTGCTTCAGAAGTCAACAGCACTCCCAGTGGCAATGAATACTTGTCTAATTGCTGCTTTGGAGAAAAAGATTGCTTATCAGACCATCCCAAGGAATATCTTGTTATCATGGAAGTGTATGATAAATTAGAACGAATGCAAGTCTCCATTTGGACACCAGAGTGATGATAGAACTTTTGGTAAGAACAGAGTGTTCGTGGCAATAATCTACAAAAGGAGAACAACATAGAATAAAATGTTGTGTCAGAATTTTTCACTGCAGATCCAAAAGAATAAAAAAAAAATCATGAAATGCAGGCACGCAAATACACAGAGAAAAGATCATCAAAACAGAGACATAAACAGTTTTCAATTTTGACATTAGAAAAGGACATTTCCAATGTGGGATGATAAATTTTTTGCTAATTGATCTTATGAAAGCCCATGAGAAAATATGAATGCTGCATACATAATCTGATCATTTCTCCCCACCATAAAGAATCTTTTCTTGCTCAATCAAACTGAGAAGATAGGTAAAAGTTCAAATGCTGTTACATGAGCTGAAAAAGTTAAATAATGAAAATAATGAATCCGACGTGGCATGATTTTGATGGTTCCAAAATTGTTGCTACCATGTGCTCTGAATCAAGTCATATTGGATTTGGCCTTTCGGCCTTTGACCTTATTGATATGTATAACATTACAGTAAAAAATAAAACTAAAAAGAAGACTACCAGGCCTGACAAATGATTCCATGAAATGGCAAATAGCCGATGAGGCAGTCACAGTAGCTCTCAACAAGCATCCTTTAGAATCAATAACAACAAGATTATGCGTACTGCCACATAAGTTATTCCTCGTTTTGAGCATATCATTTTTTATTTTTCTTTTTTGCTAAGGAAAAACCAAATAATAGACAACAAAAGAAATGCTAGCCACCCTCAGAAATAGCCCCGCCCAAACCAAGGCAGGCAATGAGTCAAGGGGTAGCCAACCAACAAAAGAACAAAGGGGCGAGAAGACGCAATGACACAACTCACGAGCAACCAAATTAGCACTTTCTAGGCGCATGAATAATTGATTTAAAGAAACGAAGTAGCCCATTTATTCAACACATTTAGAAGCAAACATTAGAAGAGCAAAAAGGAAAGAGAGAGAAATTCAGAGTCAAACACCATTTGTGTAGTCTCATTTTCAAGGATGTGTTTTAGGGGACGCTTAAATTGTTAGTTGCTAGGTCACAGACACACAGACACGCACACACGTATATTAGGGGCCAATCAAAAATGCTAATCCAATTATGGGTTGTATTGTGAAGAATGCAAGTAGAGTACCATTCTTCTAATGTAATTGAATCACATCAAACCGCATGGCAGACATGAGGAAAAAAGGGAAAATCAATCACCTGCAAAATTACAATTGGCATTGCATTCAATTCAAACACATCCCCCCCAATATAAAAAAAAAAATCCCTATGCTTGCAACAATGTCCGAAAACAACCCAATTCTATCATTGTAACAACACCAAAAAACTAATCAAGAACTTAACACAGTGCAAGAATTGAGAGAGAGAAAGAGAGAGAAAGATGGTAGTCCTCACATGGAGTAGGAAGAGGCCATTGCTGTCTTTAGGTTCCCAACTATAGTCCTCGACTTTGAGAGAGAGAGCGAGAGAGAGAGAGAGAGAATCACAAACACCTGAACCTGATCCTTCAATTTTACAACGCCACCAATTTTTTACTCAGAAAAAATAGAAACCAGAGAGGGGGAGAGAGAGAAATGGCAGACTGTTGGGTTTACAGAGCAGCCGATCTCTCGTTTCAGATATATCCAGAAAAAAAAAAAAAAAATTAAAAGTAAAAATACCCAATATATGGTCCGCAGAACTCCGCGGGTCGGGTTTCTATGGTTTCGCCCGAGTGACCCAAGTTGACCGAAAATAGTGTCACTTTAGCAATTCTCCAAAATTAAAATTAAATTATAATAGATTATTTAATTTTTAACTCTATAATTAAAAATTTTCCCAAATCTTTTCCAAAATAATTTTGGGGCTCATCTGTTAAACGAGAAAGGACCCCTACTTAAACCGGTCTTCCTTTAAACAAGGGGGTGCCATTTCGGTGCCCGACCCCGGCCTAATTACCGTTGGGCTAGGGGGTCATGGGAGTTCCTTGGTGAGACACGTCCGGGTCCGGGGCCTATCAGTGGTCTAGGTTTTTTCCTGCTTCCATCTTTTGAATATCCACATACAAGTAAAGCCTACCAGTTTCGTCTGATCTCATTCCAACTATAAAATGGTAAGTGAGATTTTTTTTTTTTTTTTTCATTTTCATGCTATTTATCTTTCAACGAGCATTTTTTTTTTTTTGTTCTATTCGGTGGTGGGGGCCTTCGATGAGCAAGAAGAAAACGGCTGGGGGTTTATGAATGCAACTTGGACTCAGCTGTCAGGAGTTTGTGGGTTTCTGAATTTTTGTTATATTAAGGTGATGAAACCTTGTTTTTCTTTAAATTTGATGCTCCCCCTTTATGGGTCTGAGGATATTCATCCTATAATTAGCCATTATTGTATGAAACCTTGTTTGATTTTGTATGAATCTTTTCATTATTGTATTCATTATTTAGATTACTGGAAATGGTGGGCTTTTAATATTTTTGTTAAATTTATAATGGAAAAAGAACCAACTGCAATAAAATTAAGGTAAGTTGTGTGCACTGGTTTCCTTCATGGCCAACAGTTTGCTTTGTATGCATACTCTGCATTATTGATTGTAACTCTATTAAACAGATTTCTGAGCTGAAGTATTTGTCGTAATTTTTGAACTTGAGACACCAGAAATGGAGTCGGTTTGTTTAAGGCATGTGATTTCTGCAAGTGGTCATTTCCCTGTCCGACGCTATCCGGTGGCCCCTTGTCAACTAAGAGTCACCGGAGTGTCTTTAAGCCGCTTTTGCCTTGTGGTCTCTTCTAGAAAGTCTGATTTTCAAGGTACAAAAATCTATCCCTCTGAATCATGTTTCCTTGTTGGTTGACAATGATATATGCACATGCATAAACAAATCTCAACAATCCTAATATTGACCAAATGAATTCGAGGAGTTCAAATTATTTGTCTTCTATGCCAGGGTGCTTATCTCTGTCTATTGCATATGTCAATTGTTTGAGACAGAGTTTTAGTGACTAGCCTCATATAAGAAGGCAGATAAACATGTGCATTTGATGTTCCTGTCAGGCTTTATCGTGTTAAATGAATTTTGGAGGGGAGGGGGTAGAAGGTGAAGAAATTAGAAAAATATTCGACGAGCATCATGGTTTGAGTTTCTTTTTGTTTTAGGTGTGATTCTGGGTATGCCAATAGAATTTGATTTCCTTCTGGTTAATCACTTGAAACCTGTTGCTCTAAGTGCTGCTAATTAAAAATGAGCACGGAGAAGATACCAGTTTATTTTGGCAGTTGTTGCTTCTACTGAAGTGATTCCTATCTTGTTAAAAATAAAGATCCAACTGGTTTAAGTGAGTTATGGTGGTAACCAAAAGAATCTCTTATTATTATAGTGATAGAATTCACCCATTGTCACTTGGTTTGCTCGGTAGCTGATCTTCCAGAGATTGCCACAGTTAATGACATTGTTATGTTTCTCATCCTTGTGAGCTCAACTCATCCTATAATGACAGATTATAGTATTTAGCCAGCCATATGTAGCCTTCTTCATGTGTCCCTGCCTATCTGTGTGAAGCCCTTGCCATCCACCCCATAATGGAACATGTAGAAGAAAAGACATTTAACCGTACCTTACATCTTAATGCTATTCCTGGTTGTCTCCTTCTTGTAATTACAAAATTCATTATGCATCCCAAGCTTGGGTTCGTGGTAAGGAGCTTTATTAGTCTTTATTGTACAGATGGGACATCTCTAGAGGGAATCCTTTCCATACTCTACTCTTCTGTTTGCTTGACGGATGCATGTAGTTTATGGGTCATTATCATACTCAATTGGTTAACCAACTGCACAATTGAAGGATAGTGGCTGATAATTCCAACCTAACTCCCCCCCACCCCCCCCCCCCCCAAAAAAAAAAGAAGTAAAATATCTGTCCATAAAGAAGCATGGGAAGAAAGAGAAGCTTGTCAAAGTCAAAATGCATCCAAATTTTTAGAATATTTCTTAATCAAAAAGTCAAATAAAAAATGTTAGTCTTGGGGGTGAAATGGAACTGAGATTAGGTATAAGCCTCTATCTTGTACCTTTAAGGGAACGTTGAAATGGTCAGGACTTCTGCCAAAGTGTTTTTTTTTTTTTTTTTGTTTGCCTCCCTCTTCAGAAGTTGAGAAGGAGTTTCTGCTTCAGACTTTCAGGTTTATGCCAAACCCTCGCGTCTTTTGCCGGCAACAGAGGTGAAAGTCTGGACTCCTGAGGTGTCATCCACTTCTCTGCCAATAGATAGTAGTCATTGTTTATACAGAGTAAATATTCAAACAAGTAGCATCTATGGCTCGGGTTTGAGTGACATGAGTGCTGGAATACTGCTTTGTTTGGTTGATGCAGATGGGAATGCAATATTGCAAAGAATTCCTGCAACTCTTATCGAAGATCATCTTGCTCAATCAGAGGATGTGACTGTTTCTGACTTATTACATTTTCAAAGACGTTCAGTGGATGAGTTCATCTTTAAGGGACCAAAGCTTGGAAAAATTGAGGCTCTTTGGATCAGTGTTGAATCAGGTTAGCCTCTTCCAATTCTAATTTCTCTTCTTATGATCGGTTTTGTTAGCCTGATAAAACAAGCACTTGATCAAATGACACAAGATCCTCAATTGCACAGAGATATATTAACCGGACTAAGAAACATATATGGACAATCAATGTGTGGCTTGATTTAGCAATTGTTTTTCTCTCATTTACTGTTTATGAAGTCAGGTCAATGGAGATTGGGAGGTGTGAGCTTAGGAACTGTTTCTGGATCTCAAACTTCAATGGAAGAAACTCCCTATGTTGCCTTCCAATATGAATTTGAAGTTGAAGACATTTTGCTTGGTGAGGGAAGTTACGATTCCATGGTAGAACTCAGACCTCGCCTGGTAACCAAGTTTTCTGGGGTTGACCCCAACTTATTGTGTGAGAACCTTGGCAGACCCACTTTACTTGCAAGTCATGGGATCTCTAACGAGGAAGGCATGAAGGAATATTCAGATTTAAAGTTCTCGTTGCTATTATATGATGCTGTATTCATCTTCCTTGGCACATCAATTGCATCATCAGTGGGGGAAAATTCTGCTGCCGTTGCTTTCTTAACTGGTGGAATCAGCGGCTTTCTATATCTGTTACTGTTGCAAAGATCAGTTGATGAATTACCAGCTCCAGCATTGTCTTCTTCAAATGGCAATCAATTGTTTGGGGGATTTAAGGGTCCCATACTGAGTTTGGCATTTGCACTAGGGCTAGTCTTTCTTGCAGCAAAGAATAGTTCTGGTGATATTCCAGTAGTGTTGACTCCCAAAGATCTCATCGCTGGGTTGTCCGGATTTCTTGCATGTAAAGTTGCCGTGGTGTTGGCAGCATTCAAACCTCTGCCTATAGGTCTGAAGAACAAGTGAGACAAGTCTAGTCGTATTGTACATATTGCAAGAAAGTAAAGAAACATGGCAAAAGCTATCAATGAATCGCAACCTCTATGCGCAAGATGAGTGTTGATGTGGTCAGAATGTCAATGAATATGATAAAATGACTTCGAGTACCATGCCCTCCCATTTATTGAACAGTACTACTACTGTTCATCCTTACCTCAAAATCAGAGCAATAAAAATGTTTTCTCTAGGATTGCATTGTAATCCCAGGTGGACTGTAAACATCCAGTTAGACTTGGTTTGCTGAATCAAATCATCAAGTCTGGGATAGGGATCAAAATTCCAACCCTTGGTAATCCTTTTGGTGGGAGCCTGAGTAAATTTGAAGGGGACGTTCCCATTGATGTGGCACTGTAGCAGTAGTATTCATGTCCAGGAGCAGATTATTGTTCACAATACTATTGCAGATCTTATTTCCAAAAAAATTTTGTAAGTTTAGCTAGTTCCCATTTTTTTTGTTTTTGGTGTTGTTTAGAAAGACTTTTCTGATTTTCTTTATCGTTAGAGTTAATATTATTTAGAGGATTCTAAATCTTAGTCTTATTAATAATTTTTATTACTCTTTAAGGTTTTATTTCGGAGTTTTAACTTTTGCTTTGAATTCTCTCAAATCCTAGAAGTTGTGGTATTTTCTTACCCTTAATCTAATAGTGTGATGTAAACCAATTCGGAGTTTTCATCCTTTCAATTTAGTTGTCGGGTTTTTATTCTTTACAAAATTATAAATCATAAAAAAAAAAAAAACTGTTTTCTTAGATTTAAATTTCTTTTAAGAAATCTTAATTTTCTATACTTAAACCTTTACCCGATTTCTCAAAAGTTATCATGTGTCAGTTTGTCTAAAAAGGCTAAATATAATTTTGAATATATTAAGTCGAATTCACTTGGTCTCTGGTTCAAGTGTAGGATTGGTATCTGGTATTAGAAATGTACCAATATTGGCCTCATTGTAGTTTCTATATTTGGGATCAGTTGTTTCATTTTTAAGAATTTCACACGATTAATGAAATTTTTCATCTCATGGGACACCAAAAGGGCCCTAATTGTTTTGGACCATGTCTTCCATATGTTACAAAGCATAAGGAAGGTGAAAAATGCAATTGCTAAAGCACTCCATCCCCAGAATGTTAATTGATAAGGCGATTAAAAACGAGAGAGAGGGATTGGAAATGCAACATAAACGTAGATAGTGGAAAGATAAGCTGCAATGTGAAAAGATTTCAGCTCAAAACACAAACACAAGTGATGACACACATACACAAAGGCATCGGTGGTAAAAATATGAGCAATGAGAAAGAAGATAATGCCACGCATGCACTTGGTATTTCAAAATGTTAGTTGATAAGATGATATTTAAAAATGAGGAATAGAGAAAGAGAAAATAAAATGACAATTATTCTAAAAGTAGCCTGCAAATGCTTGGTGTAGTTAGTATTTCAAAATGTTAGTTGATAAGACGATTAAAAATGAGAAATAGAGAAAGAGAAAATAACGCAATTACTCTAACGATTGACTACAAATGCTTGGTGTAGTTGGTATTTCAACATGTTAGTTGATAAGATGATTAAAAAAGAGAAATAGAGAAAGAGAAAATAAAACGGCAATTATTCTAACAATTGACTACAAATGCTTGGTGTAGCTGGTATTTCAAAATGTTAGTTGATAGGATGATTAAAAATGAGAAATTGAGAAAGAGAAAATAAAACACAAACACAGATAGAGGAAAGATAAGCTACAATGTGAAACACACATACATAGACACAAAGGCATGCACCAAGAGAAGAAACACAAACACTTGTGTTTGCCGAGAGTCGAACTCCGCTCTATTGCTTGGAAGGTAATTATCATAACTGTTGGACTAAAAACGCTTGGTGTAATTGGGATCTTGCAGTTGTCAAAGGACTCCATCCCCAAAATGTTAGTTGATAAGATGATTAAAAATGAAAGATAGAGAAAGAGGAAATAAAACACAAACATAGACAGAGGGAAGATAATCAATAATGTGTATCTATTGCTTGAAAGGCAATTATCCTAATTATTGGACTAAAATGCTTGATTTAGTTGCCAAAGGACTTCATCCCGAGAATGTTAGTTGATAAAAATGAGAGACAAAGAAACACAAAGAAAGAGGAAATAAAACATAAACACCCCAGAGGGAAGATAAGTTACGAATGTGAAAAGATCTAAGCTGAAAACACAAACACAAGTGATGACACACAACACATACACAAAGGCATCGGTCGAGAGAAGAAACACAAACACTTGAGTTAGACAGGAGTTGAATTTAGGTGACTACAAATGCTTGGTGTAGTTAGAGATTTTGCAGTTGCTAAAAAACTCCATCCACAAAATGTTAGTTGTTAAGATGGATAAAAACTGAGAGATAAATAAAGAGGAAATGAAACACAAATACATATGCTGGAGGTGGGTTATGACTCAACAGATACCAGCTTCTTATAGACTTGAATAGTTGCCATCGAGAGGGCGTAGTACCTGTAAAAACCGCCGGAGGGTACTCCGGTGGGGAGACTCCGATATTCAAATCAGAAAGAGTGATTTTTGAATGAAAGAGAAAACAGACTGAGAGCTCAAAGGAGTGATTCTCTTTGATTAGAGTGCTCAATGGTCAGGCCAAGAGAGCGTATTTGATTTGGAGGGTTTTGAGATATCTTATATCTGTGAGAGCCGTACACCGCTGGAGTGCTTCAACCCTACTTTCCTTATCGAACCGATCCGGAAATCTCAAGAATTCAATATTTCGAATTGATTGTGATTCTCATCGTTTGGGAAACTTTCATTTTCTGGTGGGATCTTTTCTTTAACCGAAAGATCCTAAAGAGACTGTTCTCAAATAGGAAGTAGGAGTCATTAGAATACTTTGATCTTCCCTTAGAATCATTAGAGTCGTTATCTATCGATCGGTCGCTCAACTGATGAAGGGTCTTCAGAGCTGTTTGCTTGAAGGACCGATGGTTGAATGCCCGATATGGTCGGTTATCTTTGTTTGATGAATCATGTTCGGCTGGCGGGGGGACTATCGCCCTATCGTTCAGAAGATTTGGGCGACTGAGCCCCTTCGGTAGATAATCATATTTGAACATCGATCAACAGTCGTCCTTTGTGGGCCTTCCATGTGGGCCTTCTAAGAGTTGACCCTTCCAACTGGGTTTCGGACCATGTCTCATTATTTGCCCTTGACTCATGGTCTTCTTGATAAAGAAGCGTCATGAGTAGAGACCTATTAGGGTGAGGCGTGCTCAATACGTTACAGAAGTATAGGGGTTCGTCCTGATCCTTTATGGGGAATTGAAGACAATTTATTTCTCAATTTATGACAGGCTATTTCTGATGATCTGTTCCACCTACCCTGAGTTAATTAGGGCCTGCTTCTCCATAGCTATAAATAGCTACGACGGGTACTTATTTTCCTTCGTAAAGAATTGAAGCTTTTCTCCTCTTTCAGGGTTTAGTTAAGAGTGGCTCCTTTCCGAGAGTTGTCTTGTGAGGCGTTTTGGTATGCGAAGTTTTATGGCTCGAATAACTTTTGCTGGAATGAGATCTCATTAAGGAAGGGGACCACCGGAATGAGATCGCATTATATTGGCTGTTATTTGGTTGATATGATGAGATCATCCATCACCAACGGGGGTGCATCTTGTACCACCTTGGATGATTTGTCTGGGTTCGTCTCCATCATCCAAATACAGTGCGGATGTCTCTTGTACCATTTTTGGATTAGTAAGTCAGGTTCGGGTTGTTTGGGGGTGGCAGAGGCCGAGCTTGCCTTCTCCTGTCCCTAGCACTACATTTATGTTTGTAGTCTTCAGTGTAGGGATTGTGGTTTTGGTATCTTTGAGTGACCTTGCTATGTACTTCTATGTGTAGTCTGTCCGACCTAGGGACTTGTATGCATACTCATATAATCGATTGTGCTTCTTGTATAAGGATAAATAAAAGGTTATGCCTTACTTACTTGAGTTTTGTCTTGGATCTTTTGTTTGGCTATGCACTTTTTTCAACTCTCATCATAGTAGATCCGCTTCTAATTGTAGGCTTTATACTGAGATGTTGAGTAATATCGGCCTTTCGAGCCACTAAACATTCAGTAGTTAGGTTGAGGGATCGCGCTCATTCGTTCGGGAAACTTCGTCTCTTATATGTTCGACAGATAGGGACCGGGCGATTTTGGCCCACCATGCGAGAGGAAAACTTTTAGATAGAGGGGCCGCGTCCACCTATTCGGGGAGTTCCATCCCTTATCAACGATGCGTATGAACGATAGGAGTTGGGCGACTTAAGCCCTCCGAGTGATAGGAAATCTTTAGATAAAGGGGCCGTATCCACCCGTTCAGGGAGTTCCATCACATATTGACGATGCATATGAATGATAGGAGCTGGACGACTTAATCCCTCCGAGTGATAGGAAATCTTTAGATAGAAGGGCCGCGTCCACCCGTTCGGGTAGTTACATCTCATTTTGACGGCGTGTATGAACGATAGGAGCTGGACGATTTAGGTCCTCCGAACGATAGGAAATTTTTAGATAAAGGGGCCGCGTCCACCCGTTCGGGAAGTTTCATCTCATATTGATGACGCGTACGAACGATAGGAGCTGAACGACTTAGACCCTCCGAGCGATAGAAAATCTTTAGATAGAGGGACCGCATCCACCCGTTCAGGGAGTTCCATCCCATATTGACGATACGTACGAACGATAAGAGCTAGACGACTTATGTCCTCCGAGCAATAAAAAATCTTTTGAGTCTCTCTGGGCCTGTTCTTTTGATTGTTAGATAGTTCTGAAGTTCACAGATAGTACATGCGTAGTTTTTTCGAGTTCCAGGTTCTAGGCACTACCGATCCGTCTAGATTGTCGAGGCAATAAGTTTCTGGTCAAACCACAGAATGTATCCGATATGGGCCTTCCCAGTTAGGAGCGAATTTGCCCCCGGGTTGGGGTTAACCAGTAGCTTTTACCTTCCTTATAACTAGTTTGCCAGGCCTGAACGTTTAGTTCTTGACTCTACGGCTGTGATATCATGTCATCTGTTGCTGATAGGCCGCCATTCGTGCCAATGCAGATTCTCGTAATTCTTGAAGCAAGTCCAGTCTTTCACGCAGGATACGTTCATTTTGCCCAGTATCGTATTGAGCTACCCGAAGTGAGTGAATACCTATCTCCACGGGTATGTCGCTTCCATAAGTTAAACTGAACGGTGTTTCTCCCGTCGCTCTTTGGGGTGTGGTGCGATACAACCAGAGGATACCATAAAGCTCTTCTGCCCATTAACCCTTAGCATCATCTAGTATCGTCTTTAATCCTTGTAGGATCGTTCAGTTGGTTATCTCAGCCAATCCATTGGTTTGTGGGTGAACGAACGATGAAAATCGATGTTGAATTTTGAGTTTTTTGCAAAACTCCCGGAAGTGCTTGTTGTCGAATGTTTTTTGTTGTCCGTGATGATAACATGTGGTATACCGAACCGGGTAATAATATGAGCCCACACGAATGATTGAACCTTGACTGCTGTGATTTAAGCTAAAGGCTCTACTTCCACCCACTTGGTGAAGTAGTCGGTTGCTATTATAAGGAATTTTCACTGCCCTGTGGCTAAGGGAAATGGTTCGAGGATATCCATCCCCCATTAAGCGAAAGGCCAGGGGCTAGATATAGGGTTGAGCTCGGTGGAAGGCAGTCGAGGCACTAAAGAGAAGTGCTGACACTTGTCGCATCGCTTTACGTAATTGTCAGAATTGACCTTCATGGTTGGCCAGTAGTACCCTTGATGAAGGGCTTTATAAACTAGGTTCCAAGCGCCTAGGTGATTACCACAGATTCTTTCATGAATCTCTCGAAGGACATAGTCCCCTTCTTCGGGAGTTAGGTACCGCAGATATGGGTGAGTAAATGACCTCCGATAAAGAAGTCCATCGATTATGGCGTAGTGTGCTGCCTTTCACTTTAGTTTTATTGCTTCTTTTAGGGACTCTGGCATGCAGTCATGCCTTAGATATTCTTCTATGAGATCTTTCCAACTAGGAGACTGATCGATAGAGAGAGTCTCTTTGGGCTCGTCGATGCTGGGATATGGCAGGATTTCGATGTATACCGTTCAGCTAGAAACAACTGAATCGGAACTAGCCAACTTCTATAGAGTATCAGCCCGTGTATTTTTCGACCGAGGGATTTGCTAGATGTCAACCTTACCCAATTGTTCCATCGTCTCATGTAATTTACTCAAATATTTAGCCATGACTGAGTCTTTGGTTTCATAAACCCCCTCGATTTGTTTCACGACCAACTGGCTGTCCGTGAATACCCTAACGTTTCGTGCTCCCATGTCACTAGCGATTCGAAGGCCTGTTAGTAAGGCTTCGTACTCTGGTTGATTGTTGGTGGCAAAGAAATCGAGCCGGAGGGCATATTCTACCTTGAAATCGTCCGGTCCTACTAGTATAAGTCCAGCGCCACTTCCTGAGGAATTCGATTATCCATCAACATGAATGGTCCACTTTGGGGTCGACCACTCTTCTTGAGGGGCGAGAAGTTAGTCTTCGGACGTCGTAGGCAAAGTACATTCGAGGATAAAATCGGCCAGTGCTTGGTCCTTTATCACTGATTGTGGTCGGTACTAGATATTAAATTCACCAAGTTCCACACTCCACTTGATAAGCCGATCGGAAGTGTCTCTCTTTTGGAGGATTTGCTTCAGTGGTTAGTCGGTAAGCATCATGATGGTATGGGCTTGGAATCACGGTCAAAGCCGTCTTGTTGAGATAACTAAGGCATAGGCTACTTTCTCGATCGGTCGGTAGTTGATCTCGGACTCCTTTAATATCCTACTAATGTAGTAGACTGGTTTTTGGATAGTGGATTCCTGTCTTACCATCACAGAACAGAGTGCTCGTTTAGAGACGATAAGATATAGGTAAAGTTCTTCCCCGAGGATGGGCCGCGAAAGTAGTGGTGGACTCATCAGGTATTCTTTTAGCCGTTCGAAGGCTGCCTGACATTCGGATATCCAATCGAACCGTTGGGACTTCTTCAGAGCATCAAATATATGTTTATATTTCTCGTCAACTCTGGACATAAACCGACTCAGAGTCACTATCCGACTAGTAAGACGTTGTACTTCTTTTAACGTCTGGGGAGGCCACATATCCAATATCACCTATAACTTCTCGGGATTGGCCTCTATTCCTTTACAATGATCATAAAGCCTAAGAACTTCCCGGAGGCGATCCCAAAGGTGTACTTCACCGGGTTTAACCGCATGTTATATCATTCCAATGTCTGGAAAGTTTTTTCAAGGTCTGCGACATGAGCTTCTGCAGTGATGCTCTTGACTAGCATATCATCAATGTAGACTTCAACGTTTCTGCCTAGCTGGTCTTTGAAAACCATATTGATCAGCCATTGAAAAGTGGCTCCAGCGTTTTTTAGGCCAAAGGACATGACTCGGTAGCAATATGTGCTGAACTCAGTGATAAAACTGGTCTTTTCTTTATCTTTGGGTACCATTCTGATCTGATTCTAATCAGAATAGGCGTCCATGAAACTAAAAAGTTGGTATCCTGAAGAGTTGTCTATGAGTTTATCGATATTTGAGAGCGGATAACTATCCTTCGGGCATGCTTTGTTGAGATCGGTGAAGTCTACACACATCCTCCATTTTTCGTTGGCTTTTTATCGAGACCACGTTAGCTAATCACTCAGGATACTTGACTTCCCGAATGAACTTGACCTTTAGTAGCTTTTGAACCTCTTCTTGTATGGCGCGTTGGTGTTCGAGAGCGAATACCCTATTCTTCTATCTCACTAGTTTGAAATTAGGATTGACTGTTAGTCTATGGGCTATGACGGATGGATCTATACCTGACATGTCTTCTGGGGTCCAGGCGAAGACTTTGGAATGTCGTTGTAGACAGGCGACTAAAGCGTCTCGCAAAGAAGGTGATAGGTTGGTAGCTATCCAAACGGTTTGACTGGGGTCGCTTGTTAAAGGGATCTCGATCGTTTCTTTGCCTGGCTTGGGTTTTGATTTTTGTTCGGTGCCTTCCCTAGGTTCTAGGGCATCGATTGGGAAAACTTCTTGCGCGTCTTGAGCCACAAAGATGATATAAAGATTAGGATCGCTACGTATGATGGCTACCCCTTGTAGTGTTCTGAGCATCACCTTCATGTGTCTTGTGCTTGACAATGCTTCTAGTTCGTCTAGACAGGGCCTTCCGAGGATGACATTATAGGGAGAGTAGAGTTTCACCATATGGAACAAGACCTGGGTAGTTGCACGATTGGGGGGTTTTCCGAGGATTACGGGAAAGTAGATAATACCTTCGGGATAGGTAGGCTCATCTGAGAGTCCTCTAAGGGACCCGGTAGGTGGCAAGAGTTGAGACGGATCGAGACCCATTCGACATAAGGCGTCCCAAGTAAGGAGGTCGCAATCAGCCCCCTGATAAACAAGAACTCTCTTCACAGTGTGAGATTCTATCTTGAGGGTAACGACTATGGGGTCATCACGATGGAGATCTACCCCTGACAAATCATCATAATCGAAGCCTATGACTAACCTTCTTCTCTTGGCTGACATTACGCTGGGGATAATTGTAGTAGACATCGTCATGAGTTTTCAAAGAATCAGTCTGTTTTCCATAGACGATGCCAATTTGTTAGAGGTGAGTTATGACTCCACAGATATCGATTCTTTGTAAACTTGAACGGTTGCCGTCAAGAGGGCATAGTACCTACAAAAACTGTCGGAGGGTGCTCCAGCAGAGAGACTCCGGCGCTCAACTCAGAAAGAGCTGTTTTCGAATAAAAGAGAAAACAGACTGAGAGCTCAAGGGAGTGGTTTCCTGTGATTAAAGTGCTCAATGTGTCAGGCCAAGAGAGTATACTTAACTTGGAGGGTTTTGAAATATCTTATATCTGCGAGAGTCGTACATCGTTGGAGTGCTTAAATCCTACTTTTTTTATCGAGCCGATCCGAAAATCTAGGTGATTCAATATTTCGAATTGATTGTGTTTCTCATCCTTTGGGAAACTTTTATTTTTTGGTGAGATTCTTTCCTTAACAGAACGATATTAAAGAAGTTGCTTTCAAATAGGAAGTAGGAGTCATTAGGATACTTTGACCTTCCCTTAGAATCGTTAGAGCCGTTGTCTATCGATCTGTTGCTCGACCGATGAAAGGTCTTCAGAGCTCATTCGCTTGAAGGACTGACGGTTGAATGCCTAATCGGGGCGGTTACCTTTGTTTGATGAATCATGTTCGATTGGCGGGGTGACTAAGGCCCTATCGTTTGGAAGATTTGGGCGATTAAGACCCTTTGGTAGATAATCATATTTAAATATCGATCGGTAGCCATCCTTTGTGGGCCTTCCAAGAGCTGACCCCTCCAGCTAGGCTTCGGACCATGTCTCATCAACATACAGAGGGAAGATAAGCTATAATGTGAAAAAATTTGGCATTGGTGGTAAAAATATGAACAATGAGAAGGAAGACAATGCCCGACATGTACCAAGAGAAGAAACACTAACATTTACATTTACTGGGAGTCAAACCTGAGTCTATTGCTTGGAAGGCAATTATCCTAACTATTGGATTATAACATACAGAGGGAAGATAAGTTATAATGTGAATTAAACCCTGGTCTGTTCCTTGGAAAGCAATTATCCGAACGTTGGACCAAGTATAGTTAGGGATTTTGCAATTGCCAAAAGACTACATCTCCAGAATGTTAGTTGATAAGATGATTAAAAATGAGAGACAAAGTAAGAGGAAATAAAGCACATTTACATATAGAGTGAAGATAAGCTATAATGTGAAAAAGCATAATCGTTGGACTACAAACGCTTGCTATAGTTAGGGATTTGCAGTTGCCAAAGGACTACATCTCCAAAATGTTAGTTGAGATGATTAAAAATGAGAGATAGAGAAAAAGGAAATGAAACATAGATAGGGAAGATAAGCTATAATGTGAAAATATTTGGTATGCGTGGTAAAAATATGAGCAATAAGAAGGAAGACAATGCCACACATGCACCAAGATAAGGAACACAAACACTTGCATTTGTTAGGAGTCGAACCCGGGTTTATTGCTTGGAAGGCAATTATCCTAACCATTGGAATACAAATGCTTGGTGAAGTGAGAGATTTTACAGTTGCCAAAGGACTTCATCCCTAAAATGTTAGTTGATAAGATGATTAAAAATGAGAGACAGAGAAAGAAGAAATGAAACATAGATACATACAGAGGTAAGATAAGCTATAATGTGAAAATATTGGAAGGCAATTATCCTAACCATTGGACTACAAATGCTCGTAGTTAGGGATTTTGCAGTTGCCAAAGGACTCCATCCCTAGAATGTTAGTTGATAAGATGATTAAAAATGAGAGAGGAGGAAATGAAACACAAATATAGATAGAGACAAGATAAGCTGTAATGTGAAAAAATTTGGCATTGGTGGTAAAAATATGAACATGAGAAGGAAAACAATGCTAGACATGTACTAAGAGAAGAAACGCAAACACTTACGTTTGCTAGGAGTCGAATCAGGGTCTATTGCTTGGAAGACAATTATCCTAACCATTGGACAAGAAACATTTGGTGTAGTTAGGGATTTTGTGGTTGCCAAAGTACTCAATTCCCATAATGTTAGTTGATAAGATGATTAAAAATGAGAGATAGAGATAGAGGAAATGAAACATAAACACATACAGAGGGACAATAAGCTATAATGTGAAAAAAGTTTGGCATCGATGGTAAAAATATGAGTAATGAAAAGGAAGACAATGTCGGACATGCATCAAGAGAAAAAACACAAACACTTGCGTTTGCCAGGAGTAAAATTTGGATCTGTTGCTTGGAAGGAAATTATCCTAACTAGTGAACTACAAACGCTTAGTGTACTTTGGGATTTTGTAGTTGCCAAAGGACTCCATCTTGAGAATGTTAGTTGATAAGATGATTAAAAATGAGAGAAGAGGAATTGAAACACAAACACAGACAAAGGGGAGATACACTATAATGTGAAAAAATTTGACATGCTATAATGTGAAAAAATTTGACATCTGTGGTAAAAAATATAAGCAATGAGAAGGAGGACAATGCCAAACATAAACCAAAAGAAGAAAAACAAACACTTGAATTTGCCAAGAGTCAAACCCGGGTCTATTGCTTGGAAGGCAATTATCCTAACTGTTAGACTACAAATGCTTAGTGTAGTTAGGGATTTTGCAGTTGCCAAATGACTCCATCCTGAGAATGTTAGTTGATAAGATGATTAAAAATGAGAAAAGAGGAAATGAAACACAAACACAGATAGAGCAGGATAAGCTATAATGTTAAAAAATTTGACATGCTATAATATGAATTACTTTTGAAACTCCATTTTGTTAATCAACTTGGATTACCAAGTTTAAATTGTACCTAAATCTTTTATGATTTCTTCTGCTGAATTTTCTTTTAAACTTGTGGAAATTTTATTGGATTTAGAATAGTTTGGGTGACCATATGCATGTTTTTTGAGACAAGGATGGATTGAGTTGGTACTTTATATTTTGTTAAATTGTTTTTAGAAATTGATAGATATCAATGAATGCCTTACACTATCTCGATATACGGGTATGGCTTACCTATATTTCAGGGTGATGCAACGGTTGTTACGTACCCGATTGAGAGTCGAAGCGTAACAACTTTATTGGTATCAAAACTTAGGTTCGATTTTAAATGCTTTGAAAGTTCAAATGAATTTTTCCAAATGTTTTTAAGACTTGTAAATATTTTCAAAAGTTTGGATATTTAAAATATTTTCGGATGGTTTTAAAAACCTCCTATGGGTCCTAAGACATTGATACAACTCTAGACATAGGTGCCTAGCGTCATTTTAGTAAAGTAAACTGAAGATAGCTTTTCTCTTGTAGATCATCATGCTTCATTGCAGAAGAATAAGGAATATAGATGAGATTCCTCTTTAAGAGCACGAGGATGAGTCGTCACTTTACCTCCTTCAGCATATACTTACCCACCTCCTCCAACTGAGATTCATCTATTGCCACTCGATGCTCTCCAGCAATGGACCGAGTGGTAGAATACATATGGTGTGCATCTTCAAATACCACCTCAAGTCCAAGTTCCACATTTACCTCCCAATCTAATGGTTCCACCGGTCCCTCCCATGGTACCGGTAGCACCTCTTACTTTGGTAGCTACACTATCCACTTGACTACCCATTGAATTATCTAAGTTATTGAAGAAAGCTAGACAAATTGGGTGTGAGTCCTTCTCAGGATCTAATGATCCTTTGGTAGCCAAGAAATGGATCAAGAGGGTTCGAGAAATGGTAATGGACATGCGGATTGATGATGAGATGAAGCTTACAATAGCTATAAGATTGTTAGACGAGGATGCTAGTACTTAGTGGGATGGTGTGAAAGAAAGATCAACCACACCCGTTACTTAGAATGAATTCTTTAGGGAATTTGATGAGAAATTTTATACCCAATTTGATCGGGATTTAAAAAGAAGAGAGTTTCTCCATCTCTGTCAAGGAAGTATGTCATTGGTGGAATATGAAATAAAATTTAGAAGTTTGTCCTCATTGGTTCCAGAGATAGTAGCCTCCGAGGAGTATAGGTGCTTCAAGTTCGAGGGTAACTTGATTCTAAACATCCGAGAGAGGATGTCGGTTACAGAGGATCATACATACTAGAATGTGTTGTAGTTGGCCTTAAGGGCTGAGCAAATGGTGTTTGAAAGAGGCTAGGTTAGGGAGCATCATGGAAAGAATAAGAGTTTTGGCAGGTTCATACTGGGCCAAAGCTTTAAGAAGAGTAATGGCATGGGCTCCTATAGTGGTGGTTCTATCTGAGGATCAGTTGGCACTCCCCAAGACCAGTCATCCTTCAAGCAAAATACTCATAGTGGTAATATTGGATTGAGAGTAAGATCGAGGGGAAGTAAGGGAGACCCTTGCTCAAATTGTAAATGATTCCACTTGAGTCCGTGTAGGGGACCTAGAAGATGTTATCATTGTAGGAAGGAGAGTCACTTTCTATACTCTTGTCCCGAGTTGAATACTGAAGGCAAGGGAATTGACAAGATTAGGGTCCTTCTAGTGGTTCCAAAGGAAGCCCGAGTACTATTTCAGCACCTCACACTAGTACCACTCTGAGAATAGGGATGGGAAGCAATATCATAATCGCCCCTACTTAACACTCTCAACCAAGGCCTAGGCAAGGATTTATGCCATGATAAATGAAGAGGCTCAAGCCAATCCAGACATAGTCATAGGTACAATGAAAATTTTTGGTGTTGATTCTTGTGTGCTAATAGATACTGGATATAATAATTCATTTGTGAGCATTGGTTTTGCTAGACATTCTGATAGGTTTCTAATTTTGCTTGTAGAGGAGTTGTTGGTTATCATACCTTTGGGAGAACAGTTGATTAGGGATACTGTGTATAAGGATTGTGAGGTAAAGGTCGGTAAGGTAACTCTTAAAGCGGACTTGATTCCGTTAGAGATGAGAGATTTTAACATTCTTCTAGATATGGATTGACTACATCTTCATTGGGCATCAATGGATTGTTTCATGAAGGAAATGGAATTCTGGAAACTTAGGTGTCTGACACTTTTCTTTGCTAGCGAGCTTGGGTGTTACCAAGTTGTGTGATTTTGGCCCTTAAAGCACGGAGACTAGTACACAAAAGGTGTGAGGCCTACTTAGCCCACATTATTGAATTTGAGTGATGTCCCCATAGTGAATGAGTTTCTAAACATTTTTCTGAAAGAGTTGCTAAGGTTGCCACCGGTATAAGAGTTTGATTTTGCCATAGACCTGGTTTCGACAACGTATCAATTTCTATCCCTCCATATCGAATGACATCTGTGGAGTTAAAGGAGTTGAAAGTTCAGCTCTAAGAGTTGTTGGATAAGGGGTTTATTCGATCAAGTATCTCACCTTGGGGTGTTTTGGTTTTATTTGTGAAGAAGAATAACGGAACCCTCTGGTTATGTATTGACTACTAGCAGCTCAATAAGGCAACGATTAAAAGCAAATACCCTCTTCCAAGAATTGACAATCTTTCTGATCAACTTCAAAGGACTAGCATGGTCTTAAAGATAGATTTGAGATCAGGTTACCATCAATTGAAAATCAAGGGTGATGATATCCACAAAATCGCGTTTATGACGCGGTATGGTCAGTACGAGTTTTTAGTGATATCTTTCCGATTGACGAATACACCTACAGTTTTTATGGATCTCATGAACTAAGTGTTTCATGCTTACCATAACAAATTTGTCATAGTCTTCATCGACGACATCTTGGTGTATTCCAAGGATGATGAAAAGCATTTCGAGTATCTCCAGACTATATTACAAACTCTTAGGGAGAAGAAGTTATATGTCAAGTTCTCCAAGTGAGAGTTTTGACTAAAAGAGAATAGCGTTTTGGGGTATGTGGTTTTCGGGGATAGAATTTTTGTAGACTTGAGGAAAGTAGAGGCCATTTTAAAGTGGGAACAACTCTAGAATGTCACTAAAGTGAGAAGCTTTCTCGGATTAGTAGGTTACTATCAGAAGAATTCTAAAAAATAGTGGTTCCAATGTCCAATTTGACTTGGAAGAGAGTTAAGTTCGAATGGGATGAAAAGTGTGAAGGTAGTTTCCAAGAGATTAAGTGAAGGTTGACATCCGTTCCTATCCTTACTCTCCTTACTAGTGGCAGTGGCGATTATGTAGTATACAGTGATGCTAGCAAGTAAGGGTTAGGTTGCGTGTTAATGCAAGGTGACAGGGTGTTTGCTTATATCTATCGCCAGTAAAAGAAACACGAGACAAATTACCCAACTCATGACTTAGAGTTAGCTATCATTGTCTTTACTTTGAAGATTTGGTGATATTATTTATATAGGACCATATGTAAGATCTTCATTGACCATAAAAATCTCAAATATTTGCTCACACAGAAAGAGGTGGCAAAGGTGGCTAGAGTTCATCAAGGATTATGATCTAGTGATAGACTACCATCCCGAAAAAGCAAATATGGTTACAGATGTATTGAGTCAAAAGTCATCATTTAGTTCGGCATCCAAAGGGAGTTTTACCTCTCTTGTCTAGTTAGACTCCGAGTACTTGGAGATGAGTTGGTAAGGATGACCATGGTGTACTTTTGGCTAAGTTTATGGTGAGGCCTACTTTGGTGGATCATATTCAGGAGTTTCAAGTGACCGACGAGGAATTGAAGGACATAGTTGAGAAAATCCACAAGGGGAAAGGTGGTAAGCTCCAAATTCAGGAAGATGAGATTCTGACTTATGGGAGACGCATTTATTTCCCAATGGATGAGGATCTCTGAAAGGCCATACTTGAAGAAGCATATTCCTCGGCTTATGCCATGCATCCGGGGAGTACCATGATGTACCGCACCATCAAGGAGTCATATTGGTGGTCCGGATTAAAGAGAGAAATAGTTAAATTTGTGGCTAGATACTTAGTGTGCCAACAAGTCAAAATCGAACACTAGAAGCTGGCCGGTGTCTTCCAACCACTATTAGTTCCTAAATAGAAGTGGGAACACATCACAATGGATTTTGTGGTGGGTTTGTCATGTACTCCGAGTCATCACGATGCCATTTAGGTAATTGTGGACCATCTCACCAAGTCGGTTTACTTTCTGTTGATTCAGAACTTTTATCCCTTGGAGAAGTTGGTCAAGTTATACATCAACGAGATTGTGAGGCTTCACAGCATTCCATTGTCTATTGTATCAGACTGTGATCTTTGATTTGCTTCCTGATTTTGGTCTAAGTTATAAGCCGCTTTGGGGACTAAGTTAAAATTTAGTACCATATTTTATCCCCAAACGGATGGACAGTCCGAGCGAACTATTCATACCTTGGAAGACATGTTTAGAGCACGTGTTATGGATTTTCAAGAAAGTGGGACTCAACATGATCAAATTTGCATACAATAATGGTTACTAATCTAGTGTTGGGATGCTACCTTACGAAGCTCTCTACGGAAAGAAGTGCTAGACACCGTTATATTCAGATGAGGTTAGTGAGAGAAAAATTAAAAGTGTAAAGTTGATTGAGACCACTAAGGAAAAGGTAAGAATAATCCAAAAAGAATGAATGCGGCTTAAAATTGACGAAAGAGCTATACCGACCAGAGGAGAAGACCCTTGGAATTCGAAGTAAGAAATATGGTGTTTTTTAAGGTATCTCCTTGGAAGGGTATAATCCAATTTCAGAAACAAAGAAAATTAAATTCTCGTTATATCGGTCCCTTCAAGATCCTTGAAAGAATTAGAAAGGAGGCTTACCCACTTGAATTGCCACTAGAGTTACAAAAGATCCATGATATTTTTCACATTTCAATGTTGAAAAAATTCTTATAAGATCCTTTACATGTGTTAGAAGCCCCTCTGGTAGGATTGAATCAAGATTTGAGATTCAAGGTACAACCGATGAAGATTCTTGATCGACAACTTAAATAATTGAGGAGTAAGCAAATCCTCATGGTCAAAGTATTGTGGAGGAGCAACCAAGTAAAAGAGAAAACTTGAGAAACCGAAGATTCAATGCGAAAAAAACACCTCCATTTTTTTTATACATAATTTTCTTTTAAATTTCGAGTACGAAATTTCTTTTTAATGAATTAAGTGTTGTAGTATCATAAAATAACAAAAAAAAAATAAAAAAAAAAACAAAAGAAAGGAGGGGAGAAGAAAAGTCAACTCCCACTTATCCTTTCTCCTCCCCTCCCTACTTTTCATCTCACTCTCACTCACCTAAAAATCTGCCTCACTTTACCCTCTCCCTCCTCACTTGAACTCACAACTCTCCCTATCGTCCATCTGTCTCTCTTTTTAAACCATATTCAAATCTCAACAATATTCCTTGATTGAACCCACAAAATTCATCTCATGAATCACACAGAAAACCTATATAGCATTAATTTTGGTTTTTATTGCAAGAAAATCCACCTATACATATGTCTGCCATTGTTGATCGGCGGTGAACTCCCAATCTCTTTTTAAATCAACCACATTCTCACTAAACCCACGCCACAGAGCTTCCAAACCCTTAATCAAAATTTTGGGATAAAGATAGATTTAGAGAAAAACTTAGGGTTTGATCCAAAAAGGGAAAAAATCGGGGGTTTTCATGACTCAACATCCAAGACTCTATTTAACCATGAAATTGAGATAATTTCTTCCTCTTGAACTTAGATTTAATTTTCTCATTAGTAGATTGAAATTTATTGTTGAGATTTGAAAGATGAAGTTTGAGGAATATAGATCTAGGGTTTGTGATAGGATGAAAATTAGAAAAAATGTGAATGAAAATATTTTATCGATGCATGTGACATGTATTTGATGAACTTAGAACATATATTGATTGATTTATGAAATTAGAGTTCATATTAAATTGAAAAAAAAAGATTGATTTACCTTAACCCTATAAGTGATTATAAGTGGAATTGAGGATGAATGTCATAGGTTAAGGCATTTGAAAGTTAAAGTAAGACTAGATTTCAAATTGGTTGTGATTTGGGAGTAATTATCCTCCCAAGAGGTGAATAGACGAACCGTTGTGTCTTTAAATGAGAAAATGATTTTTAAATTCTTTTATAAATGATTTTAAACAATTTTCTTTTAAAATGGATATTTATATATGTTTTGTGATTGTATGATGTACCGAAATGAGAGTTTAAAACATGTATGCATCCAAGATGTTTATGAATAAATTTATGCCATATTTTGTTAGAAATTGTATTCATGAATATTGTGATATAGTTTAATAATCTATTTATTAAAATCATGACACCTTGGATGAGATCGAAATATTTGTGAAATGATGGTACATGTGATATAAATGGGTATAGTCATTCCCTCCACGGAGCGACCCAATGAAGTGATGTGAATAGGGCTTTATTAGCAAAAGATGGTAGACACAACCTCTTACGCCCCCATCGTATATCCGATTGCACCCCCGGTAAGGTACGAGTTAATGCCAAGGAAGTGAGAAATAATGTTGTGAAATGAGTGAATTGAAAACTCGTTAGCAGGCTTTCACCCAAGTTCAGCCAAATCTTGGGTGAAAGTGGTTTCTTTAGAGAAACCCCATGATATTTGGAAAACATGAAATTGTGATTGCATTCTTTTCAATTATCATGATTGTTTGGAACTATTTTACATTCGATGAGTTGTTTGAAATATATGATTTGACATTTCTACACTCACCCCTCATTTAATGTCACAACCATGCTATTGCACTTTACTCATTAAGTATTTTTATACTCATCATTCTTTCTTTTATTTTTCTGAAGAAGTTTAAATTTGGAGATCTAGCAGATCATAATGCTAGATTTTGTCGAGCTCGAGTTGTTTTAGTAACGGTATTAGTTCTCAAATTGGTTGAGATTTTGAGAAAATTAGTTGAACCCGTAAGGAGGGTATATATATATTTTTGGAATTACTTTTGAAACTCCATTTTGCTAACCAACTTGGATTACCAAATTTAAATTGTACTTGGATCTTTTATAATTTCTTCTGCTGATTTTTCTTTTGAATTTGTGAAAATTTTATTGAATTTAGAATGGTCGGGTTAACCATATGCATGCTTTTTGAGACAAGGATAGACTAAGTTGGCCCTTTGTATTTTGTTGAATTGTTTTTGAAAATTGATGGATATCGATGAATGCCTTGTACTATCTAGGTATACGGTAGGGTTTACTTATATTCCTAGGTGACGTGGTCTTTGTTGCGTACCCGATTGAGGGTCAGGGTATGACATATTTAGGAATTTTGCAATTGCCAAAAGACTCCATTTCCAGAATGTTAGTTGATAAGATGATAAAAAATGAGAAACAAAGTAAGAGGAAATGAAACACTGATAGATACAGAGAAAAGATAAGCTATAATGTGAAAAGCAATTATTTTAATCGTTGGACTACAAACGCTTGCTATAGTTCGGGATTTTACAGTTATCAAAGGAATTCATCTCCAGAATATTAGTTGATAACATGATTAAAAACGAGATATAGAGAAAAAGGAAATGAAACATAGATATATACAGAAAGAAAATAAGCTATAATGTGAAAAAATTTGGCATTGGTGGTGAAATATGAGCAATGAGAAAGAAGACAATGCCATACATGTACCAAGAGAAGAAACACGAACACTTGCATTTGCCGGGAGTCAAATCCAGGTCTATCACTTGGAAGGCAATTATCTTAACCATTGGACTACAAATACTTGGTTTAGTTAGCTAGGGACTTTGCAATTGCCAAAGGACTCCGTCCCAAGAATGTTAGTTGATAAAATGATTAAAAATCGATCCCCAGAATGTTAGTTCATAAAATGATTAAAAATGAGAGACAGAGAAAGAGGAAATAAAACATAGATACATACAGAGGAAAGATAAGCTATATTGTGAAAATATTAGAAAGCAATTATCCAAACCATTGGACTACAAACGCTTGTAGTTAGGGATTTTGAATTTGCCAAATGATTCCGTCCCCAGAATGTTAGTTAATAATATGATTGCAAATGAGAGAAGAGGAAATGAAACACAAACACAAATATAGAGAAGATAAGCTATACTGTGAAAAAATTTGGCATCAATGGTAAAAATATGAGCAATGAGAAGGAAAGACAATGCTAGACATGGACCAAGAGAAGAAACATAAACACTTACGTTTGCTGGGAGTCGAACTTGGGACTATTGCTTGGAAGACAATTATCCTAACCGTTGGACTATAAATGCTTGGTGTAGTTAGGGATTTTGCGGTTGACAAAGGACTCTATTACCAGAATGTTACTTGATAAGATAATTAAAAATGAAAGATAGAGATAGAGGAAATGAAACACAAACACATAGAGAGGGAAGATAAGTTATAATGTGAAAGCCAAACATGCATCAAGAGAAAAAACACAAACACTTGCGTTTGCCGGGAGTCGAACCCGGATCTATTGCTTGGAAGGCAATTATCCTAACCGTTGGACTACAAACGCTCGATGTGGTTAGGGATTTTGAGGTTGCTAAAGTACTCCATCTTGAGAATGTTAGTTGATAAGATGATTAAAAATGAGAGATAGAGATATCGAAAATAAAACACAAGAGGAATATAAGCTATAATGTGAAAAAAAATTGGCATGGGTGGTAAAAATATGAGCAATGAGAAGGAAGACAATGCCATGGTGTAGTTAGGGATTTTGTGGTTGCCAAAGTACTCCATCCTGAGAATATTAGTTGATAAGATAATTAAAAATGAGAGATAAAGATGATAGAAATAAAACAAAAGAGGAACATAAGCTATAATGTGAAAAAATTTGGCATGGGTGATAAAAATATGAGTAATGAGAAGGAAGACAATGCCAGACATGCACCAAGAGAAAAAACACAAACACTTGCACTTATCGAAAATAAAACACAAGAGGAATATAAGCTATAATGTGAAAAAAAATTGGCATGGGTGGTAAAAATATGAGCAATGAGAAGGAAGACAATGCCATGGTGTAGTTAGGGATTTTGTGGTTGCCAAAGTACTCCATCCTGAGAATATTAGTTGATAAGATAATTAAAAATGAGAGATAAAGATGATAGAAATAAAACAAAAGAGGAACATAAGCTATAATGTGAAAAAATTTGGCATGGGTGATAAAAATATGAGTAATGAGAAGGAAGACAATGCCAGACATGCACCAAGAGAAAAAACACAAACACTTGCACTTGTAGAGAGTCGAACCCGGGTCTCTTGATTGGAAGGCAATTATCCTAACCATTGTGCTTGGTGTATTTAGGGATTTTGTAGTTGCCAAAGGACTCCATCTTGAGAATGTAAGTTGATAAGATGATTAAAATAAGAGAAGAGGAACTTAAACACAAACACAGATAGAGAGGAGATAAGCTATAATGTGAACAAATTTGACAAGCTATAATATGAAAAATTTTGACATTTATGGTAAAAAATATATGTAATGAGAAAGAGGACAATACCAAACATGCACCAAAAGAAGAAATACAAACACTTGCGTTTTGGGGGTTGAACCCGGATCTATTGCTTGGAAGGCAATTATCATAACCATTGGATTACAAACAGTTGGTGTAGTTAGGGATTTTGCAGTTGCCAAAGGACTCTATCCTGAGAGTGTTAGTGGATAAGATGATTAAAAATGAGAGAAGAGGAAATGAAACACAAACACAAACACAAACAGAGGGGGATAAGCTATAATGTGAAAAAAATTGACAAGTTATAATGAGTGGTAAAAATATGAGCAATGAGGAGGACAATGCCAAACATACACCAAGAGAAGAAATACAAAAACTTACATTTGTCAAGAGTCGAACCTAGGTCTATTGTTTAGTAGGCAATTATCCTAACTGTTGGACTACAAACCTTTGTTTAGTTCAGATTTATTTAAACAATACTACTTTTTTCACAGAAGAATTTAACAAGCATATCAATTTAGATTGATTATTAATTAATTTTATTTGATAAAATTAGGAGTTGATAAAAAAATACTGATTGGATATTTCCAACCATGAAAATTCACAAAAAAAATCAATTTATCTGATAAAAATTTTACTATTGGAGTCACAAAACTTAATATGACACTTTTTTTCAAAATAAAAATAATATCATAAATAATACAATACAATACAATACAATACAATACAATATAATACAATACAAGTAGAAGTTGCATATTTAAAGGCAACGAATTCACAAGAAAATACCCTTTAAAGGAATCAATGTCAATATTTTTTTAATGGTAAGAAAACCATAATCTGAAATTAGGAGTTAATTAAGATAGTATTAAATGCATTGCATCCATATATTTGAAGTGCCATAAAGATGATTGAATAGTATAACATCGAAAATTCGATATTAAATAATTATTAATATTTCTTTATAAAATATCGGAAAAAATCGAATTGTAATAGAATCCGGTGTTTGGATGTAACGCCGGAAAATTTAATGTTTTGATTTTTCCATCTCAAGTGCCAAGTGTTGGAAATTGTCAAATTTTGATTTTTTGTATAATTATAAAATAATTTGCAAGTGGATAAATAAATTATAGTTCATATAATTAACAAAGAATGAATTGGCCTAGTGGTATTAGTCTTTTTGGACAACTTGGAGAGCATGAGATCAAACCCAAGTGCAAATTGGTGAAGCCCCAAGTCGATTCATGCCTTGACAAATTGAATGGAATTATGAGTAGTGAATTGATTCATAAATTAGATGAATCAATTCATATGAGAGAAATGGAAGAAAGGAGAAAATCGACTTGAATGAGAAAAAATAAAAGAGGAATCGATTCATGTGAGGGAAAAAAAGGGAAAAAAAGGGGAAAAAATCGACTCACAAATTGAAGTGAGTCGATTTACTAGTGTGCAGAACACATCTTCGGAGGCTTGAGCTTCATAAATCGACTCATGCAAGTGATGAGTCGATTTGTGTGGAGACAATGAGGAAGAAAATTGAATGGGGCAAGGGGTCAATTGATTTGTGTGGGAAGAAAATGAAAGAAAGTCAATTTGCCAAAGGGATTAATCGATTTGTGTGAGAAAAATGGAAGAGCCAAGTTGATTTACACAAGGGACAAGTCGATTCAGTTTAGGCATTGTGAGTCGATTTCCCTTGGTCATAAGTCGATTTGCCTAATGTTTCAAAAGAGTTTTTGAGACTTGTCACACATGAATCGATTTATGCTTTGCATAAATTGATTCAATTTGCAAATGGTGAGTCGATTCACCTATGCCACAAGTCAATTTGGATTGCTTTTCAGAAGGGTTTCTGAGGCTTCACCTACATAAATTGATTTGTGTTTTGTATTTTGGGCAACTTGATTCAGCTTGCATTTGTGAGTCGATTTGCTTCAACTACAAATTGACTTGAGCCCTGAACAACCACACACATGAATCAACTTGAAGGAGTTGTAAATCAACTTGTGCACTCGGTGGAACTAAGAAATGACCAAAATGCCCTCTAAATACAATGAAACCTAAAAATTTAAAAGGGGTAAGATGGTAATTTCAACTCCTAAATTAATAGAAAATGAACAAACTCATTTCATTTATTTCATCTCATTTTCTCTCCACCCTCATTCATCCCTCTCGATAGCTCTCTCCTCTCTGTGCATTCATTTCTCCTTCTTCACACCTCAGTTGATTTCTCTTGTACCAAATCAACTACTCTCTACTTAAATTCACTCAATGAACTTCCAAAATCCTCCATCAGCCTTTGAGACAAAGGATTAAATAGAAGAATTTAGGGTTGCTTTATGAAGGCCAAGTTAGGGTTTTTGAAACCCGACATTCAAAACCCAATCCAACTCCAAAATTAAGGTAATTTCTCCTTTCTAATCTTGGGTTTAGCTTTTTATTGATAGATTGAATTGTATTATTGAGATTTGATGGAATTTCAATTGGAGGTTAAAACCCTAGAAATTGTGAATAGTGAAATTTGGGGAAAATGAAATGAAAAATTTTATAAAGGTCCAATAAAGTGCAAATGGTTGAAATAGAATCTATAATCACGAATTTGAGAAATTAAGGTTTGTGCAAAATTAAGAAAAATTCATAAACCATAGAATTGAATATAATTTAACATTAAATTTGTAATTATTGATTTAGGATGACCAATTGAAATTTGAAAAGGGATTGCATTGGATTAAATTGTGAAATCGGAAGTGAATACCCTCCTAATAGGTGAGTGGATGACTCTGTTGCATATGAATGGGTAAAATGATTTCAATTATGATTTGTAAATTGAATTTTCAAATGATTTTGAAATAAATTTGAAATATCTTTGTGATTGTGGTATGCCCCGCAATGAAATGTTGTAAATCCAAGACTCTTTTATTGAATTGATGAATTATTTGCACTGTGTTACAATGAAGTATTGATAGGTGAATTGTGAATTGTCAATTGCACTTGGGCCAACGGGGCGGGGTGGTTAAGGCTGATTGAAATTTGGCTTGGTGGTAGAAGGGTTGGAGAGCCTCCTCAAGTTGGCCGTGATAACGTGAAGGCAACCCACGGAACTCTAGGTCAATGCCAAGATGAAGAGAATTTTATGAAAAATTATAAAAGACCCATTTACAGAATCCTACCAATGGGTTTTGGCAAACTACAAGGATTTTTGAAGAAAAATTCAATTTGTTTATTGAATTGGAAATCATGAGTCATGGTGAATGTGATTTAAATTTCATTTTACATGAATAGATTTATTTATTGAAATCAAATATATTTTGACCTATATGTTTGGCACCACCACCCTTACCTCTCATTTATGTGTTACATGTCATTGCATTCCATTCACTGAGTATTTTTAATACTCACTCATCTCTTCTAAATTTTTCAGAGGAAGTTAAGGTTGGAGACATCATTTTGAACCAGTCGAAGAAGTTATTTTTGTTGTATCTCAATAGGTAAAAATTGTGAGATTATTTTGGGAATCTAGGTTGTAAACCATGGAATAGGAATTTTGTACATCTCCCTATATGTTTGGATTTAATTGATACTTCCTTGATTTCTCCTTGGCCAAATGTTGGTTAGATCCTTACTTTTATAATGTGAAACTTCTTTTTCAATATATATAAAAATATATATATGTTGGTTTATTAGGACATTTGGTATATCTTGTGAATTTCAAATTCAATTTAAGTTTTTAAATTTATGAAAATGTTGGAAACTGTCTGGAAGGCCAGGTTGGCCAAATTACATGCATGCTTGAATAGGGATGGACCGAGTTGGTCCTTTGATTGTGAAACATATGCATGTTTGTTTATTTGAATGATTAAATGATTTTGAAAAATTGTTGGATATCCAAATGACTTGCGTTATCTTGAGATACGTGTGGGGTTCACTCATGTCTCGGCGTAATGTGGTGATTATTACGTGCTCGACGGGAGAGTCGGGGTGTGATAATTCTATTGGTATTAGAGTTTAGACTCATAATTTTAAATATGTAAAGGTTTGAAATATTCTCAAATGTCCCCAATTGTTTTCCAAAGACCTTGAAATATTTTTCTTTTGAAATTTCAGATTTTAAAAGATTTTTCAAATGATGTACAAAAACCTTCCATAGATTTTTAAGAGCTAGGACTCACTTTATTTCTTTTAGGGGGTTAAATACCTAGCAAAATGCCTAATTTAGTGAGCTAAGGATAGTGTCTCTTCTTATAGGAATCATGTCACCTAGACAAAGATTAAGAAATGTTAATGAGATTCCTCCTTCCGAGCACGAGGATAAATCATTCTTGCATGCTCCAACTTATCCTTCGGCTGCAACTAGTGTTCACTCAGCTCCCATAACTGGGATTCCTCTACCACCACTCGATGCACTCCGACAATGGATTGAGTGGTGGAATACTTATGGCAGCTCATTTTCAAGTTCCTCCCCAAGAACCAATTTTTTCTCCACCAAGGCCAACCATTCCACCTACTCCTCCGATAGAACTAATTGCTCCTCCCACTTCAGTGACTACTCCCATTACTTGTCCAACCATCGAATTGTCCAAATTGATCAAAGAAGCCCGACAACTTGGATGTGTCACTTTTACGGGGACAAGTGATGCCATGGTAGCTAAGAATTAGATAAATCAGGTACGGGAAATGGTATCCGACATGAGATTGGATGATGAGTTGAAGCTCATGGTGGCCGTGAAATTGTTAGACGAAGATGCTCGAGCATGGTGGGATAATCTTAAAAAGAGGTCCACAACACTTATCTCTTGGAATGAATTTCTTAGAGAATTCGACGAAAAATGCTATACTCGGTTTTACCGAGACTTAAAGAGAAAGGAATTCCTTCACCTCTGCCAAGGCAACAAGTCAGTAGTAGAATATGAGATGGAGTTGAGAAAACTGTCCTCATTTTTTTGGAGTTGGTGACTTCGGAGGAATACCTGCATTTCAAGTTTGAAGAGGGTCTAAACTTAGCCATTAGGGAGAAGATGTCTATGACATCGGCCCATACTTACAAGAATGTTTTTGAATTGGCCTTAAGGACCGAGAAAATAATCGAGGAAAGAGGAAGGATGAGAGAAGGACAGAAGAAGAAAATGAGGTCCAAGCATACATTGAGCCAAGATTCAAAGCAGAGTAGGAGCATAGGCTCCTACGGTGGATCTTCTGTCACCGAATCCGTTGGCATTCCTCAAGGCCAACACATGTCTCACTTTGGGAGCCCCACTTCTAGTGCCATTTTTGGAAGCAAATTGATGGGAAATAAGAAAGAGAAGTATAGGAACAATGGAAAGTTCTATTATGCGTTTTGTCAAACACCCAAGAGGTGCTATCAGTGTGGAGAGGAGGGTTATTTTCACAACGTTTGCCCAGAATTGGGATGGGGAGGTCAATCAAGTCGAGATCGACCTAGTGGATCTATGGGCATCCAAGCCAACATCCTCACCTCACCTCCCAGTGTCATACCATGGACGGGGACTGGGAGTAACTTAGTAACTGCTCCAACCTAACATCCACAAACAAGGGCATATACCAGAATTTATATAATGACTAATGAGGATGCACAAAACAACCTGGACATAGTCACAGGTAAATTTCCAAAACTTGAACTTGATGATTTAAAAATTTGAATATAAACATTATGAGATTATTATTGTATGATTTTGAATTTGAGGCATGTTAGAGATATTGGATGATACTGAGGTGATTGGTGATGACTTTGATATTTGATGATAGCTTTGGTGGCATTGAGGTTTATAAATTTTGATTAAGTTTGGTTAAATTGAAAGTTAATTCTTATTCTTCGCATATAAGTATAATAAAAATTTTTGGAGTTAATGCTCATGTTCTAATTGATATGGGGTCAAATAACTCTTTTGTAAGCACGAAGTTTGCTAAATAGACAAATAGGCCTTTGACCCTACTCAAAGAGAAGTTGTTGGTTATTACTTCTTTGGGGGAACTGTTGAACAGAGACACCAAGTTCAAAGCATTTAAAGTAGTTGTAAAGAGTGAAGTTCTCGAAGCGGACTTGATTCCATTGGAAATAAGGGACTTTGACGTCATATTGGGTATGGATTGGTTACACCTCCACTGAGGTTCAATAAACTGCTTCACTAAGGAGGTGAAATTCCGTAGACCAGGATATCTTCAACTTGTATTCACCGGTGAATAGCGTGTCTTACCGAGCTATGTAATTTCAACTTTAGAGGTACGAAAATTAGTACACAAGGGTTATGAAGCTTACGTAACCCATATCATTGACACTACAATGGCAATTCCAGAATTGATAAATGTTCCGATGGTGAATGAGTTTCCAGATGTTTTCTCGGATGAGTTGCTTGGTTTACCTCCAGTTCAGGAATTTGATTTTGCTATTGACTTGGCTCCCAGACCTACACCTATTTCTATCCCTCCGTATAGGATGATACTTTTGGAGTTGAAAGAATTGAAGGTCTAATTTCAAGAATTGTTGGACAAGAGATTTATCTGACCAAATACCTCACCTTAGAGGGCTTGGGTTCTATTTGTGAAGAATAAAGATAACACCCTCCAGTTATGTATCGACTACCTACAGCTAAATAAGGTGACCATTAAGAACAAATACCCTTTGCTGAGAATTGATGATTTGTTAGATTAACTCCAAGGGGTGAGCGTCTTTTCAAAGATCGATTTGAGGTCCGGCTATCATTAATTGAGGATAAAAGACGATGATGTCCATAAGACTGCGTTTAGGACATGATATGGGCAATATGAATTTTTGGTGATGCCCTTCAGTTAGACGAATGCTCCTATAGCTTTCATGGACGTCATGAATCGAGTCTTCCACCCCTACCTCGACAAGTTCATCATAGTTTTCATTGATGACATTTTGGTGTATTCCAAGAATGATAAGAAGCACTCAGAACATCTTCGAATTGTGCTACAAATTCTTCGTGTATGCCAAGTTCTCTAAGTAATAGTTTTGGTTAAAGAAGATTGGTTTCTTAGGGCATATTGTATCCGGGGATGGGATATTTGTTGACCCAAAGAAAGTATAGGCAATTTTGAGATAGGAACCACCCAAAAATATCATCGAGATGATAAGTTTCTTCGGATTGATAGGCTATTACCGAGATTTGTAGAAGAGTTCTCTAAAGTTGCAGTTCCTTTGTCAAGTTTGAATCAGAAAGGAGTTAAATTTGAATGGAGTGATAAGTATGAGCAGAGTTTTCAAGAACTCAAGAAGAGACTCACGTTCGCTCCTATACTTGCTCTTCCCACTGGTTGTGGTGACTATGTGGTTTATAGTGACGCCAGTAAACAAGGTTTGGGGTGTGTTTTAATGTAAGGTGATAGAGTCATCGCCTATGCTTCTAGACAGTTAAAGAAGCATGAATTGAATTATCCGACCCATGATCTAAAGCTTGCTGCCATTGTGTTCACTTTGAAGATTTAGTGGCATTACTTATATGAAGCCATATGCAGAATTTTCACCAATCACAAGAGTCTTAAGTACTTGCTCACTCAAAAGGAACTCAATTTGAGACAAAAAAGGTGGTTGGAGCTAATCAAGGTCTTTGACCTAGTGATTGACTATCACCCAGGTAAAGCGAATGTGGTTGCGCATGCTCTAAGTTACAAGTCTTCTTTTTCTTTATTTCATGGGAGTTCTTATCTCTCATGCCTAGTGGGACTCCGTACACTTGGAGTCAAGTTGGCCAATGATGAGCATGGTATGCTGTTGGCTAGATTCGAGATACGACCAACCTTAGTAGACCATATTAAAGAGCTCGAAAGAACTAATGAGGAGCTAAAGAGGATAGTGGAAAAGGTTCACAAGGGTGAAAGTGGTGATTTCCATATTCAGGAGGATAACATGGTAGTATATGAAAAATGAGTATGTGTTCCCAAGAATGACGAGTTTCGAAGAGCTATACTTGAAGAGACACATTTTTTGGCTTATCCAATGCATCCCGGAAGCGCAAAGATGTACCAAACAATCAAAGAAACCTATTGGTGGTTGGGGTTGAAGCAGGAGATAGCCAAGTTTGTAGCAAGATGCCTTGTATGCCAACAAATCAAGAGCGAACATCAGAAGTCGGCCGGAACACTTCAATCATTGTTTACACCCGAATAGAAATGGGAACACATCACCATAAATTTTATGGTGGGATTGCCACGTACTCTGAGCCGTCACGATACTATTTGGGTAATAGTTGATAGACTCACTAAATCTGCACATTTTCTTCTAATCCAGAACACTTACTCTTTGGAGAGGTTAGCTAAACTATATATTGATGAGATTGTTCGACTTCACGGGTTTTCGATGTTGATTGTATCGGATCGTGATCCCCGATTCACATCCTGATTTTGGCCTAAGCTAAAAGAGGCTTTAGGGACAAAGCTTAAGTTCAGTACCGCTTTCCATACTCAAACTGATGGACAATCCGAGTGTACAATTCAGACGTTGGAAGATATGCTAAGAGCATGTGTTATGGATTTCCAAGAGAGTTAGGATAGGCACCTGTTGTTCATTGAATTTGCATACAACAATAGCTATTAAGCTAGTATTGGGATGCCACCTTATGAAGCTTTTTACGGAAGGAAATGCCAAGTAACTTTGTGTTGGGATGAAGTTGAAGAGCGAAAGATCGAAAGTGTGGAGTTAATTGAGGCAACCATAAAAAAAGTGAAGATGATTCGGGCAAGGATAAAGGCGACTCAAGATAGACAGAAGACGTACACCAACAAAAGAAGAAGATCTTTAGAATTTGAGGTTGGAGACATGGTTTTCCTGAAGATATCACCTTGAAAGGGTGTAATCCGATTCCAAAAATGAGGTAATTTGAACTCTCATTACATTGGGCCTTTCAAGATCCTCAAGAGGATAGGACAGGTAGCAAATTGATTGGAATTACCTCCAGATTTAGAGAAAATTTATGATATTTTTCGTGTCTCAATGTTGAAAAAATATTTACTGGATCCTTCACACGTATTAGAAACTCCTTTGATAGAATTGAATCTAGACTTGAGTTTCAAGGTATAGCCAGTGCAAATCCTTGATTGATAACTCAAACAATTGAGAAATAAATAAATCCCTATGGTTAAAGTGTTGTGGTAAAACAACCAAGCAGAAGAACAATCTGGGAGACTAAAAAATCAATACGAAAACAACACCTACAACTTTTTGATGTATAAATTTTAATTTAAATTTCGAGAACGAAATTTGTTTTTAGGGGGTTAAGTATTATAACACCAAAAATTCGATATTAGAAAATTTTTAATTAATTATTAATTTTTCTTTGTAAAATACCGGAAGAAATCGGATTGTAATCAAATCCGAAGTTTTGATATAACACCGAAAAATTTAATGAAATGTGAGTAGTGAATTCATTCATAAATTAGATGAATCAATTCATATGAGAGGAATGAAAGAAAAGAGAAAATCGACTTGGATGAGAAAAAATAAAAGAGGAATCGATTCATGTGAGGAAAAAAAAGGGGGGAGAAATCGACTCACAAATTGAAGTGAGTCGATTTACTAGTGTGTAGAACACACCTTCTGAGGCTTTGAGCTTAATAAATCGACTCATGTAAGTGATGAGTCAATTTGTGTGGAGACAATAAGGAAGGAAATCGAATGGGGCAAGGGGTAAATCGATTTGTGTGGAAAAAAAAGGAAGGGAAGTTGATTTGCCAAAGGGATGAATTGATTTGTGTGAGGAAAATGGAAGAGCCAAGTCAATTCACTCAAGGGACAAGTCGATTCAGTTTAGGCATTGTGAGTCGATTTCCTTAGGTCACAAGTCGATTTGCCTAATGTTTCAGATGAGTTTTTGAGACTTGTCACACATGAATCGATATATGCTTTGCACAAATCAATTCAGTTTGCAAATGGTGAGTCGATTTGGATTGATTTGCAGAAGGGTTTTTGAGGCTTCACCTACACAAATCGATTTGTTCTTTGGGTAAGTTGATTTAACTTGCATTTGTGAGTTGATTTGCTTTAATTGCAAATTGACTTGAGCCCTGAACAACCACACACATGAATCGACTTGAAGGAGATGTAAATTGACTTCTGCACTCGGTGGAACTAGGAAATGACCAAAATGCCCTCTAAATACAATGAAACCTAAAAATTTAAAAGGGATAAGATGGTAATTTCAACTCCTAAATTAATAGAAAATGAACAAATCAATTTCATTTATTTCATCTAATTTTCTCTCCACCCCCATTCATCCCTCTCGACAGCTCTCTCCTCTCTCTGCATTCATTTCTCCTTCTTCACACCTTAATTGATTTCTCTCCTACCAAATCAACTATACTCTACTTAAATTCACTCAATGAACTTCCAAAATCCTCAATCAACCTTTGAGATGGAGGATTAAACGGAAGAATTTATGGTTGCTCTATGAAGGGAAAGTTAAGGTTTTTGAAACCCAATCTCCAAAATCCAATCTAATCCCAAAATTAAGATAATTTCTCCTCCCTAATCTTGGGTTTAGCTTTCTTATTAATAGATTGAATTGTGTTGTTGAGATTTGATGGAATTTCAATTAAAAGTCAAAACCCTAAAAATTGTGAATAGTGAAATTTGGGAAAAATGGAATGAAAAATTTTATAGAGGTCCAAATGAAGTGCAAATGGTTGAAATAGAATCTATATTCATGAATTTGAAAAATTAGGATTTGTGCAAAATTAAGGAAAATTCATAAACTTTAGAGTTGAATATAATTTAACATTAAATTTGTAATTATTGGTTTAGGACAACCAATTGGAATTTGAAAAGAGATTGCATTTGATTAAATTGTGGAATTGGGATGAATATCCTCCCAAGAGGTGAGTGGATGGTTATGTTGCACATGAATTGGAAAAATGATTTCAATTATGTTTTGTAAATTGAATTTTCCAATGAATTTGAAATAAATTTGAAATATCTTTATGATTGTGGTGTATCCCGAAATGAAATATTGTAAATCCATGACTCTTTTATTGAATTAATGAATTTTTGCACTGTGTTACAATGAGATATTGATATGTGAATTGTGAATTGCTCTTGTTTGTATATGAGTACAAATCTTGATTGATGAATTGAATTTTTGTAATGCAATGCATGAATAAGAAAAATGACTATTGTCTAAGTCTTGCCACGACCAGGGCTAGTAGGGTGGCGTGGTTAAGGTTGATTGAAATTTGGCTTGGTAGTAGGTGGGTTGGAGAGTCTCCTCAAACCAGTTGTGATAACGTGGTGGTATCCTACCAACGGCCATTGGTAGGAAAATGATTTTGGCAAACTCCAAGAATTTTTGAATAAAAATTCAATTTGTTTATTGAATTGGAAATCATAAATTATGGTGAATGTAATTTAAATTTCATTTTATAAGAATTTATTTTTTTTTTATTGAAATCAGATACATTTTGACCTACATGTTTGGCACCACTACCCTCACCCCTCATTTATGTGTTACATGTGATTACACTCCATTCATTGAGTATTTTTAATACCCACTCTTCTCTTCTAAATTTTTCAGAAAAAGTTTAGATTAGAGACATCATTTTAAGATAGTCGAAAAAGTTATTTTTGTTGAATCTCGATCGGTAAAAATTGTGAGATTATTTTGGGAATCTAGGTTATATGAACCATGGAATAGAAATTTTGTACATTTCCCTTTATGTTTGGATTTAATTGATACTTTCTTAATGTAACACCAAAAATCCGGTGTTAGAAATGTTGTAAATATCTTTATAATATATTGGAAAAAAATTTTAAATTTTATTGATTTTTGATTTTGGGATATTAAATTGAAATTTTCGGTATATATATAAAATGTCATATCCGCGATTCGTGGTGAATCAAAATTTTTATGAAATTTAAAATTTAGTGAAAAGTGGGTATAAAAATATATATATGATTATTTATTTATTTATTTATATAGATATTTCTTATAAAGAAAAAAAGTAAGGAAGCACAGCGTTTTGGCCAAAACGTTGCACTCCCCCCAAATTCGATTAGGGTTGGAAGCCCTGATCTCTCTTCACTCCCTCTCTTCGTCTCTCTTGTTCTCCTTCCTGAATCCACCGTCACGTCTCTCCCTCTCCTCCACCACTCTCTCCACCGCTCACCGGTGGTTCCACCGTCGCCACCGCCACTGCCTAGACGATTCGATTGCTCGTCTCCCCCTCTGTCTCTCTCTATCTCACTCTCTGTTTCCCTCTCTCTTGAATTCTCTCTCTCTCTCCGTCGCTCACTGCCTCTCTCTCCCTCTCTATCGTTTCTCTCTCTACCTCCCGTGGTCGACACCTTCCTCTGACAGTCACCACCGCGCAACGGCCCACGCTATCTTTCTCCCCTGTCCGCTCAACCACGCGCTGCTCTCTTTGCTGAGAGCCTTCTGTGACCATCGCAGAAGCTCCAAGGTGGCAGTAGCAGCACTTTCAAAAACCCTAGGTCGCGATGTCCTACGATTTCTTCTCTGCGCAGGTAAGGGTTGGCTCGGCTCTGACTATAGCTTTAGGGTTTTGGCTCTCGATAATTTAAGCCTAATTACTAAGCTTTACGTCGGTTTGGAATGCACTGC
The DNA here is from genome assembly GCA_037126225.1 of Dillenia turbinata. Classification (NCBI taxonomy): domain Eukaryota; kingdom Viridiplantae; phylum Streptophyta; class Magnoliopsida; order Dilleniales; family Dilleniaceae; genus Dillenia; species Dillenia turbinata. The sequence goes on from JBAMMX010000007.1 coordinate 18,336,732, forward strand.
AGGTCTCGGATTGAACTAAGAAGGCATTCGAACGAGGGTTGTGAACTGCGAAAAACCCTAGTTAGGGAATTTCAATCCCTTCAATATTCGAACTATTTTTGTTGAATTTAGGTTGAGAATACGTGTATATATATTCTGAAATATGTTAAATTCGAAAAAAAAATGCATTTTCCTGAAATTTTGTATGAAGTTATTAAGATTAAGTCTAGAATTTTATATAAATTAGGCTGCCTAGTATGATAGGATGTGTTAGATGATGATAGAATTTTGTTTGGTTGATTTATATAGCTTTCCCTAAAGTTTGATTGGAATGTGCATGAAAAACTAAATTAGGATTATGTAAATTTAGGAAAAAATTAAAAAAATTAAAGAATATTGGGAAATTAGGTCATTGGTGAACTAAATAATTCTAAATTGATGAAACGAGAATCTAGAAATATGATTGAGTAAAGTAAGGATATATTAATTAGGAGAAAATTTGAAAACCCTTCAATGAGATTTATTTGATAATTAATTGTAATGATTGGTCTAGGTTAACCTTTTGGAGACTCGAAATGAGTCATTTCAGATTAATTGAGGAATTGGGAGTGATCACCCTCCCTAGAGGTGAGTGGATGGTTATGTATCATTTAAATGAGTAAATGATTTTAATATGATTTGCAAATTTGATTTTGAAATAAATTTATAATGTTTTGTGATTGTGGTGAGCTTAAAATGAATTTTGTGATAAATCCATGACTCATGAGTTGAATATTGATTTGTTTGCACCATCTTACGTTTGTATACACATATGAATTGTGAAATATTGCTCTATTTTATACATTGAGTATGAATTGATTTTGGTATTGATTGTGGTAACATGGTGCTGGAAAAAGACTATAGTCTAAGTCTTACCACGGACCTGCTAGCGGGGTGGCGTGGTTAAGGCTAACTTGTGATTAAATTAGAGGCTTGGAGGTGTCGGGTTGGAGAGCTACTCAAGTAGGCCGGATGACGTGGTGGCATCCCATGAAAAAATTTCTGGGCCAACCCCAAAGGGAAAGGGGATTTTTATGCAAAAATTGTAGAAAATCCTTTGATGGTCCTGCCAATGGTCATTGGTAGGACAATATTTTCAGCACACCTCAAAATTATGGAAAAATGAATTTGGATTGTTTGAATTGATTATATGAGTCATGGTGGATTGATATAAATGATTTTATGAGAATGAAATTCGTTATTGCATTAAATGATATTTGATACATGTATTTGACATCACCACCCTCATCCCTCATTTATATGTTGCATACCATTGCTCTCCACTTACTGGGTATTTTAAAATACTCACCCCTTCATTTAAATCCTTTTTAGAGGAAGCGTAGACTTTGGATGGCATTGGCTGATTCAGAGATCTTTTGGTGATCCACGATAGGTATTGATAGTGGATTTTATTCTCCTGAGACTTGATGTAGTCTCATCCGTGGAAGGAAAACTATTGTACTATTCTTTTGAGATTTGGATTTAATTGATACTTGTCATATCTTTTGGGACAAGTATTGGTGTAATCTAAGCTTGGTTCACCTGGAAAGTGTCCAATCTTGTTTAAAACTTATCTTTGCAAAATTTATTGTTCTCATTTGGGACATTTGGACTTTTATTGGGATTGTTGAAATATTTTGAGATTGTGAATTATGTGGAACTTTGGAATGGCTGGGAAGGCAACATTGCATGTATTGCATGTACAGGAACTCCTCCCCCGATTGTGTGTTGACGTATGCTTGTATGTATAGGAATGGACCGGATGAGTCATTTGTATACAAGTTTTATATGATTTTCTTATTTCGATGAGTTTATTATTTTGGAAGATTTATTGAAAAATTGAAATGTTTTGCGCTACTCTGGTATATAGAGAGGTTATGCCCATATGCCGAGATAACGTGGCGGTTGTTACGTGCTCGACGGGAGAGTCAGGGCGTGACACTTAATTTCTCCTTGACCAAATATTGGTAAAATCATTACTTTTACAATATGAAACTTTCTTTTGCAATATAAATATATATATATATATTTATTTATTTATTTATTGGTTTATTTGGACATTTGGTAAATCTTGTGAATTTCAAAATCAATTTAAGCTTGTAAATGTATGAGAATATTGGAAACTGTCTAGAAGGACGGGTTGGTCAAATTGCATGCATGCTTGAATAGGGATGAACCAGGTTGGTCGTTTGATTGTGAAACATATGCATGTTTGTTTAATTGAATGGTTAAATGATTTTAGAAAATTATTGGATATCCAAACGCTTTGCGTTATCTTGAGATATGTGTGGGATTCATTCGTGTCTTGAGATAACACAGTAGTTATTACGTACTCGACGGGAGAGTTAGGGCGTGACAAATAGACTTGATCCTACTCTAAACAAAAATATAGCTTGTTAATTATTTATTTATTATGATGAGCTAAGGACTATGGGTAGGGATTAATAGAAATTATTAAATTTGTCACATTTGGTATCAACAGGATTCAAGATTCTCAATTACATCAAAACAAAAGGACATTTTGCAACAACATGTTAAAAAGCAAAAGCCGTATCCTCGTAAACCTAGAAATGTTGCTTTAGTTCCAAAACTTGGTACCTATCGTCTTGGTAAACCTAAAATTTTAAATATGACTTGATGAAACTTTTTTTGCATGGTAAATCCAACGAGAGAGAGAGAGAGAGAGAGAGAGAGAGAGAGAGAGAGAGAGAGAGCATATATTCTGTGAAGAAACAACTAGCCACAGTCCAAGTATTCTTGTATAGGTAGAGAGAGAGAGAGAGAGTATTCTCTTGAATAGTCATAGACAATCATCTTAATCCTTCTTTGTGTCTACTAGGCCATGTCCTAATCCTTCTTTAAGTCATAACTTTGATGGTCATTTTCTTCAATCTTCCCATCACTTCTTAGAAACACTAAGACTTACTAGAAAAACATGACTCTCATACTTGGAGCTAAGTCATGTATTAGAGCAAATGACTGCAGTTTTTGCCGTACAGTCCGAAGATTCTTACAATAAAAGCAGAAGTGATTGCGGTTCCAAAGCAAGCAAGGCAATCTACTATGCTTGAATTGTCAAACAAGGGATTCCTCACAAAGATTTGTACTTGGGAGAGATTGTGAAGAGGCAGACTCAAACTAACAACTGTCTTTTAGGAGGCATGTCGAAAGCCAAAGTTCAGTCCTGCTTTTCTTTAACAAGCTTATGAAAAGTGTCGTGAGATTTGTGCAGACTATGCCAAGACTTTCAATCTAGGTTCATTCCCTCTCTCTCTCTCTCTTCCATTTCATCCAAAGACATTTTTGTTTAACCGAAACTCAATTAGTCACGTGTGGAAACAAAGTGGTCAATATCTGCCAGACACCTAAGTCTATAAAAATATCACAGAGTATGAAACTAACGTTATATCTGATGCTTTGGTGAAAGAACTCTGCTAATGACAGAGGAGAGACAAAAGGCAATATGGGCAATCTATGGTAAGAGCTACTTAACTAGATTCTCTCATGGCATGTAAATATCATCTAAAACTTACCATACACAATCACAATGTTAAGGTATATCAAAGTGCGTCCCAAAGGTAGTTTAATGGTTACAACCCCTCTCCTCTAAGCTGGAGAACCAGGTTCAAATCTTTTTGTAACAAAAAAAAATAAATAAATAATTTTAAAGTGCAATTTGTACATACAGTTTGGTATAAGAGGACAGATGAACTAGTAGATGGTCCTAAGACAATGCATATGAGCGATTCTATTCTTGCTCAATGAGAAGAGGGACCGCAAGACATCTTTGATGGGCACCCATATGACTTGCTTGATGCTGCACTAACCACTATAAGAAAACAGACTTTCAGTGACGGAAATTAGCGACAGAAAAAAATCCATCGCTATTAGCGACGGATTTGCGACAGATTAGCGACGGAAGAATTAGCGAGGGAAAAATCCGTCGCTAAATCGTTCGCAAAAATTTTTTTGTTTTTATTAAATATAATTTTTTGTTATTATTAAACATATTTTTTTTGTTTTTATTAATTATAAATTTTTAATTAAATATAATTTTGTGTTTTTATTAAATATAATTTTTTGTTTTTATCAAATATAATTTTTTATTAAATATAATATTTTATTTTTATTAAATATAATTTTGTGTTTTTATCAAATATAATTTTTTTGATTTTATTAAATATAATTTTTTGTTTTTATCAAATATAATTTTTTTATTAAATATAATATTTTGTTTTTATTAAATATATTTTTTTGTGTTTTTATTAAATATAATTTTTTGTTTTTATTAAATGTAATTTTTTGTGTTTTTATTAAATATAATTTTATATTTTTATTAAATATAATTTTTTGTTTTTATCAATTATAATTTTTTATTAAATATAATATTTTTTTATTAAATATAATTTTGTGTTTTTATCAAATATAATTTTCTTTTTGTTTTTATTAAATATAATATTTTGTTTTTATTAAATATAATTTTTTGTTTTTATCAAATATAATTTTTTTATTAAATATAATATTTTGTTTTTATTAAATATAATTTTTTGTGTTTTATTAAATATAATATTTTTTTATTAAATATAATTTTTTGTTTTAATTAAATGTAATTTTTTGTGTTTTTATTATATATAATTTTGTATTTTTATTAAATATAATTTTTTGTTTTTATCAAATATAATTTTTTTATTAAATATAATATTTTGTTTTTATTAAATATAATTTTGTGTTTTTATCAAATATAAATTTTTTTTTGTTTTTATTAAATATAATATTTCGTTTTTATTAAATATAATTTTTTGTTTTTATCAAATATAATTTTTTTATTAAATATAATATTTTGTTTTTATTAAATATAATTTTTTGTGTTTTTGTTAAATATAATTTATTGTTTTTATTAAATGTAATTTTTTGTATTTTTATTAAATATAATTTTGTGTTTTTGTTAAACAAAATTTTATATTTTTTTAAATTAGGGTATTGTATTTTTAATATCGAGAGTTAGAAATAAAGTATAGAAATAGAAACAAAATAAACTAATAACATAAAAGTGATTGTGGTATGTTGGTTATAACTCTCAATATCTCTTTCTCAACTCAGGTTCGAATGTGGACAGGTGTATTTTTTGTGCATTTTTCAAACAATTTAAAGGCGGTGGTGCGGGCGGCAAGGCAGTGGGCTGTGGTGGCCAGGCGGTCGGGTAGGGCACCCGGATTCGGGCATTTGGGTTTACCCTTACTCACTTCAGCGACGGATTAACGACAAAAATATTTTCGTCACTAATCCGTCAGTAATTAATAATAATTAAAAAAAATACTAATAAATTTCTGACGGATTAGCGATGGATTATTAGCAACGGAAATATTTCCATCGCTAATCTGTCGCTGATTAGCAACAGATTTGCGATCGATTTTCTTAGCGATGGAAATTTTCCGTCACTAAATTAGCGATATAACTTTCAGCGACAAAAATTTGGGTATCAGCGACGGATTTTTTCGTCGCCGATACCCATTTTTCTGGTAGTGAACTGATACAATTCACAAATTTCCTTCAGACATTCAGGTAAAATGACATGGCATAAATCTTTGTCCTTCATTTTAGTTTTATGACATAGTTAATGATGTGCTTATGTTTTTCTCCAATTTTAGCCATTTAGGGACATGATTGAGGGAATGAGAATAGACACAAGAAAATCATACCACCAAAAATATCGAAAGCTCTATCTCTACTTTTACAATGTAGCCGGAACTGTAGGCCTAATGAGTGTTCCCAAAATGGGAATTGCACCAGGGGCATCACTTTCTACTTAAGCTATTTATAGTGCTGCACTTAGCTTCGGCATCGGAAATCAACTCACAAACATCCTTAGAGATGTGGGAGAAAAGTAAGTACCACCTATTGGATCATTAATTCAACGTTGGGCTTATATGTTAAAATAATTTTGTATTGTATAATGTCAAACCCATAAGTTACACCCATATAAAAGTGAGCTGGTAAATTTGAAAAATTCTATAATTGGGTTTAGGTATCTCAAAGGATATGAAAATAAATTAATGTATAGATACCAATAGACATTTATTATTTATTATGGGTTAAATAGGGAATGTCTAAGGGTGATTTAAAGACAGCTGTCATAAGCTGAACATACAGTTTTGTAAGGTAAAAGTCAGCCTATAATTATAAATAGGGTTATAGTCTTCGGATCAATAAATTACTCTTCTTGTCACGCCCCGACCCACACCCAAGCCGGGCACGCGACCAGCCCGCTGCGGCACCTCGATGCACGGGCACCACATCCCGCTCATCGAAGCACCGTAAGGCTGTCGACATTCACAAAATCCAGGTTTCCAAATCACAGAGATCCCCAAGAAATAAAAATAATACATGTATGCCTCAATGCAAATTAAAACAAGTGAGAGTTAACCTTATACAGACAAGAAGAATTATAAATACAGTCATCCCAATTTAAACAAATACAATGGTCATCCTAACTTCCTCAAAATGATACAATAACCTCAATACATAACGGAATAGCGGGTAGTCATACCCCGGCCCAGTAGTCTCCAAAGAATGTCCAGTACAATAATGCGCACAAATCTCTCAGTCTGAGTCTACACCTATAGGAGGGGAATGTGAGGGGTGAGTACCGTAGAGAGGGGGGTTGGTACTCAGCAAGTCGGGGGGATGACATGCTACAATTAATTTTTGGGTGAATTAGGAGTGTCAAAATTATGTCCCAATAAATCCATGGTATGCAAAAATATTATGACATCTCAATAAATCATTCACGGCATACGTATCAAATCAAATATGCATCCATTATGCATGTCCATCATATCATGTAGAGCCGGTCGAAAATATCCCGGCAAAGGCCAACCATGGCCAAGGACGGGCAACGTTGGGGGTTTTCACGGTGCAAGTAATAAAATAAGGCTCTCCACCCCAACGTTGGCCACAGACTACTCCAACTAGCCTGTATATATATATCGCACACGTATCAAGGATCAAGCGTGTATGGAAACCCGCCGGTGCTAGACCTACCAAGGTCCTCCCCGAAGTGGTTCAACCGACGACTGTCCGTACAATATGTATGACAATCTGGCGGATACCCCCAGCAGAGGCGTATCCGGGCACAACAGGTGCCTCTACCAAATGTCCTTCGTAGCTACGGAATGCCATAGGAAGCAAATCATCATCATCACAGTATCCACAGGGGCATCCAGCCCAAATCACATATCTCAAGCCAAATCTCAAGCCATAACATGTCAAAATCATGTGCCAATATGCAATGGAAGCATAAAATTTTGTGGATATATCAAAGTGTGGCACAATCATCAAGTGTCAAAATCATGGATGCATATCGATATAAACAAGTTGGGACACTCCATATATCACAAAACATTTTCATAAATCCAAGAAAATAAGTCAATCATACCATTTTAAATCATGCCTTTGAAAGCTTTTTAAAACACGGTATCAATTAAAAGTAGATGTCAAGTCCCACTCACTGTTAGGGGAGGATAATACACTCCCCAATATCTCCACAAAGTGTAAATCATGTGCTCCCTCCGTTCAACTCAAATAACTCTTAGGGAGACAAACAGTCTGCAGATTTTTTTTTAACCTGCGCAGTCATGGAAAACAGACTATAACTTTGGCTATACTAGTCCAAATCAGATGATTCTTATCTCATTTTAAAGCTAAGAGATATCACTATAACTTTCATTTTGCACACTTCCTCAGATTCAAATCACAGAATTCCCGGTAAGCCTAATTTTGTTACTGTCATTTTTAATTTTTGGATTCTGTCCAGTTTTTGGTGCAGAAGCCATAACTTTCGTTCTACTCACCAAAGTCTAATGAAATTTTACAATGTTATAGATAAGATGTAGATCTACAACTTTCGTGTTTTGAGTTTTATCCAAATATGCCTGGAAGGGGTTCAACAAAATTCATGAACAAGACTGATACGTTTTAGTGAAACATAAAGTTTCTGTCAACACAGTTTTAAGGAAAATTGTATAACTTTCAATTTCCTCGTGCGAAATGGCTGAAATTTTTATATGTTATAGGCAAGAAGTATATCTATAACTTTCATGTTTTGTGTTTCTTAAAACTAAGACATGAGAGGGGTCGTTTTTACTCACTACTGTCAAGGTTCGAAACTGGACACTTCTATGTCGAGTTTCAGGAAAAGTGCCATAACTTTTGGCACAGGCATCTGATTTTGGTGATTCTTATCTCGTTGGAAAGATAAGACTTTGATCTACAATTCATATAACTAACACATTTTCAAATTCTGGATCTAAGATGTCTTAAAACAGAGATGAATTCACGGACAGAAATAAAATTTAAAGTGAGACAGGATAAAATTTCTTACCTCACTTTCTTGGTCTTCCTCTCTTGCTTCTCTCCTTGTTCTCACGAATTTGGAAGAATGAACATGCATTCTAAGGCCTTCTTCTTTTATTATTGTGTTAATAACTCACCACCCTAGGATCAAATCTCTAATTAATCTAAACCATAGGATCATTTTGACTATTGCATGTGTTCTCATTGGTTTTCATGTGCATGTGTTCTTATTGGCCCACCTTGCCTTTCTCATCTCCATTTGGCCAACACTTGTCCTCCTTACTATAACACTTGTTCAATACAAGAATACACTTGTCACATTTCATTTAAGTTTTGTTAATTGCTAACAAGTCCTTTGACTTATAAAAATTCTAATTTGACCCCTAAAATTTTCATAATTACACACTAGGCCCAAAATCTTATATTAGACCTAATTAAATTTATTTATTGTGAAATTAAGGTTTTGAATCTCTTTGAGTCAAAAGTGATCCGATTTGTATTTTATCGTCAAATATCTAAAGTTGATTTATCGGAAAAATTTTCTTAATGAAAATTTATGAATATAGTAGTAAAAACATCATATATATATATATATATATATATATATATATGAAATGGAATTCACTATAGAATACACCGAGAGTCGGTGTTACACTTCTCCCTAATACCCCCATCATATAGAGAGAATTTATGAGAATATATATGACCTGGAAGGCCGTACCCAAGATTCTACCTAGATGAAAGATCGAATCAAGGATTTACTCTATGCAGTCTTCGGTTATAGAATCAGGTACAATTATATCCGATCTGAATTTCAGTTTCAGTTATTAAGTTTTAATTTCGATGATTTAACACGATATTTGGCATATTTTGCATTAAGTTAATTTTCCCAACAAGTGGTATCAGAGCCTCTCATGTTTGAATCATCGGAATTTTTTTGCATATTTTAGTATTTAATATGATTTTAGTATTTTATGAATTTTTGAAAAATATGTATGAAAAATTTTTATGAATATTTTGGTTTTCGACAAAAATATATATATATACATATATATATTCAGGAATTTTTTTTTTTGTGGATTTCAATAAAAGAAAAAGTTATGAAAATTTTTTATTAAAATCGACCATCAGTTTTTATTAAAAGTCGACATCCAGTGTTTTAAAAAAAATTGGAAAGATTTTCTTTTTTATCAAAGTCGACTTAAATATTTTATTAAAGTCGACATTCGGTATTTAAATATATATATCGGTGTTTAAATATATATATTTGGGTAAAAGAGCAGAAGATGACAAGTTTTTAAATGATTTAAGACTTTTAATGTTTTGGAATATTTTTTTTCCTTCTCTTTTGAGCATTTTTTTAAGAAAATTGATTTTTTGGATCTTTTTAAACTTTCAAACAAAAAAAAAAAGGAAAGAAAGTTGATATTTTGAGCAAATATATGAAAGTTGATATCTGTATATATATATTTTTTTGGAAAGGAATCTTTAAAATATTTTCCAAAAGAAAAAAGAAAATTACAATTTTTTTTATGGCAAGTAATAAAATTGACCTTTTTTTTAAAGGAATATTTCGGATTTTATTTTCCCATGATACATTTTTTTAAAATATTCTAATTTTAAAGATTCTTTTAGAATTTGAATTCTTTTAAGAAATTTTCGGATTCAAGTATTTCTGAAAAATTTACAGTTTTAAAGAATATTTAGCAATTTAGTTTATTTTAAGAAACTTTCAGAATTTGGAAAAATAAAAAAAAGGAAAATTTCAGATTTTAATTTTTCTTTTTTTTGTAAGGCTTGACTTCTCAATTTTAAAATAAAATTTTCTAATAATAATAAAAAAATTTTAAAGAAACCTTTTGTTTTGGGAAACTTAAAAAAAGGAAATTTTCATATTTTAATTTCCTTTTTAAAGAATGATATCTCAGTTTCAAAAAAAAAAAATTGTAATTAAGAAAATTTTCAATTTTTGAAAATAAAAAAAGGGAAAATTTTTATATTTCAACTTCCTTTTTTTATTAAGGGTTGACTTCCCAATTTAAAAAAATAAAACTTTTCTTTTATTGCAAATTCACATCACAATATGATCAATATTTTAAATAAAAAAATGATATGGATCATTTTGGGTCCAAACAAACTCAATCCTGGGTATAAAGGTATTGGAATTCATTGAACTCAATTAAACCCATTTTTCATTCTTATCATTTTACAATTTCTCTTTTATATTCAAAATTGGTCATTCTTTTAGTATGTGATAGCATGACATGTCTAGAAAAGTTTTGTCAACAAGATGAAGCTAAGTCTAAGGTTGGCTGGTTCTTAAGCGGTTCTAAATGAATTCACCACCTACCTAGGAACTTTCCTGGTGCCCTATGTTATAGAACGAGGATTGACTAAATTTTGGATCAGTTGTCAGCAAAAGGTGAAGATTTTGGTTTTATGCCGACAACGAAAGTATAGGGATGAAAAAGTAAGATGAATGAGATAGATTCGGTAAAATTGAGCTTTTATAGGCTTAATTTAAAGTTAATAAGATTGGACTTTAAATAGTCTAATTTTTAAGAAATTGAATTCATCACGATGAAATTGAAATTTTTTCAATTACAAATATGATTCAAATATGAGTATGATTTCGTATATATTTCGAGATGAATTAATTAAAGCAATATGTCACTAAAGTGATCTGTGTTGTGGAAATTAATTTATTTTGGAATATAAAAAGTTGTGCATATAATTCATGTGAGTACTAATCGGCCCAAAGGAATGTCCGTACTTGACAGAATTGCATATACACCATGTGGTAATAAATGCATGACAATTATTCAGTTTCACATGTGATCAATTCATTGGCCCAAAGGAAGGTAATTAGTTGACATGCTTTTATTGTCAGCGTTTGATTACTACACCTATGGTTTTGTATATATTTCAAGATAAATTAATTGAAACAACATGTCGTCAAAGTGACATTTCTTATGGAAATTAATTTGTTTAAATATGTAAAATGGTTATGTGCATGAAATTCATGTGAATATTGATCGGCCCAAAAGAAGATCAGTATTTGACGGAGTTACATGTATACCTTATGGTAATAAATACGTGACAATTTTTCGGTTTACATATGACCAATTTATCGGCCCAAAGGAAGGTAATTGGTTAATATGTTCTTATTGTCAGCATTTGATTACTGTATCAAGATACTGCTTACAAGTTAATTATTTTTTTCAAAAATGAAATATTAATGGAGTGTCCGGTATCTTGTGATGGGGATTACTCATGTTTGAATTTATTTGGTTTTAAAGTTCCATGTGAGTATATATGAATTACTGTTCTTTGTTTGACAGTTAATACTATTTTTACTGACATTAACGCCCAATTTAGATTGATTTTTAAATTGAATGACTCGAATTTCAAGTTTGGATTTAAATCTTACGTTAAAGACCAATTCTTCCCACCACTTATAGATAAGAATACCTCTGAAAAGAGGAAGAAAGAAAGGTGGGAGATGTTGAATCGCATGTGTTTAAAGTGGGTCATCCCAGCAATATTTAGAGACAGTACATGTAAGTCACTTATGACTACTAAATCTTTTCTTACAGACATTGAGAAATGATCTATCAAGAATGAAATGAATATTGGTATACTCTTGACAAATCATATCTCTATACGGTATAATGGTTAAGAACTTTTAACCACTATGAACAAAAAGAAAGAAAAGAAAAGAAAACAGGATAAAGATGTTGCAGGTATAGTATCACAAAAGAAGTAACGAAAGATACTGATTGAATCGGAAAAGAATGATTGCTTCTTCTGTGGCGCTAAGGGTACAAGAAAAAGAGAATGTACCAACTATCACGTTTGAAGTGATAAGAAAGGTATATTCCTTAATTTGGTTTGTTTTGAGATTAACTTAATTTCGGTATCAAGACATACTCGGTAGTTAGGTTCCGCTGTGATTATTCACATTAGTGTGTCTATACAGGGTTCTTAAATTATCGATCGTCAATTGATGGTGAAAGATACATCTACGTGGACAATGACAATAAAGTTTTAATTATAGTGATAGAAATGTTTAAATTATCATTGAAAACCGATTTATATTTGGTTCTTACTGAAACTTTTGTCGTTCCATCTTTTAGATGGAATTTGATTTCCATTTTTGTGTTGGACAGATCAGGGTTGAATGGTTCGATCACTATTTACGACTGAAAACTTCAACCTGAATTTTCTTGACCTAAACGTGCTCAGAAAATTTCGAAAAAATTATTTTCATGATCCACGTGACTTGGTTACCATAGTGGTATAATCGGATTCACGAAACTCATTCGTTATCTGAATCCCAAATTTTATACCCTATATTTTTATACTCGAAAATAAATTTTAAAAATTATTTTTTAATTAATCCAACCTGACTCTAATACCAATGTTGGATTTTTATGAGTCTATTATAATAATTTTTGAAAAAATAAAATAGGGATCGGGTATATGGTAAATATCTCGACGTGTAGGGTCTCCCAAAAAATCGATAGAACCGTCCGACATATCTCTCAATCGGATCTCGCAGCCGGGATGGTGATCACGATATTAATCGAATCACCACCACAATATCACGACGCCGCAACTCTCAATCCGGTGATTGTTACGACAGGAAAAATTCCTCACTCATAATTTTTCTCAAACCTTCATTTTATTCTCACTCTAGAGAATATTTTTCTCAAGTTTTGCAATTCTGTCTAATGGCTTCAACACACCAAAAGTCTCAAAGGAGAGGTTAGTCTCCGTGATGCAATCATACTCAAAATTAGGAGAGAATAATGGGAGAGAATAATGGGAGAGTAATGGGTGTTATGATAAGTGGGAGTTATCCCACTAACCCTATGCCAATTGTCCAAAATGCCCCTCACGGGCATTTTAAACCAACACGTACTAAGAAACATATATAGACAATCAATGTATGGCTTGATTTAGCTATTGTTTTTCACTCATTTACTATTTATGAAGTCAGGTCGATGGAGATTGGAAGGTGTGAGCTTAGAAACTGTTTCTGGGTCTCAAACTTCAATGGAAGAAACTTCCAATGTTGCCTTCCGATATGAATTTGAAGTTGCTTGGTGAGGGAAGCAATAATTCCATGGTAGAACTCAGATCTCGCCTGGTAACCAAGTTTTCTGGGGTTGACCCCAACTTATTGTGTGAGAACCTTGGCAGACCCACTTTACTTGCAAGTCACGGGATCTCTAACGAGGAAAGCATGAAGGAATATTCTGATTTAAAGTTCTTGTTGCTGTTATATGATGATGTACTCATCTTCTTTGGCACATTTGCAACATTAGTGCGGGAAAATTCTACTGTCGTTGCTTTCTTAACTGATAGAATCAGCGGCTTTCTATATCTGTTACTATTGTAAAGATCAGTTGGTGAATTACCAGCTCCAGCGTTGTCTTCTTCAAATGGCAATCAATTATTTGGGGGATTTAAGGGTCCCATACTGAGTTTGGCATTCATACTAGGGCTAGTCTTTATTACAGCAAAGAATAGTTCTGGTGATATTCCAATATTGTTGACTCCCAAAGATCTCATCATTGGGTTTTCTGGATTTCTTGCATGTAAAGTTGTCGTGGTTTTGGCAGCTTTCAAACCTCTGCCTATAGGCCTAAAGAACAAGTGAGACAAGTCTAGTCATATCGTATATGTTAGAGGTGGGTTACGGCTCCACAGATATCGGTTCTTTGATGACTTGGTCGGGTATCGTCGATAGAATGCAAAACCTACAAAAACCGTCGGAGGGTGCTCCAACGGGGAGGTTTTGACACTCAAGTCAGAAAGTGCGGTTTTCGAATGTAATGAACAAACTAAGAGCTTTATAGATGGAGAGATTCCCTGTAACCGGTATGCCCAATGTGTAAGGCCGAGAGAGCGTACCTAACTTAGAAGGTCTGAAGGTGTCTTATACATGATGTAGTCGTGTACTTTTGGTACGTTATAATCTTACTTTCTTTGTGGAGAAACCTGAAGATCTCGGACTTAAGTATTCCAAAATATTCGCGATCTTTACCATATATGAAGTTACAAGATTCGGGAGATTCTTTCCTTATTGGTAAGATTTCAAAAGAACTATTTCTAAGCAAAAAACTAATGGTATGGAAATATTCTAATCCTTTCTTGGACTCGATTGGATCATCGGTTTCTGGTCGATTGTCAATCATTGTAGACCCTTCATAGCTTGTTCGTTCGTTCGGAAGACCAGGGGTTACGTGCCCGTCAAGGGAGATAAATCCCATTTAATAACGTTCGGGGGTCGGGACGACTAAGGCCCTTTGGCAGATTGATTCATTTAGGATAATCGTTCGGCAGTGCCAAGCTGAGCTATCCGAAAGATGATTCCATTGGTTCGCCCTGATGGGATAGTCACCGCTAAGTCGTAGCTTCGTTGTTTAGAGGCTTCTCAACTATGAGCTTAGTGGGCCCTGGACTCTTCGAATATCAACCCATTGGAGGACGTTCTATCATTTGCCCTCGACTCATGGTCTTCTTTGCGAAGAGGCGCCATGAGTAATGACTTCATTAAGGCTATTAGTTTGAATTGGACAAGACATATCTAATACGTCACTAAAATATAGGACTGCTGGACTTCTTCTCAATCTTTTTCATGACGTGAGGTGTAACACCGACACTGCGGTGTCCGTACTATTGTATTCCTGTTCATAAATTATATAAAATATTTTTTAGTTTATATATATATTATTTATTTATATTGATTTTTGATTTTGGGATATTTAATTTGAATTGTTGATATATTTAAATGTCATGCTAACAAATTGTAGTGAATCATATTTCACGGCATTCAAAGATTTTGTGAAAAGTGTGTGTGTATATATAAAAATATATATAATTAATTATTGAATTCTTTATTTTAAAAAAAACAGAGGAGGTGCTGTGTTTTGGAGTGAAACGCAGCACCCCCCATTTTAATTAGGGTTGGAAACCCTAATTAACACTCTCTCTCTCCTTCTTCGCCTCTCTCTCCCGTAGCTCTCTCTCCCCGTCGCTCTCTCACTTTTTCTGCCACCTCCGCCGCACTCCCTCACCCTCCACCGCCTTCCACTGTCGACACCACCACCACAGTTCTTGCCCTCACTCTGTTTCACTCTCTACCTCCCTCTCTGTTTCTCAGTTCCTTCTCTCTCTTTCCCCTTCGATCACGCTGTCTCTTTCTGTTTCTCACACTCTGTCTCTCTCTCTCTCATGACTTCACTGTCGCTCTCACAGTTTTCTCTCTTGCTCTCTCTTTCTCCCACAACCTCTCTGTTTTCCCCCCTCTGCTCTCTCCCGCGCGCAACAGCACGCGCTGTCTCTTCCTCTTGGCCTTTCGTGCACGAGCAAAACACCCACTCTAGTTAGCTCATGCTGCTCTCACTCTACCAAGAGCCCTGCTGCTACCCGCCATCAAATTTTTGAAAACCATAGGCCTACTGCGAACCCCTCTTTGCATAGGTAAGGACTGGTTCCTAACCCTAGCTCTAGGGTTTCAAATTTCCTTGGTAAATCGGTCTAATTATTGAACTTTACTTTAAATTGGAAGCATTGCAGATCACTGATAGGACTGAGGAGGCATTCAAACGAGAGCTACGAATTGTGAAGCCCTAAGGGAGAGAAATTTCAATCCCTTCAATATTCAGACTACTTTTGTTGAATTTAGGTTGAGAATACGTATAGATATATTCTGAAAATGTGTTAGATTTGAAGGAAATGTAATTTCCTAAAATTTTGTATGAAATTATTAAGTTTAGGTCTAGAATCTTGTATGAATTATACTGTATAGTATGAGAGAATATGTTAGAGGATGAAAGATTCATGTTTGGGGGATTAGAATAGTTTCCTTTAGAATTAATTTGAAAATGTATAAAAAATATTATAATTATGTAAATTCGGAAGAAAATTAGGAAAAATTGAAAATATTGAGAATTTAAGTTCGTTGGTGAAGTAAATGGTCTTAGGTTGATGAAATGAGAGTCTAGAATTTGTAAAGGTGCAAATTATGACTATACGATATTTCATTTGATGATAAATTACGATGTTTGATTAGGTTTATCTTTTGGGGGACTTAAAAGGGGTATACTCGGATTACATTGATAAATAGAGAGTAAATACTCTCTCTAGAGGTGAGTGGATGGTTCATTGCGTTCATGAATGAGTAACCTATTTTAAAATTTCTTTATAAATGATTTTGAAAGATTTTTATATGTTTTATATAAATTGTTTTCTGATTGTCGGCTGTCTGAACTGGACTATGAAGTACGAATGCATCTACTGTGTTTATAATGCTTTTGTGCCATGTATTATTTGATATTGCTCTATGAATTGCTTAGGCAAGAGATTATTGATTTTTTGTTGGAAATTATGACACATGATTTGATAAATGAGATATTTGAGAAATAAAGGGTGCTGGATTGTTAATGGCTATAGTCATTCCTTCCACGACGCGACACGAAGGGGTGATATGGTTGAGGGTTGGATTATATTTTACGAGAGAGACAGATGTGTCTCCCTCTACGGTAGGTTGGGCTATACCTGGATGCACCCCAGTGAGGCACGACCCATCACCAAGGAAGGGGGTATGTTTTGAAACATTGGATGGAAAAAACCTTGGTGGGCTTTCGTCTGGGTTTCGGCCAGCCTGAGACGGAAGTGTTTTCGATGGGACCCCAAGATTTTCTGAAAAGATGATCGGTATAGATGCATAATTTGCGAATTGTAATTTATTGAAATGCTTTTGTATATATGAAAAGATGTTTATGAGTTATGCTTTGACTGCCCCACATTCACTCCTCAAGTATGATCACAATCACACCATTGCACTCCACTCACTGGGTATCTTCATTGATACTCACCCCTCTTTTTTTCTCCCTCAGACAGGGTTACTGTGATAGAGCGACGTTACAGGCTCAAGAGGTTTTGGTAGCATATTGGTGGATTCAGTATTCACGACGGTGAGATCTAATTTAAATTGAAATATGAAATTCGTATTTTATATTAACCCTGCGGGGTCTTAATATTGAGGTCAGTAGATGGCCATGTACATTTTATGGGATGACTGTATAAATTATGGACATTTATTTGTAAAACTCTCATATTTGGCTCATTTCACATGCATTGAGGCACTTGTAAATATTTAAAATATTAACTTGGAAATTTATTGTACATTTGTATAAAATTTAGGCCCGCTCGGTGTGGCGGCTACTCATGCTCTAGTTGGGCATGACAGTAGAGGTCTGTGGCTAGGACTACTAGTGTTTATGATAGCCTTGCGTTGTCCTGGTTGTCCACTGTGGTTTGGTTGGTATCATTTGAATATGATTGATTGTTGTGAGGTCGGGATGACCCATTCATTTATTTGACAGGATAGATGTCCATTTTACAGGATGATTTGTACATGGGAGACCTCCGAAATATGGGGAGGTTCTGTTTGATTTTCTGTAAAAATATAGTCGGCATCCAGGGCAACGGGCGGCTGCTCACGACCCCGGTTCGGGGCGTGACATGAGGTGCATCTCATCAAAAGTTACTTCTTTATGAGGAACTGGAGAGAATCAATTGCTCCATTTATGACGTGCTATTCTCGCCTATTCATTTCTCCTGCTCTGGATTAATGAAGGCCCGTTCCCTTGTGGCTACAAATAGTGACAATGGGTGTTTGTTCCTTCCTACGGAGAATTGAGGCTCTTCTTTCTTTCTGAGAGTTCTTCTATAATAAGAGTCGTATCTTTTCGAGAGCCGTTCTGTGAGATATTTCAACATGCAGAACTTTGTATCTCGGGTAGCTTCTGCTGGAGTGAGATTCCATTAAGGAGGGGAACTACCAAAATGAGACCCTATTATGTCGACCAGTAGTCGGTTGGCATGATGAGATCGTCCAACACCGGTGGAGACATGTCTCGCACTGGTTTGGGCTAACTATCCGAGTTCTCCTCGATCGTCCAATTACAATAGAGACATCTCGCACCGTCTTTAGTTAGTACGCATGGCTTGGGATTGTGGTTTCTTTATCTAGAGGCATCCCTACTATGTACTTCTCTTGGTGTAATCGGTCCGACTTAGAGACTTGTATAGTCACTCATGTAACCAGATGTATTTCTTGTGTAAGAGTAAAAGAAAAGTTATGCTTTACTTACTTGACTTCTGCTTTTGTTCTCTTTCGATGTCTCTTGCTCTTTTGATTCAATGAATTCCTTCGATTCTCATCAAAGTGGATTTGTTTCTAGCTTTAGACTCCGTATGGAAACACTAGGCAATACTGACTATTCGGGCTGTTAAACTTTAAGTAAGGGACTCTGTTCGGGAAGACTGGGTGACTCTGCCCGTTTGGAGAGTTTCATCCCAATAGGATCAAGGCGACTTAGGCCCGACATTTGATAGGAAACACCAGATAAGAGGGCCATGTCCACTCGTTCGTGGAGTTTCATCCCTTTTTGGTGACACGTTCGATTGACAAAAAACTTTAGATAAGAGGGCCGTGTCCACCCGTTCAGAGAGTTCCATCCCATTTTAATGACACGTTCGATCAATAGGAAACTTTAGATAGGAAGGTCATGTCTACCCATTCGGGGAGTTCCATCCCTTTTTGATAACACATTCGATCGATAGGAAACTCCACCCGTTCGAAGAGTTCCATCCCTTTTTGATGACATATTCAATTGATAGAAAACTTTAGATAGAAGGGTTGTGTCCACCTATTTGGGGAGTTCCATCTCATTTTGATTACACGTTTGATCGATAAGAAACTTTAGATAGGAGGGTCATGTCCACCCATTCAGAAAATTTCATCCCTTTTTTATAACACATTCAATTGAGATGAAACTTTAGATAGGAGGGCTGTGTCCACCCGTTAGGGGAGTTCCATCTCTTTTTGATGATATGTTCGATCGGAGGCTCCCTCCTTATGTAAGCAGTAGGAAACTAGTCTGGTAGCCAGACGAGAATTAGAGAGAGAATTATTCAGACCTTGCTGAGCTAATTCTTCTGGCTGCAAGGAGCCGTGGAGTCTATTGATGGTATATGCATATGTTTTCTGAGTTCTAGGTCCTAGGTATGGCCAATCCGTCTAGATTGTTGAGGCAATAGGTTCCTGGTCAGATACACTTAGTATGGACCTTCTCAGTTAAGAGTGAGTTTGCCCTCGGGTTGAGGCTGACCGATGGGTTTTTCCCTTCTTAGCACTAACTTGCCAAGTTTCAGCGTTCGGTTCTTAACTCTTCGGTTGTGATACCGTGTCATCTGTTGTTGGTAAGTAGCTGTTCGTGCCGATGTGGATTCTCGTAGCTCTGGGAGTAAGTCTAATCTCTCGCATAGGGCACACTCGTTTTGCCTGGCGTCGTATTAGGCCATCCAGAGCGAGTGGGTTCCTATCTTCACAGGTATGACCGCTTCACTTCCGTACGTTAGACTGAATGGTGTTTCACTAGTTGCCCTTCAGGGTGTAGTACGATATGACCAAAGGATACCATAGAGTTCTTCAGCCCATCGTCCTTTAGCATCATCCAGCATTGTCTTTAACCCTAGCAGGATCGTTTGGTTGGTTATCTCAACCAGCTCGTTAGTTTGCGAATGAGTGACTGATGAAAATCAATACTGAATCTTGAGTTTCTTGCAGAACTCCCGGAAGAACTTGTTATCGAACTGCTTTCCGTTGTCCGTAATGAGGACATGTGGCATGCCGAACTGAATGACGATATAAGTCCATACGAAGGATTGGACCTTGGCTGTAGTGATCTAAGCTAGAGATTCGGCCTCCACCCATTTGATGAAATAGTCAATGGCCACTATAAGAAACTTCTGCTACTTTGAAGCTAGAGGGAATGGCCCGAGGACGTCCATGCCCCATTGAGCGAATGGCCAAGGGCTGACTATAGGATTGAGCTCAGTGAAAGGCAGTCGAGGCACCAAAGAGAATCACTAGAACTTGTCGCATCGTTTCATGTAGTTGTTAAAGTCGACCTTCATGGTTAGCCTATAGTATCCCTGGCGAAGAGCCTTGTAGACCAGGTTTCGGACACCTAGGAGATTACCACAGAGCTCCTCATAGATTTCTTGGAGGACGTAGTCCCCTTCTTCGAGAGTTAGGCACCACAGGTATAGATAAGTGAATGACGTCCGTAAAAGATTCCATGGCGTAGTGCGCGGCTCTTCGCTTTAGTTTAATTGCTTCCATCGGTGACTCTGGCAGGCGATTATGCCTCAGGTATTCTTCTATGGGATCTTTCCAACTGGGAGACTGATCGATGGTGAAAGCCTTTCTGGGCTTATCAATGCTGGGATACGGCAGGCTCTCAATGTATACCGTTCGGTTAGAAGTAACTGAATCAGAACTGGCCAGCTTCGATAGAGTGTTGGCTCGTGCGTTCTTTGACAGAGAGATTTGCTGGATATCAACTTTGTCTGGTTGTTCCATCGTCTCGCGCAACTTACTCAAGTGGTTCAAAAAATCTCCAGTTCTAGTTTTGGTTCAAAAAATCAGGAGCTGGAACCGAACCATAAATCTCCGGTTCTAGCTTTGGTTCAAAAAATCAGAACTGAAAAAGTGGTTCCGGTGGTTTTTGGATAACCGGTTCCAATTCAGTTCACAGTTCGAACTGAATCGTGGTCACCCCTACGAGTAGCATAATATTGTTCACAATACCATTGCGGATCTTATTTCTAAAATTTTGTTCGTTTAGTTAGTTTCCAATCCTTTTTTTTTTTGGTTTACTTGTTTAGAAAGACCTTTTTGATTTTCTTTATCGTTAGACTTAACTTAGGAGCGTTTGATAAGAAAATATGAGAATACAAAATGGGAATGAAACAGAAAAATAATATTTGGGTTAATACTATCATAATGAATATTTTGAATTCATATCCAAAAATTTAAGAATCCACAAAATTTAAGTAAATTTGTGACTTTTTTTTGGAAACCCATATTTAATTTCCAAATAACCATTTACTCTCATATTTATTCAAAATTACTCATTACTAACCGGTCTAACACTTCCTTTTTTTTATAAAATTTTCATTATTAAATTTTTTTTTATAAAATTGTCCATTATTCATATATATATTTATATTTATATATATATATATATATATATATATATATAACTAAACAAGTGAAAAATAAAATAAAATTTTTATTATTAGATTACTTTCTTTTTTTATTTTTGAAAACTATATAAAACTTATTTCATGAACTCATATAACATTTATTTTTTATCATAAAATTACTCATTACTCATACAATTTTAAAAAAAATATATACATTACTTATATATATAAAAAAAAAAAAACTAAACAAGTGAAAAAAAAATATAAAATTGTCATTATTAAATTTTTTTTTTTATTTTTTAAGAAAAATATAAAGTTTATTGTATGAACTTATGCAATATTTATTTTTTTTCATTATAAAATTACTTAAAACCCATTGCTCATACAATTTTTTTTTTTAAGAAAATTACTCAATACTCATATGTGTATATATATATATATATATATATATATATATATATATATATATATATATATATATATAACAAAACAAGTGAAAAAAAAATATAAAATTATCATTATTAAATTACTTTCATTTTTTATTTTTGAAATGGATATAAAGTTTATTTGATAAACTCATATAATATTTATCTTTTTCATTATAAAATTACCAATTACTTATTACTTATACAATTTTTTTATAAAATTACCTATTATCCATATAAATATATATAACTAAACAAGTGAAAAAACTATTAAAATTTTTATTATTAAGTTACTTTTTTATTTTTGAAAAGAATATAAAGTTTACTTGATGAACTTATATAATATTTATTTATTTCATTATAAAATTATCCATTACTCATTAGTCATATAATTGTTATTATAAAATTTCTCATTATTCATATATATAAAAAGGAAAAAAAATAAACAAGTTAAAAAAAATAAAATTTTTATTATTAAGTTATTTTCTTTTTTTATTATTTTTGAAAAAATATAAATTTTAATTGATGGATTCATATAATATCATTTTTTCCGAATGAAATTAATTTCATATAATATTTTAAAATAATATTTTTAAGTTATTCATAATTTTTATTGTATATTGAAATAAGTATAAAACTAAAAAATAGTTAATTTTTATTTCAAAAAAACTATCAACCAAACACCAAATATGGTAATGATACTTATTCCAATGTACTAAACCAAACAGACAACTTGGA
Organism: Dillenia turbinata; assembly: GCA_037126225.1. Taxonomy (NCBI): domain Eukaryota; kingdom Viridiplantae; phylum Streptophyta; class Magnoliopsida; order Dilleniales; family Dilleniaceae; genus Dillenia; species Dillenia turbinata. The sequence goes on from JBAMMX010000007.1 coordinate 18,359,336, forward strand.
ATGATTCTGTCCATTCTGAATCTAGAGGATATGATTCCAATGCCGATTCTGATTTCGATTCCGATTCTGATTCCGATTCTCATGACTCAGCCAAACGCCCGCATAGTATTATTCAAAGGATTCTAAATCTTAGTCTTATTAATAATTTTTATTTTTCTTTAAGGTTCCATTTCGGTGTTTCAACTTTTTCTTGATCTCTGGTCCAAGTGTAGGATTGGTCTTGGATATTAGAATGTACTTAATATTGGCCTCACTGTAGTTTCTATATTTGGGAACAGTTATTTTATTTTCAAGAATTTCACACAATTAACGAAAATTTTCATCTCATGGGACACCAAAATGGCCCTAATTATTTTGGACCTTGTCTTCCATATGTTACAATGCATAAGGAAGGGAAAAATACAGTTGCCAAAGGACTCCATACCAGAATGTTAGTTGATCAGATGATTAAAAATGACAAATACACAAACATAGACAGAGGGAAGATAAACTAAAATGTAAAAAGATTTCAGTTAAAAACACAACACAAGCGATGACACACATACACAAAGATATTGGAGGTAAAAATATAAGCAATGAGAAGGAAGACAAAGCCAGACATGCACCGAGAGAACGAACACAAACACTTTCGAAATACACCGAGAGTTGAACATAGGCAATTATTCAAACGGTTGACTACAAATGTTGGATGTAGTTGGTATTTTGTAGTTGCTAAAGAACTACATCCTCAAATTGTTAGTTGATAAGGTGATTAAAAAGGAGAGACAAAGAAAGAGGAAATGAAACACAAACACTGATAGAGGGAAGATAAGCCACAATATGAAACACACATACACAAACACAAAGACGAACACAAAGGCATGCACTGAGAGTAGAAACACAAATACTTACGATTGCCGAGAGTCGAGTCCGGGTCTATTGCTTGGAAGGCAATTATTCTAACCGTTGGACGATGAACGCTTGATGTGACTAGAGATTTTGTAGTTGCCAAAGGACTCTATCTCTAGAATGCTAATCGATAATATGATTAAAAATAAGAGACAAAGAAAAAAAAATGAATCACAGATACATACAAATGGAAGGAAAGCTATAATGGAAAAAAATTCGACAACGGTGGTAGAAATATGAGCAATGAGAAGGAAGACCATGCCAGACATGCTGGACCAAGAGAAGAAACACAAACACTTGCAATTGCAGGGAGTCGAACCCAGGTCTATTGTGTGTAAAGCAATTATCATAACCATTGGACTTCAAACACTTGATGTGGTTAGGGATTTTGTAGTTGTCAAAGGATTCTATCTCCAAAATGTTAGTTGATAATATGATTAAAAATAAGAGACAAAGAAAACAGGAAATGAAACACAGATACATACAAAGGGAAGGTAAGCTATAATGTAAAAATATTCGACACCGGTGGTAGAAATATGAGCAATGAGAAGGAAGACAATGCCAGACATGCTAGACCAATTCGACACCGGTGGTAGAAATATGAGCAATGAGAAGGAAGACAATGCCAGACATGCTAGACCAAGAGAAGAAACATAAACAATTGCGTTTGCCGGGAGTCGAACCCGGGTCTATTGCTTGGAAGGCAATTATCCTAACCGTTGGACTACAAACGCTTGATGTGGTTAGGGATTTTGTAGTTGCCAAAGAAATCTATCTCCAAAATGTTAGTTGATAATATGATTAAAAATAAGAGACAAAGAAAACAGAAAATGAAACATAGATACATACAAAGGGAACATAAGCTACAATGTAAAAATATTCAACATCCAGGGTAGAAATATGAGCAATAAGAAGGAAGACAATGCCAGACATGCTCGACCAAGAGAAGAAACACAAAACTTGTGTTTGTCAAGAGTCGAACTCGGGTCTATTGCTTGGAAGGCAATTATCATAATCGGTGGATTACAAACACTTGATGTGGTTAGGGATTTTGTAGTTGTCAAAGGATTCTATCTCCAAAATGTTAGTTGATAATATGATTAAAAATAAGAGACAAAGAAAACAGGAAATGAAACACATATACATACAAAGGGAAGGTAAGCTATAATGTAAAAATATTCGACACCGGTGGTAGAAATATGAGCAATGAGAAGGAAGACAATTCCAGACATGCTAGACCAAGAGAAGAAACACAAACAATTGCGTTTGCCGGGAGTCGAACCCGGGTATATTACTTGGAAGGCAATTATCCTAACCGTTGGACTACAAACGCTTGATGTGGTTAGGGATTTTGTAGTTGCCAAAGAACTCTATCTCCAAAATGTTAGTTGATAATATGATTAAAAATAAGAGACAAAGAAAACAGAAAACGAAACATAGATACATACAAAGGGAACATAAGCTATAATGTAAAAATATTCAGCATCCGAGGTAGAAATATGAGCAATAAGAAGGAAGACAATGCCAGACATGCTCGACCAAGAGAAAAAACACAAAACTTGCGTTTGTCAAGAGTCGAACCCGGGTCTATTGCTTGGAAGGCAATTATCATAATCGGTGGATTACAAACGCTTGATGTGGTTAGGGATTTTGTAGTTCCCAAAGAACTCTATCTCCAGAAAGTTAGTTCATAATATGATTAAAAATAAGAGACAAAGAAAAGAGAAAATGAAAGACGTATACATACAAAGGGAAATAAAGCTATAATATAAAAATATTCAGCATCAGTGGTAGAAAAATGATCTATAAGAAGGAAGACAATGCCAGACATGGTGGACCCAGAGAAGAAACACAAACACTTGCATTTGTCGGGAGTCGAACCGAGATCTATTGCTTGGAAGGCAATTATCCTAACCGTTGGACTACAAAAGCTTGATGTGGTTAGGAATTTTGTAGCTGTTAAAGGACTATATCACCAGAAAGTTACTTGATAATATAATTAAAAATAAGAGACAAAGAAAAAACAAAATGAAACATAGATACATACAAAGGGAAAGTAAGCTATAATGTAAAAATATTTGACATAGGTGATAGAAATATGAGCAATAATAAGGAAGACAATGCCAGACATGCTGAACCAAGAGAAGAAACTCAAACACTTAAGTTTGCCGAGAGTCGAACCCAGGTCTATTGCTTGGAAGGCAATTATCCTAACCGTTGGACTAGAAAGGCTTAATGCGGTTAGGGATTTTGTAGTTGTCCAAGGATTCTATCTCCAAAATGTTAGTTGATAATATGATTAAAACTAAGAGACAAATAAAAAAGGAAATGAAACACAAATACATACAAAAGGAAGGCAAACTATAGTATAAAAATATTCGGCATCGGTGGTAGAAATATAAGCAATGAGAATGAAGACAATGCCAAACATCTTGGACCAAGAGAAGAAACACAAACACTTGCGTTTGCTGGGAGTCGAACCCGGGTCTATTACTTGGAAGGCAATTATCCAAACCGTTGGGTGATAAACGCTTGATGTGGTTTGGGATTTTGTAGTTGCCAAAGGACTCTATCTCCAGAATGTTAGTTGACAATATAATTTAAAATAAGAGACAAAGAAAAAAGGAAATGAAACACAGATACATACAAAGGCAAAGTAAGCTATAATGTAAAAATATATGGCATCGGAGGTAGAAATATGAGCAATAAGAAGGAAGACAATGCCAGACATGCTGGACCAAGAGAAGAAACACAAACATTTGCATTTGTGTGGAGTCGAAACCGAGTCTATTACTTGGAAGGCAATTATCCTAACCATTGGACTACAAATGCTTGTTATGATTAAGGATTTTATAGTTGTCGAAGGACTCTATCTCTGGAATGTTAGTTAATAATATGATTAAAAATAAGAGACAAAAAAAAAAGAGGAAACGAAACACAGATACATAAAAATGGATGGTAAGCTATAATGTAAAAATATTTAGCATTGGGGGTTAAAATATGAGCAACGAGATGGAAGATAGTGCCAAACATGCTGGACCAAGAGAATAAACACAAACACTTACGTTTGTCGGGAGTCGAATTCCGGTCTTTTGCTTGGAAGGCAATTTCCTAACCATTGGATTACAAACGCTTGATGTGGTTAGGGATTTTGTAGTTGCCAAATGACTCTATCTCCAAAATATCAGTTGATAATATGATTAAAAATAAGAGACAAGGAAAATAGGAAATGAAACACAGATACACACAAAGGGAAGGTAAGCTATAATGTAAAAATATTAAGCATCGGTGGTTGAAAAATAAGAAATGAGATGGAAGACAATGCCAGATAAGCTAGACCAAGAGATCAAACACAAACACATACATTTGTCGGGAGTTGAACCCGGGTCTATTGCCTGGAAAGCAATTAACATAACCATTGGACTACAAATGCTTGATGTGGTTTTGGATTTTGTAGTTGTCAAAAGACTCCATCTTCAAAATGTTAGTTAATAATATGATTAAAAATAAAAGACAAATAAAAAAGGAAATGAAACACAGATGCATACAAAGGGAAAGCAAGCTATAATGAAAAAATATTCGACATCGGTGGCAAAAATATAAGCAATGAGAAGAAAGGCAATGCCAGACATGCTGGACCAAGAGAAGGAACAAAAATACTCGCATTTGTCAGGAGTCGAACCTGGGTCGATTGCTTGGAAGGCAATAATCATAACCATTGAACTACAAACGGTTGATGTGGTTTGAGATTTTGTAGTTGCCAAAGGACTCCATCTCCAGATTGCTTGTTAAAAAGATGATTAAAAATAAGAGAAAAAGAAAAAAAGGAAATGAAACATAGATACATACAAAGGGAAGTTTAGTTATAATGTTAAAATATTTGGCATCGATGATTGATATATGAGCAATGAGAAGGAAGACAATGCCAAACATGTTGGACCAAGAAAAGAAACACAAACGCTTGCATTTTTTGGGAGTCGAACCTGAGTCTATTGCTTGGAAGACAATTATCCTAACCATTGGACTACAAACGCTTGATATGGTTAGGGATTTTGCAGTTGCCAAACGACTCTATCTCCAAAATGTTAGTTATTATTGTTATTAAAAATAAGAGACGATGGAAAAAGGAAATGAAACACAGATACATACAAAGGGAAGGTAAGCTATATTGTAAAAATATTCGGCATTGGTGGCAGAAATATGAGCATTGAGAAAGAAGACAGTGCTAGACATGCTATACCAATAAAAGAAACACAAACACTTGCATTTGTCGGGAGTCAAACCCAAGTCTATTGCTTGGAAGGCAATTATCCTAACCGTTGGACTACAAACGCTAGATGTGGTTAGGGATTTTGTAGTTGCCAAAGAACTCTATCTCCAGAATGCATGCTAAACTATTTTTGATGGTTACATTATTTTGAAAAATTATTAGATATTAATAAATGTCTTACATTATCTTGGTGTATGAGTAGAGATTACACATATGTCAAGATAACACAGTGGTTGTTGCGTGCTCGACGGCAGAGTCGAGCGTGATAATTCTAGTGCTATCAGAGCTTAGGCTCACAATTCCAAATGTTTAAAGGTTTGAAATGTTCCTAAATGTCCCCAAAGGTTTTTCAAAAGTTTTAAAAGTATTTTTCTTTTGAAAATTTAGATTTTAAAAGATTTTTGAAAAGATGTGCAAAAAGTTTCCAAGGATTCTTAAGAGCTAGGACTCACTTTATTTTTTTAGGGGTTTAAATATCTAGCCAAATGCCTAATTTAGTGAGCTAAGGATAGTGACTCTTCTTATAGGAATCATACCATATAGACAAAGGATGAGGAATGTCAGTGAGATTCATCCTTCCGAGCACAAGGATGAATCATCCTCGCATGCTTCAACTTCTCCTCCAGCTACAACTAATACTCACCTGGCACCCACAACTGGGATTCCTCCACCGCCACTCGATGCACTCCGACAATGGACCGAGTGGTGGAATACTTATGGCGCTTATATTCAAGTTCCTTCTCAAGCGTCGATTCCTCTTCCATCGAGTCCAACCATTCCACCTGCTCTTCCGACAGCACCAGTTGCTCCTCCTACTTCAGTGGCTACTCCCATCACTCGTCCAACCATCGAATTATCCAAGTTGATCAAAGAAGCCTGACAACTTGGATATTTCACCTTTACAGGGACAAGTGATGCCACAGTGGCTAAGAACTAGATAAATTGGGTACGGAAAATGGTATTTGACATGTGGTTGGACAATGAGTTGAAGCTCATGGTAGCCGTGAAATTGTTAGACGAAGATGCTCGAGCATGGTGGGATAGTCTTAAGGAGAAATTCACAACACCTATCTCTTGGAATGAATTCCTTAGGGAATTTGACGAAAAGTACTATATTCAATTTTATCAAGACTTAAAGAGAAAGGAATTCCTTCACCTCCGCCAAGGCAACAAGTCAGTGACAGAATATGAGACGGAGTTGAGGAGACTGTCCCCATTTGTTCCAGAGTTGGTGACTTCGGAGGAATACTTGCGTTTCAAGTTTGAAGAGGGCCTATACTTAGCCATTAGGGAGAAAATGTCCATGACCTCAGCTCACACTTACAAAGATGTTTTGGAATTGGCACTAAGAGTTAAGAAAATGGTCGAAGAAATGGGAAGGACAAGAGAGGGATAGAAGAAGAAAAGGAGGTCCGAATATACATCGGGCCAAGGTTCAAAGCAGAGTAGGAGCACAGCTCCTATGGAGGAGCATCTGTCACCGGATCCATTGGCATTCCACAAGGCCAACGTGCGTCTCACTTTGGGACCCCCGCTCCTAGTGCCACTTGTGGAAGTAAATCAACGGGAAATTGGAATGAGAAGTGTAGGAACTGTGGGAAGTTCCTTTCTGGAGTTTGTCAAGCACCTAAGAGATGCTATCAGTGTAGAAAGAATGGTCATTTCTACAACGTTGGCCCAGAATTGGGACGGGGAGGTCAGTCAAGTCGAGATCACCCTAATGGATCTATGGGCAGTCAAGCCAACATCCCCACCTCACCTCCCAATGTCACACCATGGATGGGGACTGGGAGCAACACAGTGGCTTCTCCAACCCAGTGTCTGTAAATAATGGCTCAGACCAGAATTTATACAATGACCAATGAGGATGTACAAAACAACCCAAACATAGTCACAGGCAAATTTCCAGAACTTGAACTTAATGATTTAGAAATTTGAATATAAACATTATGAGACCATGATTGCATGATTTTGAACTTGAGGCATATTAGAGATACTGCATGATATTGAGGTGATTGGAAATGACTCTGATGTTTGATGATAGCTTTGGTGGCATTGAGGATTATAAATTTTGATTGAATTTGGTTAAATTGAAAGTTAAATCTTATTCTTTGCAAATAGGTATGATGAAAAATTTTGGAGTTGATACCCGTGTTTTAATTGATACGGGTTAAATAACTCTTTTGTGAGTACGAAGTTCGTTAAACACTCGAATAGGCCTTTGACCCCACTCAAAGAGGTGTTGTTGGTTATTACTCCTTTCGGGGAACGTTTTAATAGAGACACCATATTCAAGGTGTGTAAAGTAGTTGTAGAAGGTGAAATTCTTGAAGCAGACTTGATTCCATTGGAGATAAGGGACTTTGACACCATACTGGGCATGGATTGGCTGCACCCTCATAAACCATCAGTGAATTGTTTCACTAAGGAGGTGAAATTTCGTAAACCAGGATGTCCTCCACTTGTATTCATTGGTGAATGGCGAGTCTTACCAAACTGTGTAATATCAGCATTAAAGGCACAGAAACTAGTGCACAAGGGCTGTGAAGCTTACCTAGCACACATTATTGACACTACTATGCAAAGTCCAGAATTGATGAATGTTTCGGTGGTGAATGAGTTTCTGGATGTCGTCCCGGATGAGTTACCTGGTCTACCTCTGGTTCAAGAGATCAACTTTGCTATCGACTTGACTTCCGGAATCGCGCTTATTTTAATCCCTCCATATAAGATAGCACCTGTGAAGTTGAAATAATTGAAGGTCTAACTTCAAGAATTGTTAGACAATAGATTTATTTGACTGAGTACCTCACCTTGGGGCACTCTGATTCTATTCGTGGAAAAAAAAGATGACATCCTCTGATTGTATATCGACTATTGGCAATTAAATAAGGCGACCATTAAGAATAAATACACTTTGTCGAGAATTGATGATTTGTTCGATCAACTCCAAGGAGTGAGTGTCTTTTCAAAAATCAATTTAAGGTCCAGTTATCATCAGTTGAGGATAAAGGATGATGATGTCCATAAGACTACGTTTAGAACGTGGTATGGACACTATGAATTTTTTGTGATGTCCTTCAGTTTGACGAATACTCCCACAGCTTTCATGGACCTCATGAACCAAGTCTCCCATTCCTATCTCGACAAATTCATCATAGTTTTCATTAACAACATCTTGGTGTATTCCAAAAATGATGAGAAATACTTAGAACATCTTCGGATTGTGCTACAAACTCTCTGAGAGAAGTAACTGGACACCAAGTTCTCCAAGTGTGAGTTTTGATTTAGGAAGATTGGCTTCTTAGGGCACATTGCATATGGAGATGGGATATTTGTTAACTCAAAGAAAATAGAGGCAATTCTGAGATGGGAACAACCTAAGAATGTCACTGAGGTGAGAAGTTTTCTCGGATTGGTAGGCTTTTACCAAAGAGATTTGTAGAGAGTTTTTCCAAAATTGTAACTCCTTTGTCTAGTTTGACATGGAAGGAAGTTAAATTTAAATTGAATGATAAGTAAGTGCAAAGTTTTTAAGAACTCAAGAGGAGACTCACATCCACTCCCATACTTGCTCTTCCTACTGGCGATGGAGACTATATGGTTTATAACGACACCAACGAACAAGGGTTGGGATGTGTTTTAATGCAAGGTGATAGAGTGATCGCCTATGCTTCTCGACAGTTGAAGAAGCATGAGATAAATTACTCTACCCATGATCTAGAACTTGTTGCCATTGTGTTCGCTTCGAAGATTTGACAGCATTACTTATATGGAGCCACATACAGAATCTTCACCAATCATAAGAGTCTCAAATACTTATTCACTTAAAAGGAGCTAAATTTGAGGCAAAAAAGATGGTTGGAGTTAATCAAAAACTATGATCTGGTGATTGATTATCACCTGGGCAAGGCAAATGTTGTTGCAGATGTCCTAAGCCGTAAGTCCTCATCTTTTTCTTCAACTCATGGGAGTTCTTATCTCTCATATCTAGTGGGACTCCGTACACTTGAGTCAAGTTGGCCAATAATGAGCATGGTGTATTGTTGGCTAGATTCGAGGTACGACAAACCTTAGTAGACCGTATTAAGGAACTCCAAGCAACTGATGAGGAGCTACAGGGGATAGTAGAAAAGTTTCACAAGGGTGAAAGTGATGATTTCCATATTTGGGAGGATGGCATGGTGGTATATGGGAAACGAGTATGTGTTCCCAAGAGTAATGAACTTCGAAAGGCCATACTTGAAGAGGTACACTTTTCGACTTATGTTATTCATCCTGAAAGCACTAAGATGTATAGAACCATCAAAGAAAGCTATTAGTAGTCGGGATTAAAGTGGGAAATGGCCGAATTTGTAGTAAGGTGCCTTGTGTGTCAACAAATCAAGGCCAAAATCAGAAACCGACTGGAACGCTTCAACCATTGCCTATACCCGAATGGAAATAGGAGCACATCACCATGGATTTTGTGGTAGAATTGCCATGTATTCCGAGCCGTCATGATACTATTTAGGTGATAGTTAACAGCCTCACCAAATCAACACATTTTCTTCTAATTCAGAACATTTACTCTTTGGAAAGGTTAGCGAAACTATATATTGATAAGTTATCCGACTCCACGGGGTTCTAGTTCGATTGTATCAGATCGTGATCCCTGATTCATATCCCAATTTAGGCCTAAGTTACAAGAGGTCTTGGGCACTAAGTTGAAATTCAGCACCGCATTTTATCTACAGATGGATGGACAGTCAGAGTGTACAATTCAGACATTGAAAAACATACTAAGAGTATGTGTTGTGGACTTTCAAGGAAGTTAGGATAGGCACCTCACATTAGTTGAATTTGCATACAATAATAGCTATCAAGCTAGTATTAGGATGTCTCCCTATGAAGCACTCTACGAAAGGAAATGCCGAACACCTTTGTGTTGGGATGAAGTTGGAGAGCAAAAGATCGAAAGTGTGGAGTTAATTGAGATAACAGTAAAAAAGGTGAAGGTGATTTGGGCAAAGTTGAAGGTGGATCAAGATAGACAGAAGAGCTACGCCGACAAAAGAATAAGACATTTAGAATTTGAAGTCGGGGATAAGGTTTTCTTAAAGATATCACCTTGGAAGGGTGTAATTTGATTCCGAAAACAAGGTAAATTGAATCCTCGTTACATTGAGCCTTTCAACATCCTCAAGAGGATAGGAGAGGTAACCTATCGGCTAGAATTGCCTCCATATTTGGAGAAAATTCATGATGTATTCTATGTCTCAATGCTAAAGAAATATTTGTCGGATCCCTTCCACGTATTAAAAGCTCCTCCGATAAAATTGAATCCAAACTTGAGTTTCAAGGTACAACCAGTGCAAATCATAGATCGACAGCTCAAACAATTGAGGAATAAGTAAACCCCGATGATTAAGGTTTTGTCTAGAAACAACCAAATAGAAGAGCAGACTTGAGAGACTGAAGAGTCAATGCGGAAACAACACTCGTAACTTTTTGGTATATAAATTTTAATTTAAATTTCATGAACGAAATTTGTTTTTAAGGGATTAAGTGTTGTAAGACCGAAAATTTAGTGTTTGAAAATCTTAAATTTCCTCAAAGAAATTAGATTTTAATCAAATCTGGATTTTTGGAGGTAACACCGGAAAATTTAATATCTTGATTTTTCTATTTAACTCAAGTGTCAAGTGTAAAATTTCAAAATAATTGGTAAGTGGATAAATATATTATAGTTTATATTATTAACAAAGAATGAAGTGGCTTGGTGCAATATCTTTTTGGAGGAAGTTGCAGAACATGAGATCAAACCCAAGTAAATGCAATTTCGTGGAGGAGCAAGTCGATTCATGTCTTGGCAAATTGAATGGGAATGTGAGTGATGAATTGATTTACAGATGAGGTGAATCAATTCATGTGAGAGGAGTGGAGAAAATGGGAAATCGACTTGGATGGAAAAATGGAGGAGTTGAATTGATTCATGTGAGAGAAAAAAAAAAGGGGGCAAATCAATTCAAAGAGGGAAGAAATCGATTTGTGAGTGAAGATGACAAGGCCAAATCGACTCACAAATTGAAGTGAGTCAATTTGGTTGTGCAGAACCCAAGGTTTGAGGCTTGTACATCATGAATCGACTTATGAAGGGCACAAGTCAATTTGTGTGAAGCAAAAAAAGGAAGGGAAATCAATTCGAGAAAGTGGGGAATCGATTTGTAAAGGAAATAAAGGATAGAAATTGATTTGTCAAGGGGATAAATCGATTTGTCTTCTCTGCAAGCATGACTTCTGAGAAGTGTGATAGGCAAATCGACTTGTGAAGTGGGTGAATTGATTCGATTAGGCAATTGTGAGTCGATTCACCATGCCACAAATCGTGGTTAGGGATTTTTTGCAAAAAGACTCTATCTCTAGAATGTTATTTGATAAGATGATTAAAAATAACAGACCAAGAATAAGGAAATGAAATATAGATACAAACAAAGGGAAGGTATGGTATAATCTCTAGAATGTTATTTGATAATATGATTAAAAATGAGAGATAAACAAAAAAAAGGAAATGAAACACAAATACATACAAAGGGAAGCTAAGTTATAATGTAAAAATATTCGGTATAGGTGGTAGAAATATGAGCAATTAGAAAGAAGATAATGCCAGAGATGCTAGACCAAGAGAAGAAATACAAACACTTGCATTTGCAGTGAGTCGAACCTGGATGTATTACTTAGAAGGCAATTATCCTAACCGTTGGACTACAAACGCTTGATGTAGCTAGGGATTTTGTAGTTGCCAAAGGACTCTGTGTCCAGAATATTAGTAGATAATATGATTAAAAATAAGAGACAAAGAAAAAAGGAAACAAAACACAGCTACAAACAAAGGGAAGGCAAGCTATAATGCAAAAATATTCGGCATCGATGGTCGAAATATGAAAAATGAGATAGAAGATAATGCCAGACAGGCTAGACCAAGAAAAGATACACAAACACTTATATTTTCCAGGAGTCACACCCGGGTTTATTGCTTGGAAGGCAATTATCCTAATCGTTGGACTACAAACGCTTAATACGGTCAGGGATTTTGAAGTTGCCAAAACACTCTATCTCCAAAATATTAGTTGATAATATGATTAAAAATAAGAGACAAAGAAAAGAGGAAATGAAACACAGATTCGCACAAAGGGAAGGTAAGCAATAATGTAAAAATATTCTATATCGGTGGTGGAAATATGAGAAACGAGATGGAAGACAATGCCAGACATGCTGGACCATGAAAAGAAACACAAACACTTGCGTTTGCCGGGAGTCGAATCCAGGTCTATTGCTTGGAAGGCAATTATCCTAACCGTTGGACTACAAACGCTTAACGAGGTTAGGGATTTGATAGTTGCCAAAGGACTCTATCTCCAGAATGCTAGTTGATGATATGATTAAAAATAAAAGACAAAGAAAAACATAAATAAAACAAAAATACATATAAGGGAAAGGTAAGCTATAATGTAAAAATATTGGTCATCGGTAGTAGACATATGAACAATGAGAAGGAAGACAAAACCACACATGCTGGACCAAGAGAAGAAACAAAAACACTTGTGTTTGTCAGGAATCGAACCCGGGTCTATTGCTTGGAAGGCAATTATCATGACCGTTGGACTACAGAGGCATGATGTGGTTAGGGTTTTGTAGTTGGTAAAGAACTTTATCTTCAGAATGTTAGTTGATAATATGATTAAAAATAAGAGACAAAGAAAAAAAAGGAAATAAAGCACAGATACATACAAAGGGATGGCAAGTTATAACGTAAAAATATTCGGCATCGATGGTAGAAATAAGAGCAATGAGAAGGAAAACAATGCCAGACATGCTGGACCAAGAGAAGAAACACAAATACTTGCATTTGCCATGAGTCGAACCCGGGTATATTGCTTGGAAGGCAATTATCTGACTGTTGGACAATAAACGCTTGATGTGGTTAAGGATTTTGTAGTTGCCAAAGGACTCTATCTCCAGAGTGGTAGTTGATAATACGATTAAAAATAAGAGACAACGAAAAAAGGAAATGAAACACAAATACATACAAAGGGATGGCAAGCTATAATGTAATAATATTCAGCATCGGTGGTAGAAATAAGAGCAATGAGAAGGAAAACAATGCCAGATATGCTGGACCAAGAGAAAAAACACAAATACTTGCGTTTGCCAGGGGTCGAATCCGGTTCTATTGCTTGGAAGGCAATTATCCTAACCGTTGGACTATAAACGCTTGATATGGTTAGGGATTTTGTAGTTGCCAAAGGATTCTATCTCCAGAATGTTAGCTAATAATATAATTAAAAATAAGAGATAAAGATAAAGGAAAATGATACACAAATACATATAAAGGGATGGTAAGCTATAATGTAAAAATATTCAGCATCGGTAGTAGAAATATGCGCAATGAGAAGTAAGATAATGGCAGACATGCTGGACCAAGAGAAGAAACACAAACACTTATTCTTGTCGGGAGTCAAACTCGAGTCTGTTGCTTGGAAGGCAATTATCCTAATCGTTGGACTACAAACGCTTGATGTGGTTAGGGATTTTGTAGCTGCCAAAAGACTCTATCTTCAGAATGTTAATTAATAATACTATTAAAAATAAAAGACAAAGAAAAAAGGAAATGAAACACAGATACATACAAAGGGAAGGTAAGCTATAATGTAAAAATATTCGGCATGGGTGGTAAAAATATGAGCAATGAGAAGGAAGATAATGCCAAAGATGTTGGACCAAGAGAAGAAACATAAACACTTGCGTTTGCCATGAGTAGAACCTGGCTCTATTGCTTGGAAGGCAATTATCTGACTATTGGACAACAAACGCTTGATGTGGTTAGGGATTTTGTAGTTGTCAAAGGACTTTATCTCCAGAATGTTAGTTGATAATATGATTAAAAATAAGAAACAACGAAAAAAGGAAATGAAACACGGATACATACAAAGGGATGGCAAGCTATAATGTAAAAATATTCGGCATCGGTGGTAGAAATAAGAGCAATGAAAAGGAAGACAATGACCGACAAGTTGGACCACGAGAAGAAATACAAACACTTACGTTTGCCAGGAGTCGAACCAGGGTCTATAGCTTACAAGGCAATTATCCTAAACGTCGGACTACAAGCACTTGATGTGGTTAGGGATTCTGTAGTTGCCAAAGGACTCTATCTCCGGAATGTTAGTTGATAATATGATTAAAAATAAGTGACAAAGAAAAAAAGGAAACAAAACACAAATACATGCAAACGGAAGGTAAGCTATAATGTAAAAATATTCGGTATCAGTGGTAAAAATATAAGCAATGAGAAGAAAACAATGCCAACATGGTGGACCACGAGAAGAAACACAAACACTTGCATTTGCTGGAAGTCGAACCCGGGTCTATTGCTTGGAAGGCAATTATCCTAACCGTTAAACTACAAATGCTTGATGTGGTTAGGGATTTTGTAGTTGCCAAAGGACTCTAACTCCTGAATATTAGTTGATAATATGATTAAAAATAAAAGACAACAAAAAAAGGAAATGAAACACAGATACATACAAAGGGATGGCAAGCTATAATGTAAAAATATTCGGTATCGGTGGTGGAAATAAGAGCAATAAGAATGAAGATAATGACAGACATGTTGGACTACAAGAAGAAACACAAACACTTGTGTTTGTCGGGAGTCGAACCCAGATGTATTGCTTTGAAAGCAATTATCCTAACCGTTGGACTACAAACACTTAATGAGGTTAAGGATTTGGTAGTTGCCAAAGGACTCTATCTCCAGAATACTAGTTGATAATATGATTAAAAATAAGAGACAAAGGAAAAAGGAAATGAAACACAAGTACATATAAGGGGAAGGTAAGCTATAATGTAAAAATATTGGTCATAGGTGGTAGAAATACGAGCAATGAGAAGGAAGACAATACCACACTTGCTGGACCAAGAGAAGGAACACAAATACTTACGTCTGCTGGGAGTCGAACCCTACTCTATTGTTTGGAAGGCAATTATCCTAACCGGTGGACTACAGATGCTTGATGTGGTTAGGTATTTTGTAGTCGACAAAGGACTCTATCTCCAGAATGTTAGTTGATAATATGATTAAAAATAAAAGACAAAGAAAAAAAGGAAATAAAGCATAGTTACATGCAATGGGAAGGTAAGCTGTAATGTAAAAATATTTGTTATAGGTGGTAGAAATTTGAGCAATAAGACGGAAGATAATACCAGAGATGTTGGACCAAGAGAAGAAACACAAACACTTGCGTTTGCCGTGAGTCGAATCCTGGTCTCTTGCTTCGAAGGCAATTATCCTAATCGTTAGACTATAAACGCTTGATGTGGTTAGAGATTTTGTAGTTGCCAAAGGACTCTATCTCTAGAATGTTAGTTGATAATATGATTAAAAATAAGGGATAAAGAAAAAAGGAATTGAAACACAGATACATACAAAGGGAAGGTAAGCTATAATATAAAAATATTCAGCATCGGTTGTAGAAATATGAGCAATGAAGGAAAACAATGCCAAACATGCTGGACCAAGAGACGAAATACAAACGCTTGCATTTGCCAGGAGTCAAACCTGGGTTTATTGCTTGGAAGGCAATTATCTTAACCATTGGACTACAAACGCTTAATATGATTAGGGATTTTGTAGTTGCCAAACGACTCTATCTTTAGAATGTTAGTTGATAATCTGATTAAAAATAAGAGACAAAGAAAAAAAGAAATGAAACACAAATACATACAATGGGAAGGTAAGCTATAATGTAAAAGTATTCGGCATAGGTGGTAGAAATATGAGCAATAAGACGAAAGACAATGCCAAAGATGCTGGACCAAGAGAAGAAACACAAACACTTGCATTTGCCGTGAGTCGAACCCAGATCTATTGCTTGGAAGACAATTATCCTAAGTGTTGGACTACAAACGCTTGATATGGTTAGGGATTTTGTAATTTCCAAAGCACTCTATCTCCAGAATGTTAGTTGATAATATGATTAAAAAAAAAGAGAGAGAAAGAAAAAAGGAATTTAAACACAGATACATACAAAGGGAAGGCAAGCTATGATGTAAAAATATTCGGTATCGGTGGTAGAAATATAAGCAATGAGAAGAAAGACAATATCAGGTATGCTGGACCAAGTGAAGAAACACAAACACATGTGTTTGCTAGGAGTTGAACCGGATCTATTACTTGGAAGGCAATTTTCCTAACCGTTGGACTACAAATGCTTGATGTGGTTAGGGATTCTGTAGTTGCCAAAGGACTCTATCTCCAGAATGTTAGTTGATAATATGATTAAAATAAGAGACAAAGAAAAACGGATATGAAACACAGATACATATAAAGGGAAGGTAGGCTATAATGTAAAAATATTCGGCATCAATGGAAGAAATATGAGTGATGAGAAGGAAGACAATGCCAAACATACCGGACCAATAGAAGAAAAACATACACTTGCGTTTGCAGGGAGTTGAACCCGGGTCTATTGCTTAGAAAGCAATTATCCTCACCGTTGGACTACAAATGCTTGATGTGGTTAGGGGTTTTTTAGTTGTCAAAGGACTCTATTTCCTGAATGTTATTTGATAATATAATTAAAAATAAGAGACAAAGAAAAAAGGAAATGAAACACAGATACTTACAAAGGGAAGGTAAGCTAAAATGTAAAAGTATTTGGCATCGGTGGTAGAAAAATGAGGAACGAAAAGGAAAACAATGCCAGACATGCTGGACCAAGAGAAGAAACACAAACACTTGCATTTGTCAGGAGTCAATCCGAGTTTATTGTTTTGAAGGCAATTATCCTAACCGTTGGACTACAAAAGCTTGATGTGGTTAGGGATTTGTAGTTGACAAAGTACTCTATCTCCAAAATGTTAGTTGATAATATGATTAAAAATAAGAGACAAAGAAAAAATGAAATAAAACACTGATACATACAAAGGGAAGGTAAGCTATAATGTTAAAATATTCAGTATCATTAGTAAAAGTATGAGCAATAAGACAGAAGACAATGCTAAACATGCATCAAGAGAAGAAACACAAACACTTGCAATTGCAGTAAGTCGAACCCGGGTATATTACTGGGAAGTTAATTCTCCTAAGCATTGAACTATAAACCCTTGGTGTAGTTAGGGATTTTACAGTTGCCAAAGGACTGCATCTCCATAATGTTAGTTGATAAAATGATTAAAAATGAGAGACAGAGCATATGGAATGAAACACAGATACATACAAAGGAAAGGTAAGCTATAATATAAAAATATTTGGCATCAGTGGTAGAAATATGAACAATGAGAAGAAAGACGATGCCAGACAGTTTGAACCAGGAGAAGAAACACAAACACTTTTATTTGTCGGGAGTCAAACTCGGATCTATTGCTCGGAAGACAATTATCCTCACCGTTGGACTACAAATGCTTGGTGTGATTCGAGATTTTGTAGTTGCCAAAGGACTCCATCTTCAGAATGTTAGTTGATAAGATGATTAAAAATAAGAGACAAAGAAAAAGGAAATGAAATACAAATACATGCAACGGGAAGGAAAGCTATAATGTAAAAATATTTGGCATTGGTAGTAAAAATATGAGCAATGAGAAGGAAACAATGCCAGAAATGCGCCAAGAGAAGAAATACTAACCCTTATGTTTGCCAGGAGTCGAACCCTTGCTTTGAAGGCAATTATCCTAGTCGTTGGATTACAAATGCTTGGTGTCATTAGCGATTTTGTAGTTGCCAAAGGACTACACCTCTAGAATGTTAGTTGATAAGATAATTAAAAATGAGAAACAAAGAATATAGAATTGAAACATAGATACATACAAAGGAAAGGTAAGCTATAATATAAAAATATTTGTCATCAGTAGTAGAAATATGAGCAATGAGAATGAAGACAATGTCAGACATTCTGGACCAAGAGAAGAAACCCAAACACATACGTTTGTCAGGAGTCAAACTCAAGTCTATTGCTTGGAAGGCAATTATCCTAACCATTGGACTATGAATGCTTGATATGGTTAGGGATTTTATTGTTGCCAAACGACTCTATCTTTAGAATGTTAGTTGATAATCTGATTAAAAATAAGAGACAAAGAAAAAGGAAATTAAACACATATACATACAAAGGGAAGGTAAGCTATAACATAAATATATTTGGCATCAGTAGTAGAAATATTGACAACAAGAAGGAAGACAATGCCAGACATGCACCAAGAGAAGGAACGTAAACACTTGTGTTTTCCATGAGTCAAACCCGAGTCTATTGCTTGGAAAGCAATAATCCTAACTGTTGGACTACAAACGCTTGGTGTGGTTAGGGATTTTGTAGTTGCCAAAGCACTCTATTTCCAAAATATTAGTTGATAATATGATTAAAAATAAGAGACAAAGAAAAAGGAAATGAAACACAGATATATACAAAGGGAAGGTAAGCAATAATGTAAATATATTTGGCATCAATAGTAAAAATATGAGCAATGAGGAGGAAGAAAATGCTAGACATTCACCAAGAGAAGAAAAACAAACACTTGCATTTGTTAGGAGTCAAACTCGGGTCTATTGCTTAGAAAGCAATTATCCTAGCTATTGGACTACAAACGCTTCATGTGGTAAGGGATTTTGTAGTTGCCAAAGGACTACATCTCCAAAATGTTAGTTGATAAGATGCTTAAAAATAAGAGACAAAGAAAAAGGAAATGAAACATTGTTACATACAAAGGAAAGGTAAGCTATAATGTAAAAATATTTGGCATGGATGGTAAAAATATGAGCAATGGGAAGGAAAATAATGCCTGACATGCACCAAGGAAAAAAAAAACAAACACTTTCATTTGCTGGGAGTCGAACACGGGTATATTGCTTAGAAGGCAATTATCCTAACAGTTGGACTATAAAAGGAAATGAAACACAGATACATACGAAGGGAAGGTAAGCTTTGATGTAAATACATTTGGCATCGATGGTAGAAGTATGAGCAATGAGAAGGAAGACAATGCTAGACATGTACCTAGAGAAGAAACATAAACACTTGCATTTGCCAGGAGTCGATTGGAAGGCAATTATCCTAACCGAGACTACAAACGCTTGGTGTGGTTAGAGATTTTGTAGTTGCCAAAGGACTCCATTTTTAGAGTGTTAGTTGATAAGATGATTAAAAATAAGCAACAAAGAAAAAGGAAATGAAACACATATATATACACAGGGGAAGGTAAGCAATAATGTAAAAATATTTGGCATCAGTGATAAAAATATGAGCAATGAGAATGAAGACAATGCCAGATATGCGCCTAGAGAAGAAACACAAGCACTTGCATTTGCCGAGAGTCTAAGTCGAGTCTATTGCTTGGAAGGCAATTATCCAAACCGTTGACTACAAACGGAAATAAAACACTGATACATACGAAGGGAAGGTAAGCTATGATGTAAATATATTTGGCATCGATGGTAGAAATATAAGCAATGAGAAGGAAGACAATGCTAGACATGCACCTAGAGAAGAAACATAAACTCTTGCATTTGTTGGGAGTCGAACCCGGGTTTATTGCTTGGAAGGCAATTATCCTAACCGAGACTACAAACGCTTGGTGTGGTTAGGGATTTTGTAGTTGCCAAAGGACTCTATCTTCAGAATGTTAGTTGATAAGATGATTAAAAATAAGCAACAAAGAAAAAGAAAATGAAACACTGATACATACAAAGGGGAAGATAAGCAATAATGTAAAAATATTTGGTATCAATAGTAAAAATATGAGCAATGAGAATGAAGACAATGCTCCGCATGCGCCTAGAAAAGAAACACAAGCACTTGCATTTGCCGAATGTCGACCTCAAGTCTATTGCTTGGAAGGTAATTATTCTAACTGTTGGACTACAAACGCATGGTATAGTTAGGGATTTTGTAATTCTTAAAGGATTCTATCCTAGAATGTTTGTTGATAAGATGATTGAAAATGAGAGAAGAGAAAATGAAACACAAACACGGATAGAGGCTAGATAAGCTATAATGGGAAAAAATTTGCTTTAAAGACAATTATTATAACCATTGGACTACAAACATGTGTGTAGTTCGGATTCGTTTAAACAATACTACTCTTTTCACAGTAGAATTTGATGAACATATCAATTTGGATTGATTATTAATTAATTTTATTTGATAAAATTAGGAGTTGATAAAGAAAATACGGATTGGCTAATACCAAGCATGAAAACTCTCCAAAAAAAAAACAATTTATTTGATAAAAATTTTACTATTGAAGTCACAAAACTTAATATGGCTCTTTTTTCAAAATAAAAATAATATCATAAACAATATAATACAATACAATATAAAACAAACCGTAGAAGTTACATGTTTAAAGGCAACGAATTCACAAGAAAATGCCATTTAAAGGATTCAATGTCAATACTTTTATGGTTAGAAGGGCGTAATACGAAATTAGGAATCAATTAAACTAGTGTTGGATTATTTTACTCGATTCACATGCAGCGGAAGCATTCGAACAATTTTCAGAAAAATAAAATAGATCGGGTATAGGATTAAATATCTCGAATGTAGAACCCCAATATGAATCCAATCGTACGTCCCTCGAACGGATCTCGTGGTCGGGATGATGATCACAAATCGAATCACCACCGTAATACCACGATGCCTCAACCCTCAGTCCGGCGATCATCGTGACGGAAAAAAATTCCCTACGCTGAATTTTTCTCAAGCCCTCATATTATTCTCTCTCTAGAGAATAATCTTTTTCTCTTACTCTCTTGAGAATTCTCTCATGGTAGCCATGTGTCTCTCATGAAGCCAGATTTGAGAGAGAGAGGAGTCCTCCATTATTGTGATACGTTCAAGATGGAAAGCATTAAGGGAGAATCAATTATGGTAGTTATGGGTTAGTGGGAGTTATCCCACTAACCCCTCACACTTACCAAAATGCCCCTTGAGGGCACATCAAACTAATATCTCTCACTTGCATACGAGGGTATTTTGCGTTCGTCACAAGATCACAACTCATGCGATCATATCACCCTACTGAACTTTCATACAGGATTGGGCGTCGTGCGACCTGCGAGTACATCTGCAAGCAAAAACCTCTCAATGCACCTGTTAGGATGATTGAGAAGCCATCGTTAGTATCAAAAGAACTCGCTGCACCCCAGATCCAAGACTAATTACATCCATCGAGCTATTTTCTTCAACGAAAGTAATCCCCAATAAATGCTCGACTGTGTATCAACTATTATGTTTACATCCCAACATGAATAGACATAATAGGCTAGCCGATAAATACAACACAATGATGTAATGTCAATTGGTCTTCCTTTTTTCAAACTCGAATCTATTAGCCTCAATTCAGCTACTTTCCTAAACCTGTCCCTCAGACCTCAATTTATCTTCCGGGCCATCGTTAAACAGACTAAAGTAACAACACTGAGCCAAGACTTCTAGAAACAGTCGAAAGTGATAAGGGTACAAGAGATCCCACCCAATGGACCTCAGGTCTCACACAGTGGGAACATGGATCAAAATCATATCAGTGTCTCAAATAATGCTCCCACTATCTCTGGTTGACATATCACACGCGGTATGAAACGCGTGTCATAGTGTTATTCCCTCATCTCTCAAAGGGCATATGTCAGATTTCTCTAACACTGTGCAGATATGGGATTCAGTCTACACATAAGACTTTATCCAGAGATCTCAGAGAAAGTATCTCAGAGACAATGTCACTAGTCGCAGATGATATCTGAGATCTCAAACCTGGCTATTTACAGGCAACATGGATGTGGGTACGTCCATGCCGGTCATATCACATATGATCTCATCCTGAATACATATCAGGGCGACTTTTTTTCTAATAGGGCCACTCTCAAAGCCTCTTACAACTAGAAACCGTCTCATCTTCGCTCACTCAGAGCTGAAGGTGGCTACTCGTGTGAAAGAGTCGACCACGCCTGCCTGACATATCATTTATCATAACAAATCACAAAATATATGACAATAAAATAGTGTTATAAATAAGTGACCCAATCACGCACACATGTCATATATATAAGACGCAATAAGCATCAGTACAAAGTGATAAATGTCAATATGCATGCAAACCCAATGATCCCTATATCTCATACAGAAATCTCTCACAATGGATTCATTGAAGGGATCAGCCAACACGTTGTATAGTAATGTACTTAATTTGTCACTTCACCCTTCTCGGTGATGTCTCTCATAACATGGTATTAGGTATCAATGTGTTTGAACTTACTGATACTTAGGGTCTCAAGTGTGGTCAAAGGCGGCCTAATTTTCTCAATAAATTATCACTGGCCTCCCACTATCTGACACAACCCCTAAGTGATCCGAAAATTTCCGGAGCTAAACACTCTCCTGAACTGCCACTGAGCATCTCATAAACTCAGTCTCTATCATAGATAGAGATATATAGGTTTGCTTCTTGCTACTCCAAGACAGCAAAACCTGATATCGATTTGCATACATTCAGATTGCCAACTCAGTCGGTATCTGAATACCCAACAAAATGCAAATCACCTCCTCCGTAACACAAGGAGAGGTCCGCAGTTCTCTCGAGATATCTTGGAATCCTTTCACTGCTCTCTAGTGATCCCCTCTAAGATTCAATCGATACCTAATTACCATAGTAACTGCAAATCAAACGTCTGATCGTGTACGCGACAATGCGTACAACAAATCACTATGTGTACTGGAACAAGAGATTCTACTCATTTCCCTTGTCCTTTTTTGAGTCTTAGGGCATATGTCAAAAATTAGGCTTTAACCTTTTAGCGATAAGAGTATCTTTAAGGTCGTAGTCGATCTTCTCGAAGTACTCGAGAACTCCCTTGATGTTTGACTCTTGTGAAAGAGTCAACACCTGTCTCGAGTGATCCCTTTGGATCTTAACTTTGAGGAAGAACTGAGTCTCACCCATGTCCTTCAGATCTAGACTCAACAATGTTCACGTCATCGTGGTCATTAGATACTCTCTGTTGTTTCCAGTCAACAGAATGTCATTCATATGAGGACATGATCACAAAAGAATCAAAAGAATGTAAAAGGTATACGCGATGATCATCCTCGATCATCACGAAACCGTGAGATATCACATCCTCGTGAAATCTCAAGCGCTACTGTCTGGATTGATGATCAAGGTCACATGTCGACTTCCGAAGTCAATGGACCTTATCATCCTGATCTACAGGAATAAAGCCAGATGGTTGTTCCTTATAGATCTTCTCATCCAAAACTCCCACACAGGAGAACAGTCACAATGTTCATCTGGTCTCACTCCAGATCCAATCATGTCTACGACAATCGCTAAAAGTAAATGGATCGAGGTAATCTCGCCCTTAGTCTGAGTAACCCCTGATTATCAGACGGGCCTTATACCTCTACATCAATCCTTCAGCCTTTTTCTTGATGTTGAGAACTCACATGTTCCCAACGGCCCTATTATCCTCAGGTAAATCAACTTGATCCCAGATCCCGTTGATTCTCATCAACTCCTTTCACCCATGGCCTATAACCAATGGTCTTTCACAGAACCCTCAAGGGCCTCTAGGACAGTTAAAGGTATTTCGTAATCCTCAAGAGTCACATTGAGAGCCTCTCCCTCAATCAGGAAGCAACGGTTAGGTACGCGTCCTCGACTACTCTTAAGAGGAGGGGAAACCTTTTTTCCTCTAGATGGATTACTCCCACTAAAACCGAGATCCATAATGGATTTTTGGGTCCTGCCACTGGGATCAGCTGAACACTAGGCTCATCCATCTGATAGAAGGTAAAGTCCCAATTGATCTCACCTCTCATAGGGAAATCATTTTCAACAAACTCGGCATCATGAGATTCAATCTCAATAAAAGTGTCGTCTGCATGCTCATTAGAACACAATCCCCTGGAGTGTTCTGAGTATCTCATAAAGATATATCTCTTTTCTCGCAGGCCTAACTCGCCGTGTAAATGCGAGAAATAGTGAACATACACGACACAACCCAATAATCTCAAATAGCTAAGGTCAGGTTGACTCCCTGTCCAAAGCCCATATGGAGTACTGACAGCGGACTTCAATAGAACACGATTAAAGACGTAGGCTGCAGCCAATAGCGTATCTCCCCAATGGGAAATGTGCAAATTGGCATACGTCATCATCAACCTCAGTGTCTTAAACAAAGTCATATTCCTCTCTCGTAGCTACTCTACTCCACTGAGTAGCAAGGAATAGTCAGTTTCTCGCAATGCCCTTCTTAAAATAAAGCCCTTCAGACAAATACTCACGCTCTCGTTCGGTTCTGAGAGTCTCTACTCTCAAGCCTAACTGATTCTCAACCTCGCTAGTAACCTCCTGAGGCACCTCATTGCCTTAGACTTGCGCGAGATTAGATAGATGTAAACGAAACGCGTGTAATTGTCTATGAACGTAATAGAGTACCCAACACCATTTCAGGTTCTCACGTTCATAAGGCCACAGATGTTGGAGTGAACCGACTGCATTAGAGTCCTAACCCTCATTGCATTGTCGAATGGTTTTCTTGTAAGCTTGCCGTCTAGACAAGACTGGTTAGCGGGTTCTACAAAATCACTCACTGCTAACCGGTTCATCCTCTCTCACACTAAGAGGACAACAAGAAATACCATTGAAAAGAAATCATTTCCAGTGCATTCAATCCCTCACGGACCAAAATAGAACCGATCAAAAGATTGTCATAATAAATGGAAATTATAAAATTTGCAAATTAACAAAGTATGTCCTAGGTTTAAATTAAGTTCCGTCGAACATCCGGAGCGTAAATGACATACAAAACTTATCAACTTTGCAACTCCAACTTGCAAGTGCTACTCTCTCTGATGTCGACAAACGCTCCGTTTCTGTATGTAAATCCTCCTACTTGAGGACTCACTAGGCGAAACTATATAAGCGCGCTCCTATCTCGAGCTACGTGGTTGGTTGCTCTCGTGTTCATAACCCATGAAGGAGAGAAAACAATGAGCATCTCAAACCACGCAAAGAAGGAAGAGATAATTTTCACTCATCACACTCACGAGCGAAATGACCAAGTCTACTATAAATATAGCACTACACCTTGGTCGAATCCAACTCCTTATCGCTGCGCATCATTATTATCGATCTTCTCGGATGTTTTCTTTTTACCTGAATCTCGAGTCCCACAGGAGTCCTTGCTCGACTCCACTGCATAAGCATGAGCCGAGTATGACCTACTCGCCTCTAGATGCTCCTACTCGAGCTCACTGTGCCTATTTACATTAATAAAAGTACAAATACTTTCGTCGTATATGAAATAAACATTCATGATTTCTCATGAATCAGGTGAAGAACTGGATCACATCCAACACTAGAAAACATGTCCGAAATGGGCTCGACAACCCTATCCTTACAAGTTATTAAACTCATAAGATAGCATCCTCATCTCAGGATCTATAAGAGCAACACAATGCTCTTCATAGGGCGAGCCAAACCGATAAAGCCATAAGATATTAATTCTAGGCTGGGATCATATCATCATGCATGCTACTCAGGAGGATTGCCCTAACTTGGCTATCATTCCTCTTTCATGCACGTAATGTCTCCTAATCCCGTCTGTCTGAGGTATGGTACCCTCCCCGGAGTCCACCATCTCTTTCCTTAGAATTTTAATTAGATTTTGCTCCTCGAGGATAAATTGAATCTACCGGTGAAAAATCACATAATTATCACCATTCAATTTTATCCCCCTTGTAAAGATCTAATACGACAATTTTAGAAGTAGTTAATGAGATAGTCATGACTTGTGATGTTTATTCTCACATTTTGTGCACCCGACGAATCAACAAGACCCAAATAATTCGAATACCTACTCCAAGTCGAGCGTATGAATCAATAAACACCATACACCATAATCCGGGAAAGCATCTCACCATTTGGATTAGGATTTGATGCACAAAAACCCACAAAAGTCACTTTTATGAACGTAGAACCCACAAAAAATTTGAAAAATTTTAATTCCGGACAACCTGACGCACCGCCAGTCGTCCCACACACCGCCAGTCATCCCACGCACCGGCGGCGCGTCCCCACGCACTGGGAACAACAACCGGCGCGTGCCAGACACGCAGCGCGTCTGGCACGCGCGCTTTGCGAGTCAGTGCATGCTCCTTCACGCGCGGACCCACATGCACGGTCAGTTCCGAACCCGGTAGTGGGTCGGAACCCGAACCCGGTCCGGATCTGTGGGTCGCGGGTCAGGGGCATGTGTCCCGGTCATAATCGACCCAGACGACCCAACCGGTTCACGCGCCTCTCTCGTGCGTGAACTACACGCCCCGGATGCCTTACGCTGCACGCGCCTGCCTCGCGCGTGTATCTCACCCGCCCGCGGGTTGGACCTCTTCGTCTTCACCCGAATTTTCCTGTAAATAGGTCTTTTGACCCGGTTGCCAGAAAACCTCATTTCCGGCACCATTTTGACTCGATTTTTTATGGAATCTCTAATTCCATTTATTCCAAATATTCTTGACTCGATTTTTGGAATAATTGTGCCATAAAATCGGCATATTTTGGATCCAAAAATCTGACCCTTCGCAGTCAATTTTGAATCCCCATTTTCCGGCCACAAATATATGCAATATATATATCAAATTAAAGAGCATGAAACGTGGAACACAGATCTATAAATTCCATGCATTAATTTGCCCTAAAACTCGACAAATCTAGGGTTGAATGGGTCGGTCACTGTTCACAACCGAAACTTTCAACCGGAATTTTCTTCACTTAAACATGTTCAGAAAATTACGAAAAAATTATTTTCATGTTCTAAGGATCATGGGTAACACAGATGTATTCTCGGATTCACGAAACTCATCCGTGATCCGAACCCCAAATTTTAAACCCTAAATTTTTCATACCCAAAATTAAAATTCTGAAAATTAATTTTAAAAAATCCAACAAGCTCTGATACCAATGTTGGATTATTTTACTCGATTCATATGCAGCGGAAGCATTCGAACAATTTTTGAAAAAATAAAATAGATCGGGTATAGGATTAAATACCTCGAATGTAGAATCCCAATATGAATCTAATCGTACGTCCCTTGAACGGATCTCGTGGTCGGGTTGGTGATCACAAATCGAACCACCACCGCAATACCACGACGCCTCAACTCTCAGTCCGGCGATCATCGTGACGGAAAAAAATTCCCTACGCGAAATTTTTCTCAAACCCTCATATTATTCTCTCTCTAGAGAATAATCTTTTTCTCTTACTCTCTTGAGAATTCTCTCATGGTAGCCATGTGACTCTCATGAAGCCAGATTTGAGAGAGAGGGGAGTCATCCATTATTGTGATACGTTCAAGATGGAAAGCATTAAGGGAGAATCAATTATGATAGTTATGGATTAGTGGGAATTATTCTACTAACCCCTCACACTTACCAAAATGCCCCTTGAGAGCACATCAAACTAATAACTAGTATTGACGGCATTGCATCCACATATTTGAAGTGCCATCAAGTTGATTAAATAGAGCACATTGGTATCGAGAAGATTCAGGATTCCCCATCGCATCAAAACAAAAGGACATTTTGCAATAGCATGTTAAAAGACAAAAACCGCATCCTTGTAAACCCAGAAATGTTGCTCTCCTTCCAAAACTTGGTACCTATCGTCTTGGCAAACCTAAATTTTCAAATATGACGTAATGAAACTTCTTTGTTTGATAAATCCAACAAGAGAGAGAGAGAGAGAGAGAACATATATTCTGTGAAGAAACAACCAGCCACAGTCCAAGTATTCTTGTATAGGTGGAGAGAGTATTCTCTTGGAGAATCATAGACAACCATCTTAATCCTTCTTTGTGTCTACTAGGCATATCCTAATCCTTCTTTAAGTCATAACTTTGATGTTCATTTTCTTTTATCTTCCAATCACTTCTTAGAAACACCAAGGCTTACCAAAAAACCATGACTCTCATACTTGGAGCTAAGCCTTGTATCAAAGCAAAAGACTGCAGTTTTGTGTCATACAAACTGAAGATTCTTACAAGAGCTGAAGTGATTGCGGTTCCAAAGCAAGCATGGCAATTTGCTATGCCTGAATTGTCAAAACATGGGATTCCTCACAATGATTTGCACTTGGGAGAGATTGTGAAGAGTCGGACTCAAAGTAACAACTCCGTCTTCGAAGAGGCATATCGAAAGCCAAAGTTCGGTCCTTTTCTTCAAGAAGCTTATGAAAAGTGCCGCGAGATTTGCACAGACTATGCTAAGACTTTCTATCTAGGTTCATTATTAATCTCTCTCTCTCTCTCTCTCTCTCTCTCTCTCTCTCTCTCTCTCTCATTTCATTCAAAGACATTTTGTTTAAGCGAAACTCTATTAGTCACGTGTAGAAAGAATCTGGTCAATATCTGTCATACTCCTAAGTCTATAAAAATATCAGAGTATAAAACTGACGTTATATCTGATGTTTTGGTGAAGGAACTCTGCTAATGGCAGAGAAGAGACAAAAGGCAATATGGGCAATCTATGTTAAGAGCTTCTTAACTAGATTTTCTCATGGCAAGTAAATATCATCTAAAACTTACCATACTTAATCACAATGTTAATGAATTCCAAAGTGCAATTTGGACACAGTTTGGTGCAGGAGGACAGATGAACTGGTACCTAATACAATCCATATTGGTAAATGCCCACGTAGGGGCAATTTTACCATAATAATTATTTTGAATTTTAAATGAGGGGATAATGGGTAGTTACCCGTTACCCCACTCCCTTCTATTTTCTCTTTATACAACTCCTATGGGAGTTGTAATTTGAAATAATATTAACTATTCTATTATCAATAGAATAACAGGAGTCTTAGATAGATAAGAGAAGATATTCTATTAGAGAGAATTAATTGTTGAGAAGAACAATTATTAGAGAGGGTTTTTCCGTCGTCTCAAAATTACCGGGTTTAGGGTTGAGTCATTGTGATATAGTGGTAATAGTTCGATTATCGTGACTAACATCCTAACTACGAATGGTTTGTGTTCAGAGTTTGCGATTCCCAAAAATTTTGACATCACCAATTAAAGTATATCGCAAACTTAATTATTTAAGATTCCAAAAAATTCATTGTTGTTTGCTTCCGCTGCGTGATAGAGTCATGATTTCTCACATTGGTACCAGAGTAAGGTTAGATTAAATTTTAAATAATTTTTCAGAATTTATTTTGGATATAAAAATATAGGGTATAAAATTTGGAATTCGAATCACGAATGAGTTTCATGAATCCGATTATACTATTGTTACCCAAATCACGTAGATTACGAAAATAATTTTTTCATAATTTTCTGAACAGATTAGACCAAGAAAATTCCGGTTGAAACATTCGGCCGTAAATAGTGACCGAACACTTCAACCCCAGATTTGTCAAGTTTTAAGGCAAATCAGTGTATGAAAATTGTAGATCTGAGTTCCTGATTTCATGCTCTTCGATTTGATATATATATATATTGCATATTGTTGATGCCGAAAAATGAGATTTCAAATTTGGTCGTGAATGCCAAAAAATTAGATCCAAAATACACCGAGATTAGGGCATAATAATTTCAAAAATCGAGTTAAAAATGTTTGGAATAAATAGAATTAGAGAATTCCTAAAAAATCCGATAAAAATAGAGGCGGAAAATGTGTTTTTCGGATACCGGGTCGAAAGACCCGGTTACAAGAAAATTCAGGTGAAGATGAAGAGGTCCAACCCGCTAGCGAGCGCACAACACGCACGCGCAGGCGCGTGTTAGCACAAGTAAGGGGCGTGTGGAGCTCACGCGCGATGAGGAGCGTGAGCTCCCAGGTCGGACTCCTGACCCGGGGTCCGGACCCGACCTGTGCCCCCAGATCCAGACCGGGTTCCGGGTTCTGGGTTCCGGGTTCCGGGTTCCGACCCACGCCCACGATTTGAGTCCGACCCGGGGTAGCACGCGCGCTTGCGTGCAGGCACGTCGCTCGCGCTGCGCGTCCTACACACGCCCAGGCGCCTCCCCGGCACGTGAAAGCGCATGGAGACGTGCCGTCTGGTCTGACGACCCGTGGACCCTCCCGGCGGCACGTAGGTTCGCCCAATATTGGATTTTTCCAATTTTTTAAGGGTTTTATGATAAAAAGTGACTATTTGTGGGTTTTTATGTACTGAATCCTAATCCGAATGGTGAGATGCAATCCTGGATTATGGTATATGATATCCGTTAACTCATACGCTCATCTTGGGGTCTGCACTCGAGTCATTTTGGTCTTGGTGATTCGTAAGGTATATAAAATTGTGAATTTAAGTATCAATTGTCACTAATATCTCTTTTTTCTGTGTGACAGAAACATGGCTGTAACGAAGACTGTCGTTCTAGATCTTGTGAAAAGAGACAAACTAAACGGTGACAACTATAATATTTGACATCGGAAGGTTCAGTTTGTCTTCGAGGAACAAGAGCTTGGGGAAGTTCTTAAAAATGAGATGGTGACCCCGGGGAGGGTACCATGGCACAAGCTAGGCGGAATCAGGAGGTATATCATGATTGGAAAAAGAAGGATGGCCAAGCGAGGGTGATCCTTCTTAGTAGCATGCACGATAAGCTGATTTCGATCTACAAGCAGTATCCTACTGCACAATCGATCTGGCATGTTCTGAGAGATCATTATGGCACCCCGTCAGCTCCTAAGTTGAGGATGCTAACCTATAAGTTCATCATATACAAGAAGAGGCCTGATCATACTATGAAACAGTATTTAATGCATATGTCGAGTATGATCGCCTCTCTGAAAAATATAGGAGAGCCAATTTCTGATGAGTTTCAGGTACTGGATGTGATCCAGTCCTTGCCTGACTCCTGGGATGTAGTTAAGACCTATCTCATGCACACTGAGAGTATTCATACTTTCATGGACGTGAGTAGGCACTAAAAGCTCGAGGAGGAGCATCAGGAGGTGGCTAGGCCTTCTTCTGCTCATGCTAATATCGCAGAGTTGAGTAAGGGCTCCCGGAGAATAAAGCGTAAGTGGCGCAAGCATGAGAAGAAGGCCAAAGGCCAAAGCAAGAAGAAGCAACCTGCCAAGATCGATGAAAAAAGACATAAGTGCAAGAAGAATGAGTTCGATAAGAGCAAAGCCCAATGCTATGTCTATGGTAAGTTTGGACATTTCGCACGCGAGTGTGGCGAGCGAAAGGTATGTGCTTCTTCTTTACATGGTTTCAGTTATGTGTTATCTAGTGTGATACTCGCTAACTCTTCTCCTTTGTGAATTGTAGACTCAGGAGCCACGAACCATGTAACTCGCGACAGGAGCGCATACGTGGAGTTCCGCCGTTTGAGTCCCCAGGCGAGGAGGCTGTACGTGGGGAACGGAGCATTTATAGAAGTGAAAGGGATTGGCACTTACAAGCTATTTCTGCGAAGTGACCAAATCTTATATCTTCATGACGTTTTTGTATGCTCCTGAGATTAGGTAGAATCTTGTATCTGTCCGATATTTAGACATGCCAGGATACTCTGTTTTGTTAGGAAACTCTAGAGTTTCCATTTCATATGATAGTTCTTTGATATGTTCTGGTTTAGTCCATGAGAAACTTTATGTACTGGATATGATTTCATTCTATGAAATTTATTCTTTTTCTACTATTGCCTTTGCGAGTGATAGTGTAGTTGATGATGTAAATGTATGGCATAATAGGTAAAATGATACAGTTCACAAATTTCCTTTAGACATTCAGGTAAAATGACATGGCATAAATCTTTGTCCTTCATTTTTGTTTTAGTAACATGGTTGATGATGTGCTTGTGCTTTTCCCCAAATTTAGCCATTTAGGGACATGGTCGAGGGAATGAGAATGGATACAAGAAAATCACGCTACCAAATCTATCAAGAGCCCTATCTGTACTGTTACCATGTGGCCGGAACTGTAGGCCTAATGAGTGCTCCTGTAATGGGAATTCCACCTGGGGCGTCACTTTCTACTCAAGATATTTACAGTGCTGCACTTAGCTTGGACATCGGAAATCAACTCACAAACATCCTTAGAGATGTGGAAGAAGAGAGGAACCAAAGGAAGAGAGTGAGGAACCAAAAAAAAGAGATGTGGAAGAAGAGTAAGTACCACCAAAGTTTCACGAGCTCTTCTGTCCTGCAACATGAAAGTTCGATGATGACTATGATAATTTGACGAAGAGAGCTTACGTTGGAACGACTAAAAAGCTTATGGTGTTGCCTCTGGCCTACACAAGATCACTGTGGGTTCCTACCTTGGCCTTAGTTTGTACATTAAGAAAAGGAGCTCTTCCTGTTGGTAAGTTTACATTGAAGATTGATGGGTTATATGAACGAATCAGAAGAAATATTGGTGTTGTTTGATGATCCCATGAATCAGGATCAAAAGGACAGTGTCCTGATTTCATAGGAAATTTAGGGAGGAAATGAAATACACATGGGAGAGAAAAAAAAATCGCCTTGTCGTATGTTTGTACACGAACATTTTAAATCACCTGAAGTTTGTATACCATCACTTGGAATTTGTCAAAGGTAGCCACTTTTTTCGTCCTTTGCTTCCTTAATAAACAATACCACGAAGATTAATCTCTCCCAAAGTTCTTCTCAAGGTTCTTTGCACGAGGAGGAAGCAAAAAGGAAGTTGAAAGTGCATCTAGCAATTTAGTAGTTCTGAGCTACTGCTACCAAGTGGTCTGAATTGATTCTCAAATCCCAAACCCTTTGCCCGATGCTGAAACAGATAAAATCTCTTGGATTTCTCATAATTAAAAAATAATTTTAGATGGATTTACAAATCTAATGAAATTCATTTATAAATTTCATAACTTTCTGTTGATTTTTGAAAATCTGTATCATTTACGAATTTAGAAATAAACTTTACATTATTATTAGATTTTATATTCTAAATAGCAAAACTTGAAATTAAAAATAAATTTTACTTCTTTTGTTAAGTTAAATTTGCTGGTAGAGACTTCGAGTTGACTTGTTAAATTTACCTTTTTTTTCTTTTCATTTGACCCTACTAAATTGGTCACTTTTGGAATTCTAATCAAAATCTTTCGATCAGACGTGTTCATATAAAAAAATTTAAAAAAAAAAAAAAAGGAAATGAAATGAAAGAAACCCCGCATTAAAAATAAAATTAGTTTGCTTTAAACAAGCAAGCAAACAATCTCTTGCAAAGCAAAAATGAAAGGGAGGCTTGGTCAACTAGGCTTTACTGCCACGGCCCCAGAACGCCTTAATGGAAGGATTGTGAGTCATAATTTCTCATAACCAGTTTGCAGATGGATATATCCTCCACAGAGGGTTACCTCTTGTGATCTCCAAATGTGACTTTTGGTCTCATTCCACTTGAAGTTTTTCTCAACCGGGAAACAAGACAATCTAGCAGTTATAATCCCAATTTTCTAACCCGGTGATCCCGAATTCAAATATTGAAAAAGAAAAAAAAAACTAAAACCCCAAAAAAAAATGGAAACGAAATCATAAAATATCTTTATATATGAAACATGTATAAAATGATAATTTTACTAACAATTTTATATTCCCCTTATTACCACATGACTCGAAAGCTCTTGATACTAGAGGTACCCTCAACGACACAAGGTTGCTTTCTAAACACCGACACAAAACCCTAGCTACCCTCAAATGCAACTTCAATATCAATCTTGATTGCAAAAACTGACCATCACCATGGCCTATCACTTTCTAGATGATACCAGAAGTTCACAACACCACCTGCAGTTGTTGGTCAGAATTGATGATATTGTCTTCCAAAGCCATTTGCATGTCTTAAAATATTTCAGCGTCAACATTAAACGACCTTGACATCCCAACTGCTTAATACCTAAGACAGAAAAATTAAAACAGAACATACGACACAAAACTACATTTCTACCAAACTTTTATAACCATTTTAGTTATGCATATAAGAAAGCCTCAAAATTTAGTTAACATGGGTTACCGCATTGATTTCTACAACCCCCCCACCCCAAACACAGATACATTCTGGACTTCCCCCAAACACGAAATCGATGTAAGCTACCAACAGGCAGTATAGTAAATAGATCACCTTACCCCTTAATTGGATTTGAGTTCTGAGAATAAAACAAACAATGTTGGGTGAACCCTAACTCCCAAAGAGGGACTTCAATCAGCTTAACCCCGATTAATCGGAGCAAAACTATAGATATCGAATGGTGAACCAAATCCAAAAATACCAAAAATAAAATCAATATAAGCAGGTAATAAGGAATGTGGATTTGGAAGAAAAAAGATATCAATTAAGTGATCGATCATTCAACCCTCTTAATCAAAGTTTCGAATTCAAGTCCTAAGAATGAAGAAAAAAGATTTAAAAGAATCAACCACTAAAATAAACTTCACGATACTAAAACCGCATTAATCGGACAAAACTCAAACACCAATTCATGAAAATCACAAAAAACAAAAAAGAAAAAGAAAAGTAAGGTGGATGGTGAAAATCAAAACTTCAAAAAGTATTTCCGCAAAATGGGGAAAAAATGTCTTCCTACGCAAACATTGTCGATTAGCAAATTTATTTGTATTTTATCCCCCCCCCCCCAAAAAAAAAAATTTCGGAAAACAAAATGACTAATAGTGAGAAATCCATTAATAATTGGAGGTAAGGCGTGCGGTATTGTGCAGGTAAAAAAGCATAAAAACAACCATTTCGTCCAGTTAATTTCCCTGTCCAAAAGGCGGGGGAGTCCAACCAAATTGAAACCCAGCAAAACAAGACCTTGTGTTAGACATATAGGAGAAAAACGAAGGAAAGACAAATGAAGGCACCCATTAAAATTAAAATAACACTTTACCTTCCCTCTACAAATCCCTCCACACCTAAACCATTTCTTCTAAAGTAAAAAGGAAAAAGGAAAAGAGGAAAAGAAGTGACAAAAAATGGGGGAATGAAACATGCCATATTGTTCGTGCCAAATGGTACAATACTTTTTGCTACTAGCGTCACATGCCATGCTGCCTCCTTTTTGTGATAAGTTAGTCAAAAGACGCCTTACTGGCTCATTTTACATGCCTTTCAGCTAGGAACGACCACCTCAATCACACCACCC
This sequence comes from Dillenia turbinata, assembly GCA_037126225.1. Lineage (NCBI taxonomy): Eukaryota > Viridiplantae > Streptophyta > Magnoliopsida > Dilleniales > Dilleniaceae > Dillenia > Dillenia turbinata. The sequence goes on from JBAMMX010000007.1 coordinate 18,394,637, forward strand.
TTCCATAGCAAAATCATAATCCTTAGAATCTGAATTTAGCCCTCCCCAAGTAACCAAGCTAGCAGGCACTTACTGCTGCATTATCGGTCACAGCTCTTCAGTGCTAACATCATAGAAAATAATCAGGTGTTCTCCGTGTCACGTCTGGCTCTCCCCGCCTTGGTGCAGGTTCGAACTGCACCGAAGGTGAATTTGGAGATATTAACATGGTGGTCATTCAGCAGAACAGGTGCTCACACGAGAGAGAGAGAGAGAGAGAGAGAGAGAGAGAGAGAGGAAGAGAGAGGGAGAGAGACCTGAATAAATGTGTGGCCTTTGCAGTCATCAACTTCTAGAATGGAAGCCATGTTTCCACAGCGATAGCAATAATTAGGAGCACTGAATATGGTAACAACTTTTTGTTCCTGCACGAGATAAGTAATTATGTCAAAAAGCATCAATCCACCAAATTAAATGTTCAACCTCTTCTTAAGACAACCAATAATTTCATGATAGTAGTAGTTACGTGGCCCCAGTTGAATCCCTCCATAACCAGCTGATGGGCTCTTGCAATCAGTTTCAAGTTGTTGGTGTGGTTAAACTGTTCAGAAATGTCCTGTAGAACATGAAAAATGATAAGGATCGCATGCTGTTTGGTGTTTATAATAAATAGATAAATAAATAAGGAAGTGTCAAAGATGCCAAAAACATAGAAAAAGAAACCATCCATACCTGGCCGAATGTATATCCAGCACCTCGAGGTGAGATACCCCAACCACAGCGATCATCTGGATCAGACCATAAGAGATCACACATTGGACCCTCATGTGGTACTTCTTGAACACGATCAAAATTACGTATATTATCAAGTGTTTCAATTGATGGAGACAGTCCACCATGTAGGCAAAAGATTTCTGATTCAACCTACACAAAATGAAAAGAGCATCTTGAGGCATGCCAGCAATATAAGATTTAACTAGGGGTCAGTTCTTTTTGCAGAATTCTAGAGGAGGTTTTCAAAAATAACAGGAATTGATGAACACTCGTTCTGCTAATGTGAATCATAAGATTCTCATATCTCATTGGCCAATCATGGGATTCTAAAATATCCTCCAAAAGCCAAACTAAAACTTGGTTTAAGGAATGGCTCTTTAGGTTCAAACAAAGTGAAAACATTCTGATATTGTGGAGGTCCAGAACTCATACTAACCAAGGCCGTCAAAGGGAAGTAATCAAAGAGATCTGTAAATATCTTCCATACATTGGCATTTCCATACCTGTGAGCAAAAATAAACTACAAATTAAAGATGAGAACATAAACAAATGAATATATATCATTTAGAAATTGAATAAAATAAACAGCATCAAATGCCCAATTGCCATGAGAAATAGAATAACTACATTCATCAAATATAAGGTGAACCATCGAGAAAGTTCAACACGTAAGGCGGAGCATGTTTAAGACCTTTTCTCTACCTTGCCAACCAAAAGACAAAATTAGACCCCCAGAAGAAAAGACATAAAGGAAACAGCAACAACAAGAGCTGAGGGTGCATGAACCGCAGAAAATTTCCATGAATCAAAAATTATTTGAGTTGTTGACAAGTTTAGTCTGAAAATAAGAAAAATGTAAATCTCTATTTCAAGTGATAGAGATAGATATTGTAATAGCTATACATAGAGATTAAAATTGTCATGTGCTGCTACCTGACATATCACTCTCTAGCCTATTAAGTTTAGCTCAGTAATGGGAGGAAAATGTAAACACAGTACTATATTTGTGCCAATCTTTGAATAAAAGAAGCTACAAAGCAAGAGTCGAAACATGTAGATCCATGCTTGGCACCCAAATAAATTTGAATTGCATGAAACAAAAAACACCATATCAAGTTTCATACAAGAAAATAAACCAGAAAAGCTCAATTAGACAAAGGTTATTAAAAAAAAAAAAAACAGCAGCAGCTAGTCTAAACAAAGAACTAGCTAATTTAGCAGGGAAACAAAGTAATAAACATAGACATTTGTCTAGGAAGCATACTGAACACCTTTTCCAGCAGTAACACGAGACCCAAAATGCATATATGAAAGAAAAAGTGGTCTCAAAAGCTAGTTAAAGTATGAAAGAAGACAAATACAGATTGACCCACAAGCATTAGACTTTTTTCTGAAATTGACACTTCATATCAAAATGTAAGATCCATAATCCAAAGTTATCAAATAACAACCAAAAGCAAAATCACTCAAATTGGAAATATCGTCTAAAATGGGAAACAAGCATTCTGCAATATTTTTTTATTCCATCCATCAGCAGAGGTAAAATCCAATGTTGCAAAGGCTCTTCATTTTGCCAAAATGCACATCTCATTAAAGGCATAGATATCAGTATGGATGTCAGACACGGCATCTTAACGAAATTTAGAAGAGATGAAGTGTGCACACACATTTGGCAACCATCTCGAAGTCCATTTAAGGGTTAAAACAATAGTGGCCTTAGCCCAGCATTGACAACATGGATTTCTAGAAAAAGGCTGTCTACTTGGCATTCTCAATTCAATGTGTACCTTTTTTGGTAAATATTCAACATCAAAAATCAAAAGAATGTTATTAGACATGGTGTTACAGTTGGAAAGTTTCTTCCCAGAAATATCCAAATTATGCAAAGATATTCTTCATCTTAAGAGAAATAACAGCCATTAAAATAAATTTTATCATGATGAAGGCAACAAGAACATAAGCGCAGAAACTTACTTTCGTAAGCATTCATCATAAAACCCATAGACTTGAGTAATCTGCAAGTGTAAGCAAAGGCCATATTCAGCAAAGCCAACAAAAAGTTCACGAAACCTTCAAAAAACACAGACACTCTGTGTGTGTGTGTGTGACATCATATATAGAATAACATAAACCAGAAGAAAACGTAAGAAAGGGTCAAGTTAACATCCGACCACCTGACACTTTGCAAACATCAAATCCTCAAGATAGGGTCAAAACAAGTCCATGATTTGCATGGTTGAACTATCTTTTGAGGTGGCACAAGAATAATTGTACAAGTCAATGACCAAAAAACTCAAGACACAAAGAAGACTCAGTTATACCTGACGACTCTCATGATTCCCTCTTAAAATTGTAATCCGTTGAGGATAACGCACCTTCAGGGCCACAAGAAGCTGAAAAGTAAAACAATTATAACTACCAGAACAGCAACAAGAAGCCAGAAGCAAATAAATGTCTTTAAAATCAAAGAAAAAAGAAATAAACCATGCAAATCCTGATGCAACCAATGAGAAACAAATACTAGATTGTCCCAGGATAGGTTATAAGGTGTGTGCTTAAAAAGATCCGATTCCATAGACAAGTTGCAGTTTTACTTTCCCAAGGGAAACAGTGGAGTTTAGCCCACTGTTCACATTGGACATTGATCAAACTCCAATCACAAGCATTCTAAATATAACCTAGCCCAAGGACAATTGCAATTGCAAATTGTTTACTGTAACCATCAAGAGAACCACATTCGAATCCATCACTATCAGATTGGTGCAGCATAGAATAAAACAGATACTCACCGTAACAGTTTCAACAGAATAATAGCCACGATCAACATAGTCTCCCATAAACAAGTAGTTTGTGTCCGGACACTACACTTGTGAAAACACAAAAAAAAATAAAAAATAAAAATAAGAATTTCAGGAGCCACAATGGCATAAACGCAGATGTATCAGTCAGTTAAATGCTAAATCAAAAACAACATATTGGCTGCTACAGAAAGCAAGCACTGTGTATGAATTATTGTATTGAGTTGCCAATAATTTGAATTATGATTGATCCAGATGATTAAATATGAAGAGCTCTTAAATCAAAACAAATACCTTCCCTCCTATCCGAAATAGCTCTGCAAGATCATGGAACTGCCCGTGAATATCACCACAAATGGTAACAGGACTCTTCACAGGCTGCAATAGAACATAAGAATTATTTAGAATCTCTGAATACTCAAGTGACAATAATGGCATCAATGTATAAGTGCTGACTACAGAAAACAAAAGGACTTTAAACAGGATATAAGTATAATGATCCAAGTTTACTCATCACAACCTTCCAAACTAACTTGCAGAGGTATCATGGCCCACAGTACTTGCGGAAGTTATGTTAGGGGGTCAGAAAGTAACATAACTAAAGGGTAACAGGAATATGTAGAAGTAAAAAATTGTTAAAAAAAAAAAAAAAAAAAAAAAAAAGTTAGCTTGATATGCTACTTTACAGAGGTCACACAAGAAGAACAAGAACCTACCAGGATTCTAATTGCTTTATGAAGAGCACTTCAACACATACTTAGGTGATTAAAAAGCCCAATTACAGAAGAATCCAAACATACCTACCAAAAACTACACAGAAAAAATAACAAACCAATCTGAACTAGGAAGGAACAGACTATCTTTATATATTTCACAAAATTTTCACCCAACAGTAATTATATCACGACTTTTCCTACAGCCAAACTTTTATAGATATGTTACAGCAATGAGCCCCACAAGTGGAAACCTCACTATGACATCATAATCAGAAGGTCTTCTCTGGTCAGAGCATCTTAAATCTGTTTCATTCCACAATCACCCTAAATGCAAACCAGCCACTGGAACTCTCAAACATCATAGAATATCAACATCTGAAAATTCTAACTCAAAAGATTACCTAAAGCATTGTCATTTTTAAAATAGGAGACAGAACATCATCCATCCAGAATAATAAAAATAACAGAAACACAAACATTGAATTAAGGAACCCAATAGTGAAAACAAAAACAACTCTAGTGCTTCTGCATCTTAGAAATGAAGAGGAAAATGACAGAACAGGTAATAGATAGGTCACTGAAGATGATTAACACCACAATTGGCATTTGAGATTGAAGTACATGTCAATAAGGAAAGCCCACAAAAACAAGTAATTCAAGTGAGCGGATTCGAGGAAAATATATGAAGGATGTATATTATTTCAAATTATATGGCATAAAATAAATAATTGATTTTTGAGAGAGAAGAGAGAGAGAGACCAAAATACTAGACACACCTGCACATTGCTTTCTTCCATTAAGATCTCCTTGGCCTTCTCACACAACACCCTTACCTAAAGAGAAACCAAACATATTATGAGAAACCATGATGGCATTAAAACAATTGAAAATGAATTCGAAAATTGTTTATTTGTGAGCATAAAGCTGGGGTATAGAGTAACAATACAAAGTAGGATATATAATCTGACTAACAGCAGGAAACAGTAGCGCAAACTAGAATGACAATACAGACTTTCCGTTAGATTAATGTCAATGCAAACACAGTGAACAAGATCTACATTTCAAAAATGTAGACATTGGAATAAAAACCTTCTAAAAGATTAGAAACATGCCTTCGGGTAAAAATTTTCTGATGCTGACTAGTTGGGCAAAGTTTTGAGATTGAAATAACCGTAAAAAAGTGCCCAAGCTTATTGTGTTGATCTGGATCGTAACATGCCAAAAAACACAGCAAAATGGTACACTCTTTGTTATTTGATAATCTTGCTCACATTTTAGAAAAAGTGATTTATCCATCTTCCATAAACCATGTAAGAACCAAATGCAGAAAAAGTTCATGTTCAGTTTCTGGTTAAAAACATTGGCATTCCTGGTTTGTAAAAAAAATAAAATAAAATAAAATAAAATAAAATAAAAATTAAATTAAATTAAATTTGCCAATCAACTTGTCAATTAGTACAGAATTGCCATAACAAATCAAAATAATCTAACCATGCTATTTAGCGTGAGGTTACCAACACAACTGATGGAATTCAAAGAACCGGCCCATGCTTGATGCTGACACCCAGAGGATTACAGTTATCAAAAGGTAAGGATGTTGCAATATTAAGAGTCAAGCAATTGCATGATTTGTCAAAGTAGAAATGGAATGAAGTAAATCCTCGTCTGTTGAATAATTCTTGGCAGCAGTGAACCAATGGTGGTGCATCGGATCTGAAGCAAGAATCTAATTACCTAACACTAGTAGACTGATGTACAATCACTCCTCTATGGGGTTATGATTCTCATGCACAAGATTCAGTTAGGTGTCTAGTTTCTTGTTTTAGCTCCCATGCACCGCCACTAGTTCCGTGCTGGCAAGAATTCTTTAACAGATGTGGTTTCACTTCATTTCATGTCTACTTTGAGCAATCACGCTCTTGCTCTTGAGTCTTAATATTGCTACATGCTTACCTTTTGATAACTTGAAGTATCAAGCAGTTACCATATTATCTACAAAGTGTCACTATCAAGCATAGGCCAGTTCTTCAATTTCCATGAATCGTGTCGGAAGCCTCACCCCTAATATTGTGACACCCTCTACTGGGTTATGATTCTGATGCAGAAGATTCACACAAACTAAGATGCAAGGTGTTCCAGCACTTACTGAGCTCCCACTTTGTAAAAAAGTATTCCTAAATCAGTAATCTATTGCAAATATGGATGACAATGTTATGGCTGATTAAATTTGTTTTTCGAAGGGGTTCAAATTTCTAAACATCGATCAAGGAAGGTAGCCCCCACTAGTTAAACATGCAGCTACTCCTGATCATGTCCAAATCACGCCTTGTTTTCCCAGACATTTTTACAAGCCTTACATTGAGGATGCTTGCACAACAAAAATGATGTTGTTATTGATCATTGCAGAAGATCTCATCATATAAGAAGAAAGGCAGTTAAGTTAACCCCACTAAATCTCTATGCTTTAGTATAACAATTATGGACTTCAATTAGGCATCAGCCATTATCAGATGCTATCATTTTATCCATAATTTCGGTGGTCATTAAGGGTATGCTATCAATCCGCAGTCTCTCCCCTCCTCACTGGCTTAACAATCGAAAGGACACACAAAATCTTTACAACTCCCAGCATTGCATTGAGTTAGACGAGGTATTGAAGAAAGAATCATCCGGATATTCTCTCATGAAAATGGAATCAAGAGCTATCAATTACTGATGAAACTGAAGCTGAAGCCCAACAACGCACCCATCGCAAATGAATAACCCTATGCCTTGCCATTTAAAGTTTCTCCTACCATACGCTACTGAATTTAGTTTAGAGTTAGGTATTGAGGTATAAAGTATTTAAAAAAAAAAATTAAAAGAAAAAAAAAACCCAGAAACAACAGGACCTAATTATTTATTTTATAAAACAGTTGTCCCAAATCTACCAAGAAATTGGAGACCCACTTGTAAATGAAATATCCAAGACAGGATCTATCAAATTCTCTACAGTAACGAACAAGAAACAGCAAATCACCACTTAACACACATCAAACCAACAGATCATATCCTATCAAAACACAAATCTACAACGCATCTCGTGAATCTCTGCAAGAATTCCAAGATCCGTGCAATAGCATCCCTCATCTTGCAAGAAACTCAGATCAAAATCAAATTCACGCCATAAAACTCACAATCCCTTACAAATCTAATCTGATCCGCAACATTTTCAATACAAATCAAACAAAAATTTCAAAAACGAAAGTTAGAGAAAAGCTCACCTCTTGCTCGGACAAGGGCTTGCACTGCATAAGCTGAGAAATCTGCTCATCGAGGTTGCCATCAGAGTTGGTAGGAACCGGATCGAAGCTCATCTTCGCTCTTTCCTCAAGAGAAACCCTAACGAATCGAGATCGGGTTTGGGTTTTGTCTTAATCTTTCTCCTTTCTCTTGGACAAATCGGAAAATGAAACCCTAGATTCGTCGATGCGTTCTTCGCTGTCTTCTCTGGGGAGAGAGAGAAAGAGAGAGAGGAGCGAACGGTAGTGGTGAAACCAATGAGGGAAACCCTTCTCTTCTCAATCACCACTCGTTTAAAAATAAATAAAAAATTAATTAAAATAATATAAAAAAATCAATTTTGTTTTTTTCCTTTTCCATTTTTTGTTTCTGTTTTTGCCAGAGCGTGAAGACGTAAGTTCTACTTTACACATGTTAGGTCACAATTGGTTCGTGTTCACACGCATAATATGAGAGATTGGGAGATGTGACTTCCAATCAACGGATTTTTTTTTTTTTTTGCATTTAATTTACGCAAAATTATCACCGTGTGTATGAATAGATTTTACCGGATTTATTTAACTTCTTTTTTTTCTTTTTTCTCACGCACTTTTATTCCCTTTTTTGCAGCATAACAGAACAGCATAATTTCAATTGTCACCGCGAGGGAACCGTCAATTTCAATAATCCATTGTGAGCAATAGAAAGTACTTTATAATTTACATACATTAACCATAAGATTGTTTCCATTATTAAAATTATGTTCGATTGTGGATTTTCCGTATAATAATCATTGAAAATGAGTTATATTTTCATACATATCGATTCCTTGATAATTTAAACGGTTACCGTTGATAGAGTATAAAATCTGTAAAAATCATCGGACAGTATTCCGATAAGAGAAATTCTGACGCTTAAACCAGAAAAATCAGTTTTCAAATGTAATGAAACAGACTAAGAGATTTAGAGAGAGAGATTCTCTATGATCAATGTGTCAAATATGTAAGGCCAAGAGTATATACCTGAATTAAAAGGTTTGAAAATATTTTATACATGACGGAATCATGTATTTTCGGGACGTTACAACCCTACTTTTCTTATGAAAATTGTCCAAAAATCTCAGGAGTTAAATATTGTAAAATGTTCATGATTCTTATCATATGGGAAATTCTGTTATTCGATGAGATCTTTTCTTTATCAGTAAGATTCTGGAAATACTACTCTTAAGTAGGAAACCGAGATCGTTAGAGTGGTTTGTCCCTTCCTTAGGATCAATTTAGGCCGTCAACTTTCGATCGGTTATTTAGCTAATGCAGGGCCTTCGAGACTTACTCGTTCGGTGGACCAGGGGCTAAATATATGTTCGGGGAGATAAATTTTACTTGACAATTCTCGTTCGGTAGGCGGGACGACTTAAACCTTGTCGTTCGGGATATGGGGCGACTAGGACCCTTCGGTAGATCATTTGAGTGACCATAGAGAATAGTCGTTCTATGATGCCAAGCTGTGCTTGCCCGTCGATCGATCAATTATTCTATCGGTTGGAGCAATCCCTTCTGAGTTATGGATCTCATGTGCGGGTCCTTTAAGTGTTGACCCTTTGAAATAGATGTTGGGCTACATTCCATCAATAATATTCATAATTTTTCACATGCCGGTAACATCTGAAAGTTATAGATCATGCAAACAATTAGTTGGGTTTAACTAATTATTGCAGATATTTAAAACATTTGATTTGGAATATATAATTGCATGAAAAATTTTAAACTACCTATGATTTTTCATATATAGTAGCCTATTCTAAGACTTCATTGGGTATAGCCAACCTAAGACTTCATTGGGTATAGCCAACCAGAAGCAATCTTTCAAAACATCGGGTTTGAGACCTCGCATCCCATTGAAATCCCTTCTCCATATTTTTATGTATACCTTAGCGAATGCTAATCTAAATATTTTAGGAGAGTGTGATATGCAAATAGGTCTAACTAGTGGTGGAGTCACATAGAAAGGAGAGTAGACAATTATCCGTATTAGAATAAAATAATTCTATTAATTTTTAAATGTTAAATAAATATTACTCTTATTCAGCCTAAAATATTGCCCCCACTAAAATCGGTCACTGCACTTATAAAAATATGTTATCTCCATTGTCCTTAGGTTTTGAATCTACCATTGAGTCTAACCTTTGAGTATAGCCAAGCTTGAAGCAAGATGTAACAATCCATCTCTAAAAAGTGATAAAAAAAATGAGAGAGAAAGTTTGAAAGAGAAAGAGAGATAAAGAGAGATAGAGAGAAAGACTAGAAAGGGAGAGGGACAGAGAATATATGAGGGAGAGAGGGATTTCAATACAATTTCATCCATATCCAATTTATTTTTATATCATCCATTTATATTATCTTTCTTAACCACTCACTAACAACTAATTAATTTCTCTAACATTTAACCACTCAACAACTAATTTTCTAACTACTAACTAATATTTTTAATTATGATTAATAACTAACCATAGTCATTACAATATTTCCCCCTTAAAGATATCCTTATCCTCAATAATGGAAATCCAAGAATTGAGACTTGAATTCAAGAATCTTGAATCAAGACTTACATTTGTGTTGAGAGATTTTGTGATGAAAACGAGCAATAAATGTGACTTAAGTTATAGGGAGAGTATGGGAGAAAAATGGAGATGGATGAGCTTGAAAGAAATCTTTCTTGAATTACTTTTTAGTGAAAAATTTTTCCCAATGAGTATTGAAAATTCAATAATTGGAATATTTGATAAAAAAAATCACTATTAATATGTTCTTTTTTGGACGATTGAAATTCTACTTTTGACGAAAGATTTTTTTAATTGAACTCTGAAATTTTAATCATTAGAAGGTTTGGCAAAAAACCACTATTAATAGGTTCATTCTTGATCATCTGTGACTCTTTTTCTACCATCAACATTTCTTCACTAGGAGTACTTAGAATGGAAGATTCAAAAAGTATATTAATTGTAGGAGTTGGATACTGGGTCACCTATGTGGGTTTGACCCTACTCAAATCCCTTTTTGAAATTCAAAAGTTAATTAGTAATAGAGAGGTTGGGAATGAGTGGTTTTCCAGAGAAAACCAACTCCAACTCCCATAACCTCTCTCTATTTTTGAATTTCAAATAAAAAAAGGAAAATGGACTACTCTCTAATAATCAATAAAAAAAAGGGGAAGAAACTTACGTTGAAAATAAAACACAAAAACAAAAGCAATCATTTTGAGGATTTTTGTTAAGATCTACATCATATACCAAATATCAAAAGGTTTATGGATTATGGAAGCAAAGACTGATCCATTCGTGACAATCATTTTGACCTATGTATCAAAAAAAGTTAGTAATTTAACGCTAGATCTTAGAATTTTTATAATATCATGTTTTAATAATTTTTTGGGTATGAAAATCCATGCTAGAAAATGATAAAAATGTCTTCAATGGTATCAGAGCACGTATAGGGTGTTTCCTTTTTTTTTTATGTAAATCATGCATATGGGTCACTAGAAAAAATTACCATTCGAGTGTAATTTAAAAAAAAAAAAATTAGTAACTTTGAATGTAGACGAAACAATGCTCTAAAATTTTGACTATAGAATGCCCACACTATCAGGATTTATTCTGTAAAAAATCATAATTGCACGTCTTGTATTTTTGGAGAAAAATGAAACCCTAGCCGAGAAATAAAAAGGTTATATCTCATAACATAGTGTGTTTCGTGATAAAATAATTGTATTATTCAATTCTTTGTTAAAAACTCTTTCCAACTATATAAAAAACGTGCAAAATGGTTTAGAGTTGAGGAAAAAATTGCCTCTGAAAGTCTGGTTTGAAATGCAGTAGTGAAACTATCCAGAGATTGAAGATAAACAATTGAAATTGACAGTCCCACTCTTGGCCGCGATTGATGATATCCAAACACAAGGTTGTAGACGTCTAATCCAAAAACTAAGAGCACCATTAAAATCAGAGACACTGAAAATGAGGGGTAGCCAAAATCCGGTAACCGAATTCAGCCAATAAGGCGGCGCGTGGAGGTCCACGCTGCCTTGGGCATGTGGCCCAGCAGCCCGCCACTTTAGGTGGCGCATGAACATGCATGTAGGGCCGTTTCTGACTGGAAATTTTATAGAAATGATTATTATATTTATTTGGATTTTTTGTGATTTTAAATTATTTTTTCTGAGATAAAAATATTTTTTATTCATTTTAAATTAGTTAAATGTTTGAAAATCACAGAAAAATCAATTATTAGTTTAGAAAATTTTTTGAAAATTTTTCATATTTTTTGAAAATTATTTTGTAATTGTTAGTTATCTAAATTAGATTTTACAATACCTATTTGATTTTATACTCATTAATTTATGTATAAAAAATTTGTTTTTTGACATAAATTATTTGAATATTGAGCATAATCATTATGGATGGTATTTTAAAATTTTGTGATTGGCTTCATGACCAATCTGATGTTTTCCATATTTTAGGCCATAGTGAGAATCAGACGTGCTCTTGTTATTCTCCGAGGGAGATATAAAGATGGGAGAACTTTATAACATTTGACAAAATTAGATATAATAATGCATTATAAAATGAAACAAATGCACATTTTGTCACAATATTTGAGATTTATGAGTCGAAAATGTTATGAATTTCAGCATTTGGGTCACTGGTTTAGGGGCGATGAAGCCGACATTAAGATAATAAGAAATTTTCTTACTGATAATTTGGTTAAAATGGCTGATAAAATAATAGAAGAGAACAAATTGATCAATCCCGATACTTAAAATGTAGAGAGCTAAGAAGATAAAGATTAAGATGAATAAATTATTATTTCTAAGAATTAAGGATTCTACAACACAAGTTGTTAGGAGATTTGCTCCCACAAATAGGTTTTCAATTGGAATGGTCAATATGATTACTCGCATATATATGGCAGAAAAGAAAGAAAAGAAAAAAAAAATGATTGTATTTTTTTTTCTTTTTATGTTGCATAGTTATGTACATGATCATGTTAAATAGAATACCATGAACATGTGATGTAGTCTTTTCTTTCTTTATATATATTTAGAAAGTAAATATCCTTGACATTCTAAGACTTATGTATATCTGTGTGTTTATATAAACATGTGAAAAAGATATGTTCTAATTTGGCATGATATTAGTGGTAGGTTTTAAATTGATAAAATTTAAGTAATTTTTATCTAAAACTTATGAAATTTTATTATTTTGAAATCAAATTTATGGTAATCAAACATTTGGATCATGAATGATGATTGAGAACTTAATGAACTTTTAAGTCTATACCTTATATTCGTTTATCATAAATTTTTTAATTTAAGTACAAAATTGTATACGTTATATGAATATGAATACTTACAATTATCACTTTTTAAAAACCCAGACCATGGCATCAAAATCTATAATAACATACTTAAATAAAGGTGAAAAGTTCAATTGCGACAATTATGATATTTGACGCCATAAGATATGGTATGTGATGGAAGAATAAGATGTCTTAGAGGGCATCAACCATATCATGAAAGATCTTGAAATTGGAAACACTACTTAGTAGAGAAGAGATTAAGAAGCTTACCAGGCATGGAAGAAGAAAAATTCCACTGCACGTGGTATTCTGATCAATTCTATTGTTGATGATTTCATTCACGAATGTAAACAATTTTTTTATTGCTCATGACATATGGGTGTACCTTAGAGAGAAGTATGAAGGTACTAGTGTGACCCGTTTGAGGCAATTAATGATCAAGTTTGACACATACAAAAAAAATGCTGAAGACAGCATCAAACTGCATTTGAGGACCATGTCAAACATGGTAAGGGAATTGAAAATAGTTGGTCACATTCTATCTGATGAACAGTAGGTTCAGATCTTAATCTGATCCCTTCCAGACTAGTAGGAGCACCTGAAAGTGAATCGAGACTCACAATGATAGCATCAAGACTTTTTTGATACTACTCATCACGTAGAACTCGAGGATGAACTTCTTGGTACTGCAAGATCGATTTCTAATACCTTTGTAACTGAGTGTAGTTCCCAAAAAATTTTGGGATTTTAGTGCAAAAGGAACAAGAACAAAGGCAAGAAAGAGAAGGATATTGATGGAGGGTCCAAGAAGAATAACTCCAACCGCAAGAACAAGCATAAGCAATTTTGGAAGAAAAATGACAAGAGCAAAATGAAGTGCTACAATTATAAAACTCTTGATTATGTCACTCGAGAATGCCCCAACCGTAAAAGGTAGCACCTAATGATGTTTCTATGTGTATTATAAATATTTTTAATACTATTTTACTTTCTGAATCTTATCATGTGTGAATTATAGATTCAAGAGCAACAGACCATATGACAAGAGATCAGGAAGCATTCATGGATTTTTGTCAAGTTCCTTCTGACACAAGATGGATATATGTAGGGAACAATACGAGAGTCAAGGTTAAAGGGATTAGCACTTGCAAACTAGAGCTACGAAGTGACCGAACCCTAATCTTACACGATGTTCTCTTTACACCGTAGATTCGACGAAACTTAGTTTTTGTTGTTGTTCTTCTTAAACTAGGTTATGACTTGAACTTTTCTAATAATAAGGTTTGTATTTTATAATGGTGTGTACTATAGATCTGGATAACTTTTGGATGACTTTATTATTTTGAATTGTAACAAACGAATGTTTAACTGTTATGTTGATCACTATATATCGTTAAATGTTTGTTCTTCTAATGATGCTAATGTTGATGACAAAATATGACATGTTAGATTTAATCACATTGGACAGGACAGGATGAATCGACTTATGAAAGTAGGACAATTGAGTTTGCTTACTAAAGTTGATTTACCGACTTATGAACATTGTCTTACCAGAAAAATGACTCGAAAACCATTTGGAAAGGCCATGAGAGCTGAATTTCCATTGTAATTAGTTCACTCTGACATTTGTGATCCAATAAATGTGAAAACTAGACATAGAGCGTCATATTTTATTACATTTATAAATGATTTCACGTGATTTGGTCATATCTATTTGATTACTCACAAATTTGTAACACTTGAGTGTTTTTGACATTATATGAATGAAGTGGAGAATCATATGAATAAAATGACTAAGACTTTAAAGACAGATCGATGGCATGAATATCTATCAAATCAATTCGAGAATTTATGTAATAAAAAAGGAATAATTAGACAATTGACTATTCCCCACACATCTCAATAGAATGGTGTTACTGAAAATGAGAATAGAATATTGCTGAATATGACGAGATCTATGATGGCGCAAGTTAACTTGCCCATTTCCTTTTGGAAAAATGTATTCTTAACTGCAACCTATGTTTTGAATAGGGTGTCTTCAAAATCAGTACCAACAATATTGTATGAATTTTGAACTGGTAAAAAACCAAGTCTGACTGGTCTCAAACCTTGCGGATCAGCAGCATATATTCATGACTTTTCTAATAAGTTTGGAAAGCTTAATCCTCGAGGAAAGAAATGTATCTTTATTAGATATTCTAATCAGTCAAAATGTTATGTACTCATCGGTGAGTGCAATGATGATACTGTGTCGGAAATTGAAACACGAAATGTGATATTTTTAAAAAATGATTTTCTTAGTAAAGGAAACATAGAGAAAGGAGAACTTTTATTTGAATTAAATAATTCAAACAATGGAACTATGCTAAATGGGTCATTGGAACCCTAAGAAATTGAATTCCAAGATGATTCCAATGGGAGGAATTCAAATTCCAACAATCCAACCAAATCTTCGATTCGGAAAAGTGTTAGGAAAGTTATGTCTGAACGTTATTATGAGATTGAAGGATAGCTTTTATCATTTCTCCACAGGATGAGGATGAGCCTAAAAATTTGAATATGGTTTTTTCTTATCCTGCCAAGGATGAGTGGATGAAAGCGATGAAAAAAGAAATGGAGTCGATGAAATCCAATCATATTTGGAAACTGGTTGATCTTCTATCTGGGCACAAAACTATTGGGAACAAGTAGGTTCTCAAAATTAAACGAAAAACTGATGGAACAATTGATAGGTATAAAACTTGATTGGTGACAAAAGGTTATCCTCAGCAAGAGAGTATTGACTATGAGGAAACCTTTTCGCCAGTAGTGAGATTTGTCTCAATTCACTTATTGTTGGCTATATTAAGTAATTTAGATTTAAAATTACACTAAATGGATATAAAGATCACTTTCCTCAATTGAGAGCTTGAGGTAGAAATCTATATGGAACAACTAATAGGTTTCATAGTTAAAGACCAAGAAAACAATGT
The DNA here is from genome assembly GCA_037126225.1 of Dillenia turbinata. Taxonomy (NCBI): domain Eukaryota; kingdom Viridiplantae; phylum Streptophyta; class Magnoliopsida; order Dilleniales; family Dilleniaceae; genus Dillenia; species Dillenia turbinata. Next base: position 18,410,491 of record JBAMMX010000007.1, read on the forward strand.
TTGTAAATTGAATAGATCAATTTATGGTCTTAAAAAATTTTCGAAACAATAATATTTGAGGTTCCATAGAGTTGTAGTCTGTAACAATTTCGCGATACTAGACGAAAACCATTACGTTTATGTGAAGAAATCCAATAACAAATCTATAATTCTATCTCTGTATGTCAATGATATATTGTTAGTCAAAAACAACATGGATTATGTCTTGAGTATCAAGAATTGGTTGTCATCAAATTTTGAGATAAAGAACATGGGTGAAACAGAATACATACTGGGTGTCAAGATCTACAAAGATCGTTCTAAGAGATTGTTGGTGTTATCCCAAGAATTTTATATTAAAAGGATTCTAAAACAATTTAGGATGGATAACTGTAAACCCATTAATACTCTTGTGATTAAGGACGAAAGTTTAAGCCTATAAATATGGCCTAAAACTGTCGAGGAAAAACAAGATATGTCAAAAGTGCCTTATTCCAACGCTGTTAGGAGTCTGATGTTTGCTATGATGTGTACACGTCCTGACATCTTCTATGTCGTGAGTGTGGTCAGCAGGTATCAATCTAATTCAGGAAGGAATCACTGGATAACTATAAAGAAGATTTTAAGATATCTAAAAAAAATTGTGGATTATTCTCTTTGTTATCAAGAAAATGACTTATTATTGAGTGGATATACAAATACTGATTAGAGTGGCGATTTAGATGAACATAAGTCCACCTCAGTTACGTTTTCTGGCTGAATAACGGCGCAATCTCTTGGGGAAGAAAGAAACAAACGTGTATATTACTATCCATAATAGAAGTAGAGTTTGTGGCTTGTGGTTCTACAGTTCAAGAGTATGTTTGGTTAAAAATGTTTTTATAACATTTGGGAATCGTTAGCGATATAGTGGGAGTTATGATAATTTATTATGATAGTCAATCAATTATTGCTTACATGAAAGATTTTAAATATCATAAAAGAACCAAACACATTGATACAAAGTTCAACTTCATTCAAGACATTGTTGAAAAGAGGGAGGTGATATTGAAATATTTACCTACGCACTTACTGGTGGTTGATCAATTCACAAAACCTATACCTAGAAATGTATTTTTGAAACATGTAAAATTTCTTGGATTGCATAAAATGTAATTGTATTTGTATGTACAATGAATATGATGTAATGTTCATGATTATATGATATTTGAATTTTTTTTTACATTTACAAGTTCTTATGTCTTGATTGAAAAGTATATTGGACAAGTTATGGAGATTGGCTCTTTTACACGAGCAATCACATCTAATATCTGTGTGATATATAGAGATCAGACAATATTAATTTATGATTAATTGACATAAATAAGCCACCTTAGTAGAGAACCAAGATGAAATTATCGTTTATATTTATTTTTTTAATAATTGAAATGAATTTCCCACAATCCATTATACTCGTCTATGAGTTAGGTGTGGTTTTCTCTTAAAAAAGTGATTTTTTTTTTAGGACTTATAAAAAGAGAAAACTAAGTCGAGTGTCATAGTATACTTGGACTAAGACGTATACGATATATTAATTTTGGAATAAGACATACGCTTCTAATTGAATAAAAAAGATATCGTAGCACGTGTTTTCATACCATGTGTGCTATTGTGACCCCATGGGTAATGAGTTTGAAGAATCCCTCTATATTTCATTGTGTGAGATCCAGAAGTTTATGGTTAATCTCATTAAATACCCTTAGGACTTTTACTTGTTTTTTGAAACTTTATTTTAGTATAGCTACTTTAGCATATCGCCAAGAAACCATGAATGATTCAGTTTTGCGGTTCATGTCTAAAAAAATAGTCAAGATAAAGTGAATAAATAGTAGTGTAAAAGGAAAATTATTTTAAAGCTGACACATTGTTTTGTATTCATAGACTAGCCAATTATATTTTTTAACTTGATATTTTAAAATATAATTGTGATACATAATTTGAGTTTAGTCAAGTATGCTCTCATTTATATTGATGGAAGGGTAAGAGATACATTGACTACGTGTGGCAAAAGAAGTCTGAGATATAGCGAGACTTTATGTTCTCATTATGTTAGAACATGAGTTGTTATATATCCTTAACCTGTATATATCTCTGAACTCTTGATGTACTCATTGATCACACGCTCTATTTGCCTATATGAAATTTATGGTATATAAGAATGACTGAGTTAAATATAGGTCCAACCCTCATATGCGAGTGAGAGATGTAGGAGTTGGGTACCAGGTCGCCCATATGGGTTTGACTCTACTCAAATTCCTTTTTGAAATTCAAAAGTTAATTGGAATAGAGACGTTGGGAGGGAGTGGTTTTTTAGAGAAAATCAACTCCAACTCCTATAACCTCTCTCATTTTGAATTTCAAATAAAAAAAGGGAAAAATGACAACTCTCTAATCATCAATAATAAAAAAAAGGGGACAAACTTATGTTGAAAAGAAAACACAAAAACAAAAGCAATCACTTTGAGGGTTTTTGTTAAGATCTACATTATATACCAAATATCAAAGGGTTCTTGGATTGTGAAAACAAAGGCTGATCTATTCGTGACAGTCATTGTATCCTGTGCATAAAAAAGGGTTAATGATTCATCCCTAGATTTTGTGATTTTTATAATATCATGTTTTAATAATTTTTTGGGTACAAAAATCCATACTAGAAAATAATAAAAATGTCTTCATTAATATCTTGTTTTTCATAATTGTCTTTATTCCTCATCTTCAATAAGGCATTAAATTTTGTTTCAAAATTGACCATAAAAGCTTCTATCTTTTTATTTTGTTCATCAAACCTTTTGTCGATATCTAGTGTCAAATTCATTAATTTTTGCATCTAGTTTCTCGAGTTGTCCTTCGAACTAATCTTCTTCCGTCATTTTCAAATTGTCTTGCTAAAAATCGTGAATTCTAATATCAATTTGTAATAGTCCAACTCTAAAAAGTGATAAAAGATAGAGAGAAAGACTAGAGAAGGAATACAAGAGGGAAATAGGGATTCTAATACAATTTCATTATATTTCTAATTCATTTTTTATATCATCTATTTATATTATTTTTTTTAACTATTCACTAACCATTAACTAATTTTACTAACCAGTTTACCACTCAACTACTAATTTTTTAATAATTAACTAATATTTCTAATTATGATTAATAACAAATCTTTATATAAGAATTTTCCTTTGACCGTAACGTAATGAACCCCATCTAAACTCTGCTCCGATACGTGTGTGCCCACTTGGATAAACTTTATTTTTCATAACAAACCCCTTTTTCAGCATAAAAGCTTTCAACTATTTTTGCTTAAATATTTGTGGTGAATAAAACAGTAATTTACATAAATATTTCTATAAAGAAGAACTACTAAAGAGGCTACCAGTGAAAAATAATTCAAGTAATATTAGGTCTCACAAATTTCCCATGTTGTTGTTTGAGAAATCAAAAACTCATCTTAATTTTACTAAATATACATTTATTATATTATATTCTCTTTATAATATTTTTTAATGAAAATAAAAATATATTATAAGTAGATATTAAATTTCTCTTTAAAACCGATTAAAATACTATAATATTAAAAACTCTTTGATGGAGAAATTTTCAAATTTTAATTGAGTTTAGGCTTTATTTTTTCAAGTAAACCGGATATTCAATCGGATGTCCACGTGTTCACACGCTAATGCTCAACAATACCAACCATCTGCCTTATCAAGGGACGACGGAAGTGAGAAATTAGTTGGTAACTCAGCTACGACGGGAGAGAAAAAAGAACGAGTGGCCGAGGAGAGAGGAAGAGTAGTGAAGAAATTGGAATTGGCTTTTCACTTCTTAAAGCTTTTTAATTTTTCTTCTAAAATAATTTAACCCTACGGGTTAATCCAACTCAACTCTCATCAGCTATTAATGTTTTTCAAGCTGAGTCATCAAAACCTAACTTCTAAAGGCTCTCGTTACATTTTTAAAATAGAAAGAAAGGGAAAAAATTTCTCTAAGGTCTGATAGTAAATTAGATTAAATTAATTAAAATATAAATTTAAATATCGATTGATTCGAATCAAAAGAAAAAAAAGGGAAAAAAATCCCGTCTTCAATATTGACTAAACAAAACTAAAGCCCAAGTCCTCTCATTTTAAGGGCCGGATTGAACCTATATTGACAACTCTGTTAATTTCCTTGCAGCTCTCTGCTCCCCATTGCGAATGGTACTCAATTTTGTTCAAAGTTTTGCACAATGCCCCGTCTCACATTAAGGGAGCCATCACCTACTCTTATTACTCGAGTTTAATGCTCTTCTTGCCTTCCAAGTTTTGAAGCTGATGATTCAGAGTAAAAAGTAAATAGAATATTTCAAGAAGAAAAATTACCCTATTTTTTTTTTTATTTTCACCGATCGATATTAAGTTTTTATCTGATTAATCTGATCAAAATATTATAAAATCTATTTAAGAGATTGATTTTCTCAAATTATATTTCTTTATTTTTATAACTTAAATCTGAAAGTATGATTAAAAAAATATAATATTCTATCCTTGTTCTAAATTGTCGGTACTTTGTGCGGGAGAAGTTGAATAAGAAGGTATGTATCCCCGAGGAAAATACCCCACCACCCCCCCCAAATAAAAAAAAAAAAATATAAAAAAAAAAAAAAAAAAAAAAAAAAAATCCTTATATAGTGTGAATTAACGTAAGAATAATTTGTCCGATCTCAAAGTTTGATTCAATATCTAAGACTATTGAGAAGACATTAATGTTTAAAAAGAATATTAAAATATTTTGGGGCCAAGCCTTTTCATTGTTTAAGCTCAGATCTATCCAGATATAGGATTCAATTTCACATTTAAAATAATTTCGAAAGCTAAGCAAGAGCAACAATATTTTCAAATTCAGTATTAATCTGTCAGCTTTTTGTGCACTTAGACCGACTTTTTCTACCTATTATTTTATATATCAACTAATAAAATATTTTCCCATACAATCATTACAAATAATCTTTTTACCGGATAAAATATAATTAAATGACATAATAAATATAACTTTTCTTTTAACACGGAACAAGAAAGATTGGGCTACCGATTAGATGGTTGGTCCGATAGAATATAATGTTAGATTTATTAATTAATATTTTAATTTTGAATTTTAAAAATAAAAAAAATTATATTGAGAGAATAGTTTTTAAAATGAATCATTATAAATTTTAAATCAAATTAATTAAAATATAACTCTATATATCAGTAATGTACACAACAAAAAGGTTGGGCTAAGTTTGGACCAACACCGAACCTCAAACACTTATAGCTATACTTATAACCTACACTCAATACACGTTAATACGAAAAAAGATAAATGAATATTCCGTTTAGTGAGTAAAGATATTAAATCCTTTAATTAAACACAACTATATTGAGAGAGCTCTTCTAAATTGACTCTGATAATATTCAAATAAGATTAATCAAGAAATAATTTTGGATATCGATCAATTATTAAAAAAAAATAACATGAAAAAAGAGCTAGAAAGTCATCTATTCTCACACCAAAATTTGAAGTCAGCATGAGATAATCCTTTGTTTTGAAAGCATGGGTCACCTAAACTTAAAATTGCTTGTCATTTTCGCACCAAAATTTTTGATCAAATACATTTCATATATCGATTGATGCCCACAAAAATTTCAATTAGAGATTAATACATGTTCATCTGAATGACCTTATGATTTCAAAGGAACTTTAACTCCCTGTAAGTAAATTTATAAAGTTATATTAAAAAATTGAGCTCACCGCTTCGCCGTATGCGGATGGTATGTACGACATTACGTAATACTTGAGATTTTTGTGTACATACAAGGGTAATAGTTAAAATTCTCAGCCAATCACAATTACATGTATCACAAGGTCAATTTGCAAGGAATGGTGTAAAACAAAGGGACACCCCCACATTAATCATATTTGTCACCAATTCAGAAATTATCGGTTACTACAAAACATAATAAAAATCTTGATGTCGACTGGACAACCAAAAGATCACTACAAAATTAGGTCAATGCATCCTTTTAAAAAGAAAAAGTTATTGTTTGAAAAATCGGATTGGATCAGTCGGTTCGACCAGTCGGATTGGAAATCAGACCAGCATCTGGTCCAATTTTCATTATAAAATTGGATTTTTTAAAATTCGGTCAAATCCGTGATTAAACCGGATGAAATGTATTGAATCGGCCGATCCAACTGTTTTTTTAATATCTAAAATGTGTAAAAATATTATACCTATTTGGATTCGAATCTGAAAATATGATGACAATATACATAACTTTCACCACTATATCATGTGTTATTTTTATTTGAATATATTATAATTTATATTTATTTATAATTTCATGATAATATCATTCTTTTTTATTTTAAAATTTCTCTATATACTAAATATTTTATTGACACTTACAAAAAATATCTCAATTTTTTATTTTAAAATAAATATCAAAAATTAAAAACTATAAATAACGATGTGATATTTTTCATATAATTTGATTGAATTAAATTGAATTATAATTTATCATAATTCTAAATTTTAAAATTCAAAATATGAATTTATATTATTATATCAGTTTTGTGGATTGTTAAATTAAAATTTATAATTAAAATTTTTATTTATTTATTTTAAAAAATTATAATGATATTTTGATATTATTATTTGAATTAAAAATTTTTAAATTAAAATTATCATAATAAATAATAAGTTGAGATAAAAATATAATAAATAATAAGTTGAGATAAAAATTTAATAAATGTGATCGATTAGTTATTTTATAATATATTTTTATATTTATATGTTAATAAAATAAATTTATATTTTATAAAAAATATATAGATTTTATTTTATTTTAAAATATATAATATATAAATTTTATATATATATATATATATATATATATATATATATATATGGTATTACGATGATATCATTTTATTGATAAAAAAGTCCGAATCAATAGAGAGGTAGATACATCAATCGATTCAGTTTTGAAAACACCGAAAAAAGCCTCCAAGGGAAAAATTAGCTACGCCCATTAACTTTCTTTCCTTCATTTCTCATACTCGAGACGGGGAGAAGAGTGACCACTTCCCTGTCTCGATCTCTCTCATCGGAAACCATTGAATATCTTCTGTAGACTGAATCGGATACGACGAAGCTGTCTACGGAAGAAATGGAGAGAAAGAACATAGAGGGAAGAAAAAGGTCTTCTCCGTCTCTTTCTATTATTTGATTTCCAAATTTCAGATTGATATTATGATGTGACCTAGAGAGAGATTAATGGTGAAGCAACCTAATCAGATTTCGAAATATCACTTTTAAATTTCAAATGACCCAGAGAGAGAGAGTCGTTTCTTGCTTTGCTTCGCTCGCCAATTCTTCCCTTCTCTATCTAATCGGAAACTTTTGAATGTCTGCAGTTTCAACTGGGGATGAATGTCTGCATTTTCAATTGGGGATGAAGCCAACAATGAAAGAAACAAAAAGAGGGAAGATAAGGTTCTCTCCCTTACAAGCCCTTCCCATTCTCTCTCTAATCGTTTTCAATCGAGGATGAATCCATGGATGAAAGAAAGAAAACGAAGGAACATAAGATTCTCTCTCTCCCCTATATTTATTGTATTCTAAATTGGTCCAGTTCATTCATTCGTTGATGGTGATGGGATTTTGTTGTATAATCTTGTGAAGCTTTCTTGAATTTAATTATGCTCTGTAGAATCTTGTGACCCACAAAAGGCGATGAAAATTTTCAATCATTGTGGAACTCCTCAGGGAAAGCATTTTATATTCAATGTATCTCTTTTGCTTGTAAGTTGTAAGCATATCATGTATACTTAATCACCTATGGTGACTATTAAAATAAAGGGTGTCTGTAAGTGTCCTTTTTTTTTGTGGTTTTGACACTTAACTAGGTTCACTCGACATTTTAGGAAAGCCAAAAATGAATCCCTCCCTCTTCCCTCTTTATTGCCCCGGCGGCATATGAAGCAACTCAGCTTTAGCCTGCCTTGTTGGTGCCGTAAGACCTATTAATCTTCCTTATTTGTCATTTGTCATTCCCCGTAGGATCATCTCATCATATCCAACACACTGCAAACCTTTTGCATAACCAAAACCTTCTCAAAATTCCCCTTTTGAATCAATTTAACTTAAAACTCCCCTTCACCATCTCTCTCTTTCTCTCTCTCTCTCTACTTTTTTGATAGTCTCACTTACTGACTAGTGATCAATGGCTTGTTTGACTATATCTCAAAAGAATCTTTTGCCCTCAATCAATGCTATAATGCGTGCAATCTATAAAACAATTACTATGTCCAAATCATGATACTGCACAGGATCTCCTCGGAGCTGCTGTGCAGTAAGTAGCTCTCAGTGGGCTTAATCGGCTTTGGCTGTGTAAGTACTTACATAAAGAGATATGCCAAAAACTTAGATATGCTTTCTATATGTTGTATACAATGGTTACTAACTGGCCTTGTCTATGTGTACAGAATGTTAAGCCATTGTATGAATCATCAGAGGCCTTAAGTGTCATATCAGTATGGCAGTCATGCATTACTTCTCTATTTTGGCACTGTTCGTGAGAGGACGGCAAAACCAGGGAAGTTATATATCTTCATAGCTGTGCAACTCTATTCCAGAAGATTTGAATTATGTTTATAACAAGCATTTCTTACAGAAAGTAAAGAAAAACAAGGCCTTATTTTAGCAGCTCGGTCTGATTTGGATGCCTGTCTTGTGGTATGCAGGTATTCTTGATCGATCCATCATTTTCCCACCCAGCTGGAGTTGCTGCACAGGTAAAGTATTCAGCTTTTGATCTTCAACTAATTGGCTAAGTAGAAGACAGTAATTGAACAGAAGTTGATGGGATTTTTCCATCATGGCGGAGCCCCTCTGAGAAAACATTTTTTTATGTTTCTATTTTTCTTGTAAGTTATACGCATGCCATGTGTACTTCAGATATGTGATTATTGAAAGTGTGAGTCATGTGTGTGCGTGTTTTCCTTTTCTTTTTTTTTTTGGGGGGGGGGGGCGGGAATGCATTTTTCCATCATGCGTTTTCCAAGTTGTTAAGTTGTTACATATCTCATGTTGACAGATGGCAAATGAAGTGGCTCATTTTTTGGCCAAAGGGTGTTTTGCATATGTTCAGGGCTCCCTGGATATCAGAATGCGAGCAAATGATGTGCTGGTTGCTGCTGCTTTAGATTTGGATTTTTCTTTCCTTATTTTTTTTTAATTTTCTTTCCTTTCTTGTAGCTTTGTATTGTGCTTTTGACTAGAAAAACAATAAAAAAAGAAAGAAAGATCATTTCTTGCAAAAGGCATAAACCAAGGCCTTATTTTAACTGCTCAATCTCATACGCAGGTACAGGAATAATACCATAGATTTGCATATCTTTGCAAAAGCACTAGTTTTGGTGTGTTATGGTTGTTTTGGCATGAGCAAAGGTGGTGATTGCCCATATGATAGTCACTGCGACTAAAACAAGCTCTGTTTTCCTCATTCACTTAAAAGGTATTAGATCTGATGATTATGGATATCGATTTGTTAATGTCAACCATGATATTGCACAAGATGCCCCAGTGCTGCTTGTGAGTAAATAGCTCCCAGAGGACTTAATTAGCTCTGCAAGTAGATGAATGCAATGATGGGCTAAAATGCTAGTTGTATAAGCATTTGACATCTTGTATATAACATTGGTGACTAGTCCTCTCTATGTTTTGCAGAATGTTCAGCCAATGTGTAGATCATCAGAACTCTTTTGATATGACTTTCCAATAAGCTGAAATTCTGCTCTTTCATGAAAACAGACAATGAGGATGTCTGCTAGTCTGTGCATTACAGGATGGATTGCGGTAATGGACTTCACAGGTAATGGAATCTCTAAATTCTCACATGTGGTAATGTTTTCTGCCATACCTACTTTCTAATTTAGTCGTGATCATATGCATATGCTCATGTACGTTTAAAGAATGGTTAATATTGGCTTTTTTGTTTTTGTTCTAAATTTGAAATATTTGCCAACTCGATAATTAGAATTTTTTTTGTAGTTTTTCAACTGTAAATCAGTTAAATAAAGTTTATATTGTAATAATGTTCTAAGGTGGACTATGAGAGTGTATATGGGACTTAGATTTCTTTTTCTCTTTTCTTGTTTTACAGCTTATGGATGTAAATCAGAGAAATTATCCGTCTATCCAATTTGCTATTCTATTCTAAAAAAATTCTAAATCAATTTTGTGAAGTATGATACAAGTGTTTGTATGCATTTACTTTATCCCGCCGGATTTACTGGGTAAATAGAAGTGATACACAAAAGGTGATGAAATTTTCTTATTAAGGTGAATCTCTTCGGAGAAAGCATTTTGTTTTCAATGTATCATTTTTGCTTGTAAGTTGTAAGCATGCCATGTATACTTCATCACCTATGGTGACTATTAAAAGAAAGTAAGTGTGTGTCTTTTTTTTTTTTTTTTTTTTGTGGTTTTGACGCTTCACTAGGCTTGCTCAACTTTCCAAGCAAGCCCAAAACGAAGCCCACTCCATTCCCTTGTCTCTCTCTTCCCTCTTTATTGCCCCTGCGGCTTATGAAGCAACTCAGCCTTTAGCCTACCCTGTTGGTGTCGTCGGACCTATTTACTTTCCTTGTCATTTGCCATTCCCCATAGGATAATCTCATCATATCAAGCCAACTGCATGCCATTTGCTTGAGCACAACCCTTTGAAAATACCCCTTTTAAATCAATTTTTAAATCTCTCATTCACCATTTCTCCCTCCCTCCCTCTCTCTCTCTCTCTCTCTCTTCTCTCTCTCTCTCTGTACTTTTTTGATAGTCCCACTTATTGACTGGTGATCAATGGCTCATTCAACTACATCTCAAAAAACTCTTGTCCTCCCCTTTTAATACATAGGAAGGTTGGAACTTGAGACCTTTATAAAAGAGGGGAAGAACGATGATGTTAAGTTATAGCTCACTGGTAGAATCTTTTCTCCTCTATCAATGGTATAATGTGTGCAATTTACAAACCAATTACTAGTTATTTGTTACTAAGAAAACAAAACACTTAATTAATACTAAACAGTTTCGTAGGCCATGCCATCTTTCGACATTCAAATACTAAATTAATTTTCAAAAGTTTAAGATTTTGTAAAACAAATAAAGCTTTGAATACTAAATAGTTTTATATTACTTTTAATAAACTCTTAATCTTTTGTTCATAAAGAGTATTATCTAAATAGTTAAATAAGTTAAATTGAACAATTGTGATGATAATAATACATTAGTTGATTTTTTAATACATTATTTAATCACTTCATCTAAAAGCTATCAATAGTGAATTTTTATCAAGAGTAAAACCAAAGGTTGTAAAAATATTTAATCACTTCATCTAAAAGCTCTTTGTCTCTCTTTCTTTCTCTCGTGATTGCTCTCTCTCTCTCTCTCTCTCGACTGCTCAATTCGCCCAAGTTTCTTACCCTGATTGTTTGAGGAGCTCTCTTATGCTGTTCGATCAGGTAAGTAGTCTCATTCCTTCTCTCTCTCTCTCTCTCTCTCTCTCTTCCCTGCATTCTATGTCCCTTTCGAAAAACTAACCAGATCTGTGAGTTCTCTCCCCTCTCACAATAACCCAAGTTTACTACTCAGATCTCTCTCTCTCTCCTTTACCCTCTCTGTGATTTCTCTCTCGTGACCACTCCTTTACCTAGATCTCTCGCTCTACTTAGACTATTCCCGCTCGCCAAATCTGCCAGATCTATCCCCTCTTGCGAGATCTACTAGACCTGAGATCTCTCTCTCGCGAGATTTCTCGTGATCTCCTTTATCCTTCCCACAATCTTGTCAAAAAAGCCTTGATATACCTCTCCCTCGCTCGAAAAACCCTAATCTCTCTCCCTCCCTCTTTGTATCTCTCTCTCTCCCCCTTACCAACCTTGACAAGAACTCCGTCGCATTCTCTCTTTCATTGAAACGACCCTGTCATTGTCTCCTCCTTTCCCTCCTATTGCCATGGCCTCTCCCTCCTTCTGTTCTCAGTAGCCTTCCCACCCTGTTCCCTGCCCTCTCCCTCTGTTTGCTTATTATTCATAAAATATTATCAACAATATTATTATTATTGATATTATTTAGTTATTAATAAAATATTATCGATAATATTATTATTATTACTGATATTATTATTAATATTATTTATGTAATCATTTATTTATTTATATATTTTATTTGTTATTTTTATTATTAACTTAAATTATATTATGAATTTAAAAAAAATAAATTTAGAAATATATTGAAATTTTTTTATTGAATTTAGTTTATTCTTACTTTTATTTCGTTTTATATATTATTATTTGAAAAATCCCACTAAGGCCGATTCCAAATCTTGGTAAAGGAGCAGAGTTGCAGTAGACTGACAGTCAACGTAAAATCTTATGTCAAAATACTAAAATGAGAGACAAATATAAGAAAAAAAAAAGAAAAAAAAGACTCTATGGCATTCCTCAGAAGTGACGCGCCACATCGCCACTTGGAAGTGGTGTCAAATAGGCAAGTGTTCCCGCATTCATGTAGACGGGTGAGGGTAAAGAAATCAATCCATGAGAATAGAATTTGATTAACCACTTGAAATATAGGATCGTTAACAAGCAAATTAGAAAAGATAAAAGAAGTAATGAATAGAAAAAAATTAACATTATGTATCTTCAACAAACTAAATGGATGGGAAAAAACCAAAACTAGTAGAGTTTTATAGACATAAATTTTGATACACAAGTAGGGATAGAATTAGAAATAGGGTAGAAATAATTGTTCATAAAAATTTATGAGAAAATGTAGTAAAGATAAAAAGAAAAATGAGATAGAATTTTACTTGTTATCCTAGTTAGTGGAGAAGACATAATTAATATAGTTATTGTCTGTGCATCCCAAATAAGTACAGATGTAATTAATAAAAAATAATTTTGAGAAGATTTGGATGAATTTATCTAATTCATACATAGTTGGGAGAAATTATTTATTGAATGGGATCAAAATTGATATATAGAAAAGAATGATGAGGAATTTGAAGCGATATATGGAAACTTTGGTTTTGGTAATAGGAATGAGGTAGAAGATACCATTTTAGAGTTTGTCATAACATTCGATCAGGTACTCATAAACACGTTTTTCAAGAAAAAAGTCGTACATAGTTATATATAGAAATAGGTCGAATGCCAATCAAATAAATTTTTTTTCACTAAGAGGAGTGACAGAATGATGTGTAAAGATTGGAAAGTTATATCAAAAAAGAATGTAGCGACTCAGTATAGCCTTTTAGTAGTAGATGTGCGTATGGCTCAAAGGCAAAAGGAATTTTACCCATTGATGAAATCAATAATTAAATGGTGAAAATTGAAAGAAAAAATGTGATAACTCTTAGAGACAAATTAATTCAAGCAATAATCTGGTTTACTAATGATAATTCAGAAATTATGTGGTTAAAAATGTCTAATAATATTAAGAATATAGATAAAAATGTTCTCGGCGTATTTAGGGGACAGGTTTCAATAGACAATGAGTCATGGTGGTAGAATGTGGAAGTTCAAACTATCATACAAACTAAACATAAATGTTATATAAACCTTAAAAGTAATAGAAATAGCGATACATTTAAAAAATACAAAACTTAAAGAAAGAGGTGAAGATAATCATTCACGAATCAAAAAGTAAGAAATATAACGAATTATACAAAAAAACTAAAAACTAAAAATGAGAAAAAAGAGATTTACAGAATTGTCAAATTAAGAGAGAGGAAAGAAAAAGATTTTAATGTGATTCGGTGTATTAAGATTGAGACTAATAGTATACTTATAAGAAATGAAAATACAAAAGAGCATCGGAGAGATTATTTTAATAATCTCTTCAATACGGAGGGTACAAGAGATATCGGTAATACCACGATACCTATAAAAAAAGTCAATATAAACTTTAAATGTAAGATTCGCCCTTATGAAGTAAAAGAAGTTTTAAAAAGAATGAAAATTAATAAAATCATAGGAACCAATGATATTCCTATCAAGGTGTGGAAATGTTTAGATGAATTTTGAAATAACAATGCTAACAGATTTTTTTAACAAAATATGGCAAATCAAAGAAAATGTTTCAATTATGGAGGGAGAGTACACTTGTGTCACTATATAAGAATAAATGATACATACAAAATTGCTTAAATTATAGGGGAATTAAACTTATGCATCATACTATGAAGTTGTGGGAAAAGATGATTGAGTATAAATTAAAATTGAAGATAAACATGACTCAGAATCAATTTGAATTTATACTAAATCGATCCACCACCAAATCAATTCACCTATTCAGACATTTGTTGGAGATATTTATAATACAAAAGAGAGATTTGCATATGGTATTTATTGATTTAGAAAAAACATATGATAAAGTTTATAGAGATATATTGTGATGAGCGCTGATGAAGAAAGAAATTTCCATTAGATACGTTAATCTCATCAAAGATATATATATATAAGAGAGCTGTTACAAATATAAAAATTTGCGGGGGTGTAAGTGACAGTTTTCCAATTAACATTAGATTTCACCAGGGATCAGCATTGAATCTCATCCTTTTTACAATAGTAATAAATGAGATCACAAAGAGTATTCAAGATAAAATGTCATAGTGTATGTTTTTTGCAGATGATATAGCGTTGATCGATAAAACTAAAGAAAACATTAGTACGAAATTAGAGTTATAGAGAAAAACACTAGAATTCAGAGAATTTGATTGATTCGATCAAAAACTGAGTATATAAACTGCAGTTTTAGTGTCAAATATTAGAATGATAAAAAATAATTAAGTTAGAAGAATAGGATATACCGAAAATTGAACGTTTTAAATATCTAGGGTTCGTCATTCAAAACAATACTAATATAGATGGGAATGCGAATCATAGAATTGAAACGGATTAGATGAAGTGCAAACAGGTATCTTGAGTTTTTTGCGATCGCATGGTACCACTGTATTTGAAAAAAAAGTTTTATAGAACGATAATAAGACATGCACTACTGTATGATACCGAATATTGGTCCATTAAATAACAATAAGAATAAAAAATGATTATCATAGATATGAAAATGTTAAGATGGATGTGTGGTAAAATTAGAAAATATAGGATTAGAAATAAAGATATATGCATTAAATTGGAAATGAAGTCAATTGTGGATAAAACGAGAGAGTATCGGTTGAAATTGTTTGGACATATATAATGAAAACTCAAATATACACCAGTTAGGAAGACCGAAAGGTTAAATATATGAAATTTAGTCAAATGATGAGATAGACTGTTAAAAATATGAATGTAATATATTCGTAAAGATATGACAGTTAAGAAATTAACCGAAAAGATAATTGTAGACAATAATGAGTGAAATAGGGGAATTAAAACATATTAAATCATCACTTCTCGTATTTTAAGTTTAGTTAGGTAGTGTGTGTGTTTTTATATATATATTTTTTATTTTTTATTTTTTTTTGAATTATTTTATATTTATCTCTTATGATCGATTTTAAATTTTAGAATTAAAACTCTGGTTGTTGTTGTTGTTTTTGTATTAAGATATATTTGATAAATTTAAAATATGAAACACATTCTGATGAATTACTAATTTAGTTGTGCAATTTTCAGTACATTATTAAATTTAACTTAGGCAAGATTTGATATTAAAATATTATTTTAAAAAAATTATAAAATTAAATGATTAATATTTATTAAATTTTATTAATATCAAATCATAAAAGGTTGTACTTGAAAAAAAGTGAAGTAGAGAAATGCGTATCTTTCTAACTACATGTCATAAAAGAAATTTTCATGATAAATATTACATCTCAATAATTGCTATCTTTCAAAATAGAAATTAAGCGAGAAGATCTAAGATAAAGAACTCTAATCAGAGAAAACCAAATATAGTATAAATATTTTTTAAAAAAATTAAAAATTTGAATTAGGAAATATTTTCTAAATTTAAAATATGAAACACCTTTGGTGAATTATAGATTTAGCTGTATGTTTATAATTTTTTTTCATAAATTCTTACTTTGAATAAGTGAGATTTGAATTTAAAATACTTTTTTTATTAAAAAAAATTATATGATAAATTGATTAATACTAAATAAATTTTATTAATAAATCATTAAAAGAATTGTATTTAATAAAAAAGTTTGAAAAAAATATGTCGTTCTCCAACTATCAAAAAAAGTTTTCTCTTGAAAAATAATATAAGTAGTTAATTACTACAAACCAAAAAGGAACTAAAGGAATTGAGTGAGAAAATTGATCAGGAGGGAGGGAGAGGATTTGACACGCACACACACATCTATATATTTTTGTTACTCGAATTTGAAATTTGAGATCAAGGGTGGGGTTTTTGGTACAATTGATTCCAGCACTTGATAACACTTGATTTTCTTTTTTCGGTTAGATCAATTGATGTTTGGAATTATATTTTAATTAATTCAATTTAAATATTATCAGATTTAATTTAGATGGAGTTATCTTAATGTAGTCTTTTTTTGAACAAAAAAAACTTAATTAAGAGGCGAAACACTCTTATCTGCGAGGTCGATTCTCTATTTCTTAATAATTCTTGATAACATACTTGTTGAGGGTATTTTGTGTTTCTATTTTTTTAAAAAAATTCTTTTAGGGAAACATTTTGAATATAATCAAATAAATGGTCAAAATAGTTCAAGACTTCGGAGTATAAAGTACAACCAGAAAATTATATTTTACCCATAATTATTCAAAGTCACAATCTTTCACCAAGTGGACCCAACACAAGCTCCTCTTACATGAATTCAAACACAAGCTCCTCTTACATGAATTCAAGGATTTCGTATTGAATAGGATAATCTAATGATCACAATTCATTTTTCGAATTCAAATCTTAATATAATAATAAAAAAAAAAAATTCAAGGACTGATGCAAAAGGGGAAACAAATTTTCTTAATTAAGAAGAAAATAAAAGCAGAAGGAAAGGAGAGAGAAAAGAGAGAGGGAAAAGAAAGTAGGTGATCCGCGAAAAGTGAGAGTAAAGAAGAAGAAAAGAGGTGAGGGAAAGAAAAGGTAGGGGGAGAGAGAGATAACAGAGAAAGAGCTGAGAGGCGAGGAGGAAAAGAGAGAACTAGCGGGAAGGCGAGAGGGAGAAGAGGTAAGAGAGAGATGGAGAGAAGAGGACAGTGAGGAGGAGAAGAAATGACCAGCGGCGAAGAGAGGAAGAGAAAGAAAGAGAGAGGAGAGAGGAAAGGGAGAAATAGCACCAGACAAGAAGTTGATTAAGGAATGGGTACAGATGCCGATACTGTTCAAGTCAATTACCCCAACCCCAACAATTAAATCATCCATCCTATCCTGGTCTATGGTGATCATTCTTATCAGCTTGTGCTTAATTACAGGCCAACTACACCCCACTCCTAATCTCAATTGCTCTCGCGATCAACACACAACAATGATCCAACCAATCGTGCCCCACCCGTGCAAGTACAATTTCAGACATCATGAAGACAAAATAATTACAAAATCAATCCCATTGGTCTCATTTTACAAAGAATAACACAAAGCAAGAAAAAGTGGGGGGGGGGGGGAATCACTACAAACACATACTAATTATCAAAGGCCAAATTATGATTCACGTTGCGCCACCAACTTGTGTTATGATTTAAGTGGCTCGAGATATGTATTATTTGGAGGTGTGGGCCCATTACAAAAATGCCTTTTCACTTTAAAATTGACTTGTTTTTCAATCCTCAATGAATTTGCCTATTCTAGGAAATATTTGTCGACAAAATTACCATTATTATAACTATAGTTGGATGATTTGGGGGAGAGGAGAGGAAAATAGCAGTGTTTTTAATTTAGGGATTGAATCGGATCAATCGATTTAATCGAGAGTTGTTTTATATTTCAATTCGGTTTTCATTATTAAAACGAATGAAATCAAATCTGATCAAAATCGATATATCGTTTAAATTGGTGTGACTGATTTTTCATTACAATCGGTATTTTTCATGTGTTGTTGATATAATAAATTTATTTTTTTTATTGAGATATATAAATTTTATTTTATTTTAAAATATATAATATATAAATTATGTATATAATATCATGGAGATATTATTTGATTCATAAAATGGTTTGATCGATCTGATCAATGAACCAATGAATTGATAGATTAGTCAAGTTTTTTATTAGTTTGGTTTTAAAAATATTGGAAAATAGAGAAGAGATAGGAGAGAGAAAATAGAGAGAGGTGAGAGAGTAAGGTAACCGACAACAAGGAGAGAGAAGAGATGAGAAAGAAAAAATATATAAATAAGAGAGAGAGAGAGACGAGAAATGAAAGAGATCATTTGTAGTAAGGAGAGAGGAGAAATAAGAGAGGAAAAAAATAATAATAAGAGAGAGAGGAGAAATGAAAGAAATCATTTGTAGTAAGGAGAGAGAGGAGAGAATAGAGAAGAAGACATATATATAGAGGGATACAAAGAAGAGAGGAGAGTGTAGAAAGAGAGAGGATGCAGAGAAAGGACGGGGGAGACATGAAAGAAAAGAAGAGAAGAGGAGAGGGATGATCAACAACGAGGAGAAAGAGGAGAGGGGGAGAGAAGAGAAGAGAAGAGAAGAGAAGACAGGTGGCAAGGCAAGAGAAAGAAAAGAGGGAGAGCTAGTGGACCAGTGATGTGAAGAGAAAGAGAGAGAAACATGAGGGAAAGGAAGGAGAGGATACTTTTGTCAACCGTGAATTGGCTAAAAGATTCAACATTTTGAATGGTTAAAAGTTTTTTAATTTAAATGAAAAAAAAATTGTCCAATTAAAACATAAAATAAGATAAAATGAAAATAGGTTAGAATCTTTAAATATGCCAAAAGATTTTAAAATTCCATCATGGTATTGTCAATGATGAAACCCATAAAGAAACCCACAACAAATTACAAAACACGTGTTTCTTTTTTTTAATTATTTTTCTTTTTTAAAAAAAAAAAGAAATTGAGCAATCGAATCAACTCTGAAAAAAATAAAATTAGATTTGAATATATGCTTGAATCCAATCCAATTGCAAGCCTAAGCTGAAGAAAATGCTTGGGTTGGGGGGGCCAACACACGGGACGAAGGTATACTACAAAGGCAAGAGGACAAATCCAGACATGAGCAACTCAATGATGCAAAAGAAAAAGGCTTCAATGTCCATTCATGCACCACAAAAATATCAGTCCCCACCAGATTTGGCATAATGGAATATCCCAAATAATTATCATTTTTATAAAGCAACATCACAAATACAAAGTTTACATTCCACAACAGGTGGGGGGGGAGGGGGAGAATTCTAACACTTAAGTGAATATATCATTCCAATTTAATTCTATTTTGACCAAATCTCCCATCAAAATTTAAAATTAAAAGAGATAATTATGTTATTAATGCACTGAATTGAATAATACATGATTCGTTCTTAACTTTAATTAAAAATTCGGATTCTATTAATCCCTTTCCCTTTATGTAGCAAACCAAAGAGTATTATTTATAGTAAATAAAAATATACTAATAATTGTGAGAGAGAGAGAGAGAGAGAGAGAGAGAGAGACCTCACCCACTCACCCAATCCACGGAACTTCAAAAAATAAGGGGGCATTATTGTAATTATATGCGATTCGTAACTCAGCGGTAACCTAACCAATTAAGGAAGAGAGAGACCGCGCGTTGATTAGATTGACGTCGTTCGCAATATGGCTCCACGGACCTCAATCGCTTCTTCTCTTTTGCATTAAGACAGACAGACTTAAAAGACCAAAAAACCAAGGAGGAAAAAAAAAATAATAATGACCTAAAATTTTAATTTTAATTTAATTTTATTTTTTGTCTAGAGAGAGAAAGCGAAAGAAAGGGCGTGGAAAGGGAGACCGAGAGAGAGAAAGAGAGAGAGAGAGAGGAAATAAGAGGCAAGCTATTTTGGCTTAGGAGTCCAATCGCGTCTCAAAACACACGCTTCGTGTCTGCAACATCAACAAAAATTAGGGTTTCTGTGTTGGCGATCGTTAACAGGTTTCTCTCTCTCTCTCTCTCTCTCTCTCTCTCTCTCTCTCCTTGTCTCTCTTCGTTCTCTCTTTGTTTCTCATTTCTTTCCGTCTGTCCTTCTTATTCTTCTGTTTGAAGTCGGATGCTTCAATGAATGGTTTCGTTTTCTATATGTTAGATCCTGTGGTTTTCCGTTTTGATTATTTTTTCTTCTCTTTGCATTGCGCTGTTTCTTGTGTTTTTATCTTGTTTGGGCTCTGTGTTGCGGGATCAACACGATTTCTGCTTTTTGATTTTTTCGGTTTTGGAATTAGGGTTTTGATTTTCGAGAATTTGGGGGGCGAGGAATTATTGGTGAAGGGTGTTACCCATTCTTTGGGAACATACTTGTGGTTTGCGTTGGGATTTGTGAGGGATTTCTAGGTGATAAGAAGGTGAAATTTTGGTGTCAATATGAGAACTTCCTGGGCAGATTCGGTGGCGAATTCTGCAGCTGAGAATGCAGCTGCTGGTGCTGGTTCTTCCGCTAATAATGGTGGGGCTGGTAGCAATTCTGGAACAGGTCGAAGCGCTTACGTTCCACCTCATCTCCGGAACCGAACCCCTTCCGCGGCCCCTTCAGCCACTGATCCACCTGCTCCTGCTTATAGTGCTCCGGCAGGTGGCTTTGGTGCTAATTTGGGCGGCAATAATAGGTGGGGTGGTCAAAGGAATGACGGGTATAGATCTGGGTTCAATAGTGGTGGCGGAGGTGGTGGTTGGAACAGCCGGGGTGGGGGCTGGGACCGTGGGAAAGAGAAGGAAGTGAACCCTTTTGGAGATGACGTTGATGCTGAGCCAGCATTTGATGGGCAAGAGAATACAGGGATTAACTTTGATGCTTATGAAGATATACCGGTGGAGACTAGTGGAGATAATGTGCCACCCCCTGTAAATACTTTCGCAGAAATTGACTTGGGTGATGCACTCAATCAAAATATTCGTAGGTGCAAATACGTTAAGCCAACGCCCGTGCAGAGGCATGCTATCCCAATTTGCCTTGGAGGGCGGGATTTGATGGCTTGTGCCCAAACCGGTTCTGGAAAGACCGCTGCATTTTGCTTCCCTATTATTAGTGGAATTATGAAGTCGCAAGCTGTACAAAGACCTCCACGCGGTGCTCGGGCTGTGTATCCACTTGCTCTAATTCTCTCTCCTACAAGAGAACTCTCATGCCAAGTGAGTTGATGGTAGTTGACTATTTTTATAATGTTTCTGTACATTTCTTCTCCAAATTGTGGTGAGAGAATATAATATCTTCTGACATTCTGTTGCAGATACACGAGGAAGCAAGAAAGTTTTCTTACCAGACTGGTGTAAGAGTGGTTGTTGCCTATGGAGGAGCACCAATTAACCAACAGGTTTCTGACTACTGCTTTCTATTAGTAGTTTATGAACTTGCAATTGTGGTTTGATTCTGGAGCTTAACAAATTATTTGTATGCTATGTATATATATATTTTGATTATTTGCAACTAGATTTTGAGACACATTGTGTTTGCAGTCATGGGGGCAGTTTGTGTAGGTAGTTATCTAGTGAGTGTGCTGGAAATTATTTGAAAATTAGTGTGTACCATTGATCCCTAGTGTAACAAGGCTTCAAAATTTAGGTATGCCAAGATTTAGAGTTTGCTTGATTTGTTAGCATAGATGATGGTCGAAATATGTTATCTACTGTTTATTGGTTACGGCATAGCTATGTGTTTGTCATGTACCAAATTTTAAGTTGACTCCAATTCCTTCTTTTTTGCTCCACCAAATATCTTGATTTACAAACATTTTCATTGATAGTGCAGTTGTAGGATTTCTTCTCTTATTTTTATTTTTGGTATGAACCTTGACCTTATGATGCCAATGGAATTTTGTGCATGCATTGGTTAATTAAAACCCCTGAAGTGTTTAATTGTTGTAGTGCATTTGGACCTGAGATTCTTGGAGGTTAACTTTTTCTGCCTCTCCTAGGTGTGCCCTGGGGGGTTTAATGTGGTTTGACCTACTTTTATCTTGGGAGATATGCTACCTATTTTTCCTCCAGTTGGCGTGCATGCATATATAAGTAGGTAGAGCTATATTTTTTTATTTAGAGGATGTTAAAAAGCAATCTACGTTTTATCAATTTACTTAGTGGCATTGTTAAGTCTTAACTACTTCAGTGTTTGCGATTTATCCTCAATACTTTTGGGAAATTTGTATAAAAGTGGTATAATTTTCTCATTCTTACATTTTCATGACGGCCCAAGTCCCCTGTTGAGAGCAATCTTAATTATGGTTGATAAAAGACACTTAGGTTTGTTTGTTAAATAATTAAGACAAAGGGATAAAAGAGCCTCTAAGTTTAGGTTCATCTTAAATTTTGAGACATATTCTATGTCAATATTTAGAATCATGATGTGATTACCAAATTTCACAGAATAAATTATATGAAAACTTCTTTGTGGAAGGCATTTTGCTTCAACATAGTGTAAATGATGTTATAAATAGGATTTGAGATTGTAAACTCATGAGGACTTTGAACATTTGTATGAATAGTTTCCACAACTTGGTTAGATGAGTGTCTGGTTGAAGGTTAGTTAAAAAGTAGGTTTGGACCCGTAGAATCAATTATTGAATTTTTCAATAACCAGAAATTTCCACAATGCAAGGCATTATGCGATGCATGGTATGGTTTATTGGAGTAACGGTATGTTTAAGTTTAAGGAAGAAGCCCCCCACCAATTCTCTATGTGAAGTTCATGCCTTGTCAAGTGAAGAGTGATTACTATGATTTCAAAAGGTCCTTGAAAGTTTTGCTGGTAGTAAACTGTGGATCTATGGAAGCACCTATTGGAAGAACTTGTGTTTGTGTGAATCTGGTATGTGGGTTTTATGTGTGCAATAAATTGGTCACGAGTTGCTTTCAAGACCTTTTATTTATCATTATCATTATTATTTTTGTGTAGGACTTTCTAATTGAACGTTTGTCTTATGAACTCACCAAACACATCCAGGACATGGTACCATGGTGCATTTTGTTCGCAGATAACATTGTCTTGGTGGATGTAATACTTGGAGTAAATGCTAAGCTTGAATCTTGAAGGGGAAAAATTGGAAGTGAAAGGATTTAGACTTAGTAGAGTAAAGACAAAATATATGAAATTTAAGTTTAGCAATATTAGCGTTAGCGAGATAATGATTAAAATAGAAGATGATGAATTATTTACAAGTGAGAGTTTTAAATATTTAGGATTACTTTTGCATTGGAGAAGTGCATCGAGTATTTTATGTGATTGAAAGGTATTTTTAAAATTTGGAAGTTTTACAAGATGGCGATTAGATTTGTTTTGTTGTATGGATCTAAATGTGGGCAGAACCAAAAGCACGAGCAGAAGATGAGAATTGTGGAGATGAGGATATTGAGGTGGATGTGCAGACACACAAGAATGGACGATAAAAAAATGAGTGTGTCAAGGAGAAAGGGTTGTGTTTATCGCGGAAAAATTGAGGAAAATACTATTAAAATGGTGTCAACACGTACATAGGTGACTGATGGAGGCTCCAGTTAGTTAGGTGGTGCGAAACTATAATACGTACTTGTATTAATTGAGGGAGAGGGATAGTTAAGAAAATTTGGATAACGATAATAAAATATGATATGAATTATCTAAATATAGATGAAGATATGATACAAAGTAAAACAAAATGGTGTAGAAGTATTCATATTTCTGACCTCACTTAGTGAGATAAAAGTTTGATTATCATTGTCGTATAAAGAAAATAATCATATAGGTGAGCATGTGATATGATTGAATTTAATGGCATAAAAGAATCTATCTAACTAACTCCATTTAGTGGGATAAAGGTTTGGTGGTTGTTGTTTGTTGTTTGATTTCTCTGGCCTTTGTCGATGGAGTCGAGTAAACTTTTAGGGGGAAGTGGGTCTTGTTGATCTTTGTTGTGTGTGATTAATGACTCCATTCTTTCTTATGTTATTGTAGATGATTTCGAAAAGTTTAGTTGTCTTGTGTGGATGCTGTAAGTGTTGCACCCTAGATTCCATTTTGTTCTGAATCTAATTTGCTTATAAAGAAAAATAGTGGACAATAGACCCAGAAAGAATGTATTAATATGCATCATGAAGGATGTTAAGAACTTCATGAAAAGCTAGGAGAAATGCTTGCAAGAGATGCCCTTGGACTTGTCTAAATTGTCTGGTGTTGAGATTAAAGGGGGTTCCTGTTCTTATAATGTTAAAAAAATGGGTAAGTTGAAGGCTTTGTTGGCATCTTTGGTGAATTTATTAACCTACTTTTTTTTTGTAATCTGGCAAAGAATATTTACGCTTGTAATTCGTGAATGTAGGTTTGATCTACAAAAGAATTCTTCTTTTTTTTTGGGAATTTATATTCTTTGTCTCATCCAATCTAATTCTTCATTCACTTCGAAATCACAACTTGCAAAGTTGTCTCTGTTGGCAAAGGAGCATCTTCAAGTTTTGGGGGGGGGCATCATTTAACTTTCAAGGATTCTTGACTTCAAATTTTATGAGAAATTTGTTTTAAATTTTGTGAGAAATTTGTTTTTCTTGCCTGGCTAAGATCTAGATCGAAAAGGTTGAATGCTGAGCTAGTTTGCCTGCTCACATTGGGATGTTAGTTATGGGGATAGAGATAGACTTAAGTCGTTTCAAAAATTGATGGTTGCACAAACTTACAATATATCATTTCTGTTCCACCAAATTTGGTACTACGATATCTTTCCCATTTGGCATAAAGATAGTCTAATGACTATCATTCCAGCCCTTGTGGATTTCATCTCTGAGGATGAGTTAGTAAAGATTAGGATTTATGATATCTTCGGAGAGTTTCTTCTGACATTGCACCTCTGTGCCACACACTATATTACCCCAACTTGAATTACATTCATTTGGGAGAGAAGGTGGTGCTTGCAATGACCATTTTATACTTCTAGGTCAGCATGTCCATGCATAAAGATAGAGGCTGTACTTGGCTGAAGATCTCTGAGTTTTATTTATTGCGCTGCTTATTGTTTAACATATATATAGTGATGGTCAAGGGCAGTTCTATTAAAAGAGGAGTGCAAAATATGCATGCTTTGCATCAAAGATCTCTGCCAACCACTTTGCAAGTAGAAACTGTAAGAAATTCATGAATGAGTAATAGTATATCAGTTTTTATTTCTTTTAAAGTAAATGAAGCCTGAGAAGAAGTTGGACTTTTAGTGGGGTTGTTTAATACATCGGATGCCCTGAGTTCATTACTCATGTTACCTGCACAATGTACGGGAGCTGTACTCATTGTCAAGTTCAAGTTTAGTTCATATTTCGAGTCAAGTTTATATTCATGATTTTGCATTGCAGAGGCTTTTTTTATTGGGGGGGGGTTTGGGGTTATTTGAAGCTGGTTCTAATATGATGAAGATGCTATTGCTTAATATTCCAGTGTAAATTTCAATAAGTAAATTTTGTTCCCATTAACTGATGCTATGTTATATCTGGCCAGCTAAGGGATCTAGAAAGAGGTGTTGACATTCTTGTTGCGACTCCTGGACGGTTGGTGGATCTGCTGGAGAGGGCTAGAGTATCGTTACAGATGATCAGGTATCTCGCTTTAGATGAGGCAGATAGAATGTTGGATATGGGTTTTGAGCCTCAGATAAGGAAAATTGTGGAACAAATGGACATGCCTCCACGAGGGGTGAGGCAGACAATGTTGTTTAGTGCTACCTTCCCAAAACCAATACAGGTATGGTTATTGTTTGGGCATCAGCCCAGCAGCTTAGCATTTAATCTGGTTCTTTATGATTTTGTTTTTGCTGGTGAATACTGTGGAGGTGATTACAAATTAGGGAAAATTTGATTTCATGGCCTCAATTTTAGATGCTTTGCACAATGAGGCTACAGCTTTAGTATTTACTAGATTCAACCTATGCATGGTAATTTTATTTATCGGACCTTGAATTAGCCTTTAGCTTGTGTTTTGAATTCAGCAATGTTAATGGCCTTTGGAGTCACCTTACTGATTATGGTGCATTTATTTTTTGTAAAGCTTGTTTTAGCTTCCAATTCAAAGATTTATCCAGTTTTTAGGTTAAGAAAGTGGCTGGGCACAGCAAGAGCCCAAGAAAGCTTTTCACTTTTGTGCTCCTCTATGATGGAAGTAACTAAGGATCGTGTCTCTGTATGTATGTGTATATAACTCAGCCCAAGAAACCTTTTCACTTTTGTGCTCATCTTTGATGGAAATAACTAAGGATTGTGTCTCTGTATGTGTGTGTATATAACTAAGGATATTGTGTGTCGTGCATATATCGATCCATAGTTCGTATCAGTGAGGACTAAAACAGTGTTTCAAGTGGCGAACTGCAGAAGGTTATTGGTAGCAATGATGTTTAATATGCTTTAAGGGTTTTATTTTGATTAACTTGGAGCTTTGGTTGTGTGCACTGAATGGGATGCAATGCTTGGTAAAAAGTTATGTGAGAGTGTTCCACACCATGGCTGATCCAACTAAATTGATTGCCTTCAATATCTAATATGGTCAAAATGGCTGTAAAATTGTGATGCCATGAATGATGCCGCTTCCTGTTATTCTTATCTTCTTGTTTGTTAAACTGCCTGAATTTGCTTTTACATGGTTTCATCAACTTCTTTATTGTGTGGCTGCAATTTTTTCCAGAGAGTGTACACGCTTGTGCTGGTAATGGAACCTCTGCCTGCCAATTATTTTTGAGGAGCACCAAAGAATACTCCTTGTCACGCTATTCATTGCAAATGTCTGCAAACATGATGGCCTGATTGTTTTTGTTCTCATGAATTTTGCAACATCATCTGATATTCTTCTTTTTGCAATATTTGTTGCAATGCAGAGATTGGCCTCTGATTTTCTTTCAAATTACATTTTCCTTGCTGTTGGAAGAGTTGGTTCAAGTACTGATTTGATTGTACAAAGAGTAGAATTTGTCATTGAAGCTGACAAGAGAAGCCACCTGATGGACCTCCTTCATGCCCAACGGGCAAATGGTGTACAGGGGAAGGTAATACAGATGAAATATTACTTTTCTGCTTAACTATACATTCTACATCGAGTTGCACATATCTGGCTGAGTATGCTGGCTTCTGGTTGTGCAGCAAGCTTTAACTTTGGTGTTTGTGGAGACAAAGAAGGGAGCTGATTCTCTGGAGCATTGGTTGTGTATGAATGGTTTTCCTGCAACTACTATTCATGGTGACAGAACGCAGCAGGTTAGTCTTAATGTGTGACATTCGTAACAACATCGCATCTCTTTATCTTGGATCAAATTATATCTGTCTACAAACATGCATTACATTGGTCTTCCAATTTTTTGTCTATGAGCTGCTGATTATGATTAGTAATGGCAATGGGGTGGGGCCAGTTTCTGCTGCCTATTTACCTGCCCCAACTCTTTGCCAGGCATAGGAGTTGAGCCTCATCATCATCCCCAGGTCGTCCTGTTCTCTCCACTTCTCCCAAACTTCTTTGGCTTCTCAACTATTTGTCGAAATTACTTCTATTAAAAAAAAAAAATTCATGGAGAGAAATTCTAAGCTAGTGGAGGGCTAAAAAAATTGAAGGGAGTTGACTGCTTTTTTCACATATGAGATGCCACATTTTTCAAGGGATTTTTCCAAAAGAAACATTCTTGATCCTTCCTTTGCTTTTCTTCTTGGACTCTTATATAGATCTGTTATGGCTATTTGTGCTCTGGAGAAGATTTCCTTTTACAACATATGACAACTAGACCTTTGTTGTTATAGGCAACTGAATTCGTAACGAACATCTTGTTCTCTCTTTCTCTCTCTGTCCACATCTTTCACTCATGGCATCTTGGCTATTGCTTAGTTTATTGGGAACAAAGTCTCGTGGTTCATATGATTGATGGTGTTCAAAATGTTATTATATGATCTTCATGCAAATACGAAGAGAAGTTCTGATGGAATTCTGGTTACTAGTTTATTTGATCATATGATAATTATGTGGTTCAGATAATTGATAAACTAGTTTTTTTGCATAATCTCTGTGCTTTTGCTTTTACTTGTAGTGGATACTCTTCCTGTTGGAATTTGAAGACAAGTTAATTGAAGTAAACTCAAGTGTTGTACTGTGCCACAGAATGTGGAGGCAACTAAATTTACTTTTGAGTTCATGTTTCTTGATAATGGTTGATTGCTTCTAAATTTGTGAGGCCTTATTTGGTTGGTGAGAACAGGTATCAAGGAGTGGCAACTGTACCCACTAACCACTGGTTCCTAGGTTGATTCTTCCCATATTTGGAAACTCCACTTTATGATGGGAATTGGAATGAAACAAGAACACACATACCCTCTTACTCAGGGTTCCAAACTCTTCCATCTCCATTGCGAGGGATATAGATTTTGTCATCATTTAACATATTTTCGTACAATTTGAGCATTGAAAATTTAAAATTAATTTCAAATATTTTATCTATAATCAAATATATCACTGAAAAGATTCACAAAATTGTACTTGTATTTTTTTTTGGGGTGTTTCCAAGCTTATTTTTATTCTCATCAACCAGCTAACAAGACCTTAAAGCTTTTGAATATGAAAGGGACTTTCATGGTCCTTTCTGGAGTCAGAATTTTGTTGCTTGTGTTATGTGTAGAATTTTCTTAGACTAGTTCTTAACTTCTTATGCGTGTTCTTTGATTGTGAATAAAAACTCAAATTTCATGATTATATATAATTGTAAAAGCATTTTTTTTTTTGGCTTGAACAGAGTAAGCTCTGATCTAATATTGATAATTGGCCTAAACCTTATCTTTAACTAAGTTCATAAATGATGGTAATACTCCTTCCATCCCATTCCTTTTGACAATTTTTTTCACTTTGTATTTGATCAATATAGCATAGAAGAGATTTTACTATTATGTTCCTAAAGAATAGGTGAAACAACTGGATTAAGGGGTATCTTTTGTTTTTTTTTTTGGGGAAGAAAATAGCTTTTGATGAACAAAGTCAAAGTAATTCTTTTACTTTAAGATGCGTGTGTGGGAAATTGCCACTTCAAATGGAGCGTGAGTAAGCTTACAAATTATTTTTTTGTTAGATTTTTATTGAAGTTATCTTATACAGATTCTAGACTGGATAAAATAAACTTGAAATGGAATATAGATATATCAATTAGGATTCCATTACTTTTGTAATGCACTTGAATTAGAACTCTTTTAGGTCAATTGCATTTAAACTCCAAATTATTGTGTAAAATGAAAATATGCAAAAGGAAAGTAAGGATGTTGAGATAATTTGTGAACCCCCCCCCCCCCCCAAAAAAAAAAAAAAAGAAAAAAAAATGAAACAAAGGCCTCAGAGTATGGCATTTTTATGTGCTATGTAGAAAAATGAACCTTAATTCCACAAAGGAAGCCGTTAGCGTTAGTTAAGTTGACTTAAAGCCGTTGGACTTTTAATCCTTTGTAGTTTTTTGGTAGCATAACCCCTATATGCATTTGGATTTCTGCTTTTACCCTTTGAATTTTGGTCATTGATAGAGGCCTAGTTCAAGCTTGCCAGTGGTGTTTTATTTTTTACATCTAGTTTTTCGACTTGTATCAATATATATATTGTAATTTGTAATTACAAACTACGTCCAAATGTGACATCATGCATAAACTTCATTTTGCAAACATAAATTGAAGCATTCAATTGAAATTATGCAAAAGGTACTAATGTGAGGAAGACACAAAAGCTAGATTTACATTGTTAGCCAAAACTTAAATATGAGTATGCATACATTGAATATTTGAGAAAGTTTTTATCCCAATAGGTAAAGGGGTTTTATCTCCATGAAGTATAGAGGTTTGTGAGACTAATTGCCCCTTTTCACATAAACTAATAGAGTAATTATCTATAATTTTGATTTTAGTTCGCCAATTCTTTAGTATTTCTTTCTACGCGTGACAAATGTAATAAGTAAAATGTATATTTAAATCTTTATATTTGTTGTGTTTATGTTTTTGCATGCTATGCTTGAGAGAAGATGCTTCTAATTTTAACATATGTAAGCCAAGAGGAAGTATTCTTTCCCCCCTTTTTGTGATCTTTTTGACTGTTTATCTTAAATTTCTTTGTTTTATGATTGCTACAATACCTTTATAGATGTACTGTTTCATATCTTATCATAATGATTTGCATTATAGCCTTTCATAGTTTAATTTTCGTGCAATTATATTGGTTTATTTTTTACTGCTATTGTTTTAATTTTAATTTTAATTTAAATTTTGACCATACTGAAAATTATATGGCACTAACATAACACAGACTTCAAATTTATCTTATACTTTCATATTTTTTTAGGTTCATCACTTTTGTGACATAATATTTTATTGTTTTACTCAAATGAAAAATGATATTAAAAGAGAGAATCGATGAATTTGGTTTTGTTCAAAACAAATAGCATGGTTCATGGGAGAAAAAGAAAAGTGGAGGGAGATCAAATTCCAGTATATGGAATTCCCAAAATGTGGGTGTCTCTACAGAATAAATTAGGAGAGAGAATTACCATCTTGGGTGGGGAAAGAGAGTGCACACGGAGGGAAAGGTGATTTTCAGCCCTTACACATCATGCGGAGGGAATTTGTGCAATTATGTAAAAACATACCAATAGCTGAAAAATTGATGAACTGGGGAAAATGCCTCAAGAAGCCATGGATCTTGGGAAAACACATTTTGTAGTTCATTTTTGTATGGTTATATAGAATATATGATATGATTTGCAAATACACTTGGAGCCCTGGTCCATCACTGATTTACCCATTGTATGGCTTGGCTTTATGACTTGATCCATTTGTTTGTGGTCGATCATTCTTATTACTAATAGGAACTTGGACAGCCATGATACATATTTTAAATTGTGGTTTTCTTCCTTCTATTTCACTTATTACGTCTTTGTTTCTCTACAATCTGCAGGAAAGAGAACATGCATTACGATCATTTAAAAGTGGTTATACACCTATCCTGGTTGCTACAGATGTGGCTGCAAGGGGTCTTGATATTCCTCATGTTGCACATGTGGTGAACTTTGACCTTCCAAATGACATTGATGACTATGTCCATCGGATTGGACGAACAGGAAGGGCTGGAAAAACTGGGTTGGCTACTGCTTTCTTCAATGAGAATAACCAGTCCTTGGCCAGGTCACTGGCAGAATTGATGCAAGAATCAAACCAGGAAGTGCCTTTATGGCTTTCTCGATATGCTGCTCGATCTTCATATGATAGAGGAAGGAACCGCCGTACTGGTGGGGGCCGGTTTGGTGGTCGTGACTTCCGTAGGGACGGCTCATTCAACAGGGGTAGTGCAGATTACTATGGAGGAAATAGCGGTGGTGGTGGTTATGGGGCATCTGGTGGGTATGGTGGAGGTTATGGTACTGGGGCTGGAGTGACCAGCGCATGGGATTAGAATCCAACATTTTGTTTGCAGTTGTTTTATTTGAACTAGAGCTTCTAGGTGACACATTTGACTTTCCCTTTTCGAGGGTAATTTTGTTCTTTTTTTTTGGGGGGGACATTTACTAGTTTTCCAGAGTCCCTCTTTGCTCGATACTACTGAGAAAGTGTTTTTTAGTTGTTATTGTTGGAGGGGCTTGTAAGTGGGTAGCATCTGCACCAAGAAAAGATAGGGTTGTATAATGTTGGTAGGTGATGGCCAGAATCTACTAACAAAATAGGATATCTTTTTTTTTTTTTTGTCGTCATCCCCAGTTTGGATATTGTGGGTTATTTGGGTTGTGGAATGTGTAGGGGAAGAGGGAAACGATATAATATACTAGCTTTATTTATATTTTTCGTTATTGCATGCTCCTTTTAACTTGGCATGGTTTGGACGGTTAGTCCGGGGTTCAATGCTTCTTGGAGTACTTGGTGGTTCGAAGGGTGGTGCATATGTAGATGAGATCGGGCTTTGTTTAAACAAAGACAGCATAAAAAGTGCTTCTGGAGAGGCGGTCGTGGCTGCCTCCTCTCATGGGGGAGGGGTCATTCTGTTTTTCAAGAGGTGGGGTCCAATTTAAGATCGGCACATTATGTCATGAAATAATCTTAAAAAATTCCTAATTCCTAAAAAAAAAAAATCTTTGGAGCGAAAATATTTCAAATGTAATCTATTTTCATTGAGTGTTGAATACTCGATCAATATACGTCAAATCTTCTACATTCGGTAATGTTAATTGAGTGTTCAACACTTAGATAAATATTTTTTCCTCTTCTTTTCTTCTGTGGCTAAAATCTTAACCCTTTCTTTTTAGGGCTATTGTATTGTTGTAGTGATGTGTGTTTTTTTTTTTTTTTTTCACAAAAAAATACAATCAAACAGAATCGAATCGAAAAATAGATAATGAAAATGGAGACTCTATTGTTTGAACTGTCTTTGAAGGACTTGTTGTAGTAATGTTGTGATATACTCTCTCATCGGGCGTGCACGCGCGTGTCTCTCTCTCTCTCTCTCTCTCTCTCTCTCTCTCTCTCTCTCTCTCTCTCGTAATTCTCTCTTTTCCCCCTTTAGAGTTGTGCCACTAACCACCATCATCTCTCGTCTTCTTGATCATCGTCATCTCGTTTCTTTTCACACAATCATCCCTCTTTATTATACTTGCGACCTACGGGATTTAATCTCCTAACCACCAACCTCTACTATCATCTTCTTCATCTTTAACCACCTCCACCGCCAGCCCAAAACCCAGTTTTAGGTGATCAGTCCCTCACAGTAATGCGATTGTCTCTCTATTTCTCTCTTTTTCCTGGTGGCAACCAGCGATGATTAGTCTCCCCTTTCACCATTGTTGTTCCCAAAGTTTTTCAACTGGCGAAAACCTCCAATGAAGAGAAAAGAAGAGAAAAAAAAAAAAAATCGAGAGTTGAACATTTGATTAACGTTTATCAAGTGTAGAAGACCAACGAATATTGGTCGAGTGTTTAACACTTGACAAATATAAGTTATATTTGGAATATTTTTTGTCGGAGGTTTTTTCAGAATTTTTTTTATTTTTAGAGTTATTTTTATATATTGTTATGAAATAACCCTCATTACGTCTTTTTTTTTTTTTTTTAACTTGACCATAGGTATTTGGAGATGATTAATCTGATTCGAGCAATTCTAGGGTCTAACTTGGAATTTGTTTTGCGGATTGTTATTTCGCCTGCAGAGGCCTAATTCTTAACGTGTCTATGACTCATTTGATCCTCTTGCAGAAATTTAAGGCAACGCATTAAATGATGAGGATTGATCTAGTTATGGTATGTCTGGTATTCGGCCAAAATGTTGCAATTGAACGCTTGGGGTCCTATTTCGCTGCTGGGGATGGGATGCCAATTATATTTTTGGACGATTCCTTGACTTGGGAACACAAGTGAAAGAAGTCAATTGAAGTCACAAGGACCACTTATCCCCCCTCCAACCCACACACGAGATATTAAAACTGCTATGTTCATATTTTCATTTCCTTATATGATTCACTCACACTTCAACCATAACCTATATTTTTGGAACTAATCATAGCAATGTCTGCAGTCTCTTGATGATGTATTGAGATGCCAAACCTAAACAATGAACAACTTCCTTCAGGTGTAGGGCTAGGCAGGCTGCGGCTGTAAATCCTGTAATAGATTTGGTTGCCCATAAAACATGCCAAATTGAACTACTTCAACAATTAAAAGTCATTTAGTACACATTTCCACCAATGACACAAGGCCCAGGTGAACTCTAATTGTCAAATCACACATGGATGTATAGATTAGCGGAGAGAAGCCTAATCAGGGATTGGAGTTTGACCCTAGCAATAGACCCCACCAATAAGTTGAAATTGTTATTTAGTTTAAAATTTTAGTCTTCTCATTCCTAAAAATGTGGATAGAAGTAGAAAACAGATAATCTAATGAAGCGGAAATCATGTGGGTTTTTTTTTTTTTTTGGCTGATATTTGTGTGGAATTTTAAAAACGGTGGTATTAATGCGGGGATGACTAATTTGGTATCTATGGTGTCAAACAGAAAAAATAAAGCAGGTGATTGGCAATGTTTGCAAGAGTTATTATGGTAGGACACTTGTCCCTCTGTCAACAACTAACACCGTCAACTCTGGATTTGTTGGCCCAATTGTGCCCTTAGATTTGATTCTTTTTCATTTTAAGTCACCCCTCATTTAATGTCCTACTGACAGTCCACACACACATGTTGGAAAATTCACATATCCTTTATGATGGGGTACCTAATTTCAGCTGTACCCTTGACCCATTTGGTCACATGAACCGGTCACGGATGGATAGGCCTAGGCCATCAACCCTTTCACTTCAGCACATGGGCCTCTTATGATGACAATCTCAATGCTCACGGGGGATTTGCCCCCTGTTTATTTTCAGGCTCCAATATTTTACTATAAGATTTGAGCTCTAATTTGGCTCACTATAAACAAAATCTAAAACACAAACATAATATATTTTTTTTTAATTATGTAGCGATTTAAATTATAGATCTCAACATTAAAAAATAGGAATTGTAATCACTGAATTATTCCGTTGAGAACCAAACACAATAGTGATTGCTCTTAAAATAATTACATACGATTCAAATATCCCATATCAGATAATTTGAAGAAATTATATGGATATGTATAGATATGTAGCTTTGATAATGTTGGAGTTGGAGTACATAAATTTGATCACATACTTTAAATCTATGAGGAGAAGAAAGATTTTCAAATTGAATCACTCTCATAGAATAATGAACACATGAGATGAGAGAGGTGTTTTGATTAGGGGATTATTGTGGTATTAATAGAATCTTAAGACTGCTTATCCAATTATCCCAAAACAAAGTCTTCTTAAAATGTAGTTTAGAGTAACAGGCAATACTTCCGAGAGTAATGTAATGTCGAACTTGCTATATATTTATATTTTGAAAAATAATCCCATATTTTTCTTTTTTATTTAGTTGGTCAAACAAGAGATGTTCAAGAAGTAAGTCATCTCTCTCTCCCTCTCTCTCTCTCTCTCTTGGATCGAGGGACTTATTATATAATACAAGGTCTGTTTTTTTTCTTGGTTGGGGGGGAAGAGAAAGGAGGCCATGCCATGCCATGCCATGTGTGCGATGTGGCATTAATTTAGAAAGTCTACATTTGCTTTTTGTCCGTTGTAAATTCATGGATGGTTCATCATTTGGGATCATAATAATTGGTTGAAAAATCAACAAACATGTGCTTAGCACGTGAGTGAGACACGTCTTTTGGTAGCTGGTCAACTAACTCACAAATCTACTCTATCTCTCTCTCACATTTGTTAGTAAACTTTGTCAGAGAAAGTGTAAATTTACAATCAAGAAGAGTTTGGCATCAGAAAAAGAATGAATTAAAATAACAATAACTTTCTATTCTATGTTTTTTTTTTTTTTTTTTTTATAAATTATAGTTCTATGTCAAAAATCACACGTATTCTACTAAAAATTTGTCCTAAACAAGATTAGATAAAAACATCAAATTAATAGAAAGTTAAAAAATTTTCAAGAGCACGCCAACCCTTGAGCATGCTTAAAAAAACATTATTAGTAATAGAATAAAGTGGGCCCAATAATGATGTCCATACTAGGAACCTTAATCTCGAATCCTCCGGAGTTTCTGTTGTTCGGTTGTTGAATTTTAGGGAGTAGGGATTGAGAAATTAACATGGTAAAAATCAAAAAGAGGAGAGAGAGAGAAAGAGAGAGAGAGGGGGAGGGTGGGTCTAAATAAACAAATATTAATCATATATATATATATATATGGAAAAAAAGAAAGAAATTGACTTGGTGTGGTATGGGTTTAGACGAAGACAAACTTGTAAACCAACTCCTATCTTGGGATGGGTTGATCCGTTCTTTGTTGTCAATGTCACATATAACCAACTGGGCTAAAAAGAAAGAGTGGAAACAGTCTCAAATTTCTTCTAGATGTCCACTAGGATATGCATTGGACTCCAAATAAAATACACAAAATCAGAGAGAGAGAGAGAGAGAGTAGTGTTTGACATATAAGAAAATCCAAGAAAAGCAAGTAGCCTGGTAGCCTGCCAACTCCAATTATAATCCAATAATTCACATCACAATCTGTGGCCCTAAATGCGAACTTCATATTTATTTTGGTATATGAGGTGAAGTGTTTAACTAAAATTGACCCCCCCCAAAAAAAAAAAGAAACAAATTGTCATATTCATGAGGATAGTAATATTAAATGTGTAAGCCCATTTCATTTACAATTGACTTAATGAAATTCATCAATTATTAATTTTAGTGAAATCTTCGTTTAAGACAAGACGTACTATTATACTAAATTACAGCAAAAAGATGCCAACACCGATCTATCCAATGGCCTCCCCAAGTAAAATGTCTCATTCGGTTCCCATATGAACAAATGCGAATTTGACTGTGTCAGTCAGAGATGCCTACCAAATTGCCATCAAAGCATCTGAGTCCCTCTTCTCCTTTGATATTTGAAATCATATCCGGATTAATACGATTTAAAATTTATAATTACTCATTTTAAAAGTTATTCTTTCAATATAATTTTTTTAATTTTTAAAAATCAAATGTAAGTCTATCTTTCTACGTGTATTGCATGTTGTGCATAAAAAACAGCTCATGCAAAATGACATGGTGCGTGGAATGGAAGTCTAGTTTTGAATGCCCATCGAGTTGCTCAATTTTTGCCATTAATTTTCTTTCAAATGTGATCATGCCTGGAATTTATGAGATTATTTTGTGGAGATTTCCAATTTGTCATAAATCTCAATTTCCAAATCTTAGTTAATCTCGTTATCTAATTATATTTA
The DNA here is from genome assembly GCA_037126225.1 of Dillenia turbinata. Lineage (NCBI taxonomy): Eukaryota > Viridiplantae > Streptophyta > Magnoliopsida > Dilleniales > Dilleniaceae > Dillenia > Dillenia turbinata. The sequence continues at coordinate 18,447,464 of JBAMMX010000007.1, forward strand.
TAATATTTATTAATTAAGAAAAAGATTTTTAAAAATCTTAATAGTAAAAGTTAATTTTTTTAATAAAACAATTAAAATTATTATTAATTTTTATTAAAAATATAATCTAATCTGAATTTAAATTAAATTTAACCTTTTTAAATGGTCGGACTATCATAAGATTACTTTGATCAATCTTATAATGATAATGATGTGCAATAATTATGAATACGCCCACTTAGATGTTCCCTCAATGGTGAAAAAACAAAGAGGATGTTATTTAATCTTTTTGATCTTTCTAATAATATTTTTATTTATTTTTTTGGTAGTGACAGTGAATACCTTTTCAAAGAATTGTAAGCTTAGTATAGCAATATAACGTGACATTCTTATTTATCAATATATATATATATATATAAGAAAATTATATCATTGCACGAAAATGTTGTGGCCCCTTTGAGAAAATAAAAGTTTCGATTGCAATTATGCTTAATGTTTTAATATAAAAATAATCAATATAATAATAATTATTAAACCGAAATTTGATTTTTATTTTTTTAGTAAAATTTTATATTTAATAAAAAAATTACTTTAAAATAAAAATAAGTTAATGCAGATAAATTTAATGCAATTTCTCAAATGACACTGATATATGTCAAATCAAATTTGGTCAATCACAATTAAATCAAAATTACCGCAACAGAAATTTCCTTTGTAAGTAAACAAAAACAGAGACGTTAAGGATACGTTTAGTTCAGAAAATTATTTTTTAATTTTTCATATTTTTTATTTCTAAAAAAAATAAAAAACTTTAAAAAATACAATAATTATTCATAATAAAAAATAAAAAAGATAACGTTCACGTTGTTTTCTTTTTAAAAAAATTAAAAAATTAAATAATTGTATTTTTTAAAATAAAAAAAATAAAGTATTTAAACATGATTTTATTTCCTTGGAAGACGTTTTTAACCAAACGCATCCTAATCTTCTCTACCGTAACGGTACAATTTGAGATATTAATCTTCTCCTCTTCCCCTCGAAACATGGGAAGACATATATGATAACATTATTTTTTTTTCTTTTTGTCTTTTACCAACAAATTAAATTTAGAATATTAGTGAATAAATAAATAAACTTTTTCTGCCCTTTTGTCCTCTTCTAAGAAGAGTAAGAGTTGAAAGAAAGTCAATCGCCATTAAATTAATTAAAAAACATTTTACTTTTTTTTTTTAAAAAAAATATATATATATATCACAAAATAAAAATTAACTCTTAATTAGGAAAAAAAAAAAGTTGGTGAGGGTATGGGACCAGCTGTACTTCTCTTACTTGCATTTTCCATTGGGAGAGAAGTCTCTCGCCTCATGTTTTGAAGTTGGTGTTTGTTGTTCTAACTTCCAAGTCTTACACTGCCATATGCTCTTTGCATTTGCAGAGATAAAGACAAATTTCTTTCTCTGCTCTGCGCTTGTTTTGTTTTTCTCTCTAATTTATATTGTTAAACAAAACGACTTTTTTGTTTGATTGTACAATTATGATTATTAATCTTGCTTTCGGATCAGATTCTACCCTAATTCAAAGCGTTTGATTCAAAATTCGATCTGGGTCTTTTAAGCTTGAAATCAATCCTAGGTCAGCTTCAAATTCCATCAATGACTCGGGAATTCTTGTAAGATATGGAGCCAAGTGTTGTCGAACGGTCTCCAAATGCGCAAAGAGTTTTCCGTGTTCAAGCTCCACTAGTAAGCAAACTTGATCATAACCGCTTTTATTTTCCAAAATTTAACTCAAAATTTGTGATTTCTCTGAATTTTTGATTAATTATTGTTCTGGGTATTGTGTTTGGATGGGTAATAGCTCAAAATTGGTTAATGTCTTCAAATCACGCACTATTTGGAGATAACCCTGAGGTTTTTTCTGGTTGAAGTGCAATGTTTGAATATTTGTTGAATCATGATGAGTGAGTGTATGGGATGAATTAGTGTGTGCTTTTATTTTTTTATTTTGTGTGTTTTTTGTTTGATGGATAATTTAAACTATTTTGTCTTTAAGTCATGCAATTTTGGGCATACCCTGATATATTTCTTTTTGAATTGTAAGGTTTTGCAATTTGTTGAATTTTTGTTAATGTTTGGTATGGATTTCCGTCTGGGTTTTGTTTATTTTGTGTGTTTGCTTGAAAGGTGTATCCTATTTTGTGATTTGGGGTTTTCAGTTTTTGTTGAAATCAACCACATTTTGTTATTATGTTGTGAGTTGTATTCGGGGGTTTATGGTGGTGAGTGTTGGCTTTATTTATATATCTTTAGGTGAGGAGTCAGATCCGTTTGATTGGTCAAGTCATCCTACTTCGAATTTGAGGGAATTATAATCTTAGTTGCTACTAACTATAATCACCGAGGGGCCATTAATTTGCTTCGATCTCAGTGAATATTTTTCAATGAAGGTTAAGGAAGACCGGCTGCTAGACTTAGTTTACTTTTTAGGGATGGTTCCTGATATCCTTTGCTTTTTTTTCTGCATGACATGAAATACATGGAACAATCTGTGCACATAGGTTTTGTTTGGAATTTGCCACTCTCTCTCTCTCTCTCTCGATCAACTTCAGGGAGTGTCTAACTTGTTTGTTTTTTATTTTTCTTTTCCACTTGATTAGGTGTTTCTTATTGGTGTAAAGACTTTTCTTTGTTCTGGCTTTCATGCAAGGTTGTCAGTCCAGTTCAGGGGTTATTTTTATGTACCTGATTGATTGAGCTCTTTTGGAATGCTAGTTTGCTTCTGACCATGAGTCTCTCCATATTTTCCAGTTTAACTTATACCATTTCTATCCAATCTTAAGGGCAGACATTGAATCTGGTTAATCCCTGTTTCCTTAAAATTCTTGATCACCATGCCGACTGAGGGGATATAAACAAGTGATTTTGGGGGGGGGACTAAATTTGAAACTTTTACCCATGGGGTGTTATAAAACATATCCCTGTTCTCCTGTTTAAACTTTGGGGGAAGTAATAATAGGATTCATTAAACCTTTTTTTTTGGGGGGGGGGGATGGCCCCTCTAAGAGCTTATAAGCTTGCCCATTGCCACTTCCCCATGCTGTAGTTTCTAATTGAAGGTGTGGATTGATGTTGCCCGTTTGAACTTAAGATATCAGTAGGGCACAATTATGATTACATTTGTAGCCTTTTCTTTCGAAGGGGATTTCAAAATCTTTGTTTGGGCATTGAGATGGGAAAATTACTTCTGACCTTTTACTCTTAGAGTTCATTATTGTTCCACCATTTTACCTAAATGTTGTGGCCTTTTGCTTTATTCCTCTCTCTTGTGCCCTTGTTCAATTGCCTTTGCAGAATAGGACAGGCTGCAGTATCGTTTAAAGAAGAGCTGCATTTTACTCATAGAGGTGGAGCCTTGGTGCAACTAGGGGTGTCAATATGGTACACAAGCTGAGAAGAAGACTCAAACCTAATACGAAAGTGGGTCTGAGTTCACGTTGACTGTGTTTTGTTTCAAAATTGCATGGACACTATTAGAAACACGAAATAATCTTGTTTGGTCATTAGTTGACCCGCCAACCCAAAATGATTCACTTATAGCACAACTATTTAATGTGATAAAAATACAATTGTAAACTTAGTGCATTTAAGACCCACCATTTCATTGTCTATTTTAATTCAATGAGCTTTTGTAAATGTGTTATTTTTTACACTACAGTGTCATCTAACACATTTAGTTAATAGTTTTGGGGACTTATAGAGTAAGTCTAAACTAACCAATTTAATAAATGAGTTGTTCATGCATGTTTGGTAACATATGCTATAAATGTGATGCATTCCTATTTGAGTTTTTGACTTGAATAATTAATTGGATCATGTTTGGGTTGATACATATATTGTTATTAGGTAACTTTCCACACAACACAAATATGACAAGCAGATATCGATTCGAAATCCCTATGCGCAACAATGAGGTTGAGTAATTGTGTTTGTGACCTAGGGGTTATTGGCTCACCAGAACCAGCAAAGAGGGAGTCTCGTGCATTTGGTTTCTTATTTTTAGTGCAAATGGTTTTAGTTCGGTTGTTACTGCAGTAGTTGTTGTATACAGTTAATAAGCTGTGATTTTATTATATGTTGCAAAGCGTAGACTTTGGAGCCTTAGTAAGCATTTGGGCTGTAGAAAATCCAGAAGTGGCACTCTTTGATACCTAGGTTGTTGTTTTGTAAAGGAATATTCCCTTTACCACTCTTTGATAATCTAATTTGTTGGCAAACTTCACTGGATGACAAAACAGAAAACCTTTTTTTTTTGCCTTTTAAAATAAAGGATTAGCAAGAAAACAGACATTTAAATCAAATTGTTACTTTGCTTTTTGTTCTCTCTTAATATAGATAATAAATGCTGAAACAAAAGGTGTTGAAAGATACATCACGTGATTCACAAATTCTTGTGTTTAATATTAAGGCATTAACAGCAAAACGTTATCCTTTCTGGCTTAGCTAATGAGAGGGAATTTTTAGCATTTAATGTAACTTTTTGTTTGAGGTCTACTAGGCCCTACACGGAAGTTTTGATTGTTTTAGGTGTATTGAGTGTATCAACCTTTCCAAAGGGAATTCATATTCAGTTTTCTACTGATTCCTAAATTCTCTTATGGAGCTAAAATTGAAATTTCTTTGAAATATGGATGGGCTAAAGGTTCATGATGGCATTCATGTGGCAATATGCCTTCTGGTCTCCACCAGTTCCACTCTTGGCTCTGTTAGAATTTAAAAAAGTTCATTGTTCATGGGGATAGCTTCTCTCTAGACCATGTAAGTCTCCAAGCCTGCTGTTTCTTAATAGCTTGAGGCTATGCTTTATGTCTTACTGGTTGGGTTAATTTTAAGCCGTAGAAACTAAATTCTCCTTTTTTCCCCCCGGAATAGATCTAATATCAAGGACAATCCTTTTATTTTGAATTCCTTGTTGTGGATAAGATGACAACTGAGTCTGATCACTTGTGCTAACATGGTTGATTTGCTAAGCAAATGTGGCGAGTAGGAAAAGAGTACGTGCAGCAGAATCTTAGGGCCTTTGATGCATAATGCCATAATGGAAGATGCTTGAAACATACAAAATTTGTAGGTGTATGATTATCTAAAATGGAACATTGCCATCATATAGTTAGGTCTAAACTAAGGAATGTTGTTAAACTTTGGTAATCTGCATTGATTTAACTTCTCCATTGTGTCAAAAAAGAAATAAATTTCTTTTTCCTGGCGAGCATTCTTCTCTCATCTTCTCCCCTTTTCTTTGATAGCCTCATAACGCATTTGTTAGAAGAGTCTCAAGATCTTGAACTTTTATAGGGGCCAAATTTCTTCATCTTTTGTATTAACGGGCGAAACATTATGTTTTCTCTATAACATCATTTTGCTTATTAATATCTCTCTGGAATTGGACTGAGAAATTCAGATAAATATGGTTTCCAATACTGGAATATTTTGTGTGTGCATAAAGCAGAATTGTTGGGGCTGGATATTAGCTTTGCATCCTGACCTTATAGTCTTGGCAGTTATCAGATATGGTGCCTATATTTTGTTTGCATACTAACATATATATCTGCAGGTTGATTCAGTTTCATGCTATTGCAAAGTAGATTCAGGCCTAAAAACCGTCGCTGGGGCACGGAAATTTGTCCCTGGCTCGAAACTTTGCATCCAGCCTGATATCAATCCTCATGCACATAAAAGCAAAAACTCACGCAGAGAAAGGACTCGTATCCAACCACCGCTCTTGCCTGGCCTACCTGATGATCTCGCAATTGCTTGTCTGATCCGTGTCCCTAGAGTTGAACATAGAAAACTCCGTCTTGTTTGTAAGAGATGGTATCGCCTTCTAGCAGGAAATTTCTTTTACTCGCTCAGGAAAAGTCTTGGAATGGCAGAAGAGTGGGTTTATGTAATCAAAAGAGATCGAGATGGAAGGATTTCATGGCATGCTTTTGACCCTACCTACCAGCTTTGGCAACCACTTCCACCTGTCCCTGGGGAATATTCTGTGGCAGTTGGTTTTGGCTGTGCAGTTTTAAGTGGCTGCTACTTATACTTATTTGGAGGGAAGGACCCATTGAAGGGGGGCTCCATGAGACGGGTTATTTTTTACAATGCTCGAACAAATAAATGGCACAGGGCTCCAGATATGCTTCGGAAACGTCATTTTTTTGGTTCTTGTGTGATAAATAACTGCCTTTATGTAGCAGGTGGAGAATGTGAGGGTATCCAGAGGACACTTCGTTCTGCTGAAGTGTATGACCCTAACAAGAATCGATGGAGCTTTGTTGCGGATATGAGCACTGCTATGGTGCCTTTCATTGGGGTAGTCCATAATGGACAGTGGTTCTTGAAAGGGTTAGGATTGCACCGTGAGTTTATGAGTGAAGCTTATTCTCCTGAAACTAATACCTGGACTCCTGTTAATAATGGAATGGCAGCAGGTTGGCGCAATCCTAGCATCTCTTTGAATGGAAAGCTCTATGCATTGGATTGTGGAGATGGATGCAAACTAAAAGTATATGATGAGGCTAATGCTTCTTGGAACAAGTTTATCGATAGCAAGCTTCATCTAGGAAGCTCCCGGGCTCTCGAGGCTGCTGCTCTTGTTCCCCTTAATGGGAAGCTTTGCATAATTCGCAATAACATGAGCATTAGTCTTGTTGATGTTTCAAGCCCTGATAAACAAATTGAAAGTAATCCCCACCTCTGGGAAAATATTGCAGGTAAAGGTCACTTTAGGACTCTAGTCACAAATTTATGGTCAAGTATTGCGGGCCGAAGTGGTTTGAAAAGCCATATTGTGCATTGTCAGGTACTTCAAGCGTAAGTAATTCATTTGAAATTCATCTTCTTGCTAAACAAATTCTTCATTTTCAATGTGTCATGATGGAATCCTGCAACATCCCAAGAGTTCCAACAATATTGTCCCCCAATAGTGAATATCCGCGCTCCCAGGACCATGAGGCTTCCAGTGATCTGTTTGTATATTCTAATGCTATCTCATTTGTGGAGTAGAAAACAACTGTTATCTGTGATGATTGAAGGATGCTCCTTTTCAACAATTTCTTCTATCAACATTTTCAAGAGGATACAGATGAAATTTGCATATCAAGTCTATTTTGAAACCTGAGAAACTTGGTAATAGTCCATGTCCTTTTGGAAGATTTGCTTATTGTTTTGATCAAGAACACAAAACATAGAAGGTTTTGGCCGCAGAGATATGATGACACTTATCATTCATGGCAATAGAGAGCTTGAGCATTTTTAACTTGTGAAGTCTTTTATCACGGTGATCGTGGTTCAGGTTGCTGCTCTCTTTTTGTTTATTAGTTTGTTGGGAATATACTTAGGTTATTAGACGTTTAAGTCAACAAATACCGAGTCTGGAGAAATGTTTTCGTGGATCCACAAATATTATCGTTTTCTTTTGTTGTTTATTTTGAGACTTCCTGGTAATGTGATCTCTTTATAGAGCCATGAATTGTAAGTGCATAAGAGTTTACAGCTGTGACAGACGATACAATTCCTAGCAGTTTGTGAATGCAATAAGATTGTTGAAGTGTGTGCAGTTGATCAAGTGCTTCGAGCAAGCATATCCTGGTATCGCTCGAAAGACTCGATCCTTTGAATCCTTAGTTGATTGCGGAAATTCTTGATGAATGCTTCAGCAAGTTCATTAATGTCTTCTCCTTGTTCCTGCAGAATCGCTCTTCTTTCAATGCTTTTCCTCCTGCCACCATCCGTTTCTCTCTCATTCATCCTGCATTTTCCTTGGGTAGACTTGTTCTGGCTATGCTCCATTGGTTGGAGACTGGGAGATTTTTTTTTTTTTTTTTCCTTAGATTGAGAGAGAGAGAGAGAGAGAGAATTGTTGAGTGATGGTTCCATGATGAAGCAAACAATGGCATTTATAGGTAGAAACCTTGTATTCTGATGTAATACTATATAATAGATTAGATTAGAAGCATGAGTTTGGCGTGAAGAAAAGCAGGGAAAGGAAACAGCAAAGAAGCTAAATGAAGAGTTTACCATTTATGCTTGACAAAGCCTAAGGCATATTTTGGTTAAAGTGAGGCCAAGCAAAAAAGCTTCCTTATTTTATTATGGTTTATACTTTTTAGCCTGCAATTTGTTGGGTGCTTTGCCTTTTCTTGGTAATAACCTTTTTTTTTTTATTTTTTTAATGTGCAGCACTTATCCTCTATAGCGTTCAGTTTAGAACTCTCTCTCTCTCTCTCCCCGGTAAGTTTGACCAATCAATTGGTATAAAATGTTGTAAAGCTGTTCAATTTGGCACCAAATTATTGAAAGGCAATGTCAGTCCACTGACCAAGACCAAAATGGCACAACTTCTCTTACCGTCCATTCTATCTTTAAAGCTGACATTAACACGGCGTCTTATATCATAAAATCACAGGTTTATCACATATAGCTTCAACTGAAAACTTTGCTTTATAGACAATGCCATCCCCATTATATTCAACTACAAAGATGGAGGAGGGTATATATGACTTCAGATATATCCGACGGACAAATGTTTGATGGCATAAACACATCCTAAAAGTTTGTATGACCAGTTGAGGGTGCAAAGCGTATCAGAGTCCTCCGGTGAAATCTTTTAGTTGCCGGTGAATCAAGCAGTCTGCTTGTGCTCACACCTGCAAAAATATCGATCAGGATCAGTCCTCCAAAAGTAGGCCATAAGGAAACTTGAGAATCCGAGAGAGAGAGTCCAGTATATAATCCTAAGATAGACAATATATATATATTTTTTTCACCACTGGTATCTGGAATCAAGCTCCTACTAGGATTATGTTGTTATCCTAGGATAGACAATATGAGATGTGTAATGCATCACTTTCAGTCTGCAGAATTTTCACTTGGTTATGGATCTCCCTTTTCCTGTGCAATGTTTTGCACTTTGCAACCTCCATTTAAGCTAATAGCCTAAATCTTTCTCCGTTGAAAAAATCCCATCCGACTCAGAAACCAAATTTGCTCATAACATGATTGCCACAGACCAGCAAAAATAATAAATAAATAAATAATAATGATGATAATAACGATGATGATAATATATTATGGAAAGCAACAATTAACACCCAGGAGAGGGGCTAAACTGGAAAGAAAAATGATTTTCATATACCACTCATCAGCCAGACAGGAATTTATTATTTCGCCGCAGATACAGAGCAGGGCATAATTGTCTCAGAAATGACTAGCAAACGAAGAGCAAGAGAGCCCTTTTCTTTGTCTAAACTGATGGAATGAGAAATTCTGGTTTCTAATCCTTAAGGGCTTTACATTAAAAGTATGAAATAGCTAAACAGACATTTGATTTTTCAAGCTAGCTTTGGTGAGACACATGCATTTGGTCCTATTACATGACAACCTCTTTCCTATCCTATTAGCACAGTGGAAGTCAATACTTAACCACTCATTTTGGTATTGTTCCCAATATATGAATCACAAGCCACTGAGACTATTGACGGTTCATGAAATTAATTACAGAACTAGTAACAGCATTTTGCTGAAGGCGTCTTCTGAAAACTAGCCTACAATAAAATCAAAGTGGAAGCTTAAATGACTTACTAATCCTCACCCCATCAACCCCCAACCCCCAACCCCCAAAAAAATGACTTGCTAATTTCTTACCCATGAAGCATGGATTCGAACATGGAATACAGAGACGGTGATGCAATAGCTCTTTTGAAAATGAAATAGTGCTTTTAAGAAAAATAGAGATTGAAAGAACATGGTCACAGGTTCCATCTTCAAGGCTCTTGGAATGCTCTTACTAACACTAATCATCGATTACTAAAAGGGTGATGGATTCTTTAATCTTCAATAAGGATACAGAGATTTTAGCGATGAATGAAAAATGGAATCGAAAATCATAGTAATTGATAGCTTTCTTATTATATGATCTAACCCAAATCACTGACTGAACTTACAACACTCTTTTCCTGATCCTGAGGCTTGTCAACACGCTTCTCAGTTAAGGCCCAAGCAAGAGAACAATCACATTTTGAATCTTAAATAAATCAGAAACTGGCCAAGTTGATCTACGTAAAATTCTAGGGAAATGCTGCGGAATGATTGAGAATGTAAGCAGCAATACTAGAATGCTTTTAAAGACATGCCAGTACTAGCCTAAATCATCATTATCTTGGAAATGGCATATTATTTTGGTAAAATTGAGGTTTGTTTTCTGCCAGCAAAGATAACATTTCGAATGCCCATTAAGATCTTCCAATAAAATTTCATAATTAGTTTTTGCACCTGAGACAGCTACAAGTGTCTTCCTCTAAAAATGCTCCTCCGCACAGGGCCATCATAATGCAAGGAGAAAGGCAAGAACATGTTTTAGATAGTCAAGATTTCCAATTCTCATTACAGGATTCTAATAATTTCAATGCCGAATTTCAACAGTGAAAAAACTATCGACCAATGCTGCTCTGTACAAAACTGCATGATGCTGACGGCTTGCGGGTAAAATCAAGATGAGCAAGTAAAAACACAAACATAGTGTGAAGAATTAGGAGGACAGCACATGGTACCTTTCCTCTAACTCAGACCCTAAAATTCCAGAAGGAAAGTTAATTCAACTCTTAGAGGTAAGCAAACCGCACCAAGATAGTATGTCCAATCCTAAATTTCCAACTAAAAATCCTGTCGAGGGGCTTTGCTCAAACGCCGGTCTATTTTACGGATTCAAGAGACAAAAGGAATATAAACTTGGGTTATGCACAATTCATGGCCCATTATATTGGCTTACGTGCAAACAAACCTCTCCTCCAAGAAGTTTAATAGGTTTAGCTCAATAAAATATATTCCTTGTATGTTTGTAAATATTGAGTTATGCACAATAACCCTCAAGCCGTGACACCCCGCGCGCGCGTGTGTGTATTTGACCTTGGGTGGGACCCACTTATGCCTTGCTCCAACCCGCGTACGAGCAACCTGATGCGACTCGAGAGATTATGCTCGGTTTCTTAAAATTTCTGCACAAAACATATACGTTTCACCAACAAATTCATTGGTTTCATCAATCAGGTTGTTGACTTTTTAAGGTGTTTAGAACATTACTCGCAATTTCTCCATAATAACAATATCAATATTAACCCCCCCCCAAAAAAAAAACCCAACAACAACAACAACAACATCATGGCTTGAACATGGAATTAGAAGGGCTTTTGTTGCAACAAAGCATGACCTGAGATAGAATTAGAAGGCCTGAACATAAGTGGCTTGACAAGCTTTGTTCTTACAAGTGGGCACAGCCTCAAATTGATCAGCAGGCAATTTCTGAGACAAAACCCCAACAAAGAACTCAATCGAACCACTGTCTTCATCAGCTTTCAGTCCAGTAATAGGCACCCAAACAAACAACTTCTTAGCCTGAATCCCGACAACATCAGACACCAACCCAAAACTCAATTTCCCCTTAATTTTCTTGTCATAGTACACAAGATCATCAAACTGGACATAGCATGAGTGTTCAAGTGTAATGGTGAAGTCTCCTTCATCGGCGAGGTCGTAGGCAATTACGTTGTTTGGGATGAGACCCTTTGGGAGGCCGTAGAAGGGAAGGAGCTCGTGAACGTCTCTGCTTTGTTGGTCTGATTTTGATAGGGATGGACGAGTGGGATTGAGAATCGTACTGATTCTGATGGCGCAAGAGAGTTGGGTGAGGAGGCACAGAGTAATTGCAAAGATGAGTTTCTCAATATGGGATGCCATTAGAGAGAGAGAGAGAGAGAGAGAGAGGGTGGAGTGTAGGAGTTGGAGAGGAAGAAGACGACTTGAAGATGGGGGAAATGGTCGGGGAAGTAACTTTAGAAGGTACCGAAGGACAAAATGGGTATTTTAATTTTTGGTTAGAAGCACGAGTTGTGTCGAGAGATAAGAGGAAGCAGATAAGCCAAAAGACCCCAAATGGTTCAAAGACGTCGGTTGGTTGGCTTATTTATTTATTTATTTATTTTTTAATATAAAAAGATATAATAAATAAAACTAAAAAACAGAAAATAAAAATGAGAAAACTTATTTGCATGTCAAACTCTGTGCGTGTGTATATATATATCTATTTTTTAATAATAATAATAATAATTTCACAATTATATAATCTGATTGGTTAACTATATAAAAACCAATTTCAGTATTTGGGTAATAAATTTGGAGTAATAATCTGATTTCTACTGAATTTGGAGTAATAAATTCTAAACCCTCAAGATCATTATGTTGATAAACTTGAGATTATTGATGAGATAAAGCTTAACACTCTCCTATTTAGACTAACACAAACAAGAACAATAATGTTTTTCTCTGGTTTTACGGAAATACATTTTTTTTAAGGAATAAAATCTTTCTTATATAAGAAGCTCTTCAACATTAGTTATTAAAATGCTCATTTTTTTTAATTTAAATTTTAAAATATCTCTCATTTATAACAATAAGTGAAAATCTCAAATATGGCCAACTTTAAATAAAATTCAAATCATGTCCCTTGAATTTGGAAGGACCATTGAACCCTCCCCCCGGCCCCAACAACCCAAAAAAAAAAAAAAAAAAAAAAAAAAAAATCCCAACAAACTCAAGTTTATTTTTGCCTTGTGGGACTTAGGAAATTTCCTGGTGTTTGGATTTATTTTACTATTATTTTGAGGGCACAGGAGATTTTGGATTTCTTCATGAATTTCAGTGAAAAATAATGGCATTGTGGAATGAAATTCAATCATTTTTTTTTTTTGGTTAAAGGAATGAAATCAATCATATTAGCTTTGAATAAACGAGCATGCTTAACCCCCTTTTTCTTTTCAAAGATTGTATGTATGATTTTGGAATGCCAGTTGTGAATTTGAACGTCAAAAAATCAATAAGGGCTTCCTCGAGTCATGCACGAAGATGCAAACAATCATGCTCAATCTTTCTTTTTTTTTTTTTCGATCGATCAGTGTTTGAAACCATAATTTAAGTAATGAGATCCTATATAGAGAGGAGTTCTTTAAATATGATTGGCCATTCGTTGTATTTCATTTGACAAAAACCTAGTCCTTTCACCTAAACCATTTTACAGAACTCTTTGCCCTTGGAATATATATAGTTTTTGTGGATTTAGTTTTCTCAATAACAATAACTTTTCGTATGCATCACACTAATACCAATGACTACCAAAATATGCAACAAAAGTTAGTATCAAAATTATCGAATGGTGTTAAAAAAAAAAAAAAAAAAAAAAGAAAAAGTTTCATTTCGTTTGCCATTGTGAAGAATAAGTAGTGTAAGATAGAGCTGACCACATGACCCATTCGACCCGGACACTGCCTTCAATATGTCTTAAATCAGCCTGACCAAACCCTTCAATTGACGCGGCACATGGTCAATGGGTCAAGCCTAACTTGGAATTGCAAGGAACATGGTAAGAATAAGGTTTGCTTCCTAACTGAATTGACCTTGTATCTAAGTTACCCAACTAATGAGCTTCGAGAATCAATCTTTTATTATTATTATTTTTTTAAAAATTTAAACTTAAAATTTTGATTAAGAGAATTTAATAGTACTAGATTCAAAAGACGTTGATTATTGAGCCGTAATCATAATTTTGCAAAAAATAAAAAAGAAACGTTAATTTAATGATAAAAAATTAAAATCATTCAAGCGTATGGATTGCACGACTCCAAACCCTTAAAAATTCAAAATTCCAAAAGGAAAAAAAAAATATTACAATTATTTTAGGCAAGTTGATGCATTCTTTTTTTTTTCAAAAAAAAAAAAAAGATTTAGAACCATAAGTGGCCTTGAATCATGTGAATTAAACCTTAATCAAGTTGGAACTGCTAGTCTAGTAACCCTTGACCAGAAACGGCTAGTTTATAACCAACTATCTGTTGATACATATATTGTAGTTAGTTGAATTATAACCAAAATTGATTAAAGCTGTTAGACTGTTAGGCCATTAGTTAGAGCGTTAGAGCATTAGTTAGAGCATTGTATAAATGATATGCCAATTCTGATAAGGAGAAACAAGGAATTTGAATGAATTTGCTCTGTCTCTCCCTTTGTTTCTTCTCTCTTTCTTTCATTCAAACCATTTCCCATGCTCTATTTTTCTGGTTTGAATGCTTTGTTTTGTGTGTTTCTTGGATGGGTAATTGAGTAAGTTTTAATTTTCTTTTTTTTATTGTTGGATTATGACAAATTGATATTAGAGTTTATATTTCTCAGTGAGTCTTGAGAAAATGGCAGATAAAACCTGGTATGAAACCATGACCCAAATCAAAGAAAGTCGTTTTTGTTTGATATGAAGAATGGAAGAATTCAACCAGACAATTGATGGACAAAATCAAAAGTTAGATACTTTTATGGTGAGAATTGATGATAAGTTCAATACCATCATAAAGATACCGAAGAAAGACAAATCCGAAGATTAAGAAGAAACAATATCAAAACTCATGAAAGAACAATTACAGAAACAAGAAGTTGGGGTACCAGACTTTTGTGCAAAGTGGATAGAGTATAGATACAATTGGAAGAGGAAAATGGAGGCGGAACAAGAAGTCTTCATGGTCCTACCATGTAATGACAAAATTTTGTAATTTCCACTACTTCCATCTCCAGTCAATAGCAGCAGAAATGTAGAACAAAACGATCTAAGCTTGGGTTTGGACGCATGAGTCTAACTGGATTCTTCAACTCAGCTTGGTTTAACTAGGAAGGCATTTCAATAATTGAACATTCTTTTAATAATGAGATTACATTCTTTGGTACAGCTAATGTCTATAGATCACATGCTAATGTAATCCTAGTTGGAAGGGCCATAAAGCAACTGCCCAAAGACCAAATCTAGCCAGCCACAAAGTTTGGTATTACAGGAATAGGGCCTACTGTTATGATAGTAAAGAGTACTCCAGAAAATGTTTGTTCATATTTTCAAACTAACATGAAATGTCTTGAGTGGACTATATTGATTTGTATTATTTGGAGAACTTAAGAAGTTGGTTGAAGAAGGATCGGAAGATTAGGAGAAATATAAGATGAAAATGAAGAAAATGAAATACGAGAAGAAGAAGAAGAAAGACAAAAAAAAAGGAAAATTTACTACTGAAAGCAATTCGACTAACTAAAATAACCTATCGACCTCCAATTCCCTAGCCGACTGGTTATCTCAGCTAGTCAACAGGCTCACGAGTGACTCACCAAGCAAATTGACTCATCATCCTATCTTCACTGACATGCAAAATTTCAGCTGTTCCACGTTATGTTTTCGGACCTGCATATGCTATTTTTGTCAATGTAGTTGAGGAAGTTCAATTCTCTCTCTCTCTCTCTCTCTCTCTCTCTCTCTCTCTCTCTCTCTCTCTCTCTCTCTCTCTCTCTCATCCTTGAAGATAAGAATGTCAAAAGAAGAGAGGAAATTGTAACAATGAAGAAGGAATTTCAAATGCAAACAGCTAACTTACAACCAACTACCAACTATTGATATATATATGGTAGTTAGTTGGATTATAATCAGAACTGATTAAACCTGTTAGACTGTTAGGCCATTAGTTAAAGTATTGTATAAATGATGTGCCAATTCTGATAAGAAGGAACAAGGAATTTGAATGAATTTGTTCCGTCTCTCCCTTTGTTTCTTCTCTCTCTCTCTCTCTCTCTCTTTTCTCCCTCAATCATTCTTTCAATCTATAATCCATTATAATCTTTCTTTACTACTATAAGTGATCACCACTCCTCATATCTAAGCCATTTCCTATGCTCTGTTTTTCTGGTTTGCATGCTCTATTTTGTGTGTTTGTTGGATGGGTAGCTGAGTAAGTTTTAGTTTCCTTTTTCCTACCATTGGGTTGTGAAAGGATCCTAAACCAAGAAGCTGACCCAAGTTAAGACGAGCAGGGATTGAGCTGGGGGGGCATATTTAGTCCAAGATGACGTTATAAATTGAGTTTGTCTATAATTTTGGAATTTTTTTCCATTTAAATACTTCTATAATATTAAAAATGAATGAAATAACCCATTACCATAATCCCCTCAAAACACATGAAAAATAATAAAAAAAAAAAGTTAATAAAAGTTTGTTTTGAAAAATTAAAATAAAAAATGTTTTTTTATTGATTTAGAGTAATAATGAACACAATCGTAGGGTTGACAAATTCGGAATTACTTATGAGACAAGCCTCAGGGTTTCCGTATACTAAAACAATCATTAAGTGATGTTTTCCGATGGCGTAGGAATCCAGCGATGTGGAAATCTATATTTATGTATTAATACCTGAGTTGAAGAAGGACCAGAAAAAACAAATTGCTTCAATTGTGTTTGTCTTCTGAGTGTCTGTGTGTGTGTATATATATATTTAACAAGAAATTGGGAATATATTAAATTTTGTAAAAAAATACTTCCATGTTTGGACAAATATTTAGTTTTATTTCAAATGAGAAATACAAGACAGATAATACAAATAAAATATATAGAAAATGTTTGTAAATTGTAATAAGTATGTTAAGAAAATGAATAAAAATACTATTACTCATTTAATAAAATAAAATACTTATTCTTCTTAAGTAAGTGAAATCAATGATAGGTAACCATAATAAATAATTAATACAACATGTCACTCAAACTAATTTTCCGATTAAACCCTTTTTTATCTTATTGGATCATTCACTGTCTTGGAGAGGAGTTGCTGAAGCAGACTTGGAATTCCAAATCATAGCATCCCCTTGCTTTTCAAGATTTCTTTCTCTCGCTTTGCAAGTAAATCCTTCAAGACCAGCAATGCTTCTTGCAACGGCTGAAGCACTCGTTTCTTCATCCAATTCTAAATACAAAACAATCATAAACTTACGATCCAAACAGACTTATCTTTTCAAAAGTTAGAGAACTCCTCTATTTATATTTAGCAAGAATTACTCAAAAGAAATATTAATTAAGAGAGAAGTTAAAAATTAAAGATAATGTTTTAAAATTTTTAAAAAAATGAATCAAGAGTTTCAAAATTTGTTGAAATTAAAAAATATTATGAGTTAAAGTATTTATTATTTCAAAACAAAAAATTTTTTTAGACGAATTTTAGTACAACAGTTGAACAGTTTCTTTATAAAAATATAAGAGAAAAATTATGTACATATGTCTACTCCAAAATTGATCCCAATTATTAGGAGTAAGACCGATTATTGTTTTGTAATATATCCATTAATAAAAGAATAGATACGGGAATGGAAGAGATCAACTTTTTGGGGGGGGGGGATTTTGACTATTCTATTACAATTAATTTTTCTTTCCTAAATTTTGAGAAATTTCCATATTCCAACATAAAAAAGGAAAATCTTATTTTCCCAAATTTTATTTTCTTTTTCTGAATCTTTAGGGCAGCTCTCTATCAAGAAACAGGCAATCACCACCATCAAAAATTCTTTTCTTCATCGCATACTTAAGAGCCACAATACTTTTACTTCGGAAATGGAACAATGTCTCCTTCGAACTCGTCACTAAAATTTCATTACAACAAGAGTTCAACTGAGAGTGACGCGCAGTGCATTAAGCTTCAGATATAACAAGAGGTAGCATACAGGGGGTTACTTTCATATACTGTATTCAAATACTTGCCTTTCCAGCACATTAGTTGCACCAATATACCAAGAAGGATGATTCATCTCTAAAGAACGGTCCTGTGCTTTATCATATGGCAGAAGCAGAAACATTCTTCCCTGTGTGCTGCCTGCTTAGCATCTCTAAATTATCTACTAACTGCAGATTCCCAAAAAAAAGTAATAATAAATAATTAAATAATTAAATAAATAAAAAGTCCTCAAACAATGTCAACAGGCTAATCATGCAAAGTTTATCAAATCTGTGGCATGGCAAGATTAAAGTGCAATTTCTAGGAACTTTTTGTGTTGTTCTAGAGGAAGAGGGTTGGTGACCGGCAAGACACCAGATCACAATCACTAGGGTTTGAGTCCATGGTACATGATCATTTGAGCTATGGCTCTTCGTCTTCTATAATTCCAACAACATTCAAGGATGACAAGTAATAATCCATGAGCATTCTGAAGAATATTTAAAGCAGAAAAGAGCAATAAATTTATTTCCACAAGTTTAATGGTTGAGCAGCAGCTTTCAGACAATCGTGTTTTACTCAAGACTAACTAATCCATAATACTCAGAAAAGAGAAGAAATCAACTGATATGAAGGGTGAAATTAAGCAAAAGAACTCGAAAAGTCAAAATAGAGGCTTGCATGGGAATGCTTGATGCCAAGATTCTCAAAATTATGGTAAACTTGACATAATGTCCCTCAACTTTACCCTAGGCAGCCTGCTGCAATCTATAGTTGTCTTTCCTAAACTTACCATAATTGGCAGTCCAGGTTTACCTAGCAAGGTTAGACCCCAATTGAATTCCTATGGACCTTCAACTATTACCAATCCCCCCCCCCAAAAAAAAACACCCAACAAGGTATTGGCATCCTTTTTTTCATTCTAGAGAACAAAAGCCAACTCATGCATCGGAAGAAAGAACTATTGCACTCCCTTTTATCTCCAGAACACAATTTCTCAAGAAATCACAGGAAATCACAGTTATGCTAGGAATCAATGGAATGACATTTTCAACATAAACAGAGACAGTGAGGTTTCTGCTGCCACATTAAATGAGGTCTTTGGTATAAATTTTAAGGCTTGGTTATGCTAGGGATGCCAAAAGATTTTAGGCTTATGCCATGTTTTCCTGATGCCGGTGTATTTGGTTGGAGCGGAACTCAAGAATTTTCAAGAAAGAATTGCTTCCTCCCAACTCATTTGGTCTGGGATAAAGTAGTTTTCCAAGCCTCTTTCAGGAGTATTGAAGCTGTTTGCTTGGAGAGATTTTGGTATGACGTCTCTCAAGATTGGCGAGCTCTTCTTTCTTGATCCCTAATCTTGTTTCTTGTTATTTGTTTACAAGAGTGAGTTTTTCTATGTTTGGTTCAGAATTCGGACACCTCATTATCTCCTTTGTAATTTCCTTCTCCTGTTAATTAATCACTTTCTTATTATATCCTCTATATATCCAACTCCACCCCCCCTTCCCAAAAAAGGGGAATTCTCATTCTCAACACCGACCATAGTTAGAGAACTATGTAAGTGGAGATAGCTAATCTTAGTAATAATCCAAGATCAAAAAGGATGGACGAAGAAATGATGGTGGGGCAAAGGCTAAGGCACCCTGGCAGTTAAAAGCACAGGGGGGGAAAGGTTTTAACCTAAACTACATGTCTTGCCTTGTACATATATAGTGCTGTCGATAGTGACCTCTATATATAAACAGAATTGGCTCCCTAAGGTTTTTCCCCATGTTACCTTGCATTTGAGGTAAGAGCCACGGAGTAGTTAGTAGGGCTCAAGGATCTTGATATCGTTCTCCCAAAATGTCAGAGTTCACTTCAGCAATCCAAGTCCCTCTTAGCAGTGGACAAATCTCCCTTATTTCTTAGCGTCCCAAGTGTTCAAAGTTTTAGTGGAGGGAATGCCTAGCATTTTGTGCCTATACCTCCTCAAGAGGATAGGAAGCCTTGTCAGTTATCTTGAGGTGTTTCTTTTAGCCCTAGCCACCACAACATGCACTTTATCCATCATAAGCCTCATCCAATGCTGAATTGGAATCCCTCAGATTTGGCACTCTTCAATCAATCCACTTGCACTGCATTATGCCCTTTCAATTGGCTCATGCCTTTTCCTTGGGAATATTCTTATCCTTTTCCTTGTTATAGGCTTTTTTTATGCCTCCATAGGCTCTGACGCATAACAAGGGCAACTCCATCGGAACAACCATCACTCTTTTGGGAGCTACATTGCAGTTCGGGAAAATTTAGGCTAGTTTACGTTTACACATTCATCCAAACAGAGGTCACCTCTTTGGGCTATAATTACATTAAAGCATTAAACCCACTCCAATATCCTGTTCTAGAGAATAGCAATTAGAGCTAATTTACTGTTGATCTGCACTCTTTGCGAGAGTATGCCACCGCGTGATCCTATAATCCCGTTTCAAGGCGAGGGACACTCTAGATATTCTCTTGATGCAATGAAAAGTGTGAAGCATATTGTGCATCAAAATCTTAGCTGAGGAGAAGCTTGCCCTATGAGCTAATAATTGAATACCTACATTAAATGGACTCCACTGCAGATATGGGTATGCATCTTGTTTTGACAAAGTTTCCACTAAAATGAGGTGTTCAACATCCATACCCATACCTATGTTGTGTTTGTGTCTAGGGATACTTCTACTTGGAAGTGAAGGGTTCTTATAATATAGCTGCATATACGTAAAGCAAAAGTCTGAGACCCAGGGTGCTGTGGAGACAAGAGTGATACAAATACTGAAAAACATACTTGGAAGAAGAACTGGAACAGAGGAAAAGAGTTTTTTGATCTGGAAAGGATGCTATGCATTCAATAACAGTATTTATAAAAGGAACAGAGCCAAGTAGTCATAACCAAGAGATTCTTTTGCATTCATTTGCTCAAGGAAGTTGGTCACACCATCGAAATTACTCGCTTCTCTTTACAAATTCATAAGCACTTCAATTAGACATTAGAAGGATGACATTCATTTGCTAAGGTGTCTAGTACTCGAATCATTTACAGTGTCAAACACTGACCTTATAATTTTGGTTTGACTAGAACCAACTCAAAAAACACTCATCCATCAACAGATTCAAGCACAAAAATTGCTCCTCAGAAATGGGCATTTTACTTCATTATCCATTTCTTTCATGTATAAAACAACTCCTTTCCTCCTAGCTCTTCAGATACCAAAATTCAGCACTGCCAATAAGCAAACAACTGCCATAAGCAATTCTAAAACTAGAATATAAAACATCAATCTTCCAATAAAACTATAACACATCAAAATCCAACCACAGCACACTTAATTTTTCTGGTACGCTTGCATGCTGCACGTGGTTTGGAGGCTACTGCACGCGCTTTGTGAGTTTACTTTTGATTATCAGAATTGTCCAACAATAGCAGAACATATATCAAGTTTTTCAAGACAAAAAGTTTCCTTTTCTTTAATTTTAATATTGAGAATTAGATTTTTTTTTTTTTTTTTGACTAGGATATGAAAATATTTTTACAACATTAGTTTCTAAAGAACCAACGAAGCCCAAATACAAAGCAAAATTAACCCCCAAAAAGATGATTAACAGAAAAACTGAAACCCCACGTAGAAATGACTTCAATATGTATTTCCTCGAAGCCATTCTCGTGAAATTAACTTTGGTTTTCTTATTGACTATAAGCTCATTGCCTTCGACCAGAACAAATTATCAGAAGCCACATGAATTTTTTTCCATGTAATTAATTTCCTAAAAACAAATATGCCCACAGTATCAAATTTAACACCCCCCCCAAAAAAAAAAAAAAATCATTACCTCAAACGCTGAAACCCCACATAGAAAAATGACTTTTTTCTTTCAAGTTTCTTGTTGATGAAAAAAATGCTCTCGACGGACAAGAATAGAGCCAAACCCAGAAAGTGGTTTCCATAAACTAATTATCTACCATAGACAAACTGAGCGCACTTAATATATCACAATTCAATTAAGCACCCCCTCCCCCCCCCCCCCTCAAAAAAAAAAGCGACAAAATCGATTCCCTCAACAAGTGAAACCCCACATAGACAAATGACTTCCCAATTAATTTCCTGGAAGCCATTTTCATGAAATTAGCTTTATTTTTCTGGTTAACCCAAAAAAAGCGTTCCATCGACGAGAATATATCATCAGCATCCGAGCCCACAAATTACTTTCCACAAAATTAATTTTCTTAGAACGAACAAAGTCCACATAATACAATTAGCAATTTACCCAAAGTAAAAGATCAGATAAGTAAATTACCTCAAGAACTGGAACCCCACATCGAACTGCGACGGAATCTCTACAAGAATGAACATACTGAAATTGTCCAACATCAAGCTTCTTATTAATCAACCCCACCTGAAAATAAATGTTATCGGACGGCGGCAGATCAACCTTAATCTCATCAACATCAAACCACAGGAAAAACCTCTGAACTTGAATTCCTTTCAGGTTTTTAATAGACCCATATTTCAACTGACCCGAAATTTGGGTTTCATAGTAAACCAAGTAGTCGAACTGCACATAACAAGGTTTTGGTAGAGTTACGACGAATGACCCATCGTCAGTTAGAGCATAGTCAGTTACGGAATCTGGTAATAGGCCTTTGGGGAGTCCGAATTTAGGGAGAATTTCATAGACTGTGGTGTTGTCTGATGAGTCAGTGGGAAGTGGGAGGAGAGAAAGAGAGATTAGAGAGAGAATTAGAAGACCCAGTTGGGGATTTGGATTGAATTTCATTGTTTCGATGAGAGAGAGAGAGAGAGAGAGAGAGAGGAGAGAGAGGGAGACAGACAATAGGATTGGGGGGTTTTTCTTTCTCTGAAAAGAGTCTGATGGAGTAGGGAGCGGTGGTGTGCCGCTTGGGTTGCTCTGAATTGTGTTTCTCGTGGAGAAAAATGTGTTGGCGTTTACGTGTCGTATAGGTTTATTATTGTTTATCATTTTATTTTCATTTTATTTTCTCTCTCTTTCATTTTTTTTAATAAATACATTTTTGTTCCAAGTGGAAATCATTTTTTTAGGGTTTTCTAGTATTTAGATATAAAAAATTTAGAGAAAGCATTTGTTTGTCAATAGGGAAATTTAGAAAAATTTGAGAAAAATATGTATTGACCTCGCACACAATAATAGACTTATTGCCGGTGATAACTTTGAATTGTTGCAAATTTTTGGATCTGTCTCTTTCAAAATACATATTTTTGTTTATGTGAAAAATATTTTTCTCATTTTCTAACATTTAGCTAATATTGTTGATAAAATACGTATGGGCTTTGCCCACAATCGTAAACTCATTATTGGGATCATTTGCAAATTTTTGGATTTTGTCTTCTTTCTCTCTTAAATTTTGAAAACTATATACATTTTTTAAAAATCATTTTTCTCAATTTTTTTTTGTATTTAGCAAAAATTTTAATCTAGAGAGTATTTAGGGAAATAAAAATTTTAAAAAGAATTTTGAAAACTTTTTATTGAAACTTTTTTCTTGGTTAATTGTTTAGAATGTTAATAAACCACACAGAAGTAAAAAAATGGGATAAAACTATTATTAGTTGATATTTTATGTAAACAATAATTAATAAATAAATAGTTCAAATTTGTAATAAGCCGTGGGTAATGCTGGTTGGGACCAATTCTACTTTGGTTTTCTGGGTAAAAGACAAGGTCCTGTGCTGTAAGTGGTTTTGGTTTGTCTGAATAATTAACAAAAAACAAAGCAATTAATAAGCTAAATTGCATGGGAAGAAATCTCTCTTTCGAATAGCCGAAATTTATGACCAAGTCAAAACATTTATTTCCTTTTTATACCCTTAAACATATTTATTAATATTTTTATAAAACTGGAATGAGTCAGACTTAATCATTATTTTAGTTCCATATCTTATGGCGACCAAAGCTTTTTGTAATAATGTAAGCTATATTCAATTACCCTAAAATTCTTTTATTTTGTTTTATTCTTAATGTTTTGAAGGATGAGACCCTGTCAAAAACCAAGATTGCCATACAAATGTCTTAAGGGAATAAACATATGTCGCCGGAAAAAAAATGAAAAAAATAATTAAAAAAGGATCACTTGAGGTTGAACTTTGAAAGAAAAAAGTGCCCACTTCATCTAATGTTATGTAGAGGAAAGCAAGTAATGTAATAAAGTAATATTTGATGGTTGGAAATGCTCTCTCTCTCTCTCGTGACAGGCCCCTAAGGTCCAATTTTGTCCTCTACCCTTCAACTCCAGCTCAGTCTTCACTCCCCTTGCCCCCTCCATGGACCTGAGCATGATAAGGTCGGCTCAGACTTGAATAAATAGAAGATAGACATAAAAGGTTTAGATTTATAAATTTCGTAGTTATGTCAATTTTTCATATAATATTTTTGGGGTAGAGTGGCATCTGTTTCAAGGGGGCTTAAATATCATTTCAAACCAACGAAAGATATTACGTTGTTCGGCTGATCAAGTGGTTTCCTTTTGCACATGGTATGGGAGCCAAAGCCCATGACTGGTAAATTTCTCTAATATAGGTGTCTGACAAGAAGGGAGTTTTGCAGACAACAGGCCTCCATTGTACAGCCAACATGATCTTTAGTTGCAATAATGAGTGATGCAAAATTGATTAAAACCACACAAATAAAATATATCTTTTCTCTCTTCTCTCTCTCTCTCTCTCTAAATCTCTCTCTTTTTTGTGGGAATTAATGGGTGTTGGACATTTTTCCTAGGTGAGTTCTAATTTTCGTCAGAAAAATATTATTTTCTCACTTAATTTCAAAATATGGAAATGTGTACATTTGTAGAGTGTAGTTTTGTGTTTACGTATTTAAAGTGCATAATTTGAAAGTGAGGCAAAATGTTGTTTTTTGAGCTAGAAAAATCTTACGTCCTAGATTTAAGTATTAATACCTATAAATATTATAGAAAATTTTCTATAAATGAATGATCATCGCCACCAAACATGTTGACATCTTCCCTATTTTCTGAAAATTTGGGTATGATTAATCCGTTTTTGATTGAGTTATGAAGAGTTAGGGAAGGGCTACTTCTTATGATCAAGATTAAACTTTTCTTGATGGTTATTGAGTTGGCTTTGAAGGACATCGTATGAGTGCTGTTGTTTGGGGTTAATCCTCACCACCCATCATTCTACGTGATCCGAGAATATCAACAATTAACGAGACAAGTGGAGGTTCACAGTTCTGTTTATCCCTTGGGAAGGTAAGACATTTTAGCAAGTTTTGGACATTCGATAACTCTTGTTATTCATGAATTGCTATCCCCCTCTTGGGAAGGTTTATCGAGTTTTATTGCGCGACATTCAAAGTTTAGCTTCCAGGTAACAAAAAAGAAAAAATCTTCCCTATTTTCTTCTTTCTCAAGAAGCAGAGAGCTACAATCTGAGAGTCATGACTCAAATGAATTTTAACCTTCCTTCCCTTGGCACTTTGGCTTGCTTGTAAATGCCATATGTAGAAGAATATATCCTTTCCTTCACCTTTCATGCCTTATACCCTCAAAATTTTGAATGATATTAAAATTTTAAGGTAGAAAATGCCAAAAAGAACACCAAAAAGTTAATGAATTTGAATAAATATTTAAAGTGGACCTGTCCACAAATGATTAAGAATTCCGTGATTTAAGGTAAAAATGACACCATATCTTTTGGGTACCGAATATTTTTCTTTTTTTTTTTTTAATATTGAGTTTTGAACCCGAAATCATTTTTTATAAATTGTGAAAACTATTGATATTTGAGCCACGAGGGTGTGAATGATTAATGTCAAATGGACGTGGGGTTAAGTATTCTTAAGTATGATCGAGGTTCGATTCTCATTGGGAGTATCGGACTCTCATATGTATGGAGTGTTCTCCATTAAGAGACCCATCTTTCGAAAAGAGTCACTGTAGTGATCGGTCTGAATTAATCGGGACAAAATCCTAGATATCGAGTGGTGTCAAAGACATAGTACCAAAAAAAAAAAAAAAGTAATAGATCGTTAGCAATGGTTGGTCGGATTTGCGCATTTGTTCGGGCTTGAAAATTAAATCTGGGCCCGATTTCTAAAGTTGGACTAGCCCAGGCAATGGCTAGAGCCGAGCTTGGGAATTTTAACTGCATTGAAACTTGAAAGTCCAGCCCAGGTAAAAGGTTCTGCTTGACTCTCTGGGTGTAGGATTAAGCTGTAACAACCAACATTAGTTGGGCATATCCAATGCAACGATTAAGTATAGCAAACTGAAATAGCTAAAGTAGTTAAACCAAACGATAATAACAACAAGATTGATTAGAATAGTTAGATTGGTTGAATAATTAATTCACATAGTGTATAAATAGCTGATTGTAATTTAAAACGAGCAGATAATGAATGAAATGATTTTTCTCTTTTATCTCTGTGATCTCCCTCTAGTCTCGTTGTTTCTCTCTTCTCTTCCTCTCTTTCTTCTCTCTCCCTCTAGCTTCTTCTCTCTCTATTTTCTCTAATTCTTCAACTCCACAACCAGTTGATTTAACTAGTCAACCGTATCCATTTGGCTGTCCTTCTTTCCCAATCAACTGGCTTGGGGGCTGTAACATAAGCTTGATAGTTGGCCCGAGTCAAAATTGAACCGTATTTGATTTTGTTATCACTCACGCTTAGCACCACTAACGTATAATTAGTATAGTGAGATGAAATATTAAGTCTCTTAATTAAGTTTCGGTTTCAAAATTTTTAAATAAAAAAAATTACGCTGAGAGAATTGTTCTGTAAATAAGGCCCCCACAAACGCTCGAATCGAATAAATCGAAACATGACATTGGGTCAGTTTAACTCGTTGATGTACCTCTACTTACCTTTTTTTCGTTACATTATTTTAATCTTAGATGTTAGGTGTAAAAGAAAATTATTTTTTAAAAAAATTATACAAATTATTCTTAAAAATTTGATAAATTTGTTTTAAGAGTTATGAGCTTGCTCACTTTTGAATATATATAAATATATATATTTGTATATTGGGTATATATTTGATAATAAATGAGCATTTTAAAATTTCAAGTGGAAAAAAGTTGGTGGCGTTCAAAGTTAATAATTTTTGTAAAATTTTATTTTAAATTTAATTGCGAAACCATCTTTTCTGGTATTTATTATTAAAAAAATGCGAATAGATGGATTACGTACTTCATTTTTATTAATATTAAATATCAAGCAGCCTAGTAAGACTTCATATTTTTTCAATTGGAAAGAAAAAAAAAATCAGCCATAAAAAATAAAAATTCTGTTCTTGCTATTCAAAGTCAATATTTTTGCAATCTAAAGAAAAAAAAAATTAATCATATAATTCAAGTAGATTTAAAACCAAAATTCTAAATCAATTAAATCAAATTTAGGAAATCCAAAACTTGTGATATTTTCAAACCCAAGGTAGTATTTTTACATTGGAATCCGACTAATTACATTTTTCAAACATGCAAAAAGAAAAAAAAAAAAAGAGAAAAATCAAAATAAGCATCAAAAAGTCTGAATTCGAAATAACAAAATGGATGTAACTTCAAGAAAATCAAAACTTCACCTCACATATCTGACTCATTGCATTTCAACCCTAATAACCTTCAAATTCCTGAATAAATAGAAAGTCAAATATCTACGGAAGAAGAATTTCAAGAAAAACAGGACAACTATTAAATTCTTGACTTTAATTCAAAATCTTCAGATAGAGAGAGAAGAGTAAGTTTCCATAAAAATTGGAGAATAGGTGGGTAGCCAGAAGTGCAAACAGCCTCATTGTTTTTTATTATTACATGCAATTCAAACCTCGGATCATAAGATTAAAAAAAAAAATTATAACTACTAAATTATCGAAACACACACAATCGTAAACAACCTCTATTTCGTGAAGTATTACTACAGCCATACCCGGTGAGGATAAAAGGTCCCACAAACACAATTTTTTTTTTTTAAGAAATAAGGAGATATAACTAAACGAAATCGAAACGAAAAAGAGAGAATTGTAATAGGGAGGCTCTATCGTTTGAGATGTTCTTAAGGGACAAAAATACAGTTAACCCTTAAATCATATCTGTATCGTAACTATTGATTTGTATACCCATGTAGGGACATTATTGACAATAATTCAATTTAACTTAAAATTGAATTTAGTGATAACGAGTTATTGGCATTATTAGCGCATGAGGTTCACGCGCGGTGAGGCGCGTGAACCGAGTCGGGGTCGGTTTCGACTGGATCCGCGTCCCGATCTGCGCCCGACCCAGGTCGTGACCCGGGAAGCCGGTCCGCGTGCATGCAGTCGCGTGGCCGACGCACAACACGTCTGGGCGTGTGCGGCTGCATGCTACCACGCGTGCAGCCACGTGGCGACGCATAGGCTGGGCTAAAAATAAAATTTTTTAATTTTTTGAGGGTCTCATGCCATTAAATATGACTTTTTGTGGGTTTTTGTGTATCAAATCTACATCCGAATGGTAAGATGCGATTTCGGGTAGTGATGTATGGTATCCGTTGACTCATATTCTCGTTTTAGGATCTATACTCGAATCATTTTGAATTTATTAATTCGAAGGGTGTACAAAATTGTAAGAATAAACATTACAAGTCACTATTGTCACTTAGACTGTTTCAAAAATTATCGTATTGGATTTTTATAAAGGGATAAAACTGAATGATGATAATTATGAGATTTTACACTAGTAGATTCAATTTGTTTTTGAGCAACAAGATCTATCTGAAATTCTGAGGCATGAGATGGTGGATTTCGAGGAGGGTACCACACCTAAGGTAGATCGGATTAGGAAGCGTTACGTGTATGGAATAGGAAGAATGGTCGAGTTAGGACAATCTTCCTAAACAGTATGCACGATGATGCGATCCTGGTCTATGAGCAATATCCTATGGCTATGTCATTTTGACTCGCCCTAAAAAGAGTATTGTGATGCTTTTATAACTCCTGAGATTAAGATGCTGACTTATAAGTTTAATAACTTATAAGAAAAGAGTTGATCATATAATGATGTAACATTTGACGCAAATGTCGAGTATGATCGCCAAGTTGGGGAATACAGATGAGCCCATTACGGATATGTTTTCAAATACTGGATGTGATATGGTCTTTACCTAATTAATGGAAGATCATGAAAACCTATATCACACACGACGAGAGTATTTGTACTTTCGCTAATGTGAATAGGCACAGTGAACTCGAGTAGAAGCGTTTGGAGGCGAAAAAGTCAAACTCGAGTCATGCTTATATAGTGGAGTCGAGCAAGGACTCCCGTGGTATCAAACACAAATGACATAAGTACGAGTAAAAGACTCAAGTTTAAGTAAGAAGAAACCATTCAAGAAATCCGACAACTAAGTATTAAAATATAGGAAGAAGGAACTCAATAAGATCAAGGTGAAGTGCTACATCTGTAATAGACTTGGTCATTTTCGTTCGTAAGTGTGACAAGTAGAAACTATCTATTTTTCTTTACGTGGTTTGAGATATTGATTTCTCTCCTCCGTGGATTGGAGACTCAGGAGCCACTGATCACATAACTCAAGATAGGAGCGCGTATATAGAGTTCCACCAAGTGAGTCCTCAAGTAGGAAGATTTACGTGGGGAATGGAGTATTCGTCATCGTCAGAGGGAGTGACATTTGCAAGTTCAAGTTTGAAAGTGGCCAAACTCTATATGTTCTTTACGCTCCGGATATTCAACGGAATTTGATCTCAGTTCAGGATATACTCCGTTAATTTAGAAACTTTATAATTTCTATTTATTATGACAGTTCTTTGATTGGTTCTAGTTTAGTCCATGAGGGACTATATGTACTGGATATGATTTCTTTTAATGGTATTTCTTGTTATCCTCTTAGAGTGAGAGAGGATGAACCAGTTAGCAGTGAGTAGTTTGTAGTGTCCACTAACTAGTTTTGTCTAGATGACAAAGATATAAGGAAACCATTAGATAATGCAATGAGAGCTGAAACTCCATTATAGTTGGTTCACTCTAACATGTGTAGCCTTATGAACGTGAGAACTTGAAATGGAGTTGTGCACTCTATTATGTTCATATACAATTACACGCGTTTCGGTTACGTCTATCTGATTTCACACAAATCTGAAGTATTGAAATATTTCAGGAGGTTTATCAGCGAGATTGAGAATCAGTTAGACTTGAGAGTGAAGACTCTCAAAACCGATCGAGGGCGTAAGTATTTGTTTGAAGAGCTCTATTTTGAGAAAAGATATTACGAGATAACTGACTATTTCTGCTGTTCAGTAGAGTAAAGTAGCCGAGAAAAGGAATATAACTCTGTCGGAAATGTTGAGATTTATGATGGCGCAGACCAATTTGTTTGTTTTCCATTGGAGAGATGTTTTATTGACTGCAACCTACGTCCTCATCTGTGTTCCATCAAAATCCGCAGTTAGTACCACATATGAGCTTAGGATAGGGAGACAGTCTGACCTTAGCCACTTGGAGACTCAGGAGCCACTGATCACATAACTCGAGATAGGAGCGCGTGTATAGAGTTCCGCCAAGTGAGTCCTCAAGTAGGAAGATTTACGTGGGGAATGGAGTATTCGTCATCATCAGAGGGAGTGACATTTGCAAGTTCAAGTTAGAAAGTGGTCAAACTCTATATGCTCTTTACGCTCCGGATATTCAACGGAATTTGATTTCAGTCTAGGATATGCTCTGTTAATTTAGAAACTTTATAGTTTTTATTTATTATGACAGTTCTTTGATTGGTTCTAGTTTAGTCCATGAGGAACTATATGTACTGGATATGATTTCTTTTAATGGTATTTCTTGTTATCCTCTTAGAGTGAGAGAGGATGAACCAGTTAGCAGTGAGTAGTTTATAGTGTCCACTAACCAGTTTTGTCTAGATGACAAAGATATAAGGAAACCATTAGATAATGCAATGAGAGCTGAAACTCCATTATAGTTGGTTCACTCTAACATGTGTAGCCTTATGAACATGAGAACTCGAAATGGAGTTGTATACTCTATTATGTTCATATACAATTACACGCGTTTCGGTTACGTCTATTTGATTTCACACAAATCTGAAGTATTGAAATATTTCAGGAGGTTTATCAGCGAGATTGAGAATCAGTTAGACTTGAGAGTGAAGACTCTCAAAACCGATCGAGGGCGTAAGTATTTGTTTGAAGAGCTCTATTTTGAGAAAAGATATTACGAGATAACTGACTATTTCTGCTGTTCAGTAGAGTAAAGTAGCCGAGAAAAGGAATATAACTCTGTCGGAAATGTTGAGATTTATGATGGCGCAGACCAATTTGTTTGTTTTCCATTGGAGAGATGTTTTATTGACTGCAGCCTACGTCCTCATCTGTATTCCATCAAAATCCGCAGTCAGTACCACATATGAGTTTAGGATAGGGAGACAGTCTGACCTTAGCCACTTGAGATTATGAGGTTGTGCCGCATATGTTCACGATTTCTCACATTCATATGGCAAGTTAGGCCTGCGAGGAAAAAAATATATCTTTATAAGATATTCAGAACACTCCAAGAGGAATGCGTTTTAGATGAGCATACGGATGACACTGTCACTGAGATTGAGTCTCGTGATACCGTGTTTCTTAAAAGTGATTTCCCTGTGAGAGGTGAAATCGATTGACACTTTACCTTCTATGAGATGGGTAAGCCTAGTGGCTTAGCTGAACCCAGCGTTGGGACCTAAGAACCCATTACAGATTTTAGTTCTAGTGGGAGCAATCCATCTAGAGGTGAAAAGGTTTCCCCTCCTCGTAAGAGTAGTCGAGAACGCGTACCTAACTGTTGCTTCCCAATTGAGGGAGAGACTCTTATTGTGACTATTGAGGATGATAAGAAATCTGAAATGGTCTTAGAGGCTCTTAAGGGTTCTGTGAATGACCATTAATTAAAGACCATGGATGAGAGAAGGAGTTGATGAGAATCAATGGAATCTGGGATCTAGTTGATTTGCCTGAGGGTAGTAAGGTTGTTAGGAACAAGTGGGTTCTCAAGATCAAGAGAAAGGCCGACGGATCGGTAGAAGGTATTAGGCTTATTTGATAACCAGAGGTTACACTCAGACTGAGGGCGAGATTACCTCAAACCATTTACTTTTAGTGACTGTCGTATATATAAACTAAAGTGACACCAGATAGACATTAAAACTATCTTCCTGAGTGGAAGTTTGGATGAAGAGATCTACAAGGAGTAGCCTTCTGGCTTTATTCTTATTGATCAGCATGATAAGGTATGTCGATTTCGGAAGTCGACATACGACTTTAATTATTAATCCAGGTAGTGGCACTTGAGATTTTACAAATGAGGTAATATTTTAAGATTTCATGATGATCGAGAAGAATCATCGCATATACCTTATAATTATTCTGACTCTTTTGTGATCATGTATTTGTATGTAAATAACATTCTGTTGACTGAGAACAACAGAGAATATCTAATGACCATGATGACGTGGTTATTGTCGAGTCTTGATATGAAGGACATGGGTGAGACTCGATTCTTCCTCGGAGTTAAGATTTAAAGGGATCACTCGAGACAGATGTTGGCTCTTTTACAGGAGTCTAACATCAGGGGAGTTCTTAAGCACTTCGTAAAAAATGATTGCAATCCCATAGATACTCTTATCGCTTAAGGTTAAAGCCTAAATCTTGACATGTACCCTAAGACTCAGGAAAGGATAAGGGATATGAGTAGAATCCCTTCTACCAATACAGTGGGTAGTTTGATATATGTAGTGTTGCGTACATATTCAAACATTTGTTTTGCAGTCAGTTTGGTGAGTAGATATCAATCGAATCCTATAAAGGGATAACTGGATAGTAGTGAAAAGGATTCTGAGATATCTCAAGTGAACTGCGAACCTCTTCTTGTGTTAAAAAGGAGGTGATTTGCGTCTCGATGGGTATTCAATTACTAATTGAGGTAGCGATCTAAATGTATGCAAATCGATATAAAATTTTGCTATCTTGGAGTAGGAAGAAACAAATTTGTGTATCTTTATCTATAATAGATATTGAGCTTGTGGTATGCTTAGTAGCAGTTCAATAGATTGTTTGGTTTTGTAAATTTCTGGATGATTTGGGGGTTGTGACAAATAGTGGGAGGTCAATGATAATTTATTGTGAAAATTAGGCCGCTATTAATTTATAGTGGGACCAAACATAATGATATTTAATACCATTTTATGAGAGATATCACGAGAAGGGTAAAATGACAATTAAATATACTTTTACATGGTATGGTATCAGACAAGCATGGTCGATTCTCTCACACGAGTAATCACTTTCAGCTCTGAGTGAGTGGAGATGAGACAATTTCTAGTTGTAAGAGATTTTGAAAGTGGCCCTACTAGAACATAAATTGTCCTGATACGTGTTCAGGATTAAGTCATACACGATATGATCGATATGGATGTACCAACATCCATGTTACTTGTGAGTAGCCAGATATGAGATTTTAGATATCACCTACGACTTGTGTATTGTCTCTGAGGTACTCTTTCTGAGATCTTTATGTAAAGTCTTATATGTAAACTGAGTTTCTTACTTGCACAATGTTAGAAAAATCTGACATATACCTTTTTAAAAGATGAGGGAATAATACTGTAGCACGCATTTCATACTACGTGTGCTAAGACCACCAGTGATATTAGAAATATTATTTGAAACATTGACATGATTTAGATTTTCGTTCCCACTGTGTGAAAGCCGAGATCCATCGGGTGGGATCTTTTTTGTATCCTTATTACTTTCAGCTGTTTCTAGAGGTCTCGACTCAGTGTTTGCTATTTTAGTCTGTTTACTTATGGCCCGAAAAATAAATTGAGATCTAAGGGACAGGTTTAGAAAGCAACTGAATTGAGACTGATAGATTCAAGTTTAGGAAAAGAAAAATCAATCGACATTATATCATTGTGTAGTATTCACTGGCCGGCCTATTATGTTTATCCATGTTGGAATTCAA
Organism: Dillenia turbinata; assembly: GCA_037126225.1. NCBI lineage: Eukaryota > Viridiplantae > Streptophyta > Magnoliopsida > Dilleniales > Dilleniaceae > Dillenia > Dillenia turbinata. The sequence continues at coordinate 18,481,064 of JBAMMX010000007.1, forward strand.
ACATAATAGTGAATATACAATCGAGCAATAATTGCGAATCACTTTCGACGAAAAGAGTGGCTCGATGGATATAATTGCGTTGGATCTGGGGTACAACGAATTCTTTATGGTACTAACGGTGATTTTCGATTATCTTAACAGGTGTATCGAGAGGACTTTACTTGTAGATATACTCGTGAGGAGCATTTTGGGTTATGATATGAGGTTAGTGGGATAACTTACACTTATCCATAACCACCCATGATCTTCGTATTATTTTCTCTAACTTGGGAGCACACTTGTGAGGAAGGTGAGAGACATCTCGAGTGTGGCATTGGCAGGAAGACAGAGAGCAAATTTTCAGCATTTGCTGACGGTGAGAAAAGAGAAATAAACAATTTTCTACCTTGAGAATCAAACGAGGGATCAAAAAATTTTTATGTAAAAAAAATTTTTTCCGGCATTATTATCATTAGATTTTGGGTCGAGGCGTCATGACGTTACGGTGATAGCTCGATTAACCTTGTGATCATCATCCCGACTATACGATCCGTACGAGGGATTTACTGTTCGATTTGATCGATTTCAAAAATCCTACATATTGAAGTATATATCCGAAATTTTAATCTATTTAATTTTTTCGAAAAATTTTTTTTGCCTATATAAATCCAACAGTAACATCTATAATTTATTTAAAAATTATATAAAAATATTACTGTTATTATTATATAATTTAAATCATAAACCTAGAGAATTAATTGATCGGTTTGGCCAACACCATGACTTCATCATACATTTATGATAAATACAATGATGTCATCTATCAGAAAGCAAGAAAAGGCGTTTTTACCGGAGCAGTTTAATTTTCAACTAAAAAAATTTGAGAAAGAAGAAAGCACCCCGCCCCCTTTTAAAAACTGTGTGCAAGTGAAAATTATGGGGAAAAAATTATATATATATATAATATACACACACGTAAAGGGTAACCTAAAGCGTATATTTCAATAGATCTATCTACGGATAGCAAAAATAAGTAAACAAGTCATATGCCATATTTGTTCTCTCTCATAAAACCGTTCAAAGAACAAATGGGGGGGTTTTCTCATAGAATATTTGGTTATAAAATTAAAATATTTTCTAAATTAATACTACAACAAAGAAAAATACTCTAAGATAAGAAAATGCTTTAAGTCCGGTGTCTAACCAATAAAATAACACTAACGTAATTCTTATTCATTATTTGCAACTTTTCTTTTATTTTTTTAAGTAATTGTTTCTTTAATATAAATTCTCATTCGCTATAAGTATTTATTTTTCCTTATAATTTTTCAAACAAAATGTTTGTGTGTGCGTCGTTGTCGGGGATCGAACCCAGGTCACCTGCATGACAGATAAGAATATTCACCACTATACTGCATTGATTGTGATGTGTGCACCTCTCTCTCTTTCTCTCTCTCCTGAAGACATTCTTCACCCTTTGATGCCTTGCTTATGTTATGAAAGAAAATTTTAAAGAGGAGGAAGAGCGAACCCAATGTTTGTTTGGGTTACAAATCAACATGATTATGGGTCAACGCGAAAATAAGGTAAAAGGTATATGTTTAAGGACTAAAATAATTTGGTTATAAATCCCAGATCTGAACCTGGATAATGCTTCCAACAAACACACACATCTTGTCAACTTTTGTATCATTGCTTCCATCTAATACAAGGGTCTATCTTTCATTCCTATAAAACTGGTGGCAATAATGAGAGAGAGAGAGAGAGAGAGCGAGAGAACATGATGTGTCACAAAGATAAAGATAGGGGTGACATATGAGAGAAGTTGGCTTAGGTTAGGCTCTTGATTGAATTTGCATAGACATCAAAGACAAGTTGCGATGTGAAACACCATACTACAATTCCACAAACCATCTCAACCACCAGCCACCTCTCTCTCCTCCCACCTTCATTCTTTATTGAAGCACTTGTGTTTGAAGAGGGACTCGCAGTTGCTGTAAAATTCACCCAAAAAAGCAAAAAAAGAAAAATTTACTTTTCACATATGAACACATTCTGTCAAAATATCTTGCATATATAATGTTCAAAGGACAGGGCTATGAGGGTTTGAAAGCGATTCTTAGACCATGTTGAATAGATTCATTGGCAGATACTCTCTTCCTGCTGTGCAGTCACAAGATAAATAGAAAGATTATTTGTGAATGATTTTTAATTTTTTTAACCAAAAAAATATATATTTGCTTATATTTGGTACGTGAGCCAATGAGTTTCAGCTCAACTGGCATCTCCCCCTCCTCCATTGTAACAGACTCGAGTTTCTTTAGTATACACGAAAGAAAAAAAAATGGTATGTGAACTTTCTCATATCAAGCAATTAAGCTATTTTCCCTAATTTTGTGGTAACATATGACAATCGAATACTCAATTAAGTTTTAGAAACTTATAGTGGTCCTTGATTGGTCCAAATAAAAAAATAAATTTTTAAATATTTTAGCCTTGAAATAAATATAAGATGAAATTAAAATAAATTATATTATATTATATATGATAATTTATATAAATATATTATTTGAATGAGTTAATAATTTAATTGAAAAGTAATTAACACCAACCTAGAATTATTTAATTCATTTAACATTTAATGAATCAAGAGTGGGTAACATGGTGTACTGATAAAGGTTAAAAGTATTGCGGATGAAGAGAAGGGGATACTTTACCACTTGCAACCGAGCTACTGTTACTCTCTTTGGACTTCTTTGCAAAATCCTCGAACACTTTAGCATCTGTAGAATTAGGGGCCAAATGCAGAAGAGCTGCAAGGATCCAATATTACAAATTATCACAAATCAATAAAAGCTCTCTCTCTCTCTCTCTCCATTTTGCCTAATTTAATCATAATCAAACGAAAAAAGTGAAAAAAAATGGTAAAGTTCATGCATACCAGGACATTCAGAAACATTGGAAGGAGCATGACAAACATCAGGAAGGCCAAGAGCAAGAGTTGCATTAATCTTAAGACCAAGATTAGGATCATTTCTATCCTTAATAAGTACACACAAACATTTTTTGCTTTTGTCAAGAACCTGCTTGAGACCAGAGCAACAATCAATTGTTGGAGACTTCGCACCACCTCCAACATATGGAAGACATGTTGCTAAACCCACCAATTGGTTTGCACATTCATCTCTATCCTTCGCAAAATCCGAGCTACTCAAAACAACTAACGTCAACACGAATATGGAGAACAACTCAACTCTCAAATTTCTTGAGCTTGTTGCCATCGAAAGAACGAGAGAGAGAGAGAGAGAGAGAGAGACAAGAGGGTGAAAGTAGGGTAACGAAGAGATGCTCTTTTGCCCTTTTGTGCTTTCGGTGGTGCACACCTTTATGTATGTATACAGTGAAGACTGAAGAGTGGAAGCTAATGCGCAATGATGGAAATAATTTTGTGGGTTGCACAAAAGTCTTATCTGGAGTCTTCACATGGGAGATAGTCTGGTTTGTCTTTTATGCTCGACACTTTTCAATGTGTAATTTAGAATTTAAATCCAAGGAATTCCTCACATGAACTTAGTTGCAACATATATCAACTTGTGGAAGTACAGGTTTCTTTTGGGGCTCCGCCAAATTGACAACCACAAACAATCCATTCTTATCAAACTGATTAAGTGGTCAGATACTTTACTCGTTAATCAAAAATTTTAAATTTGAATCCTAAAAATAGAAAAAAAAAAGATTTAGAAAAGTTAACTCCTAAAATGAACCCCACAATACTCATACCGGATTAATCGGTCGAAACCCGAATAACAAAAAAAAACTCATTCTTCTTTTATTTTATTTTTTAATTACAATTTAAGGGATAAAATACAAAATGGAAAAAAAAAAGAAGAAAAAACAGCATAATGAAGAATTTTAATGATATTTTAAAAGTTTTTTATAATATTTATTTAAATATTATTCATAATAAATAAATATAATAAATTCCTTTTATAAAAGATTAGGTGAAGGTAATTGTCCCTGCCCTAATAATATTTATTTAAATATTATTCAATTTTCTATAATAATACATAACATTTTTAGAGTGCAATTCGGCCGCAATTAAACTTGATCCATTCATAAAAATATAATATCAAAAAATTAATTTTGCGGAATGATTAACTAAAAATTTCACATAATCATGTTTACAATGATTAACTAAAACTTGATCATTGATATCCGCCATGTAATGGGCTCTTGCCCTTCTCTGTGGCTTGTTCATGCCCTTGAAAGAGGCAATCAATGGAATGATATTCTTTCAAAAAGAATATCTCCCCCTCAAGTAATCGACTCCTTCAAAATCCTTCTCAAGATCTAAACTTCTTGCAGATATCAGTGGAAGGGACCATTTGTTTTTTTTTTTTTTTAATTTATTACCTACTAAAAAAGGATATTACAAGATTATATTTTCCAAATGACCTATTATTACATGGGTAACCATGGTATTGGCCAAAATTGCCTAATTGAGAACCAGCTGTCCCATAAACTAAAAGCCAAAGTAGTAATTGAGCATTTTCCTCTCCAAAGTTGTATCATATTAATCTTTTTTTTCCCCGGTACTTAATCAATAGATATCTGAAATCATGTTTTGATTAATCCGACTCAAACTGCTATCATACTCTCTTTAGGAAGAGCTTTCCTAATGTAGTTATTTTTTATTTTTAAAATTCAAATCTAAATTTTGATTAAGAAACTTAATGTCTTTCTTACTAAATCAATTATCCGTTGATGCATCATACTAATCTAAGAAACTAACTGATGCAGGTAATTGGTCACCAACCACCACCGCATTGGAATCTCAAGATCTTGATCCCACTAGATTATGTCAATGGAAAACTACAGATAAATCAGGGCTTGCCACCCATTAATCAATTGTCCCGTTGTGATCTCTTCGCTTAGTGGACCATCATCTCAATGTGTGGGAGCGAGAGAGAGAGAGAGAGAGATGTATTAGCAACCCGTGACACATGGTTGAGTTGATCCGTGATTACCCTTTGATGTTGGAACTTAAAATATTGCTTTCTACAATTATCATGATTGCAAGGACAGAACAAAGTCCATAGTTTTAAATTACAATGTACTAAGATCAATTAACCTATATAGAGAAGCATTTACAGAGTTTTTGGACTTTTCTCCATTTTTATAAGTAGAAATTGTTACCCTCCCTTCCATAATATGATTGTCTCCTAATGCACAAAAATTTAATGCCCAGAATGGACATCCAGGTTGTGCATCTTTAATCACAACCTAACAAGTCACAACTGACCACAGCATAGGACACCATCCACCTACACAAATATTAATTCATATCCAGAGTGCTCCCAACTTGATACATTGTCTGGGCTTGGGGTATTCAATGTAATCCATGTGCTCACAGTCGAAGTAGATGTCACCATTTCGCTAAATTAAGCTTGAACTTTATGACTTCATCTGATAGAGATTGATTTTATTGGGAAAATCTTGTATACCCTAAAAATTTTTTGATATTTTATTTTGTAGCGTAAAATAATTCAATTAATACATAGAGAGTCATACCTCCAACAAACAGTCATTTTAATAGATAACAGTATTAAATCTTTTAATCAAGTTTTGAATTCGAAATTTGAGAAAAAAAAAATTAAGTTAGAAGAGTTATCCCCTAAAAATTGATTCGATAAGTGCTCGAATCGGATTAGTTAGAATATAATTCTGAATACTGATTGATATTGTATCAAAAGAAGAGAGAGTCATAACTCTAATTTTTTTAGAGGGTAGATTTGAATTTTAATAATTTTTATTTATTATAAATTGTATGAGAGGGTTATCATCTATTATGTAGTTACTAGACCCACAGACATCTTGATAAAAAAAAAAGAAATAATTCAGTAAATTAAATTTCAACAGCACGATCTTTCTCAAGTCCCTCAATCACCTTCAATCTGTTTAAGAAAATCATAAAAATGTAGGTCCCATCTCACATGTAATCTCATTTGCATACTTTTGAATTATATCCTCTTATACAAACGGCATAGCATGACCTTTTTTTTTCAACCAAAATATATAATAAATACAAGACACATATATAATAAAAAATTTAAATTTCTAATAATCGTCTCTTTTGTTGAGAGATAATTAAAAATTTTGCATGACTTACTTTAACAAAAATAAAAATAAAAAACTGTACCCGAATCGAAATTTTTTTATTTTTTGTGTAGCTATCACCAATAGAGAAGAGAAGATGCTATTAATTATTTTGTATGTTAACATGTTGGGTAATATATCCCATTGTATAAAGTTTTTAAATAGGGCAACTCTATTTAAAAATTTTGTGTGATTAAATATATTACTGAATAGGTGAGAAAAAAGTATTAAAATGTAAAACATTTAATAATATTTCTCTTTGAGCTTCTCTTGCTCACATAAAAACATCTCTTCCCATATATTCGGATAAAAGCCATAATAAAGGTTTGGCCACTCTTTGTACATAAATTCTTTTAATGGTTTCTTGTAGTTTGGTAGTTCTTCGACTTCCAAGGATAAATTCTCATATTCATACCTCATAAAAAGAACTAGCAGATTGATGAATCATTACGCTGATGATATAAGTGGGTATCTCTATTTTACATGATGAGAGGAGAAGAGTAGATCAAGAATAAAAGGATAGAATTAAATAATCATATAGGTATTTTTTGTATATTGCATAAGGCTCCATAAAAAAAGGAAAAATATAACATCTCATATTTAGATTTTTAGAGCGGATATTAGTTATATAAATATAAGAAAGAATCTATTTTTCGATTATATAATAAAGTTATATAAATGAGTCATTAATTAAAGATCAGGTATGTTCTTCAGGAATAGTTCAAATAATAAAATTTCTTTATTTTTATTTTTTTTAATTTAATTTTATTTGATTATAATTTTTTTTTTATACAAAAGATAGCCAAATTCAATGAATATGAATACGATAGTGATGGGGATGGAGACTTTTCTGGCGTGCAGCTTCTATTTATTATGAGAAACCATTTCATGGACGACACAGAGCTAAAGCATCAACACATTTTAGGATAAAGGACCAACTCGATAATGTAATTGTAAACTTAGGATTTTTCAGACCGCAACATGTTTGTTTGTGGTGCACCACGTGCATCCTCTCTGTCTCTCACTCTCACAGTGCCCTTGCTGTGCGTGTGCTGATTACTAAATTACCCTTATATATATAGAGCCGGTTGCAATTACCGTTCAAGCGTGATTACCACGCGCTTGCTTTTAAAATTACCAAAATGCCCTTGTCGGTTGTCCACTCCTTTTCGAGCCGCGCATTCTTTTTTTTTTTTCCCGTTTCAGTCCTTGCACGTTTTCATTTCAAGGCCCCGCATTCTTTTTTCTTTCGTTTCAGTTCTTAGACGTCTTCATTTCAGTCCTCTGGCATTTTCCCCCCAGTTTTTTTATTTCCCATTTTCTTTTCTTTTTCATTTCAGTCCTTCCACATTTTTGTTGCCCAGATTTTTTTTTTTCATTTCGGTCCATTACAATTTACTGCACTATTCACCACTTTTTGAACGTCCTTCAATAGTCGTCTGCTATTTTTTTTTACCATGCATTCCTTTTTTTTTTTGTTTTAGTCCTTAAACATTTTTCTTGCCCAGTTTTTTTCCTTCATTTTAGTCCACCAGCTTTCTTTTCCATGATAGTTTTTAATAATAGTTTTTAATCTCATTTTATATAATCAAAGGTTATATTAAATTTAATATTTTTTAAAATAATAATTTATGTTACTTTTACAAAAGCTTTCTAATTTATAATTTAATATTAGAACAAAATAATTTTTTTATATTTATATCGATATAACATTAAAATATTACTATATTATATTTATTTAATATAATATAATATTTTAATACGAATATTATTTCTACTATTAAACTAATATAACATTTTTATATTTATATTAGAATAATATAAATTTTTTCCAAAAATGTTAAAAAAACATTTGATTTTAATATTGAAAAATTTTTTACAAAAAATTTTATATTATTTATAATATTATTTATTTTAATTTATTGATTTAATTAAAAGAGTTTGATTTTTTTTTGATTTTATAAATATTTATTTGATTTTTTATTTTTTATTTTGACGCTTTTTCGATATTAATCAAATAAAATATTAAAAATTGTCAATAAAAAACATCTATAATATTAAAATATCCATAATACAAAAATATGAAAGAATGCTTTCTAAAATATAAAAACAACTATGATAAAAAAATTTTAAACTCTTTAAAAAAATTAAAAAAAGAACATAAAATCAAAAGATTTTGATTTCATTTTAAAATTTTTAATATTAAGAAAAGAATATTTTTTAAATCCTTTTAAGATTTTGAACTTGTTTTTTAATATTTTTGAATATGGTTTTTATATTTTTTCCAAAATTAGTATAAAATCAATGGATTTACAATTTTTTATATTATTGTAAATAGTATAAAACTAATTAATGTATATAGAAGAAATAATATATTTGAAATATAAAAAATATATCTATAATTTAATTTTCATTTAATAAATTAAAAAACTAAATAAAAATTTATAAAATCAGAAAATTAAAATAAAATATATTATAAACAATAAAAAATCAAAAATACAGAATCAAAAAAATTTTAAAAGTCATCAAAAAATATTAAGAAAGGTATATAAAATTAAAAAACTTTGATCTAATTCTATATAGTGAAAAAAATTATATTTTTAAAATTAATTTTTTTTTAAATAATTTTTTTGAAAAATTTATTATTTTATTATAAATATAAAAAAGATATATTATTTTAATATTAAAAATAATATTTTATTAAAATATTAAATTGTTTTAAATAAATATAATATAATATTATCTTAATGTTATATTGATATAAATATAAAATTTATTTTATTTTAATATTAAAATATAAATTAGAATGTTTTTATAAAATGGATATAAATTGTAATTTAATAAAATATTAAAATAATATTAAATTTAATAAAATCATTTGATTATATAAAATAAGATCAAAACTATGGCAAAAAACTATTGTGGACCTTTTCTTTTTAAGGCCAAATAAAAAATAAAAAGGAAAAAACTTATATTAAAAAAAGATGAAGGATTAAAGTAAAAGAAACTTGATAAAAATATAGTAAGAACCAAAATAGAGAAATGGGAAAAGAAATAGAAAAATTAATGTCTAAAGATGCCGAATGACTTTAAACAATAACTTTTAAATTATATATTTTTTATAATAAAAAAATACATAAAAATGAAATAAAAATATTAAAAAACTAATATAAAATTTTAAAAAAAAATTAAAAGTTATTAAAAATTTTAAAAAGAATATAAAATCCAAAGATTTTGATCCCATTTTATATGATAAAAAAATTTAATTTTTTAAAATCAAAAGTTTTTTTATATCTTTAAAGAAATTATATTATTTTATCATAAATATTTAAAATAATATTATTTTATTATAAAAAAAATTTAGTATTAAAATATATTATTCTATTATATAAATATAATGTTATATTATTTTAATGTTATATTAATATAAAATATGAATAATTATATTTTTTAATATTAAAATATAAATTAGAAAATCTAAACAAAAAAGAATATAAAATATTATTTTATAAAATATTAAAATAATATAAAATTTAATAAAATCTTTAAGTTATATAAAAATAAATCAAATTCTTTTGATTGTATTTTTTAAATATTTTTAAACAACTTGTAAAAGTTTTTGAAAATAAAAGAATGATTATTTTACTGTTAAAAATAAAGAAAGATTAAAGTGAAAAAAAAATGGATCAAAAAAATAGTAAGAATCTGAATAAAGAAACGAGATTAAAAAAAAGAAAATTTTATATCTTATAATGATGAATAACTAAATAATAGGTTTTAAATTATATCTTTTTTCATAATAAAAAATTTATATAAAAATGAGATAAAAAATTTTAAAATGAATATAAAAATTAAAAAAAATATTTAAAGTGGTCAAAAAATATTAAAAAATGAATAAAAAATCAAAAGATTTTGATCTCATTTTATATAATAAAAAAATTATATTTTTAAAATCAAAATTTTTTTTCAATATCTTTTTAAAAAATCGATAAATGACTAAATAATAACTTTTAAGTTAAATCTTTTTTTCATAATAAAAAATTATGTAAAAATGAGATAAAAATATTAAAAGAATATAAATTTTAAAAAAATTAAAAGTGTTTAAAAAATATTAAAAAATGAATTATTAAATAAATATAACATAATATTATCTTAATGTTATATCGACATAAATATAAAAAATTATTTCGTTTTAATATTAAAATATAAATTAGAATGTTTTTATAAAAGGAATATAAATTATTATTTTAAAATATATTAAAATAATATTAAATTTAATATAATTCTTTGATTATATAAAATGAATCAAAACTATGGTAAAAAATTACCTTAAACCTTTTTTTATTGAGAGAAAGAGAGAGGGTGATTGAAAAAAAAATATAATGGGGTTAAAAAAATAGATGACCAAAGAAAGACAAAAAAAATGCGGTCATGGGTTAAAAAAATATGAAAAGGTATGAATAAAAATATTATTTTTAATATTAAAATAATATTTTTTTAAATATTTGAATTAAATTATATAATTTTTTCAAAAATATTAAAAAAATTGATTTTAAAAATATAATTTTTTAATTATATAAAATGAAATCAAAATCTTTTGATTTTATATTTTTTTAATATTTTTTAATGACTTCTAAATATTTTTTCTTAAATTTTATATATTTTTAATATTTTTATCTCATTTTTTATATTTTTCTTATGAAATTGATATAATTTAAAATTTATTGTTTGTGATATAATTTAGTTTAATTTAATTATTTTATAAGAGCATTTTATTTTTATTGATTTTATAAATTTTTATTTAATTTATTAATTTATTAAGTTTTTACCCCTTTTTTATTTACTATTATAACGAAATTTTTATAAATTTTTATTTCATTTATTAATTTTTTTTTTATTTTGACTCAAAATTTTTTCTCTTACGTTATTTATCTTTTTTAGATATTAGTTTTTCTTCCTTTTTTAGCTTTACTTCTCCATTCAAATCCTTGTTATTTTTTTACCCAATTTTTTTCATTTTAGTCCTTTATGTTTTTTGAACATTTATTTTCCTCTTCTTATTTTTTCTTTAACACCACAAATGGTCATCGTTATAATCACTATTTTTAATTTTTTCTATTCAAATCTTTACTCTTTTAATTTTTTTCCTTTTTTCCCTCTTGAGTCTTTCTTTTTTTTTTTAACATAAGTTTTCTCATTTTATTTTTTTTAAACTTACATATGGCCATCATTATATTTCTATTATCTTTTTACTCCATTTATTACCTTTTTTATTTTATCTTATTCCTTAATCTTTTTTATTGTTTCTATGACTATACTTTTTTTTTTTATTATTGTTGATATAGATCGTGTTTTTCACTGATTTAGATAATAATTATAAATTTAATAAATATTTATTTAACAAAAAATTAAAATCTATATTTTATTTTATGGGCATCCCATGCAAATTTGCGGGCATTAACTAGTATAGGTGTAAATTGTGAGTGGTTGTACAATTATTGATTGCTTTAGTCAATGTAATTATAAAGGGTTTGCATAATTTTGCCACGTGATTTCATTTAGAAACATCTATGCATCAATAAGAAGTGGAAATGTCTTGAGCTGCAAAGCATTTGTTGTAGATCAAAAGTGGATTCAGCATGGAAATCAAATGAAAGTATTTTTTTTTTAAGTTACATTACGATTTGAATTCAGGATTATAAGATTAGGGAATGTGAATTATGATCACTAAATTATCTTTTTAAGAATGAAACCAAATCGAAATTGATTGATAGTATACAATACAAGCTTGAACGCAGCCATATATTATCCAAATTCTTATTAATTAACATATTTAGGGTTGTCCCATGCTCATGCACGCCAACTTCCTTAGCTTTATCCGATAACAACATATTGTCCTACCAATTTTATGGGGCAAAGTGACTTCTAACCACCTTTCATAAGGGCCCTTTCCAAATTGAATTGCCCCTTTGGAGGAACCCTTTAATTCGATCAACTTGTGTTTAGGCGGTCCCATGACTGAAAAGCCTGAGAACTTGACCCTTTGGTCAAGCAAGAAGTTGTTTTATGGAAGTAGAAAACAACATTTGGCCCAAATTTATTAATATAATAATGAATAAAGTCAATAAATTATAATTCAACTGTCATCATTTTCCCTTCTCTTATAAAGATTTCGAGTTCGTATCTCTCTATATAAAAATAAAAAATAAATTGTTTATAGTTAGTCTATAGAAAATCTCCCTCTTGATTGCTTTTTGTAACTGTAATATAGAAAATCTCACCAAACACCAAAAACCCTTTATACAAAGAATTCTCAAAGAAGAATACAAGATTTAGAAAAAAGACTAATAAAATTTATTATAAATTAAAATATAACTCAAGGGTACTGATTACAAAACATTATTTAGCATCCATATATAAATCTAATTTAAAAGAGAACTCTCACTTTGTTTTCAATGTGAAATTGTTACACTCTTCATTTATTAAAGAAAACTAAAATAATGGTAGTGAAGTGATACTCTGCGTGCATAATTTAGAGTGTCCAGGGTTTTTGGAGCCAACATGGAAAGGCTTTTGCCTTCTTTCATTTGTAACAAACGAAGAGAGAGAGAGAGTAGGACAGTCTTAGTGACACTGTGTAGGGTAGTTTAGGATAAGAGATTAGGGACAGTCTTAGTGCCATGCGACATTTTTGATGGACAAGAACATGAAACTAAGGACCAAAACATTGTATCATCGAAAATTGTGGTTAAGGTTATACTAGAAAATGACCACAGGTCAATCCAGAAACTTCACAAAATAGTTAAATAAAAAGTTTCAATGCACAAAGCATGAAAAACACCAAAAGAAGAGCTTGAAATTGAATCCACAGCAAGCATATCAGTGTTTTAAAATCCAGATCGGATCAGTTGGTCTGATCAGGAACCGGACAGCCGACCGGTCTGAGTTTCTTAATAAAATCGGACTTTCAAAATATCGATCAAAACCCGGATTTGACTTGCTTAAAAATTAAAAAAATTACGGTCCAATCCAGGTTTTATCTTTTTGCTTAAAAATTCAAAAAATTGTGCACTTACCTGGTGTCGAACAAGGGAAGAGATTAGAAGATTCAGCAAGCATAACCACCATCTCTTTTGGCTTTCTATATTTTATAATAGATCTTATTAATATTATATATTTTAATTATAACACAATAAACATTTGTGATTAAATATGCATATTTTTTAATTTATAAATATATTATAATTTAAATTTATTTATAACATCATATTAACGTTATCTGAATTTTTTATCCAGTTCGATCGATTTGACCCAATTATCTATTGATTCTTTAATGCAATCGGTTCATAATCCGATCAAACTTTTAAAACACTGAAGCAAACTACACAAACCTTGTACCCTAACCAAAATGTGTAACAATTTCAAAGAACATTAAGCATAATCCCACATAAATTTTGGCTACCCATGAACTCATAACAATTGTAAAAATATTATTAAATATTCTTAAACCGACACTTTTTAAAATAAACTATGTTTGATGGGGTATGATATGATAAAAAGGCTTCTTGGGAATATTTATCATGGTTTTACCTTTTCATTCATTATCATTTTTACAAAATACTTGCAAAATAGTCAAATCGTATTGCATATACAAGAACCTCAACTTCACAATCATCTAACCTTATTCCTATATTATTAAAAATGTAATTCATATTTAAAGAGTTAGTTCGTAAAATAAAAAATTTATAAATGTATACATTATATTTTAAGACAAAATTAATCAATATAAAATTTAATATTTCTTTTTATAAATCGGTAATTTATATATGCATGATATGAAAATTATAAATAGATGGGTAATGTGAATTTTATTTTTAGTATTATATTTTTAATGTTTTGTATTGAAGAATTGATTTTTATTGTAAAATAGAATTAAGAAATCACTGATTATAAAATATGTTGAAATACATATTACAAAACTTTTTTTAAATAATCTGACAGAAAAATCGATCAGCTTAGCATAGGGCTTAGCAAAGAAGAGACCTCTCCCCGTCTCTCTCTCTCACAACCATGGCGATCAAGTTCAAAGACTCGGGAACAATTCTCCGAGTGGCAATCTATTCAAGAATAGTTTTGCTATCACTGATCATCCTCTGGAGATCTCTTTTCTCTCCCTACGACACCTCCGCATCCATAAACCCTAACTGCCTCTCCCCGAACTCCTCCACTCCAAAAATTCCCATTCTCTTCCCTAAAATCGCAACCGCAATTGAAGACAGCATCGTCTGGGACAGCGACTACTTCGTTCGAATTTCACAATGCGGCTACGAATACGAGCAAACCTACGCCTTCTTGCCCCTTCTTCCGATTTCCATGTCTCTCTTCTCCAAAACAGGTTCGTTCATTTTCTCTCTCTAAGGTTGGATGTCTTTTTTGTGTCGATATTGATCCGAGTTGGTGTTTGAATTATTGAATGATACAGTTTTTGCGCCTTTGGTGCCCTTAATTGGCCACAGAGCTGTGTTGGGGTTGTCTGGTTATGTCCTCACCAATGTTGCCTTCGTCATAGCTGCAGTATACATGTACAGGTAATTTGCTTCATTAACATCCTACTTGTTCGCCGCTGTATGAATTTTACTCGCTATTTTTTTTTTGGATAGTCAGACCAACAAATTTCATTATGTCCTTATGCAAAAAAGGGTATATTCTAAATTTTCGATTAGCTTTGACACCGTAGGAAAGCTGTGGTGGGATTTGTTAGAGCATAAGCCCTAAAACTTTCTGGAATGGAAATCCAGCCACAAGATAAGACCCAGTCTAAGGAAAACCTCAAAATGTATTATTAATCAAAAGCTGAAAACTCTATATTACAACCCCTAAGATAGTTTATATGGACCTAAGAAACCTTGATGAAATAAGAAACCAAATATTTAACTCTACTACAACTAGATAATATAGAAAACCAAATATTCAACCCTAATACAACTCTTCTAGGACTAGGAAAGAAAGACTCCTAAGCAAACTATCCTTCAAATAAGTGAAATAAATAATCCTAATATAAATCAAACTAAAAAACAAAAAGAAAAAAAAAACTAAGACAAGTTTTAATGACTTTGGATAGCCAAATAAGGAAGAAATTGCAATTATATTGAAAAAGGAAACAGAATTTGGAAAACTATACTTCCTCATCTGCTGCAGGCGCCATGGTGCTTCCTGGTTTGAGGGTTGCACCACGGCGGAACCTCAAGGGCACCATGGTGCTTTCTACAGTTGCGTTTGACTGATTTTTCCTTGCCAGGGCCGCATGTTCTGCCCTCCTTTGTATATTCTTTGCTCCTTTTACACCATAAGTTCGACCTCGGAATCGACCTTTGAACTTGGAGATGAAAATCTCGATGTTGATCGACCCATGTTCTACATCAGTTTTTCCCCGCTTGTGAAGATTTCAACCTCGAGTTTGATTTAAAACTTGGAGATCACTTGTAGTTCAAAACCATCTCAAAATCAAAGTGGCTTAGTTTCTTTTTGTTGTCCTCCATGTGCCTGCAAAATGAATCAAATACAAAAGGATCCAAAATTTTGTTAGAAACAAAATCAAGGTTAACACAATTTTCTTTTGCAACCCTTTTTGCTTCTTCATCTATATTAAACTCTAAAATACCATGAACTCCTTCCACCCTAACACCCACAAAATCAACATGGGATGCTTCTCCAACATAAACTCATAATTTTCAATTTCCCTTTTTGCTTCTTCATCAATATTAAGCTCTAAAATACCATAAGCCTTTTCCGTCTTTCAACACCCACAAAAACAACATTGGAGGCTTCCAGTTGCTCCAACATAAACTCATAATTTTCAATTTCCCCTTTGAGAACAATCTTATCAATCACAATATTTTCTTGGAAAATTCCATTCCCCTCTTTCTTTTTCAGAAGAGAATTAACATCTTTGATCGATGCTGTTTCAAACTTCTCATTCATATCCCTTTCTAACTTCTCATTCATATCCCTTTCTCTACTCTCAGCTTTTCAAATAAATTCAAAAAAAATATCTTTACCCTTCGGTGCCTTGTCCTTCACTTTTACCCTAACCCAAGATTCTCCAACAGTAGTAGAAACAACTTTGGGTTCAATTGATTTTTTTTTGACCAATTGGCTTCTCACACTAGCTTGAGGTTTGGGATACAATGGTTTCTATGTTTGTTGGTCAAAAACTCTAATTCTAGCAATTGTTTCATTTCTTGTGATATATCAATTAACCTATTGCCTATTCTCCATCTAAATTCTAGCACATCATTCCACCATTCCAATCCCACGAGACATTTTATACTCTACAACCCTAATCATTTTAGAATCTGAATTTTTTTTTTTGGGGAATCGTAATAACGATCAAATATATCCACCCAATCCAAAAATTCATTTTTATTGAAATCTTTATAAATAACACAGATCTCAATATTCGAATTAGAATTTCTGATATCTTTTTCATACCCATAATTTTTACAAAATAGTTCCGAAGGACGACCATGGGAAACAGCCCAAGTGCATTCCTCCCTTCTTCAATTTATGTTCACTGAACGAGAATCTGAAAACTCCCAAATGGTCTTCACTCTGTGAACACTGTTGCAAGAACAGTTGCCTCCTCCCTAAAGATTTGTCATGGTTGTCTATGTCATCAGATTGGATACACTCTGATAGCAATTGACACAATAGGAAAGCTTACATGGGATTTGTTAGAGTACAAACTCCAAAACTCTTCAAGTTTGATAAGTTAAAACCCTAAAACTCTGCAATGGGAATCTATCCACAAGATAAAATACAGTCCAAGATTGAGAGGAAAACTTGAAAATGTATTATTAATCAAAAGCTAAAAACTCTATATTACAATACTCCTAAGATAGTTTATATGGATCTAAGAAATCTAGATAAAATAGAAAACCAAATATTCAACCATAATACAACTCTTCTAGGAGAAGGAAAGAAATATCTTGACTTGTAAGAAAGCCATTATTCAAATAAGGAAAGCAAATAATCCTAATAATCAAACAGGAACAACCTTAAGAGATCCACTGTATAGTTCTGGATAATCAAATAAGTAAGAAATTACAATTAAATTGAAAAATAATACTTCTTCACCTGCTCCAGGTGCTGTGGCACTTGGATGTGCTGCCACAGTGCTTCCCGGCGTGAGGGTTGCCATGGCGGAACCTCAAGAGTGCAGCGGCGCTTTTGACGGTTGTGTGCAACTGATTTTTCCTTGCCCCAGGTGCATGTTTTACTCTTCTTTGCACATTCTTTGCTCCTTTTATGCCATAAGTTCAACCTCAGGACCGACCTATGAACTAAACTTGGAGATGAAAATTTTGATGTTGATGGACTCCCGTTTTTCATCAGGTTTTCTTTCTTTGAAGAATTTTCAATTAGAATGACACTGTGAACATTGTAGTTATATAGTTCATAAATTTGGAGGTCCATAATGCATCTTCGGTTGTGTTTGTTTGGCCAAAAATTACTTCCTGAATCATTGTTTTCCATTTTCAATGTACTTGTTTGCCAGAAAATATTTCCAGACGTCATTTTCCTCTCTGTTAGCTATTTGCTTACAAATCTTGCCTAAGGGTTCCATATTAATTAACACACAATAATTTATGATATTCCACCAAAGAATAGAAAGTTGGAAAGGTGATTTCTGTGAGAAAAAAGTGAAACATTACTCTGTTTATTCTTCCTTGAACAATGAACATGTACGCAGTGCATGGTTGTTTGTCTATATTTACAACAACAACAATCTAGGCCTTCTATCCCAAAAATTTGGGGTCGGCCTGTTTGTCTATATCTGCATGTTTGTTTTTTTTTTTTTTTTTTGACACTCTGAATACAGGTTCTAATTGATTCTCTAATAGGCTTTCAGTTATTATTTTGAAGGACACTGATGCTGCACTACGGGCTTCAATTCTGTTTTGCTTCAATCCAGCTTCCATCTTTTATTCATCAATGTATTCTCTTTTTTTCCCATCTTTATTTTCTTTCAAACAAAAATATGAAAAATTTTAAAATAAATTGCGACTTGTTTGCAGATATTCAGAAAGTTTGTATGCCTTATTATCAATTGCGGGAATATACCACTTAGTTTCTGGTGCAAGTAATTATGCCATGCTGTTGCTTGCACTTTCTGGTTCTGCAAGATCAAATGGAGCACTAAATGCTGGATATTTCTGTTTTCAAAGTTTGCATCGGGCTTATGAAGCTTTTAACGCAAGAAAACATCCTGCTGTAGGTGTCTTGCTGAATTTTCATTGGCTAAGAGTGTTTTGTAGTTGCTTTTTCAGTTTAACTTATAAAGAGAAAAGGAAAAATGACCCTTCTAGAATTTGGGAAGCTTTTCAACTCTTATGTTGCAATCATGCATATTTTGTTTGTTAGGGTTATATACTTTGTTTCATGTGTAAAACAGCGTACTATTTTTTTTTTAATGATAAAAAGCATACTAGGTATCTTCTTTTTTCAAGAATAGCATAGTGTTTCCACACATGAGATACTGTAGGATTAGCTTTTTTTATATGATCTTCACTGATGCTAAACAATTTTGAACCTTGTAAATGTATTTGTATTTTTTTAGGTAGTTACAATATCCCAAAGTTTGATTCATATACAAAATTCATGTTGCCAGTAATTTTTTTACCATTGCTGCAGGTTGTAATATGGATTCTTAGTGCTGGACTGCTGCGCTCTCTGTTTATTTTTGCTCCTTTCATTGCTTTTCAAGCATATGGTTACTACAACATGTGTCTTGGACGTGCTTCTAATGAAATGAGGCCTTGGTGCAAATACAAAATACCGTCACTGTATAATTTTATTCAAAGTCATTATTGGTATGTTGAATCATGTAGCATCTTTCTTCTTGATATATTTTTCTTACCTTATTCTTGTTAATCATCCTCATTTTATTTTTTCTATTTTAATCCTTTTTGCTTTCTTCATTGGTCATTAATGCCAATGTTAATTTCTATATGATATGATAGTGCAAAATAATGCTTCCTTTAATTTCTTGTTATCATAGCTGAAAATAATGCCTATGCTAACAATCTCATACTCAATATGATATGATAATCCCTTTTTCTTGGGGTGTGAGGGTTTGAGGACTTGATGCTTGTGAGAGAATGGCGGTGGAGGAGTTTCCCCCCCTGTCACCCTAATATTGAAGGAGTAGATTGAGAGAACCTTTTGCTTTTTTATCAAGTATTATAGGATATTGGGTCCCATATTTCCCTTTTTAAGACACCTTTCTAAAGATGATAAAGGGGTACATGCCTGCACTTCCCTGCTCAGTTCCCTCAAGCCAAACATGGGATATAACTGTGGATTTTAAGATGCCCATAGGCTATTAACCATTTTTACCAGAAAAACTCTCAGTTTGTTTTCCTTTCTCTCGTCGTTACCCAAAGTCACCTGGATGTAGGACAACTAGGCTAAATTGCCTACAATTGGCAGAACAGTGGGTAAAAGCTATAAAAATGTTGTTGAGGGAAAAAAAAAAGTGAGTAAAACTTGGGGTCTGTGGTTGGATATTATAGAGAAAACTAGTATTCAAAGATTAAAGAGAAATTGATCGACTAGTGCACTCAGAAGAAAGGAATAAGATAGCAAGAAGGAGAATTCCTAGGTGTGCATGCCACTAATAAATAAACAATAACTATATTCGTCAATCCATTTGTGTTTCATTCATGTTTTATATCAATGAGGCATATTCATAAGTGCTAAAATAATCGAATGAAATGACACTCCTAAACCTTCTAAAACATGCCTCAATCAACGTAGAAATACAATAAGACTTAGAAAACTCATTAAAATAGAAAGTTTTTAAAACTGTAAAATTCTAAAAAAGACTATAACTCAATGCTGCCTCAAATTTTTAATATTTAGAAAGTTCTAACTAAGGCAAGACATCTTCAAAAATTAAAATTTCTACAATAGCTTATTTTTAGACTAGTAAACTTTCTAAAGACTCAAAAGACTATGAAGGACACTTCTTATTGAACCAAAAACACTTTGTCTTTGCAATGGAATAATTGCCCTTTACCCTACATTACCAAAGATCACATTTTTTGGGTCAAGCTTTGGATTTGCCATCACGCCTTTATTTTCTTCTCACAATTATGTCCCAAGCACAAGTTCCTTAGCAGGGACACATGCCTTCTAGTTGGATTCATCTCCCAGTTATCATACTAATGCTGCCAGTATACATAATCTAATAGAAGGATTAAACATGAAACCTCCCACTTAGGTCGAACTAGAAAGGATTCTTCTTACATTAATCAGTAAAGAGAATATAAGACCTAGTGTTTCTTACTCCTGCCCTGTGCCCTTGAACATTTTTTTTTTCAAGAGAATAAAAAAGTGAAGGATATTCGTAGATGGAACCAGAGGAAAATAAGAAAGAGATAGTATGCAAGAAAATGACATTCCAGGAGATCGTTCTTTTTAGTGCCCATGAAGTGCTCTTGAGCAATATACAAACTCACTTACTTTCAATTATGTTATACAGCCACAAAGCTAGGTCACCTTATCTCAAGCTCATGGACCACCTCCTGAAGATCACAACTTGACTGTCAACTTAAACTTCTATTATGTGCTAAATGTCTTCCCATCTTTCCGTAATCTTTTCCAAACCCACTTCCCATATGGTTCCTTCACAAGCTTGATGGTTTGTAAAAATGAAGCTTTTGTGTGTGCGTGCGTACTCAACTGAAATCACCTTTCCTTCTGTATTCCTGAAAGCCACTTTCTAAGAAGCTGTTAGGTGAGGGAATAAAGATCCAAGTCCCAATTCCTTGGGCTGCGATGGGAGCTTAACATTGTTCTAATTCACTGATCTGTGATGGGAGCTTAACATTGTTCTAATTCACCGAAAGAAGCTCCAACTATGTATCCCATTAGAACCTTCTTGGTATTTTCTGAGCTTTTAGCTACAAAATTAGGTTTGAAGTATGAACATATTGAAAACTGAAGGCCTGAAAACATGCTATTGATTAAAAGTGAGTTTCTCACCATCATGCAAATAATTCCTCTTCATCTGGCCGTCCTCCTCTCTAAGTTTTCATTTTTTCGGATTTGAAATGCTAATGGATCTGTGTCCTGCCTCAAAATAAAGCTCAAAGAGCTGACCAGAAAAGACTCCAAACACAACCTGATGTCCTATCTAATAGGTCTATTTGCTCCCTAACCAGCAGTCTTTCCTAATTCACTTCAGAAAAGACTCCAAACACAACCTGATGTCCTATCTAATAGGTCTATTTGCTCCCTAACCGGCAGTCTTTCCTAATTCACTTTAACCTTGACACTGTTGTATTGCCTAGGAGAATGCATCTCCCATTGAAGAGTTGATGAGCCATTGGCATTAGGATCAATATCTTTCCTATTTCGCTTAACCAAGCTTGAGTCACTATAGCCTAAGCTCAATTTTAAACTCTTATCATTTGATGAGTCAAGATCAAGCATAATTTGGATGTTTGAATTAAACATGCTAGTTGGGCTTATATCAAGTTTATATTCATATTTGCCTGTTTCATACGATGAAAAAGCTGAACTTGACTTCATGATTTACCTTGATTCTTTTTCTCAAATCAAGTTTGAGATGCTAAGTGAAAGGCCTGCTAATGTCCCCATCCAGATAATTAAGGGATGACTAACCTATCATTCTATTCCTTGTCTGACTTCAATCCAGAAATAAACCCTGCTCAGAATCATTGTTATAATCTGCCATGAACTTCCAACACAAGATAAAAAATACTGGAAAAACAGCAAATCTCCATTATGAAGACTCCTTGAACATCAGGAATGTTCCACAGGCTTATTCACAAGTACAGAAAAATGTGCAAACAAATCAACCTCCTACATCTGTAACCAAAATTCATTGCCCCAAAAAAATAATTGATCATTGCCATAAGTTTTTTTGTTGTTGATCCTGCATATTTTTCTCCTTTTGTGGATTTGGATGCATATTGGAGCCCATACTTTGTATTTGCTTGCTTGTTTTGGATGGTAACATAGATTTGTTCTTGCTTGCTTGTTTTGGATGGTAATATAGATCTTTCATGTTTATGAATTTGTGGTTTAGAGCTTTAAATATTTTGATGTCAACTACCGTTTCTGTCAATATTTTATTATGCTATAGCATATTCTTTTTGTTGCAAGTATTCTTTTTCCTGTAATATTCCGGTTGCATTTCATTGGTGCTTTTAGTGATTTCTTTTTTCTTTACTTCAGAACAATGAATATCTTTGCTGGGGGATAGAGACAATGATCTAAGAACCTTTATTTATTTATTTTTTTCAGGGGAGTAGGTTTCTTGAGATATTTTCAGCTGAAACAGCTTCCAAACTTCTTACTTGCGTCACCAATACTGTCCCTGGCTTTGTGCTCGATCGTCCACTATATGAAACTACGGCCCACTATATTTTTCTCACTAGGTTTCCGAGCTTCGAATGAGGAAAAACATTCTGCTTATGTGCTCTTTTCTCTTACTCAGGACCTAAAACCAAACACCAAGAAACAGGACGAGAAATCTGTTTCCAAGAGGCTGCAAGGTAGATCTCGCAAAACATAAACTTGTGCAAGTTAACCCTTCTTGCATGTATGCTTGCACCTGACATATTGGTATTAATCTTTGAGGTTTTGGTACAGATCGATTCCATCATGTTTATTTACATTGCTAATTGTCATGTCTATTTTCTGCAAAATAACTTGGTTGAGCAGAAATCTGAAGACAGGGTTGGAAAAAATTTCGCCAGTTCAACTTGGAAATGAACGGATTAGCTTTTAAAGGATTGCAATAATCATTCTTGTCATTCTATATATAGTTGGTTTCCATAGGTCACAGCTCTTTAGAGCAAATTCATGGTCTGAAGAAATGACATATATTGTTTTTGATCAATACAATATATATATGGCATTCCTTCGGACCATATATTACATCACCATTATGTTCGATAGTGTTCTGAGGACAACTTCTAACTTTCTTTTCACTTTTATTTTCCCTTTTTGATTTCTTCTCTAGTTGTGCATATACTCTCTCTCTCTCTTGTAAGATGATTAATGTTTTTGACAATTGCGTATGTAACAGGAGATGGTACTCTTAGGCAAAGGAAACAAAATGTCAAAGGAGATAACCTTGCATTTCCCTCAAAAAATGAATTTTCATTGCCTGGATACTTGTCTATCATTGTCCTTCCTTTTGTTTTACACTTGGGATTCATGGCAGCCACCGCATTCTTTATCATGCACGTGCAGGTTAGGCACATCCTTGTATTCTTATTTTCTTTACCTTGGCATTGAGCTTTTTTAATGCGTTTATTGAACTGAGTGCTGCAAATTTGCAAAAAGAAACCACTACAGTAGATGTCTTCTCATTTAATGTGAAATAGGTTTTGCATCTGGGAGAAGAGCTTCAATTTCCAAAACTTGTTATTATGATAGTATTCACTTCTTGCTTTTGATATCCAGGACTTATGTATGCTGCTTGTTCTTTTGGTCAGACGATTTTCATCCACGTTCGTTTACAAAAAGTAGTAGCAGAATTATGAACTTCTTATTTCAAAAAAAAAAAAGAATAATAATAAAAAGTAAGAAATAAATAGGGGATTGCAAAACTTGCTAATTGTTTTCTTGTACAGCTAATAGAACGAGTTGCTCGTGTGAAGTTTACTCTTACGTTAGCACATGAAATTGGCTCCTGCTTTATTGTTCTCTAGTAAGTTGCTTCTACATGAACATTGTTTGGACTCCATGCATGTAAACCTTAATTTTCCTTTCTGCGTTTATGCACACAAAAGAGGAGGTGATGGGTCATGCATCCCCACTTTAATCTTACTGGCAGTGGTGCCAGGGTTGGAAGCTATGAGTTTGGGCTGTTCCCCTCATTTGGGTGCTTGGTATCTTGGTATTTCTTATAATCTGAATACGAACGGTTGCAACTGAAGAAACAATAAAATAAATAAGAGAACTGAGAAGAGGCACCTTAATATAATTTGTCAGCAACTAACTAGTGCAAGAAGCTAACATTTGTTGATGACTGATTACAGGTTTCAACTCGTTTCCTGTCTGCCAGCCCCCCACTCTATTGGTTTGCTTCATATGTAATGATATCACCTGCCTTTGGTAAGAAATGGGGATACTTAATTTGGGCATACTCTACAGGTTATATCCTTCTTGGTAGTTTGCTCTTCTCAAACTTCTACCCTTTCACCTAAGATTCTTCTGTGTATTCTTTCTTTTGGCATATCATGGAAGCTAATCTTCCTTATCTGATGGTCAACAGCACTAAAAAAGTACTCTGATGCCAATTCTTACCAGCTGACTTCAAGCTTCCTCTCATTGTGGCATTTATCCAGAATATGCTACTTTCATCGCGTTCCTTGCATCCCCATTACTGTTTCCATTTGATCATCTCACCATCCCACATTATTTCCATCCATAATTAAATTCTCTACACAACCTAGCTTTTTGCACTTTGTTTTCCTCTGTCAAAGCTATCAATGCAAGGCGAGTTTTCCAATTACTGTCCGGAATGATCAATAAACTTCTAGGGTTTTGGGAATTTTTTTCCACTGAATTGGCCTTGTATTCCCCGTTATCAACCATAGGTAATGGTGTGTACATTATTAACTAAAAATGCAAAGTGATGTTCCTTGTATGAGCAACCTTGCCTTATTTTCCATTCAATGTATATATGACCGAGTATTTGCTTAAACATAAGCAGGATTGGCATCCAACTTTGACAAGGTAATTGTCTTTCATTTTAACTTGGTCTTCTTTTGGTTTTTGATCAGTCTTGGTGGTTGGGACTGGTTAATATTATGGGAAAAAAATGAGAATGTTGGGGACTGTATGGTTAGAGCATTGTTTGTTATGCTTGTTTTCGAAAACTTTGCAAAATATGAAAATTGCTACGAAATACGTTTTCTTTTAGAAAAAGGAGGGGAGCTTTCCAAATTTTTATTATTTTTTTTTTAAACTTATAATTGAGTTGCTGAAAGCAGTACAAAATTGTTTTATATATTTTTTAATATAAAATATAGTTCAGCATTTTAATATATGCAAGTACATTTTTCAAGGAAACAATTTTCTGTTCTCTGGTACAAAACAGAAAATAGAGGGAAAAAAAAATATATCTTTGCAACTAAATAGTTCCTTAGTTTTTCATCGTGGCTTCTACTATGGGCCAACATAATCAAATATTTGGCATGAAAATGTCTGCTGTTTCAATTCAACACCCTCACTTTATAGTTTCTAAAGTATCAACACAACACTATTTACAAAATCTAAGCAAGGTGTCAATTAGCTTATTAGTTGCCCTCTAAAGAGCTTAAAAATTTTAAAATTTTAGTCTTATTTTATTTTACTTGTAGCATTTATCGATGTGAATATATTTTTTTTAATGGGAAATATATGATTTAAAACGGTAAACTATGGATTTGTGAGGACTGTATGGATAAACAAGGAAGAGTAAAGTGTTAAACTGTTTATGGAAATCTTGCACCAGATTCCAATTTCTTATGATGAGCTGAGAATGGATGTCACGGTCAAGGATCACGACACTGATGTCATGATCTCTAACTGTAACATTAATTTATTTTTTTAAAAAAAAACATATCATAAATAGTAAATGTTGCGACTTAGAAATATGATATCACTAATTTTAAAAAGAAATAAAAACGTTAGTTAAATTATTTAAATTAAAAAATAAGTTATTTTTGTAAAAAGGCTTTGTTTTGGGAGAGATTTACTAATTTGACTTTATTTTAAAAAAAAATTCCTAAAACAACTCTCAGAAGAAAAAAAGTCGTAAAATAACTTTCTTTTGTCACAGGTTCAACATGCGACATGCTTTTTCAATGCGATAAATGATTTGTCGCATATTCAATATGCGACATATGCTTTATATTTAACATGTCGCATGTTGAACATGCGATATATGTTTCGAGCACAAAAGAGAGGAGAAGAAAAAAAAAGAAAAATACTTTATCGCATGTTCAACATGCGATAAAAGCATATTGCATATTGAACATACGATAAAATAGGTTATTTTACGATTTTTTTTTTCTTTTAAGAATTGTTTTAATAAAATTTTTAAAAAATTGGATTAGATCCGTACATATCTCCTGATTTTAAAGTATGGGTGTTCACTATTCAGATGAATCCATTCACCCATCCGATCCAAATTAATATCGGGTTATTTGGTTCAGGTAAATAAAAATCAGATCGGGTGAATAGTTTCACCCGATTAAAATTTTAGATAAATGATTCGAGTATAAAAATAAAGATTTTTATTCGAAATCCACTCAAAACTCGAATGATATATTCTCATATAACATGTCATGTCTAATTCGATTAAAATTTAAACCGTTTAACTTAAATCATTAAAAGAAATTTTCATGTTACATGATTATTTGGTTAAATGAAACCCAAATAACTAAAACTGAATAATTCAAATTTAATTTAAATAAATTAATTTAAATTTTATTTTATTCAATTCGATTTTTTATTAGATTAAATATTCAAAAAACCGACCGAATCTAATAAGCCAAAAAAAACAATAACCCAACACCCCTATTTTGGAGTACCTTTTCTCTTCTTGTGAGATCCCCATTTCTACTCCTGTTTTTGTTTGCCCGCGCCAAAACCCTACCATTTGCATACCGCAGAAATTCCGATATTTGCCCCAAAAGAAAAATGTCACTCATCGAATCCAATTGCTCTGTCTCTCGCTTTCCTCTCTCTCTTTCAGAAACTGAGATTTGCCGCTTCTACTAACTCCGATCTGCTCAGGTTCTCTCTCTCTCTCTCTGTAAGTAGGGCATATCTGTGATGTATTGGCGTGTCTTAGAGTTTTCATTTGTTTAGGGAATGGGATTGATACACGGCGCGATTGTTCTCATTAGTAACGCTGAAGATGAACACCAATTTGATCTCCATGAAATTCATAGGAAACTCTATGCCTTCAAATTTCAAAACCAAATAAAGACATGATAACCAAATTTACAAACCCTAGTTCTTCTAACTTGATCGCTTACTTCTTTTGAACTACAGCTCTGTGTGATAGATTCAAAGGAAGGGCGTGTTCATTTGGTCCAACAAGTAGATATGTCTTGCTATTTAGGTTAGGATGAACCTTTAGTAGTTCCATTTTCGTTGATTAAGTGCCTAATGAAACTGGGAATTAACTTAACTTTGGATTTGCGGGCATTTCTTAGTCATAATATGACTTCCATCATGTTTCTAACAGCT
Source organism: Dillenia turbinata (assembly GCA_037126225.1). Classification (NCBI taxonomy): domain Eukaryota; kingdom Viridiplantae; phylum Streptophyta; class Magnoliopsida; order Dilleniales; family Dilleniaceae; genus Dillenia; species Dillenia turbinata. The sequence continues at coordinate 18,508,484 of JBAMMX010000007.1, forward strand.
CCACTCGTGTTGATTCTCCTTTTATAAAGCTCAAATGCTCAGAACATGCTTTATTATAGCAATTTCTTGTTCACTTGCCTATAAACAATAAAGAAAAGAAATGGATTTATGCAACCTGAAAATAGAACTTCTAGTTTAGGTTTCATACAAGGGAAAAGGATTCATGGGCATAACTTGAAAAGCTAATGAAATGCATGTAAATGTTTATGTTAATGTGCTCCTTGATTTTGCATTGAAGGAGTATGTTATACCATCAAAGGAGCGGTTAATAATTTACCCATGGTATTAGGTGGGGGAACTTATCACATCTGTAATCATCAAAAGGAAATGCTACTTCGCCCTCTAAAACCTATAACTGGTAAACTGGGTTTTGTAGAAGATAGATCTCCTAGAAAATAGCTTCACCTCAACAATACTGTAGCTTGAAATAATTGCTCCTGCCGTCACTTCCTCTAACATGGCAATATATTTTCCTAAAAGTGTTATATGGCAACAAATCTGGAGGTCAATTCAAGTTGTATGAGTGACTTGGGATTGGTTTGAGCTTCATTTTCAATTTATTAGCCCATGTATCATAGTACTAATTCTGTAGCTGTTTTGTTTGAAAGGGCCCTAGTTCTTTGAGAATCCATTTTAAGTTTCATGGTAGCTTTTCTTATCACTCTCTTGTGGTGAATTCTAAGAGCAAGGCTTTTTATCTCACAAATCTATTGGGTAGGTAACTATTCATGGGCCACTGACCTTCCCCGTATTGTGGTTGGTTTGGTGCTATAATAGAGTGCCAAAGTTCCTATTCTCGAGGTAAAAATAGATTAAACAACCTACCTCCAAGGGAATTATAAGGATTAATAGCTGGCTTTCCAACAGAAGTTTTTGGTAAAGTGTTTGATTTTCTGCAGTTTACCACTTTTTCAGAAATAAATAAAGTGTCCAAAATATGGTCTTTATGACATTTGATTTGAAGTATATCCTCATCTGTTTAAATTACCATATCTTTTTTTTCTCTTTTTTTACGCATCTTTTTTTTTTCTTTTTTTTTCTTTTTTTATGTGAAGGGGAAATGTCCATTACATTCGTTACAGGCATAAAATTGTTCCTTGTTGACAGTGTGTTCTCTAGCCAAGCCACTATCTCCTCCTTGATGGTGCCAAAATCAAGACCTACCATCCTTGGTCTTCTACTCTCCATCTGTGAATTGCTTGCTATAGGAGCCATGGATAACCTCCTCCATCTCCATATCCTCTTAAATATATGGCACCATTGACCTTATCAATTGAGTGATGTCTGCAATGTATACATTCTGATCTATGAATGAGTTTCATGCTTCATTTTGCTTCTTTGAATTACAATGCATGACGCTTTTGCCTTTAATAATTTTCCGCCAAACCAATAAATGATCTAGCTACTTCTTGTTGTTGCAAAAGCTTCGTCCCAGACCTGTATTTCTTGTATGAAGATGATTTTTTTCCCCCTCCAAAGATATTCCTTTCTCATGTGGGCTAGATTTTTATGAATTCAAATACTTTGGACCTCTTAATTTTTATCTGTTAAACCAAACCAAACCACCTCGTTACCCCACCCGGACCCCCAACCAAAAGGGGGAGAGAGAGAGAGAGAGAGAGAGAGAGAGAGAGAGAGAGAATTATAAAAATGTGTCTTCACTCAATTACATATCAAATAAGGAAATCTCTAACTAGATTTATTTTGGTTTCTGAAAAATTGGATATTTGAAATCATTTTCATTTTATTAGGATCTGATTAATTTCGGGTGATTTTTAATCCTTTTCTTTTTTGGGGGGGGGGCAATTGCCATGGTCTTGCTGGTGTAGAATGAAAACTGCTTTCAAATTACAGAGTATGAAATAAGGAACAGTTTCATCAACTACAATGTGGTATCACTCATTTTTGTAAATTTAGCAGCTGCTTTAGACATATTGTAGAACAAGATGAGCACAAAGGTTGACCAGGCATCTACAGTTGATTCTCGTCCTTCTCCGTCCACATCAACCAAGATATTGAAGTTTGGGGCAAAATCTGGATTTGTAATACCGAAAAATCAGCTATCAGGTTCATTAGTTCCAATCTTCCGAGGTAATACCAAGTCCGGGGTTGGTGATGGGCAGAGGAAAACAAAATGGGGGCCTGATCTCACTCAGGATGCTTACGTCAGAAGAGGAAGAGCCCTAGCTTAGCAGGTAATCTGTGATTTTTGTTTGATTTCCAGTTAGTAACTCACCTGTATATTCCCCCATTCTTTGCTTTATTTAGTGAAATATTTTATTTTGTATTGGGAATTTCTGAACAGGCTTGGGTGGATCAAATCACGCAACAACTAAAATGTGGGACTCTGGAGATCAATGATCATAAAAGCTCACCATCAATAACACAGGCTTCTGGTCAAGAGACTTCTAGTCAACTGAAGAACAATAAGGTAAGATCAGGGTCAGTTTGCAGTGCATTTATATGTGGAATTTTTGCTTCATGTTTATAAATATTTAAGTTTGTCCCTTAATTGTTGGTTTCTAAGTTAGATTGGAATTTTGGTTGGCAGAGCTTGGAACTTTTGCAACTAGAAAGACGTGAAGCTATTGGTACTGTCAAAAACTCTTTGGAGATTCTAATAAAGGTTCCTGTATTTGTTTAATTATTTTTTTTTTTCATTTTTATGCCCTGAGTGTTTTGAGCTTGATATATTCAGGTGAAATCCTAAAACTAAATCCATCTTACATGGCCTCACCTGATTATAAACCTTTACCGAAAGAGGCCAAGGTTCCTGTTCCAGTAAGTCCTTCTCACTTGTTAATGTATTTATATTTTCTATTTGAACCTCTATAAATTGTTGAACTTCATTTTTTGAAATAGTAAAATTGCATCTAACTCTGCCAGGGTAATTAAGTAGAAAACATTTAGCAGTTTCAGTTATATTGGGTATGCTTGATTATAAATGGCATGAACGTGGTTCAGATACAAACTTTTCAGATGATGAGTGTGCTATGGTTACTTCTTAGTCAGTGAATTGAACAATATCACCTATATTTACTTAATGAATGTGCTGACATGAGAATTTTGCATTAGATGAATGACTAATTGCAGTTGATGTTTTCCACAAGGACCACTATTGTATGACGTTCAGGTCAGTGCATAGAAGAGGAGCCTAATATCTAGAGTTGTGTAGGATTGTCGACTCAGTAAGAAATCGATGTGGAGAAAAATAACCTTTTTTTTGGGTCCAATGGTGATTGAGCGACACAATTGGCAGTTGCTCTCCCCCACTTATAACCCTAGTGGGATAATTAGGTTACTTTAAAGGTCTCTACCTTACAACCCTAGTGGAAATTGTCTTAGGAGTATTAAGGTCAACATTCATAATATTGTTACTTTAAAGGGAAGTTTCAATTGTCAGTTTTAACATGCTTTTAGGCACTGAAGTAGTTTAGCAAAAATGGGTTATCCGGTTTTAGAAAAAAGCATTGGCCTTGATCTTTTCCCAAATAAATCTGGGAGCTCATGTTGAGGAACCACCAAGGGATATGTTCATGTAAATATAAATGCTAATAACTACATAAATACAGCCCTATGGCGAACTTATTATTCCCCACACAGACAAATAGATTGGCTTATAAGTTTTATTTGGTTTGACAATTGTTGAGCATAGGTATTCTTTTTATAAAGTCAAGTTATCAATTTGAATTTTCTTATGAGATTACCATTATGTGTAAGCTGCTGAAGGGGAGGAGGATGTAATTTATGGACTACTGATTAAGTTTTTCTAGTGGAAAGGGAATCTAGAAAATAAATTAATGGAAAAACATTTGCGGACGAGGACCTAAATACCAGCAGAAGAATTTAAAATGGTGTCTCTGGCCTCAAGAGAGACCATTTAAGTTATTAGGTCATCCGAGATGGTCCCTCTTGCATACTTCTCAACACATCTAACCACACAAAATCTCCACCACTGGGGAAAGCCAATCTCCAAAATTTCATAATTTGGGCATTGTCAAGAGTACAACGATGCATGTACTCCTCATCCCTTCTAACCAGTGTTATTATTGGATACTATTGTACCTAAATAATGTTCACTGTTGCACTATTAAGATTTTGGGTACATGTATGTAAAATGGAAAGTGATCTATGTACAAGTATTTTCTCGTAATGCGCTGACTTCCTGTGTGTATGTTCATGTGTGCACTTGTGTTGTGCACGTGCATGTGTCTCTGCTTGCATTTGAGAAATTTCATTTGCAAGGAGCAAGGAAACATTCATATTTTCCTCTCATGGTATCTGATCTGGAATCCCATTACATTTCAGTCCTTTATTCATATTTGTTTATCTTTATTTGCTTTTCTTCAGATTGTGTTTAAAAAGGTATCTAAATCTTGAGTTTGCTGAAACAGATGATAAGTATAGCTCCTAATGGAACCATATGGTATTTTGTCTCTGCAGCTCAAAGAATATCCTAGATACAATTTTATTGGCCTAATATTTGGCCCTGGAGGTGATACCCTCATGGGAGTGGAAAAGGTAAGCTGCACATGTCAGCATCTATGCTGATTGACGTTCATACTTGAAATTCTTTTTCTTATTTGTTTGCTTCCGCTTGTGAAATAAAACAGGAAACTGGAGCTAAAATACATGTCTATGGTATTAAAGCAGATGAAGGAGAGAAGGTTTTTCCTTATTTCTGTATTTACTGAACTTGAACATAATAATTCCTTGCCCAAATACTTTCCTCCCAAACAAATACAATGCTTAGTTGGAACTTAATGGCCATCAGTTTGTGGTTGTAATATCTAAGTTCATTCCTTTTCAGGTTGAAATTTCTATTTCAGATGGATTTGAGATACAGGATACATGTGAGGAAATTTATATACATGTCCTTGCTGATACATATGATAAGGTTGATGCTGCAGTTGCCCTAATGGAGCTGTTAGTCACCCCCATCTCAGTAAGTTTTAACTATCCTAAAAGCTGTAGAAAGTAATTTGGTTGCTGCCTTCTCAATTATGTTTCAAAGTAAAAAGGTCCCTTTCCTATCTAATAAAGATTTTGATAACCCCATTTGTGTAGGGAGTTCCAGCAGTATCCAAAACAACAGCTTCAGTTTCTGGGGTTACTGTTCTGAATCCAAGTCAGGACACTCTTACACCCGATACAATTTCAAGTGCTGCAGTTGACCATGGACGTATGCAACCTCCACAAAATGAACAGCAGCCATATCCAAGACCATGGTTCCCAGGGGACCCACCTAACACTCTCTTGCAGGGACCTTCCAGTTTTGGACCCTCTCAAAATCCTTCAGCCCCAATTTTCAGCACTCCTGCAAATCTATCATCTCCAGTGTTAAATCCTTCAAACATGCCTTCACTTTTTGGACCTCGAACTTCTTCAGTGTATGGATTTGGTCCAGTTCCCCAGAATACATCTGTTCTCCCCCCAAGGTCACAGCCACCTTTGCAAGTTCAACATCAGTTCATGCCTCCACCTCAGCCTGTGGTTCATCCTACTGCACCAAGAAACATTTCTATGCTAGGTCCAATGCCAATCCTGCTCTGCCTCAGGTAACCGCATTGTACTCAGAGGTCCCCCATCAATGCCTTCGGTTCCTCAACAGATGGCTTTCCCTCCCTCGGGACAACAACCTAACTTGCCTGTGACCCATAATGCAAACTCTACTGGATGGTCAGCTGCTGCTTCTGTCCCACCAGCTTCTCTAGGCCCAAGCAACATGGTGATGGCTCCACCCCAGGGTCCTACTCCTGCAATTTTGCAGCCCATTGAGATGCCCACAGCTCCACTATCTGGGCTTTCAGCAGCAAATACAGTGCCATCAGTAACATTTTCACCTTTGTCATCTGCTCCCGGTCTAAGTAACCATCATACTGGAGCCCCAAATTTTCCTTCAGTTCCACCTCCGCAACTGGGAGTACCCTCTACATTGACATCTTTCTTTCCAGCACCGGTGTCGGTATCTGCTGTTACCACTGTATTGGATCAACCATCTCCAACAGGGCAAGTTCAACTACTAACACCAAGGATGCCTGCACCTAGTTCATCATCTAATCCTCTATTAGGATCTGGAATAGTCCCCACTGCATCGCTATCACCGCCACCACACCCTGGAAATTCTGCAAACATCTCAGGTTTTACTCCAATAAAGCCCCCACCAGTAGCAACTCCCAGACCCGGAGATTTTACATTTCAGCCTCATCAGCTACACAGTCCTGCTCCTGCCCCCCAAATGGTTCCAAGGCTGAGTAATCAACCTGCAGTTCAAAATACACTGTCATCTAATCCTGCAGTTCAACCTCCTTTGGCACCTCACGCAGAACCTTTCCAGTTCGGTGTACATAATGCTACTTCTAAACCTACCGTGCAAGTCTTCCCAAGGCCACCATTTAGCAATCAAATGGGTCAACCACAACCTCAAGCATCTACCAATATGTTTCCTGGAACCCCTCCTGCCATCTCAGGTTCTCCCAGGCCTCCTATGTTGCCAAATCCAAGTGCTCTTACACCTCAAAATCCAGTCCAACAAATGGGACCTCGGAACCTTGCTTCAGCTCCTCAACTTCCTGATTTGCCTGGTCCTCTGCCTCCTAGGCCAGGAAATCCATTGCAATTGCAGCAGAGCCATCCTGCTCCAGCAGGTAGGCCAGGAAGCTTCTCTGTTCCAACTCAGCAGTTCCGCCCCTCTGGAACATTTGCATCGAGTCCTGGTGGACACCAAATATATAACCCCTTCTCCCTGACTTCCGTGTCTGTTGCACCTCAACGACAAGGAGAGAAGCTGGCAAATGCGAGAAATCCGGAGAATGATCCAGAATACAAGGATCTCATGGCTTCTGTTGGAGTGAGATAATTTTTAAGTTCTTTGTTAGGAAAATTGGTTTTCAGAAAATATTAAGATGCTATTTGCTCAGCAGAAGGGAAGCTAAATAAAAGGTTGATGGAGCCGATTGGACATCATTTTCTTTGGAAGATTGATCTTGGACAAGCATGATGCGCTGAGAGAAGCAGTGGTGGTGCTGGGCATATTGACAGGCTTGGTGAAATACAGAGATGCCTATATGCTTGATTTACCCTGAATTTTGAAACCAGATTGGTTTAAGTTGAGCTGCATACTATGAGATGATAACACAATTTCTTGGCCTTGTAAAATGGTATTTGTGAAGAGGCTCTACCAGCATTTTCTGTCTGAATCTGAAGTGACGCCTTGCAGTTGTTCCTTCACTTCTTTTCTAGAAATTGTCCTGTTGGTCGGTCTCGGGGTATAAAAATATTGCATAAAAAATGAGGCAGCCTACTGAGAGCAATGCATGAGGTATGTTAGAAGTACAAACTTATTTCAAAATGCATATTTATTTTGAACCCTTGAGCATGAGATCGAGATCATTGCAAGAAATGAAACAATTCCTATAGGAAGGAATTTCTCAAATCCTGGAAAATCATTGCCAAAGAACCGCTTCATGACTGCTGTTGATTGTGATGACTTTCAAAGGGCTTAAAAACATTCACATTCTTTTTGAGTCAGGAGTAACAAAGAGAACGCAGACCTCTTTCAGCACACCTTTGCATTCCAAATTCAATGAGCCACAATCACATCCAACATTTGTGATACAAGAAATATTGTGCTGATGGGGGCATACAAGTCTTTTTTGGAGATCATCACAACAAAAGGATTTAATATCATCCCATAATTCAATATTTACAGGTTAGGGATTACAGTACATGCACTGGACGTCTTTGAGGGAATTTGACGAGTTAAACAGAGGGACTAGTTCTGAGTACCCTTTCCAATTTCTCAGCTTTAGTATAATCTCGCTCTGTAAGAGGTCCAGCAGGAAAAGGTGTAATTTCCACAATGAGGTGAGGAGTTGGGAGCTCATCGAACAATGCTCGCACATTGTTGCAGCATACACTTTCTCCATGAGCACTCTCCCTTCTAATTTGACAGCCCTATAAATACAACATGAGAAGCTTTATAACTACATATAGCAAGTACACAGAATTAATATCATTTATGTCGAAGACATAAATATAGCAATCGAATTGGAAGGAAACAGAGGTAAATTAATCAAAATTCGAGAATAAATTACCTTGTGTGAAGTGGCATCAACAAAGTGATCATCATCAGATAATAAGGAAGCAACAGCTTTAAGAAGACGCCGACCTTCAGACTTGGAGGGTACCCTATAGTTCCTCCTTAATGTGCCCTTTGTTGTGGGGTGCCATTTGCTCACAAATTTCCTTTTGTTAGCTGCTTCCTTCTCTGATTAAGCAGAATATTATCAATTACAGAAGCATCTTTCACTACCATCCAATTATTTTAACCAGGTACCATCCAGAATATCTTAAGAACACTTGCTCTTTTCTCAATGCATGAGCTATCGTGTACTTGTGATATATTTTTCTCATTTCGAAATTTGTCATGAAAATGAGAAATTCATAGGTTCAAACAAATCACAGAGTTCATTTACAATTAACAGTTCCTCTTTTAGTTATTTACAATTGACAGCAAAAATGTGTTCCTTAGATTAAGAAAATGTATACATAACTTTCTCTGAATTAATAGTGAAACTTAAAACAAATGAGAAATTCATAGGTTCAAACAAATCACAGAGTTCATTTACAATTAACAGTTCCTCTTTTAGTCATTTACAATTGACAGCAAAAACGTGTTCCTTAGATTAAGAAAATGTATACATAACTTTCTCTGAATTAATAATGATACTTAAAACAATATGTTCATTTTAACAATTTATTTTATTTTCTAAATTTTCATTTCAAATACAAATTAATTAAATTTCTCTTCAGCAAGTGCAATTATCCAAAGCGAAAAACAATTTGAAAGACAAATTTAGAATATAAATAATTTAAAAGGTATTTATATTTAGTATAATTTTTAAAAGTTCAAAGCATAATTCAGGCCCTAGTCGCAGTTATTCAAAGGAGAGAGAGGGGGGGGGGGAAGTAACTAGAGATACCAAAAAAAAAGTGTAAAATATTCCAGTGATGTGGAAGGTTTTTTAACTCCTATAATCATACGGGATTGTGTTAAGAGTAAGAAAAAGTAGCTCTGCAAGGGGCTTTGCCAAGAGAGAATGATGATAAGTCATTCATAACCACCGTGGAGTTAGTGTTACTAAGAGGTGCGGTTTATGTGGTATGGTTGCCAGATTACTTTTAGGTACTTTTAGGAGAGAAGATGCAATTGGGTTAAGAATCCGGTTGTTGGTGAGTGACTGTAAGAATAACTGAGGAGATGGATTGGTTTTACATGAATGATAGCGGATGATGATTGCAATTGTAGGCAGTTGATCGAACCACATAAAATATTGCATGTTTATGTTTGATTTATTTCCATTACACATGCATGTTATTTATGGTAGGAATAATTTTCCCCTGCAATGCCTAAATATCAACATTTCAATGCTGATTTTGTGCAGGTTCTCTACAATATCGTGTCCACATCAAAGCATGATATCCTTGTCCAAGTAATTGACTACTTTGTGACATCATCATATCCATAAAGTGAAGTTATTGTGATAGAAATGAGAACACTAAAAGGTGGATCCGTATAAGCTCCACAGACATCAAAGGCTTATAGATCTGCTCCCCAGAGTCCCAGACAAGAATAGTAAAGTTTCTCTTTCCCGTGTTCTTTATTTTTTTTTTGTGGGGGAGGGGGGACAACACACACATTTTCATAACCAGTACTGATAACTGAAGATAAATAAAATGTATTCCAAGATTCTCACAGAAGCTAAACCATCACTAACTTCATAAGCGTAATTTTAATTTCTTGTCCTAGCATCTCTCATGCATCAAAATACCTGGTGCTAAGCTAGTAGCACCACTGTTTCATTGGTTTCTCCAGCTGGACCGGAATGAGTAAGTATTTCAAAAAGAACTAGTCCAACACTCTTTTAAGGAACAATAGTGAAGTGCAATAATTGACGCTGTTCTGGCGGCAAGTTAAAAGGATATTGCACCAGAAACTGTCAAAGACGGAATTTACATAACACAACTAATAGTGACTTTTCTTTAGTTCTCCTGATCTCCTCATCTCGGATGAACAAATGCTAACACCATTACTAGCATTGCTTAAAGATGAGCATTTCTTTCCAATGCAATCATCTAGATGTTATCAACTATAGCACATCATGCATTCTTAACTTTTCATTAGACATCATGCATTTTTAACTTTTCATTAGACAACCACATCAAGTATGCACCATATATAAACTCCTCAAGGGCAAGACAAGGCAGTCACAAGATTGCCCGAGAAACCTTTCACACACCCATTAATTATGTTTCATTTCATCCCACTAGGGAAACACACACAATCTCCAGGAAATACCAATAAGAAGTCAACAAAAAACTAAAGAGCATAACGAAGAATATCATTTCTTATTTAGTTACTTTAAAATCAAGAGTTATACAAAAAGCTATCCACTTTAACCCTCATTAAATGCCATAAAGAATTTTGGATCTTCCCTCTGTGAAAGAAATGACCATAGGCAAGAGCAATGCCGGTGAGGCAAGCTTAGACAGAATTACTGCAAAAGATTATTTGATCTAAAGATTCTACTAGGACAATGCAGCAATATTTCCACTATTGACATGCATAGGAGCTAGGAGTCAATATAAAATCCCACAAATTGGAAACAAAATGACAGCATATACCAAAAGTGGAAGGGGGGAAAAAAAGATTATGCCCATTGTTGCGTGTATCTACATGGCCACTTCCAAGTGCACAAAAACTCAAAATCCGGCATCAAAATTGCAAAACACTGTGCTGTTAATCTACTCCTCAATATATGAGTAGCTCTCAGTAGACATGTTTGCATAATCGAAGAGGAAAAAAGGGAATAACAACACAAACCTGGATTCCCACGTAAGCTCTCAAACCATTTAGAGAACCCCAAATCATCAGCATCACTTTCCACCTCTACAATCAAAATAAAACAAAAGATCAACCCAAATGAAGAATACCCATTTTAGCTTTCATCAAATAAAACACAAAAGCCCAGTCAGCCCCCTTCCCCGAAGAGAGAGAGAGAGAGAAAAAAAAAGTTAAAAACCTGATAAAAGAGGGTTATCTGGAGAACCAGCAAGGCCAGCCTTCAAGAGGGCATAAAAGATGCAAACTCTACCAATCCACAAAACAGGAGTTTCAAGCAAAGAAGCATTAATGGTGTTGTCCTGTTTACTAATGTGCGATGATGAATGCTTCTTGAAATTTGTCAGAGGTGGGAATAGGGTTTTGGATAGGAAAGGAATGTCAGGTCGAGATTGATGATTCAGATTCAGATACCTCAACTTTGGATTGTGGGTAGTTGAGACTGGGAGATATGTTTGTGAAGTGAATAAAAGCATTCCGCCTTTTCTTTTTTGTTTGACTTAGAGATATGGGTTCGGAAATGGGAAAGAGAGTACAAACGATTTTTTTTTTTGGGGGGGGGGGGGTTTTCCTCCTAGTAAGTGCGTCAGACTTGATTCTTTTGATTAGAATATGTATTCAGAAAATGAAGGGTAATACTGAGAGAGAGAGAGTGGGAGAGGATATTGCTTCTGATTATGCCATGGCCGCTCAAGAACAAGCTCTACTCTCAAAGTCAAGGGTTCGATTGCAGATCAGTAATAATAAAACGACATCGTTTCGGTTGTAACTCTGACGCTAAAATTATTAATTGTCAGTACTAATTTTTATTATTTGTTAGTCAGTGAAACTCAAGGAGACGATGGCATGGCGATGCTATTTGTTTATTTATTGGTGTGGAAGAGGCCATTGAGAGGGAGAGTACTCAGCTAAATTCAAATATTAATAATAACAAATTTAATTTATTTAATAATTAAATAAAAATAACCATTCCTTATTTGTAATAATAACCTACAAATCTTTCAATCAGTAAATAATAATAATTTTGTGAATGTCACAAATATAAGGATAAGGGTCACAGGCAGATAAGCCAAAAAAAAAAAATCTGAAATCCTCATTGTCATTTTCTGGGATGACATTGATTTGCCAAACTAAGGACATGTCGCGCGTACGTGCGACCTAAAATTTTAATTATCAAATGATATGATATGAAAAAAAAATTTAAATATTAATTTAGATTCAAATTTATAAAATTAAAATATTAAAATTTATTAAAAAATTATAAATATTTATAAAAATTTAATTTATGATGATATTTTTTAAAATATTTATTATATTCATTAAATATTTTAATTTATATTTTTAATAGAAATTATATTCGCATTTATATTAATTATAAAATTTTTATTATATATAAATTTTTTTTACATATAATAAAATTATTTATATATAATTTGTTTAATATCTTTATTATAACCATAAAATTTTTGATTAAAATGATCATTTATTTTTAAAATATAAAAATATTTTCAAATGTTTTCTTATTTAGTATTTTTATAAATATAATTTTTACATAACTATAATATTATAATATTTTTACTATACATCATTTATTTTAAATAATTTTAATATTTTCGGTATAATTATAAAATCTTTTCATAAATTTATCATTTATTTCATTATAATCATTGATCGAAATATTTTTAAAATTTTTTTTAATGTCAAAATATCTAAAATTTTATTTTTACATATTTTTTTTATAATTATAATTTTCCTAGTATTATAATATTAAAGTAATTTTATATATACACAAATATTTTGCATATTTTTAATATAATAAAATTATCATTTTATAATACCATAAATAAAGTTTAAAAATATAAAAATAATCAAAAAAAGGGAAAAAAAGTCTTAGTCGACTACAGCATGCAAGGCATCCATATAATTTTTTTTTTTAAAAGTAGGAAAAATAATTAGAAAGAGGAAAAAAAGCCTTAATCACGCCTTATTTAGTCATTTAATTAAAAAAGAAGAAAATAATAAAAAATAATTTAGAAAAGGAAAGAAAAAAGCCTTGACTAAGGACGCATTTAATTAAAAAAATAGAAAAATATGTTTTTTAAAAAAATATTATACATGTTTTCAAAAAATATTTTAAAAAATTTTAAAAACATTTTTATTTATATCCTCCGATATTTCTAAAAAAAATATAACTATAATTTTTCTGGTACTATAATATTAAAATAATTTTTTTTAAAATGTCTATAATATTTTATTAAAAATATCACAAAATATAAATAAAAATATTTTTTAAAATGTTTTTAAAATTTATTAAAAAATAATGTATCTTAAAAATATTAATTTTTTAAAACTATTTTTTTAAAAACATCTATGATTTTTTTTTAAAAAAATATCATTAAAAAAACAAAAAAGAAAAAAAAAAGATGCAAAAAATATTATAGATGTTTTTTTAAAAAATATTTTAAAAAATCACAAAAAACATTTAAAAAACAATTTTACTTATAATTTTTGATATTTTTTAAAAAATATGACTATAATTTTTCTCTAATTTTTCTGATATTATAATATTAAAATGTTTTTTTTAAACATCTATAATATTTTATTAAAAATATGTTAAAATAAATAAAAATGTTTTTTAAATTTTTTAAAAAATAATGTTTCTTAGAAATATTAATTTTTTAAAACTATTTAAAAAAATATATATATGATATTTCTTTTTAAAATAAATATCATTTGGAAAAAAAAAGGATGTCATGTCTTAGTCGACTAAGACATCTTGGTTTTTTTTTTAATAACATTTTTAAAAAATAACATAGATGTTTTTTAAAAAATAGTTTTAAAAAATTAATGTTTGTAAGAAACATTATTTTATAAAGATTTTTAAAAGCATTTAAAAAACATATGGAAAACATTTTTATTTATATTTTTTGATATTTTTTTAAAAATATAACTATAATAAATGTTTTTTAAATTTTTTAAAAATAATGTTCCTTAGAAATATTAATTTCTCAAAACTATTTTTTAAAAGATATCTATTATATTTTTTTAAAAAAAATATCAATGGAAAAAAACACAAAAGAAAAGAAAGAATGATGCCATGCCTTAGTCGAGTAAGGCATTTAGTCGACAAAGAGGATGTTTTAGTCGACTAAGACATCTTTTTTTTTTTTAAAAAAAAAATCTATAATATTATATTGAAAATATCACAAAATATAAATAAAATGTTTTTTAAATGTTTTTTAAATTTTTTAAATAATAATATTTCTTAAAAATATTAATTTTTAAAAATATTTTTTAAAAAATATCTAGGAAATTTTTTAAAACATAAGAGAGAAAAAAAAAACAATATGCAAAAAATATTATAAACTTTTTTTTAAAAAAAAATATTTAAAAAAATTAAAAAAAAATTAAAAAAAATTATTTATATTTTTTGATTCTTTTTTAAAAAATAACTATATTTTTCTATAATTTTTATGTATTATAATATTAAAATATTTTTTTAAAATATCTATAATATTTTATTAAAAATATCACAAAATATATAGAAATATGTTTTTTTAAATGTTTTAATGTTTTTTAAAAGTAATGTTTTTTAAAAATATTAATTTTTTAAAACTATTTTTTAAAAAGCATCTATAATATTTTTTTTGCAAATGTCATTAAAAAACAAAGAAGAAAAAAAATGATACAAAAAAATATTATAGATGTTTTTTAAAAATATTTTAAAAAATTTAAAAAACATTTTTATTTATATTTTTTTATATTTTTTAAAAAAAATAACTATTGTTTTCTATAATGTTTCCAGTATTATAATATTAAAACAATTTTTTTGTAAAACATATAAAATATTTTATTAAAAATATCACAAAATATAAATAAAAATATTTTAAAATTTTTTTAAAAAATAACGTTTCTTAAAAATATTAATTTTTAAAACTACTTTTTGAAAAATATTTATGATATTTTTTAAAATATCATTGAAATAAAAACAAAAAGAAAAAAAAGAAAGAAAAATAAGATACTTAGTTGACTAAGGCTATTTTAGTCAACTGAGGCATTTAGTTGACTAAGAGATGCTTAAAGCATCTTTTATTTTTTCTTTTTTTTTTTTTTTTCAATGAGGAGAGAGAGAGAGGAGAGGAGAAAGAGGGAGGGAAAAAAATCGACTAAGGCATCCCTTTTTTTAAAAATCCATAAAATTTTATTAAAATTTTCATAAAATATAAATAAAAATATTTTTAAATGTTTTTAAAATTTTGAAATAATAATATTTTTTTAAAAATATTAATTTTTTAGAACTATTTTTTTAGGAAAGATCTATGATATTTTTTTAAAAAAAATAACTGAGAAAAACAAAAAAGAAAAAAAACAAGATGCAAAAAATATAATAGATGTTTTTAAAAAATTTTAAAAAATTAAAAAAATATTTTTATTTATATTTTTTGATATTTTTTTTAAAAATAACTATATTTTTTAAATAATTTTTCTAGTATTATAATATTAAAATAATTTTTGAAAACATTTATAATATTTTATTAAAAATATCACTAAAAATAAATAAAATTGTTTTTAAATGTTTTAATTTTTTTTTAAAAAAATTTTTTTTCTTGAAAATTTAAATTTTTTAATACTATTTTTTAAAAGACATTTATGATATTTTTTATAAATGTCATTGAGTAAAACAAAAAAGAAAAAAAGATGCAAAAAATATTATAGATGTTTTATAAAAATATTTTAAAAAATTTAAAAACACATTTAAAAAACATTTTTATTTATAATTTTTGATATATTTTTTTTAAAAATAACTATATTTTTTCTATAATGTTTTCGGTATTATAATATAAATAAAAAATAGTTTTAAAAAATTAATATTTTTAAGAAATATCATTTAAAAAAAAATTATTTATATTTTGTGATATTTTTAATAAAATATTTTAGATGTTTTACAATAGTCGACTATGGTATCTTTTCTTTTCTTTTTTTCTTTTATGTTTATTTTTTTTCAATGAGGAGAGAGGGAGGAGAGGAGAAAGAGGGAGGGGAAAAAAAAAAAGGAATGACACAACTGCAAGTGTGTCCTTTGGATGACAAATCTGACGTGTACAGGAGTTTTATGCTTATACATATATATGTTAATAATGAAGACTGTGCCAACTTGGTGATATCATAACTCAATATTAATGTTGTATTGTCTGGCCGGAGGTAACGAGGAAGTTTATGCCTTTTTTCCTAAGAATAATTGTTTTCTTTTTTGGTTTCATAAGTCAGAGTCTATCACACGAGAGAAGAAATGCTACTTAAAATGAAACTCAATGACAATAATTGTGGTATCGTCTAAAAAGGAAAAACGAAAACTTTACATCACTCAAGCAACCATGCATTTTCTCACCCGCTTTTTTTTTTATTTATTATATAATTATATTTCAACTAATCTAAGTCGAATATTTATCGGGTTTATTTTAAGAAACAATTCTTTCACCATAATATTTTTTATTCCTCAATTTCAAACTCAAAATTTAGTTAGAAAATCTAATACTCTTATATATTAAACCAATTAATACATCTTTACTACAATATATTAATGCACATCCACAAATAAGCCTTTGGTTTAGAAAAATTTAGTTTGTAATGAGATAGAAAAAGACATAAAATAGAAAGAGTGAAACTAAAATTTGAAAAATACATAAAAATAAAATTAAAAAGAAAATTTATCAGTTTTTTAATTTCTGTCGCCATCTCCGCATCTCCTCAAAAGAGAAGATAAAAATTGAACTCATTTTTATTTTGAAAATAAAGATAAGTTTTAATTTTGTTTGCATCACCACGACTCAAACATGATATACGATATCATATACACGATATCAAATGTCATCCTAAGAAACCTGAATCCTAATACTGTATATGATCCCCTCCTAAAGGGCCGATTCCTTTTACTTTGCAAACCTCACCTGAGTCCTCACCCCCCCCCCCCCGGCCCAAAAAAAAGAACCGCAAATAGAAAAACCCTTTCACAGGATATATTCGTTTCCAGGAAAGAAAATCAATGGAAAACATTCAGGCAGTAACATCAAACTCTCGAGAGAGAATCATTGCCGGAAACAGATTTTTTTCCTTCTTTTTTCTTTCTTTT
Organism: Dillenia turbinata; assembly: GCA_037126225.1. Classification (NCBI taxonomy): domain Eukaryota; kingdom Viridiplantae; phylum Streptophyta; class Magnoliopsida; order Dilleniales; family Dilleniaceae; genus Dillenia; species Dillenia turbinata. Next base: position 18,525,517 of record JBAMMX010000007.1, read on the forward strand.
TTTTGTATTTTCTTTTAAAAAAGAAACACAAAAGAAAAGAGCTACATGAATATTAGATAAACCTAGCAGAGAACATTGCTACAAGCTAAAGTGAAGCGCCATTCTAATGGTTGAATATGCATAGAAATTACAGGGCGGAGAGTTTAGCTTAGATCTTGACAAACCGAACATCACTCTGACCAAATGCAGTCCCACATCCAGGGCACTTCCGATGACGGATCTCTAGATTTCTCTGAATACAGGGATTGCAGAACAAATGATAGCACTTCGTGATTACCACCTGCACAGGAGTATTTGAAAATGGGATTATGGATACATTCAAAAGCAAACAATAAGACCCACCAGCTCTGACATTCTATCATCAATTTTGGTAATTACCCTTTATTCTTCAACCATTATCTTCTCATTCAATTTCTTGGGGGTAGCTTTATTGTTTAGACTAGTGGCATGGTTTGCTTTTGTGTGTGCGCGTGCGTGTGAGAGAGAGGTTTAACTAAGCAAAAGTTGCTCCGGAACATCATCCTCAAAGCATACCCACCTCAATGTCAATAATTGTGAAGCAAAATGCATCATGTAATTCAAATATATCAAGGAAACAAATACACCAAGACTGCCTCACCCCTATAAAGAGGGATGAAACAGTTACAAATACTGCTGATAGATAAAGATAGCATGCATATCAGACCAAGAACTTGTACCACCATCTTTTCTCATGGAAGATATGGTATTATTGTGGGAGGAAATCTCACCTCTTTTGGCCGGTCAAAACAGACACCACACTTGAGAATAGCTTTGCAATCTTTAATTTCATCTTGCAGTTTCTGAATTGCAGCTTCGCTACTAGCTGAAGTCATCTCATCAATTTGGCTATTCAGTTCCTTGAGCTCCTCCTCAATCTTCTTGCGTTCAGTTCTGAGTCAAAATGATCTCAAGTTAACACACACACAATGATTTTTCTTTTTTTTTTTTGGGGGGGGGGGGGGTTGCAGGGAGAACTGATTAAATCCCCAGCCATAATGTCTATGCATGACCGCATGACACAACCTGTACCAATAAGAAAACTATACAATTCCTAATAGTATGTCCTCTAGAGACTAAAGACCATTTTGGACCATAGGCCAAGTAGCACAGGCATATACCATTGCATCCTTTAACCTAATGACCTCACTGCACACAAGATCCAGAACCATCATTTGACGTCATTGTGGTATTGAAACTCTATTGTCACCATGAAAAATTATGCCACCATAGATTAATAAAAGTGTATGCATTTTAAGATACAATTAGCACAGAAATATAAACGGCTAAAGAACCCCTTGGAAGTCATTGTTAGACACGAAGGATACAGATTCTCCAAAGCACTCTGCATTTCATACTCTTCGAAATCATATTCTCATGTTTCCAAGTTAAAGATATTCAGCTGCAACAGTTCAAAACCAGACACACCAGTTGCATTCCCAGAAAACTAGATGCAGACAAATCCAGAAAAGCAACCATAATGACTAGGGGAGGAAATTGTGGTGAGATCTTAAATCAAGTTATTTATATACATGATATGACTACCTTTCAGTGTCCAATTCCATCTGAATATCATCAATGTTTCGCTGAATCTGCTCATTGTCCTTCTCAGAAGAGGCATAAGCAGATTTCAACCACTTCAACTCCTTCTCAGCATCTGCCAGTTCCCATTTTGCTTTTTCCAGGTTAATTGCAAGATGTCCATTCTCTTGAGTAAATTTTAAAGCCTCTGTAAGGCAAACCTTCATCTGCAAAGTTCACAAATTAGTTTCTATAAACCACAAGTACTTAACATATAAGACCTGATCATTGGGCGGGCTGCCTACTTGCCTGGACCAGCCCAAATTCATGAGCAGCATTGAAGAAATATAGGCATGATGAATGGCAGGGCGAAGCCTGCCATCCAAAACTCTCTCAGGTGAGCTGAACAGAAGGGTAAAAAGATAAGAATGTGTCTTCTCTTTTTTCTCTCTCTCCCTGTTCTCCCTTCTCATGGTAATCAACACAAACAAAAAATTCGGGCCAAGTCAGCCCAAGAAACAAGGCCCAGAACATGTTTGTGCAACCCCACTTAGCTGACCAGGCATGCCCCGCCCAATAATCAGGACCCAGTGGCAATACAAATTACTTACCTGCTCTTCACTTTGAAAAATCCTCAATTTTAAGGATTCCAAAGACATGTTCACTTGTTGAAGCTGCCTTGTCAGGGCTTGTTTCTCAGATACAAGAAAATTCTGAGCCTGCTTTGTCTTCACACTTTCTGAAACCAGCTGCAGCAGATAATCAAACTGCAGTCAGGTCCACTAGCCTAAGCAAGACAGATCATGAACAGGAGAGGAGAAAAGGGCAATGAAAACATAAGGAAATACAGCTAGTAACAGATAGACCTTAATATTGTATTCATCCCTCTCAGCCACTTGCTGTAACAGATGTTGGTTCTGTGTCTGCATATCTTCATATGCTTGCCCAATAGTCTGCAGGGACAAAAATATATATAGAATGCAGATTTGAGAAGGGCTGGACTAGGAGGAAACTATAGTCAAAGTTGTTAAAATCTTTAAGAGAAAAGTCCTAGAACCAAATTGATATTTTATAAAAATTCCAAAATTGAAGCAGAATCACATGGGTAGAATCAGATAATAATACAATTGAACCTGGAGAAAAGGATGTTGAAAGAGCATTGTGATACCTCTATTTCAGAAATATAAGCCTCTGCCTCAGCATCTTTTATTCTAATGGCCTCTTTGAGCTCTAAGACATCTCTGTACATAACATGATATTTTAAAAAGATAAGATGGCAAGTTCTTTCTACATGAACTCATGTATGTTAATGGATGTCAGGTCAATAAATACATGTGTTTTCTATCACTGTCCCTCGAACTAGACTCTATGGGTGTAAACAGCATTGTCACAGTGAAAATTAGGAGCCCAGTTTAAGAGTGAAGCATTCATATGTATGTGAATAATAAAATGTTTCATACCTGTATGTCATGCAGTTTCAAAAGGTCATCTTAGGGTGCATTAAGCATGTGGATTTTAAACTAAATAGGCCTTTCAGATAGAGAAATGAATTGTTAGGGCATGCAGTGGGAGGATAAGCAGTTTCCAATGATAGTATGATGCTTGTCTTAAATCAATTGGATGGGGGGCAAAATTGTGTAAAAAAACACGGTAAAGCATTCCAGGATCACATAATGTGTTAATTAGGTAAGTTAATTCACCAGAACAGCATCCTATTACTTTCAGCTGTTCTCTTTCGACTTTTTTTGGATTTAAAGATGCCCTTTTATTGGGGTCTTTTGGAAGCGATTTGAGCCCCAAGAACTATCAACACTTCAGTTCTCAAGAACTCTTTTAACTGTTCAGACATCCATCCCCTGAGAAAATCAAAGAATCATTCCACAGTCGTAGGTACTCAATTAAAAGAACAGGGTCACTGGTCCTCTATTAAAAGAGTCATCCACTTCTATGCGGGCGAAGGGTCCAAAGCACATGAGCCAGGGGCCAGCAGAATTTGGAAATTCAAGTGAATGAGGAAGCCATATCTCTTTTCACTTTTTCCCTTTAGGTCCCACACATATTATATACTTCCTATGTCCTAACCTTTCCGCTTTGATCAATAAACCTTGACCTATACAAAACAATTATTTCAAAGAAAACTCAAGTCCACGTGATTCTTTTCATTGTTTGGCATGAGGCAACACATGTTAATGTAAGTCAGAAACCTGCAAAAGGTTAAAAACTTTACAGATGGAGACAGAGAAACATAAGAAAAACAACAACTAACCGCTCAGATGCATCCACTTTGTTCCTCAAATCAGCGATTTCCGCTTCAGCCGCAGACAGTCTTTGTTGGCAAGCAGCCTCAGCCTCATTCGCAGCCTTTACCCTCAATTCTAGACTATGTTCATCTAAAGCATTTCTCAAAACTTCAGCTTGCATGAGAGCTCTACGTTCTGATTCTTTGATTTCCCCAACATCCCTAAATTTCAGAGATGAAGCTCAGAAATATGACAAGAGAAGTGTTAATCAAACAACCATAACACCAAACCCAGCACACGGTAAACATCGAAGAGAAATAGTGGTTCAAGTGAAATCTTGCTGCAAAGCTCTATTCAAATCTAAAACAATAAAAGCATCCCAAAATTTTTAATAATACCATGTGCAGTATCTCTTAATTAATATTAAAAACCTTCACTCTCAATTGGAAAGCCTGCATTGCATTTACAACAGCCTTTCAGAAATTACTAGCTTCTGACTTAAATAGAACAGAAATACAAGTTCTATTTTCAAATTTCAATGTTAAAAAATGAGTCACAATTATGGCATTTAGCAACAATTGGAATCTAAGCAATCAAAATAAATTGTTTCCCAACCTTTGGCAATGCCCATCGTATCACCTTAATTTTATTTCCAACGCTTTAATTTTGTACCATGATTATTGCCACTTTATGTTTCTATCCTGACATTTATATAGTTTTTACATTGATCCCTCCAACCCAATTTGAATGGCAAAGTTTTTTCTCTTTATCATTAAAATATGAATTTTCTTTTGAACATACAATGTCAAAGCAATTAATCCTCCTTTCTTAAACCGCATGCCTTGATAACTTGCTCAATCAACATGGAATGGAGGTAATCACCAGGTTAAGCATCCCTAAGGTTCCGCACTAGCATAAAGAAAAAAACAACTCCTATTTCTTCCCCTTCTTTTTTGGATCTGCTTCCATATTACAATATTGAAAATCTGATTTGTTCAAGAAGCATGATTCTTCAAGTTAATGTAAAATTTACGCATGGACCTTTCTGTTCTAAAATAGAAAGCTTAAGCGTGTGCTTAAACCTCAAAGAGAACTTGATAATTAATACAGATCAATCTGACCAGAAAACAAAATTAACTGTACCTATTATCATATATTTCCTGCCCATGCATATCCAGGAAGATCTGCAGTTCCATTTTTTCCTTCTGCATTTTCTCAATCTGCAAAGTGCATCTGTTCATCAAAAACTAAGACCAGAGCTTTTATAATTTAAATTGTCAGGAATCTTGCACTTACTAATCTAAACAATATCTCCAAATTCAAATAGAAGTGTTTTAACGCAACTTTTACATGATGAGAAAATCAAAGACAGACAAACTTTACCAGTGTTTTAAGAGACTTAATCTCCACGATTTGTTCAGCACATTTATCAGCAATGCTCTTATGCTCATTGATCTACTAGCAAGGAAAGATGACCAGGATTTCAGCGTAGAAAGAGCGACTGAGAAGACAAAGTCAAGAGGCTAACCAAAAACAAATAAGCCAAATAAAGGCCTAAAGCCATCCAGCCAATTGTGTAACTCATTGAACTGACAAAATATACAATTATCCCACTCCTTGACCATCTAATCAAACCCCCCCCCAAAAAAAAGAGAGAGAGAGAGGAGAGAGAGAGATCATATGCTGAAACTTAAAAATAAAGAAATAAAATAAAACCCAATTTTTTGGGGGCAAAAAGAAAATGAGAATAAGCCAATGCTACTTTTTCCTAATGAGTTAACAGACAGAAATATAATATCACGAAGTGAAAATGAGGAAAAACCTTTGCACTCAATAAAGCTTTCATTGACTCTGCTTCTTCGCGCAAGGATAGCGCTTCATGAGCTGTGTCCTTCCAACGATTCAACTGAGCTTCCATCATCCCCATTTCCTTGGACAATGCAGAGGCCATTACATGGAACTCAGCTTTGATATCCTTTCTCCCTGGAGCAGCTAATGCCTTTACATACTAAACAGGCACACAGTAGTCATGAAAACTAAAAAAGAAGATGAGAGTTTACCAGAATCCTGAACTGCTTCTTCCATTTTGATCTCAAGATCATTTTTTTCAATAATACAATTCTGAAGCTGGACCCCAAGCTCTTCAATCTTGGATTGAGCATTATGAATTGCATTCTTCACCACATCAGACGAATCTGCTTTCCCACTAATTTCTTTCTCCCTACGCATAACATAAGACCTGTCGGCCTGATGTAAAACCATTAAGTATCAAGGCAAAGTAGCAGCATTTGAAGCAAGACTCATTATGTGGAGGGAAGCAGTTTAACCTGAAGAGAGTCTGTCAACATTTTGTACCGCTCAGCCTCAGCAGTCCAATGCTGTAGTTGATCATTTAGTAAGGTGTAGGGTCGGGATGACCTTACATATTTTTCATCATTCAGTTCATTCTAGACAGAGAAATATTCTAAGTTAGATGAAGACCACAAGAACTCTAATGAGATGCCAAGAACTTGTTGGGACAACAATATGTTTAATTGCTGCATATAACACTACCAAGTATTATTAACAGTCTATTTTTCCATACCTGAAGATCTTGCAACTGTTTTGACAGCATTAGGTTGTCTTCCTGCACCTCTTGAAGCTCAGAAAGACGGCTGGTAGCCAATATCTGCAAAACATGTGTCATTATCTTAACAATCCGTTTGGATGGAGAGTTTTGATGGGAAAGGGAGGATTTTTAAAGAACCCACCCATGTTTGGCAAAATAATTAATTGGAAGGGAGGAAAAGGGAGGGTTTCTATGAAACCCTCCAAACCCAATTTTTCAATTCCACCAAATCAGTGGATTTTGGAGGGAAGAGATTCCCCTTTAAAATTATAAATGCTAAATTTACTTTTATATCCTCTATTTTAAAATTCTAATAAAAAACAAAAAGGATAAAATAGTAAATTTGTGCACTTTTTATTATATTCTCTTCCTTTTTCTCGTCTAACCAAATGTGATTTTTTATTTTACTTTCCTTTCCTTCCATTTCTCATCACATATTTTGTTGCCAAACATGATTCTTAATTTTACCTCCCTTTCCTCCCCTTTCCCATCCTTTCCCTTCCTTTCCTTTCCTCCCTTTCCCATGTGTTTGCCAAACACACTGAGTGAGTGCAGATTTGTGTCTCACTGTAAGGGAGAGAGGGTTTACAAGATGCTAACCTTTGTTTCCTCCATGGAATCCTTTAATTCTTTTAAGCCCTTGGCCTTATCTGCATGCTTTTCAGGACTTAAGTTTCCATTTGCAGTGGCAGGACCAGGACTATGAATCCAGTATGCTACATTCTTTTGCATTTTGAGATTAACTAGTTTTCTTCTACTTTCTTCAAGTTCTGCCATGCTTTCTTCAAGTTCACCTATCAGATAAACAAAAAAGAAATAAATAAATAATAAAAAATAAAAGAAGTAGAAAATCATATCATGCCATCATCTTCGGCAGCATGTAAGCACCGGGTTGGCCAAGATGGTTTCTGCCCTCTTTATGTCTTTGTAATTTAAAAACACCACATGAATTCCTCATTGTTTTATGTGTCCAGAAGAACTTAATCTATCAGAGTACCTGAAAGGCGTTTGATCTCAGATTGATCCACTGAGTGGTTCTTGATATAATTTTGAATCTCATCGGCATATTTTTTATGCTTTAAGTGAAGCTGATCAATCCCCCCTTGTAGATTTTTGGTCTCCTCTTCGATTAAGTCATGAATCTTGGTCAATTGGATCAAAGCATCTGAAAAAACACATGAACATGACAACAAGCATCATTATTTTGAAGTTTAACCAAATAGAACTGGATAAGCATCAGAGGAAAATTTCTCCCAACCTTCTGCTGATAGCATTCCTTTCAAGACCTGAGCTACGCTCTCAGCTTTTGCTCTCTGATCATTTATAGTATCTTCAAGGAACTTCATCAAGTCCTTAGTGGATGAACAACGCAAAGCAAGGGCATCTTCAACAAACTTAAGAATTTTATCACTTCCGCTACATCCAAGGGAATCTACTTCTAGAAGTCTACAAAGAAAAATCTCTTCAGCAGGACATGAAGGTATTGACCCTGAAGATTAATCAAAATTTTTATGGTAAATAATATTTCTTTGGAATAACATATATAAAGATGTTCCTTGCTTATTAACTTTTTTATATATATAAAAGGATATCTAATCTCATAAAAACCCAAAAAAAAAAAATAAATAAATAAATCTGAATAGGACCTCTAATATGGTCAGCACGGTCCAAGAATTGCAAAGCAGCTGGACCTCCCCCAGCTTGTATGCCAAGCAAGGCCAAATCATCAACCAGCTATAAAAACATTACAAAGAATCATGTCACATATTGCATATTGAAACTAAGGAAAGAAGATGCACCAAGAGAGGGCAGGGACCAAAAAAAATTCCGATTGACCTCATTCCAGAGTTGATTCACTGAAATCAACATATGATCATATGACATCTGCTTATGTTGTAACTCTTTGATTTTGTCTTCAAGGTCATGCAACTCTTGCCTTTGTGTATCTAACAGCTGAACTAATTGCTGATTTTGATACTGGAGAACTGCTGCATCAACCTGAAAGACAGAGAAGATTAGACCAAATATTCCAGAATGACATCAAAACAAAGGCATAAATAAATAAGATGGATGATGCCATATTTATTTTTAATTGCAAAATAAAAGAATTTCATAGATCCAAAACATATTTGAGGAAGAGACATCCTTTGAAGAAACAAAAGAAAGAATCAAAATGGGAGAACATTCCATTTCCAAAAGATGTCTCGAGAAGCGTGTCCCCAAAGCACACTCATGGCCAAGGGCCAAAGAGATGCCAACAATACTATGTTTTCGCATAACACCAATAAGAAGACTCCAATCCTTAAAGATCTGAGTGTTCTTCTCTAACCATAGGTACCAAAGGATATCCATAACTGCACACTCCCAAAGAGTCTTAGCCAGACAGAACGAAATGTTTGAGAGCATCATATGGATCATGTAAGACATAGATTGGCAAATCTCAGTCCAAGTTGTCACAACATAAAAAGTGCAGCAAAGGCACACTGTAGTAGTGGCTGCTCTACTTACTCACGTTCTCAAATGTATCAGCAAGAATGTTAATGCCATTAAAAACCCAAAAAATCTTAATCAGGTTTTATTCTCTCTTTTTAAAGAAAAATCTCAAATGTATCAGGTTTTTTGCTAAACCCCTAACATACAAAAGGACATAAATCCCCTATATTTCTCTATATCTCCTCAACTAACTCCCTATCACAGTTCTTTAGCCATCTCTTGGGATTAGGTTGTCAGATATTAACAGTGAAATAGAAGAACAAAATTTGGTCAGAGCGCAGATTGCCTAAATGCAATGGAAACAACTGAACAGAGTCAGTCCCTACCATTTGTAAGATTTGCAGATTACTTGATCTTTTCCATACTTGAGAATAGTTTTTGGTTCATATTTTCCCCATGAATCACAAAGGGGGATTGGTTTGAAAAAAATGTGTGTTTGATGGGAACAAAATTTAAATCCACAAATAAATTTAATTTCACATTCTATTGAGAAGATTTACACTCCACACACTTCTGACATCCTAATCTAATAGATTTTCTAAATCTCTTTCATCGTTGCTACACACATCACACACATAATCTCCTCAATTGTCAAATCGCACCATACACAAGAGGCTTGTATCTTACCATAATAATTTCTATGGATTACTTTTGATCTATGAAGCATGGACACTGATATGGGACACAACACGACACATGAAAAACACATATTGACGCGATAAATATTAAGAAAAAAAATTCACTGTTAGTTATAAAGCATTGTATGTAATGTCCAAAACATCTCCAAAGCTAACACAACACACAACTCATTTCTTAAAAAAAAAAACTGTACAACATAGCTCTTGATATCCTCTTGGAAGATTAGGTATTGCATTAACAACTATCAAGATGACGATTTAGACCAAACTTATCAACAACTCGGTCAACATAGGATAAGAGTACACAAAAGTATTCCTAAAATTATCCCACCCAAATACAAGTTCAATTGGAGAATATTACAAAGAACCCAAACCCATCCAAATTAAAGCTTGGACAGGGTAAAACATGAGTTACAAGGAGGGAGGGAGAGAGAACAGTGTGGTCTTGAAAATGTTAAACACTACTCAATTACATTACCTTATCTTCCAAATTGATTAGGTCTAATCCTTTTCTTTTCCATGCTACTTTATTTAAGGCCATAAAAGTAGTTAACATATAAAAGTAATAAAATTTTAAAAAGGAATAGAAAGGTTTATCTATGATCTTATTGAATAACAAGAACAAATTTATCTTTCATAGCATTTGGCTAGAAAGGAATATTTGGAACTAAGTTAACAAGACAGAGTCATTTATTTGGATATAATTTCTTTTTAGCATCTTAGTGTGTAAGAAAATCAAAGCCAATGACTTGTTTGACAAAAGGGAGGCCTTTCAAAGCTCTTTCTCATGAGATTTATATTATGTACTATAAGGATTGTGAAACCCAAGATTTGTTCAAGCATTACTCTATAGGAAATGTTTCACCTCTCATTGCATTAATGATTACTAGCAGTGTGGCCCCAGAAGAGTGCCTGATTTGTTCTTCACAAAGTTTAAAGAATTTAGAGGGGGAAGGATGTATTATGTCAACTGGAGTTAATGATAACTAGCAGTTTGCCCCCAGAAGAGTGCCTGATTTGCTCTTCACAAAGTCTAAAGAATTTAGAGGGGGAAGGTGGTATTATGTTAACAGGAGTTAATGATAACTAGCAGTTTGCCCCCAGAAGAGTGCCTGATTTGCTCTTCACAAAGTTTAAAGAATTTAGAAGGGGAAGGATGTATTATGTTAACTGGAGCAAAAACTTGTAATTTTAGAAACAGAATATTGGTCTCTCCATGGAAAAGCAATCCTTTATTAGTCCTTGTCTTTGGAGGATTTCTCACCCTTTTAGACACTTATATTTCTCTTCCAGCAATCCTTTATTAGTCTGTCTTTGAAGGATTTCTCATCCTTTTAGACACTCTTATAATTCTCTTCCAACCCTGTAACTTATAGAGATACAATATAGACTCTTTTTTAGCAGTAGATGTAGTTTGGTATTTTAAAGGGTTTGCTCAAGAGAATGGAAGCCTAAAGTCATTTGCAACACTTCAGATTTACTTATTTTCTTATTCTCGTTATTCTTAGCATTCACAGTTGTGCAAAGTGGCAATTAAGTGATTCATTTGATTAAACTGGGATGCCAAAATTTAGAAAACAGTCTCCCCATTTACGTCCTATACGTTAAGATTGTTTTCTTTGCCTTTTTGTGGTACATCCAAACTAGTGTTTTCACATGGATTCCTACATAGGTAATAAGAGCAATAGGGAAACAGTTTTTACATAATGTGGGTTTTTTCCCTTGTACCCTTTATAGTTTTTATCAGAGCATATAGCATCCTCTTTGCAGTGGACTACTCACTCTTCTTCTGATATAAATTCTTTTCCATAAATAAAAAAGACAATGCATTTAATACGTTACTTCTTAATGAAGTATAACAACTGACAAGGATTATGTCTCTCTTAAAAAAGGTATGGTTATATGGAAATCATGATACAGAATTCAGGATAGGATAAATTGAGGCATATAGCCACCTAACCAACCAAATCCAAGATCACTCAAAGACCTTCTCTCTCTCTCTCTCTTTTTTTTTTTAAGTGAAGAATGCATGAGATTTTTGAAGCGGACTTGGAACAAACAAAAAAAGGGTCACCTAATGCTCAAAGAAATCCACTAAACATGTCGAGTCCAAGATGAGGTAATGCATAAACAACCATACCATCAGGTCCATGGATCATTTAATATGTTACTTCTTAATGAAGTATAACAACTAACAAGGACCATGTATCTCGTAAAAAGGGTATGGTTATATGGAATTTGTCATATAGAATTCAGGCTAGGCTAAGTTGAGGTATTTAGCCACCTAACCAACCAAATACAAGGTCACTCAAAGATCTCTTTCTTCTTTTAATGAGGATTGCATGAGATTTTGGAAGCAGGCTTGGAATTAGTCAAACACAAAAAGGTCACCTAATGCTCCAAGAAATCCACTAAACATGTGGAGTTCAAGATGAGGTAATGTATAGACAACCATACCATCAGGTCTGCGGATCACTTGCTTCTGCATTTCGATTAGACTCATTCAGTTGGGGGGGAATCCTCTCTCTTTTGCATCTTCATGGGGTAACTTCTACCTTTGTCCGCCATGAGTTGTGGGCATGGAGGGGACAGAAGGCTTGTACAACAAAGAGGAGAGTGGTTAGGTTGCTCCCTCTTGCAGACTTCTGGTTAAATACGAGAATTTTTAGGGGATAGAGAAACCCTTGTTGAATTTTGTGGGCATTGTCATGAGATGTATGTATTTTTTGGTTGTTTTCCAAGTTTTTGTGTCCCATTGTGGAGGTTGTTGATTTTATAGAATTTTTGGTGCTACGTTAGTGCCACTAACTATTTTAGTGCTCTTTCGCTTTTGTTTTTCCTTTTTTGTGAATAATTTCTTTCTTCTTTTTATAAGAAAAAACACAACTATATCATCTCTTGTGACAAATAAATTGTTTCCGAGAGTTAAAACTAAGACTTTAGGTAAGATTCCAGAAAAGATCAACTCAACCACATAAATTTTTTAGGGAAGGCTGAAGAAACAAAGGTCCAAATGGAAGATGATTTTGTTTAAGATTCCTATTTCTTCTTTTAAAGAAAAAAAATTAAAAATCTTTCGTGTTAAAGATATTCACACTAATTCAGCCCTAACACAGGTCCTGCCTACTATCACACAATTTCTCACTAACTTTATCGCTCCTCTCCCTCACAAGACATTGTTTTAATCCAAGAAAATGGCAACAAAAACTTGAAAGAAAATAATTTTCTTCTTTCTTTTTTGAAAAATAAATGCATTTGCCAGCCCAAATAATAAAATGCATATTATTTTAATCGTTTGAAGCATGGACACTTCAAAATCAAATCATTATAAAACACACCATATATCATGTCCAATTTTTTGTTAATAGTCACCAGGCACTTCTCAAATGCTCTAAATAAGTTTTACACAATTGGTAATAATAAAAGCAGAATGCTTCCATCGTTAAATATAGTAACAGAGTATATTATTTAAAAGTAAATTATGATAACGATCATGTTTGAAGTACGTAAATCACTAATAACATGACTTTGAATCCATATAGGAAAATCTCAATAATTTTTTTCTGAATAGTGCATCAATATAACCAAAAACAATTTTAGCTAGTGTCGTTTCCAATGGTGCTGTGTTCATAGCTTGTCGTGTATATGTACCATATCAATCTCGAAGCTTCCTAGATAAAATCACTAACATTTTCAACAATGTCAACAACTATAACTTAGGTGCAACAATGTTTTTGATCCTACCGCAAATAAGACCTAGAAATAGAATGTTAAGGCCAAAGACGAGACCAGGCAGTTGGGAGACAAGGGTTCAAACAGAGTCAACTTTAAAAAATAAAACATAAAAATGCTGCCATTAATGAAACAACCAATGCCCTGAGCTTGCAAACAAAAACAAAATCAAGAACCCTAAAATCGACCCCTAGAGAAGTAATAAAACAACTGAGAATTTGCAGCCAAAGTACATAATTTTGCCTCAATCAAAAAATAAATAATATAACGAAACCCTAATTCAGTAGCTACTTGGCTCCGGAGAACATTAGAATTTAAGTGAGAGAGTGAGAGAGAGAGAGAGAGAGCGTATACAGGTCGGTGGTCGGGAGAAGTAGTGGAGTTTCTGGCCATGTTGGTGTTGGTGTTGGTGTTGAGCAAATGAGGTCTCTTCTTCTCTGGTTCTTCCGATTCTGAATTCTCCATTACGCTGCTTCAAACTCCCGCAATCCCACCATCACACGCCCCCTTCCCGTACTTTCTGGCTACAGAGAGAAAGAGAATCGCTCCCACCCTACCCACAGAGAGAGAGAGAGAGAGAGAGAGAATCTGGAGGTTGGTATCGCAAAGACGGTCAGAGGGTTTGGTTTTAACAGTGAAGAGCCGTTTCAATTTTTGGGCCTTTATTTATTTATTTATTTGCTGCAAACTTTTTTTTTTTTGTTTTTTTAATAAGAACTGTAGAAAAAGACGAAGGAAATTGGTGGAAATTGCATCTCCAAATATTTTTGAAATTTTTTCCATTTTTTCTATTTTTTTAAAAATATCACATTTCTACACAAAACTCTTTTTGCAATATATTTTAAGAATTTTTATTTTTTATAAAATTAAAATATTATTTTGTTTTTGAACAACCTTTTATTAACGCTGCATTTTTCTAGTTATAATTCCAAATAGAAAAGGATTAATAAAAAAATAGATAATGATAACAAACCTACAAAATAAATAATATTATTTGAATTAAATAAATTACGAATTAAATATACCAAATCTAATATCATAATTCATATTAATATATTTCTAATCACATATTTTTTCAAATTAATCAAAATATATCAATAATTTAATAAAAATTGATTAAAAGATATTAATATTTGGTTCTCCTTAACTCTTTTGCTCATAATGTCATTGCTCCCACAAAATGGTTTATGCTCGGGTCCTTTCCTTAAATAATAGATTTAGGAATTAAAATTATAAAAATATTAATGATTTTATTCGGTCATAGGAGTGATGAAATCCAATTTCAAAATGATATTTTTAAAATTTTTGAAAATTAAGCTTTCTCTCTCGTCGATAGAGATTTTTAAGTGATAACTAAATTTAATAGTCAATTTTTCAAAATTGATTTCCGATCCTTTTTTATTTTTTCAAAATTAAAAAAATATTTATATCATTTTGAAATCGATTTTTAAGAAATCAAGTTCAAAAATCGAATTTTTGAAAATCGATTTTACCATTCTAAGACGCGAATAAAAATATTAATATTTTTATAATTTTGATCTTTAAATCTAATATTTAGGAAAATAATCCGTTTATGTTAAATGCAACATCACTATATATTTATATAAGTGTGTACATTGCAAAATCATTTTTGCCCTTATAAAGAAATAAATTCTTACATTACTCTTATTTATTTTATTAAACTTTTAAAATCTCTCTCTTCTTTTATTCCATATCTCTCTCTTATCTAATTAAATTTATATCTTTTGAAATTATTTATTTCCTCTGCACACATATCCTTTATTGTACCTCTGTATAATTTGTCTTTTAAATTTTTGAATGATCGTTCAAGCACAATATCCATCAAAGTTTTTGTTTCTAAACAAATTGATAATATACGGGTCGTATTTAATATATTTATTTAATATATTTTTATTTATTTCCTTCTCTAATTATAAAATTTCTGTGATAATACCGACATCGTGTTCATTTGATTTAGATCTATTTTTCTTCCTCAACTATTATAAGAAAATTTTATAAAAATTTAACATTATTATCATTCAACGTATGTGAGCGGAAAAAAAAAATAAACAAACAAACAAACAATGTGCTAATGATTTTCCATGGGTCAATGATTATTTAGATATTTCAATTCTATGTTTCTCCTTCTATAACATATATTATGGAATGCAAGCTCCCAAATCATACGGTGATCGAAAAGAAATCAAACAATATTTTCTTCCAATATTAGAGAACAACCCGAGTTAGATGATTTGATCCATAGAAATAAATAATATTTTTAAATATTATACATCCAAAAACAATATAATGATAATAAAATACAAATAAAAATGAATTCCTCATAAAAGCATCATTTAATTTGCATTTTTCTATCTTAACTCGCCGTTGACGATTCCATAAGAATCTCTTTGACATTTGGTTTTTGTCAGTATTGTCCTCGCTAACTCATAAATTTCCCATATTACCCTTTGTGCATTTTCCACCCTTTTTTCAAATACCCTACACAAAATCCATTTTTATTCTTTTTTAATTATATAAAGATATCGGAAATCATAAAAATATACGCCTCAAAAGAAATACTTAAATAAGAATTTTTTACTATTCAAATCTCCTACAAGAACACGAATTTAGTTTTATTAGAATATGAAGTGATGTTTAACCAAATTCAGTGCATTTCATGTGTCTCTGTGGGTTCTAATTCATGTTTCTGTCTCCCTCACTCAAGTCAGGTTTAAAATTTTATCAAATTCAATATTAACTCATAGGCTACAATACTCAATATTGTAGAATTTAATTCTAAAATATATTTTCTTAAAAAAAAAAAGATCAACATGCTGAGAAGAAGAATGGGAAAACTCAAATTAAGCCCAAGGAGCCATGAACTTTGATGTATTGTTTTCACTTCTTATCTACTGTTTCTTTAGTATTTTGTACTCATATATGGTCTCTCTCATTTACAAATATTCATATATATATATATATATATATATATATATATATTCTAATTTTACAAAATCTTTTAACAAATTTCCAAAAAATTCTTGTAATATTCTATAATTTTTTTGCTTGATATTTTTTTAATATTTAAATAACATTTGACAAAATATTGACACTTCTTCAAAATTTAAATTGTTTTAAGGAAGAATTAAATACTATTTACCCTCTCTCTCTTTTCCTCTTTCATATATATATATATTTGTATATATTTGTTCACAAAATCTCTTAACAATATTTTTCCTATAATTTTTCTTATATTATATGAATCTAAATTGGTATATATATAAGTTTATTTTTAGGTTTTGACGGTAATAGTCGATAATAAAAATAACTATGTCAATTATCCTCTTAAATATGTTTTTTTTAATAATCAATGGATATTTAGACTTATATTTCGATTAATCTGATCTGAGTATTATGTATCCAATTTAGGGGTTGATTTTTTAACGTAAATTTTTTTATTCTTAAGTTTTGAATTTAACATTTAATTAAAAATTTTAATATTTTTATTCATTAAATTGACGGTGCATTGGTCTTTTAAAATATGTTTAAAATCGTAAGCTAATTGACATGACTCTACTTGGATCAGAAGACCCATAACTTAACCACAACGGCCCCGACAAGCCCAAACTTTCAAGGTATTTTGACCCGGGCTCTCCAAGCCCAGATCTTAAGCATTAAACCCTCTGGAACCAATTCTCTACATTTATTTCAATTTATACTTATTTTATTTATAAAATTTTTTACTATAATAAATTTTTTTAACATATATGATTTTATTAGGAGAAATTAAATTTTTCTATAAAAATACTAAAATTGTAATTATATATTAATTATAATGGCGTAACTTTTGACAAGTAATGATTTAAGCGAATTGCGAGCAAAAGAAGACAACTTCTCTTTAAAATGTCAATGCCATTTCCATACGTCACAGGAGGATATGATTAAAAGAAAAGATTGCATTGAAAGCTCATCCAAGAAGATCTGCCATGGACAAGATCCTCGTATCTCATTATGTTATCATCTATCTAATTGTTCAATCTCCCATGATGGACCTTTTATTATCCCCTAATCTTTTATTTTTTTAATCAGATAATTTTTTTTATTATTATTTTTTATAAACAACCTGTATCTTATAATCATTTTGAATTCGATTAAATTTGATTTGAGTTGAGTTAAATCATTAAATATCAAAACTCTCTTAATGTCTATTTTTTTCATATAGGAGAGTTGAACCAGAGATCTTTTTTAAGAGATACCCATATTTCGTTACTAGATCAATTATATTTGTTTTAAAAGAAATTTGATTGACCCAAAACATCCCTTATTTTTTAATATTAAAAAAGAAAAATTGCATCTGCCTGTGCCATAACTACATTGAAAGTCACTTAATTTCATTGAATGTTTTACAAGAAAGATGATAAGTACTAGAGATGTTATGTTATCAAAACCATTAAACCATGACATAATTATCACAACCTTTCTTGTTAGCATCATTCTTTACTTTTTTATTTTACATTTTTCTTATACTTTTCAGAAATAAAATTTTTTGGGTATTCGCTAGCTTCTCTAAATAAGTCATGCTTAAATTTTTAGAATTATCAATACGAAATTCAGATTCTTAACTTTTATGGAATTCAAGTAATTCATTAAATTTCCTAAATAATAACCATGCGAGAGATATATTCACAAAATATGACAAACATGGTCTTAATAATTTTTCTTTTTCCTCCTTTTACGTGACATTTTCTTTCAATTTATTTGGTATCAAATGTTAAATAGAAAATTATTATATTAATATATTATATCTTGAATTTTAAATGAATCCATATAAAGTTTAGGAATGCAACACTAAATGTAAAGCAGTAGACCTCGTGCAAAATGCTAATACATTCACCAATGTTGATTGGTTCAACTGAAAGGGAACTGAATTTTCTTAATTATGATCATGAGTTTGATTTCTTATGAATACGAAAAAAATACGAAAAAAATCATGTTGAGAGATCTCTCTAAAAAAGAATCCGATGGATCAATCGAGATAAAACTCTAAATATTTAATAATAAGAAAAAAAAAAGGCTAATACACCCACTTTCTATTAATTCTCACTATAATCGAGTGATTTGTTGGGATACACAATCTCTTGAGAAATTTTATTTCAAAAATAATGATCGAAATAAAAAATTCTTGAATTTATAAATTCTACCTCGACAAACGAGACTTAATTTTTTAAAATTAATTTTTTCAAATTGCAAAATAATAAAAGAGGGGAGGAGGTTAATCTTCTCCATCACGCATACCATGCGTGTCGAGCGAGATGCTTGTGGGCGTGGGTTTACGAGAACTATTTGGTCTTTGTAATCCTTACGTAACAAATGACGCTCACGTTATTCTTTCTCAAAATATATATATTAGATGATATAGTTGGCAACATTAAATGCCCTTTTTTTTTTAGAAAATAAAAATAAAAATTTTTAAAATTATAGAATCTAAGAATAAGTTTGATTAGAGTGAAAGTGGAAGGAAAAAAAAAGAGAAATAAAAATAGAGTGAAATGGTTCTTTTCATTCGTTAACTAAGAAAGAAAATGTGAAAGATAAATAAAAGCAGGATGTA
The DNA here is from genome assembly GCA_037126225.1 of Dillenia turbinata. Classification (NCBI taxonomy): domain Eukaryota; kingdom Viridiplantae; phylum Streptophyta; class Magnoliopsida; order Dilleniales; family Dilleniaceae; genus Dillenia; species Dillenia turbinata. The sequence goes on from JBAMMX010000007.1 coordinate 18,544,378, forward strand.
ATCTTAATTCTTCCCTTTTAAGAAATTATTTTCATCCCAAAATAAACGGATTGAGAAGAAAATAAAATTTTTGGACAAATTTATTATTGTTCATATTTAATATTTATGAAATTATCCATTAATTATTTTCTATTTCAATTTTATTTAACATAAATTAATAAAATTTAATTTTTCTTCATTAATTTTATTTAAAAATTTATTTTTTATTAATGATAAAGATTTTACTTCTTTATATGACTATTTCAATTTTATTTAATGTAAAGTAATAATGAAAATAATTTGTAAAAAAAGAAAAAAATATATTAAATAGCCATTTTTTATAAAAAATTATATTTTTAGACAAATATTTTAAATTAGAAAAATAATTTGTAAAAAGTAAGAAAAATATATTAAATAGCTATTTCTAGAAAAATTATATTTTTAGAAAAAAATTTTAAATTAAAAAAATAAAAAAAATTACGTGATAAAAAATATTAAAAATATCATTTTACAATGATATAATAGTCAAGTTAAAAAAATAAGATAATATTTTTTTTTCATTTTTCATTCTAATCAAATAAAAAAAAATATTATATATTTCTTTCTCTATTCCTATTAAATAAAAAAAAACACATTTATTTTTATTAGATAAAATAAATCTTTCTCTCCCTCTTCTCCTCCACAGACAAAACTTACCTTAAGTGATGGGAAAAGGAATACCCTCGTGAATTTTGATTCGTTTTCTTGTACTTTGTAGGGTTTTTTTTTTTTTTTTTTGAATTATTCTTTAATTAATTTCAGGAAAAAGAGGAACCAGTTGAGTTGTAATCTGAATGCGATGGTTTAAAAGCAAAAGACAAATTTAAACATTGGAGATGACAGAAGGCACAACTCTATTTGGCGGAAACACGAGGCGTACGAACTAGAATCAGCTTCGAAAAATAGCTTTTTCATTTATGGAAAGTTCATGATGTTGAATCGAATGAATTCCATGGGGATCAGAACAGCACTCATTATTGTGCTGTACGAAACAGGGATTCTCTTAATTTTAAAATTATTCACGGATTAATTTTATTTAAATATTTATAAAAAAATTTTATTTAAAAATAACTCTCTATATATAATTTTTTTATTTTTAAATTTTGATTTTAAAATTTAATTAAACGATTTAAAATTCTATTTGACTAAATTGACTATCCATTAATTCCTCTCTTTAAAAAAAAATTTATAGATTAAAGATTAACACCCTATAAAATTGTCACTCTTGGGGAAGGGCTAGAATAAAGAAAGGTGGAGTTCAATAATTAAATTATAGTAAGCAAAAATTAAATTATAGCTGTGATGGAATGTTTAAATTATAGGTATCACCTTGTTTTTCATAAATAAGTGGCCTATAGATAAACTCTTTTTCATAATTTTTAGAATTCAAGTTGCTTATTTTGTCAAAAAAAGAAAAAAATTAGATTACTTAATGGGCAAGTTGATTTGAAAGAGTAAAATCTAGTGGTCACAACTCTTTGTTATCCAACCCGATAATCTTAAATTTAAATCTTGATAAAAAAAAGCGTTACTTGAATTCAAAGTAGCCTTTCATCATCATTTACAATTTGACTAATTTTAAGATATATTAATCTTTTTTGGACAAAATTATAAATTTGTGTCATCATTTATCATTACATTTTAGCTAAAAAAACAAAAGGAGTGATAGAGAAGATGGAAGAACCCATGTTTACCTTTTATGTAACCATAGTGAGTGTGATCAAGTAGGGTGCAAAAATAGACAAACATTTTCTCATATAAACATATTTATTTTACTTCTAAAAAAATAAATTTTTTTTTATAAAAAGTAAAATTTTCTATTTAAAACAAATAATTATTATATTAGTAACTTTTATTTATATTAAAATTTTAATTTTAATTTAACATTAAAATATTTTTAGTTCTTTCTTCTGTTTCATTGTACAAATTTGGCATGTTGTTTTCAAATGGGCCGACTTAAGAAGAAGAAAATTTTGATTGAAATTTAATAATTTAATTAACTTTTAGTATTGACAGCAAAATAATTTCAGCCACAAAAATTAAAAGCTTTCCTCATTTTCCATGGTTTTGTTTGATTATTTTCATGAAATTGGCATTCAAAAAATTCTAAAAACGTGTGATGAGTGATGTAAGAGAATGGCTCACTTGTGTTGAAACATTTTGAAGGGGCGTTCTGGTTTTGTTTTTGTGAAGGCAGCCATTACCCCACCACCTGGCCCTTCTTTAGTGAAAGGCAGCCATTACTTCACGACCAGGACTGTATTGAGTCAGTCAAATTCATTGCATTAGGTTTAACCCATCTGATAATTGATCATCCTCTCTCTCTCCCTCTCTCTCTCTCTCTCTCTCTCTCTCTCTCTCTCTCTCTCGGATTCAAATCAATGGTGGCTCTGCACTTTTGAAGTATGAAACTATGTGGTGTTAATTTTCTTGTTTGGGTGTTCTATGTACGCACACACAATTGTACCTTACATTTTACGTAAAAGCAAGATCATGTTTATCCTAATTCTGTGGTTGATGCACCCACAAAGACTGACTTTCTTGACTAGCAAACCAACTCACATAACAAGTCGCCTTCACAACTATAGTGTGGCCATAATTATTTTTATCATAAATTAATACCATAATTCATGAGGCCGTCTTTGAATGTAACCCATATTTAGGTCATTTTCATGCCCTAATCTCTTCCATCAACAACTAAGAATTTGATACGCACTTTTCCTTTGTGCATTTAAAAAAAATATATATGTTACAATAAATTACTTCTCAAAGCCTAAGCTTTTGATATATGGCAAAGAAAAGATGGTGAAATTTCCACACCTTTTCCAGAAAATCAACACGCACTTTTCACCCAACAATCTTTGCTTTGTTGTATGAAAGCCCACTTTATATCATAAAAGATAAGTAAAAAGTGAACACATTGTCTGTTGAACTGAAACCAGAGAAAATTTTATACAGGTTGGTGGTCTCATGGCACATTACAATAAACAATAAACATCCAAAACACAAGTGAGCTTTATCACCTGCCCTAAGCTAAAAGCCATAAATTCAAACTAAACAAATCCACACCCTTCTTTTCCCTCCAAGAAAACCCCCCCCAAACAAAAAAAAAAAATAAAGGACCCAAAAATAAGGAAAATAAAATATATAAAAGAGATACCCAAAAGTCTTTATCTTTCACTTCTTTGTTTTGTTTTTCCTATTACCAAGCCTACATGATTGTAGGCACCCACCAACCTAATCTTTGCACATACCTAATAATTCTTTCTTTTCTTACTCAATTTCCTCTTTACCTCTCCAAGTCCGTAGGCCCAAATGCTTTTCCAATATGAATAAAGCTCTTAGAATCATCAAGCAACTTGTTCTTTGTTTGTGACTCAACATCATCAACCTCTTCTTCGTCTTCCTTAGTCAATGTTTGGTACTCAACCTTTTCACCATAAAATTTATCCAAAAAAAGATAAAGGGTAGTCGAAAAAATTGTTACTAGGATCAAAAAGAAGCTGAATTGGAGGTTAACAAGTGCTTTTGCCCGGTGGACGTACTTGTCGCCATCGCATCTCTCGACCAGATGACCCTCTTCCATGTTCATATGACATCCCTTGAACATTAACTGAGGAGTCCAAAGCATGAACCCCATAACCATAAACCAAAGTCCTTGGAAAACAATACTTGCAGACCTCACAAAGCTATTGATAAAGCTTTTTCTATAATTGATTCCCAAAAGGGTTGTTGCTAAAGAAACACATATGACAAGTTGGAGGAGAGAATGGTATTGACCTTCAACACTCGTGTGATCAGTAGAATGGAGGCGGAAAAGCAAGAGTTGTTGAGCAAAAGCTACGGCTCCAAGGACTTGAAGCAGAGCATACTCTGCTTTGGGTTTGACTTTGTCTAGAATTATAGCAAAAGCAGCATAAGTGAAGAAGGCAAGAGAGATGGCGGAGTGTTCGAAGTTGTGGAGATGGTTGCTAGGGATGGTGCCATCTGGGTCAAAGGGTTGATGGCGGTCGGGGCCTATGAAGAGCTCCATGGAAATAGAAGCTATGCAGCCAAACATGATGAGGTAGAGCTCTAGATATCTCATTTTGGAGGTGGGAAACCATGCAAGTGATGTGTAGGTACTTGGGCTCTGAGCATGAAGCTTGATATGGTTGAGTAGATGCCATAGCCCTATTACAAAGAAGCCAAACCCTGGTGCCACATGTCCAACCAAAGTACCCATGTCTCAAGTTTTTGTTGCAATTAGAGAGAGAGAGAGAGAGAGAGAGCGAGAGAGAGAGGGTGTTAAGTGAAGTTAATGGATTATGAACCGAAGAGGGGAAGGAAGGAGGCTTATAAGGGTGTCGAAGGTGGTGAAATTTCTTTGGAGGGGTGTCCAGAGGCTTCTACAGAGGGTTTGGAGTTTGAAAATTAATGGTTAATTTTGATTGGTGGCTTGAGATTTCAAATAAACAATAGTTGACCAATGACTCTTAATTCTTCCGCTTTCTCCTTTTTGCCCAAACATGGATGAGGTGGCAATTGCTTGTTTATCTAGAAGCGAAATTGGAAAAGTGCAAACCCCACATTGTCATTTGGCAAAAAGACAGACTTACCCCTAGCCCCGTAACCCGTACATCGTTTTTCGTCTTGTGCCAACATCCATCGGAAGCCGTCTCGTCTGTTTGTTTTTGTTTTTCCTTCATAATTCTCCTTAATTCATAAACATTGTATTTTCCAAGCAACTTCACTATTTTTCCTTTTTCGTTCAAAGGTTAAGGATATTCGAATGGTTTATTCTTAGTTGCTAAGATATAAAATAACTCCTTTTATAGACAATAATCATTTTATAAAATTTAAAATAATATTAAAGTGGGAGATACTAAATATATATTATATCATTTTTTTTATTTGTACGAAAAAAAATTATATGATCAGATAATATTACTTAATAGGTAATATGAAATATTAAAATATAAAATAATTAAAAATATCTCATTTTTACGATGGTTAAAAATGTAATAATTTTGTAAGATCAATATATTTAATTTTTGTTAGTTATTAACTTCTTACATTTATGTAATAATTTTTTTTTTTGTATGAACAATTCTCGAAAATTATTATTTGAAAGAATTATGATCACCTAAACAAGGAGAAATGATTTTTAACTTATTAATTAATTATCAAAAGTTTTGATTCAAATAAATAATCTACATAATTCAAAATATTTTACTATTGTAACATTTTAAATTCAAATTTTATATTTTTTTCCGTTGCCCGGAGAAAAAACATAAAATTTGATTACTTAAACAATAAAATTTAACTCAATATGGTTTGGTCCATCGTTAATATAATACATGGTAAAAGTTATTCAATATTATAATTTCTATCAAAATTAACTAAAACTTAATTTCAACTTTTCTAGTGGCCTAATTTTGTTATTTTAATATATTTTATATGAAAATAATATTATTTGTTCCGCACCCTCCAAAGCAAAATCATGGAAGTTGACGAGGGCCTGAGGTTCTCCCTGTGATTAATGTCTGGGCGCCAGGTGTCAATTCCTTTCCTTTGCCTCGTGGACAAGATCATCTTCGGCCGGAACGTGGGAAATGCTTGAGTACGAGGATTAATAATTTCAAAAACTACTTTTATTTTCTGGTTATTCCAAGCAAAATAGCCTAACACAGACGTTTTAATGGCAACAAAAGGAGAATTATAGAAATGAGCAGTAAGCAAAATATAATTTTCTGCAATGGTTTTACTTATAATGTTAATTTCAGTTCATTTTCTAAAATATAATTTTGCAAAAAAAGTATAAATTAAAAATAGAATTAATGTGCCCAAATAATCTTCATGCATTGTTATTTACAAGTTAAATGACACGTGCGATGCTCCATGTTGATTTTTAAACTGATCTGTCTGAGTTGTCACTCCGTCGTTGTCGTCGTCGTTGTCGCCGTCGCCGCCGTAACGTGAAAATTTGAAGTTGCGGTCGTACGCAGCCATCGAACCGCAGACGACCAGTTTGACCATTATACCCTCTAATTTTAGGATAATTGAAAGGGTTACCCTAGTCCTTGCATGTCGTCAAATCAGACGAAAAGACGAGAATGTCCTCCAAGAAGGAAACATACGATGTGCGAATGTCTGGTGAATAAAATGCCGCGCCGTTTGTTTTAAGATTCATAATTTCAAAGCAAATATTTACACGGTACGTTAGATCCTCTCTCTCTCTCTCTCTCTCTCTCTCCCCCTCATGTGGACAAGAAAAGTCGTGATCGATCGGGGGACCCGAAAATGTAATTTTTAGGACCTTCTCATTAAATTTGTCGAAAATAATA